>CAVLGL010000057.1:5264992-6464992 GCA_963668995.1 Parnassius mnemosyne
TACTGCGGTTGTCAATACGCTAGCCAAGCATGGCAGTTTACTTATTTCCCTCCTAAGAGGAAATCTATGACAGAGGCCTATGTTCGCCAATGGGCATTTAATAGGATGTAACGGTAAATTAACTTGTACGTTAAACCAATAAAACGTCCAACAACGGTGTTACGGCAATTCCAGCAAGACATATTTAGAATAAATCACGCGAATGTGCGTAAACAAGTTTTCAAACAAACATTTTAAACTCGGAGCAAGTTATGATGTTATTTCGTTTCACATTTTACGTCCCCATGTAACAAGTAACACCTGCGACGATTCATAATTTTACCAACATGCTATTGTTGTTAACTTGTAACTTGCAAACCAGTTTCAATTTTTATCAGTGTACTAGATGTTTCAGAAGTTCTTTTTGACACACGAGCTGAATGAAAACGTTTACTGTGATATATTTTTGTTTATATTATTTTCGTAAGATTGTGCTGGTTTTAATTGATAACGTCGGTACAGGAAAGTTGTACCATAGAGTATTGTAATGATTTGATAAGTCAGTAGAGAAAATTAAATTGAAAGGTAAGCTAAAATTAAATCGGTTATTTCGTTTGCTTAAACCCTTTTCAGAAATGAGAGGACATTTTAATTTCTATTACTATCTATCTATCTATCTAATACAGCCTATAAAATCCACTACTGAATATTGACCTCCCAAATAGATTGCCTTATAGGTGTGTTTTGCAATAGTTGACACGCCTGGCAGGCCGGTTGGCAACCACTGGTTTTTATTTTTACTATTTAACAGCTAATGTTATCAGGAAGATGCTGCTACCTATCTCCTGTTTTAGTTTTGCTCTGTTGCCTCTTACAACTCCACGATATGGGGTAGTGGGTATTCTTACACCGCTTCTACATGGTTATTTCTATTTCTATCACTATTAACTAAAATATTTTGTAAAATAATCAAAAAATATAACCTAGGTTGTATGATAACTTTTATAGCTATTTTATATTAGCCAGAAAAATAAAATAATAATATTTTTAAAACTTTAAACGGAGATAAAATTCAAATATAGTTAACGTAAAACATAAATTGTGGGGTCCCAGTTTTAAGTTATACTCGAATAAGTTTACGATTAATGCCTCTGTCAAACTTTCAATTAGGAAGTTAGGGCTAAGTTAGTGTTTGGAGAGATGCCAAACCCTGAAGCCACTGATACGGATGGCACGTGAGACTTGAGAACTACTTGAATAAGTTAAATTATCCAGTGGGAATAGCATCAAATTAAATACAGGTGCTCGTCAACTAGAGAACGATCTTAGTAGATTTGCCAGATTCAAAATTTCCAATGATTGTGTCTCGACTCAACTCGTATTTGTACTTGCAACTTAGTCCACGATCAAGGTCTCACGTCAGCACTTTACTGTGTAATTTATTTTAGTCTTCCCTTATTCTGTTAGGATCTAGAGACTTTTGTAGGATAAATATACGTGAGAACTCTACGCCACTGCAAATGAGAATTTTTCTAAAAGTACACCATACAATACAAATACACCATAACTTGAGTTTAAGGTACACCTGACGATTCCAAATAATTAACTTCTAAAATGTCTATAGTTCTTTTTACCGTCAAATAGTCAACAATAACAATATTATTTTCGTTACATAATGTTTTATTTATTGATCATACAATTTCATTAGGCAGTGATAAAATAGTTTTTCAAATAACTTTTTTAAATGTTACATTACATTGCTTATTTTTCTAATTATGATCTATACCACTTTTTTATATTCTGTACAAATACTTGTATATATATATATCATTCACTAGAGTACATAAGTTATTTATATTTTAAAGAATTTCGTACGTTCATCTGACACTATATTATGAAAATTATTTGCTGTGCTCTAGGCAAATCGATACTAGGTTAATTAAGCGCGCTCAATCAGGGCTTTACTAAAGGCAATTCTTTTGCTTGTTTGGCTATTTTATGTAATTATAGATGCCAGTAGACTCCCTATCATATCAGCAATATTGTAGTATTTCTTTTTAATTCATTACATTATTAAAGAGTTGTAGGGAATATGAAACATTACTTCTATTACACTTATATCAAATTTTGTATTTTTTTTAATAAAATATGTGTGACAAACAAAAACACAGACCACCTAATGGTGAGTGGATTTGTGGCCCATGGAAATCTTTTTTTTTATAGGAGAGGGGGCAAAGGAACATGCGGCTCATCTGATAGTAAGTGACTACCGCCACCCATGAACAACTGCAACACCAGGGGAACCATGGGAATTGCAGATGCGTTGCCAGCCTTTTAAAAAGGAGTAGGCTTTTTTCTTGACGGTGCCTAAGTCGTATTGATCTGGAAAAATCGCTGATAGTAATCGATTCCACAAGGAAGTTGAACGAGGAAGAAAACATCTTCTAAATCACACAGTGGTGGACCGCCAATCATCCAGATGGTGTGGATGGTATCGGGAGTTCTGTCGCGATGTGCGTTCGTGAAATTTGGCGGCTGCAATTAATCCGAACAATTCCTTAATAATAAAAATAAATCTATATTTATCAACGATTAAGAATCAAAATGCAGATGTGTTGTCACCCTTGAGGATTAAGATGGAGTGCTTCGTTTCCTGTAAGAAGGGTCTGCGGTTCTCTTTTTTGGCTATCCATGAAGTTCAATTGGAATAATTCATATCCATGAAGGTCATGTCCAGCTGACGAACTCTAATTCAATAAAAATGTAAATACGAAAATGAAAATTGAAAATCCAGCCACGCAAAGTACATGTGAATATTTAAATTCTACTACTTTATGATTCAAATAATTATAGTTTGATTTTAAATTTTGATTATTTTTAATCAGATACAACTGTATGTTCCCTTCATTACAATAAAATTTTGCATAAACCTGCAGCTTAAAACACTAAAGTATTATGGCGGCGCTATTACCACGTTACAAGGACTAATGACCCCCGAACAGCGAAGCCTAAGTCACATTATCAAAGTTTTCGAACGACTCTGCTATTTACTATATACAATATAAAGAAAAGGAAATTATCTCGTTCTACTTCCTCATTTTTTTCCTCGTCTTTTTGTATGTGTTACTCCGGGTATTGCTATGGGTTCTTAATGCAACTGATATTGCACAATTCACTTTCAAAAGGGAAAAATAATTACATTTTATACTTCAAAAAATGAAAATTGACTTAAAAGAACTTCATCATAGATCATCATTCATCATTACATCCCTTCACAAGGCCACTGCTCAACATAGACCTCCCACTAGTAATGCCACAAAGCACGTCCTGAGCTAACTGTATCCATCGACTAGAGACATGCAGAAGCATGTCTTACCAGGTTGTCACTCCATCTAGTGAGGGGACGCCCTACACTTCGCCCGCCAGTATGACGCCCATACGTCATACACAGTGGCAAGCTTTAATCCTCGGACTTCTGTGCAATTTTTCGAATAGTATGTATGTGGTCTATGGTGCTAAAGCCTTTTCGGAAACCGGCTTGTTCGGGAGGCTGGAAATCATCGCGTCTGAATACGAGATGATTCGTAATGACTCTCGAAAACAGCACGTTGATGCAGCTTAGAAGGGAAATCGGTCTGTAGTTCTTCAGGAGAGCTTTTTCGCCTTTCTTGAAGAACAAGACCACCGCATTTCTGCTCCTCTCTTCCGATATAGTGCCACCATGAAGGACGGAATTAAAGAGCTTCTGAAGGACCTCAAGTACCGGTTTCCACCCGCTTTAAGAAGCTCCGCTGTAATTCCATCCTCATCTGGGGTCTTACCGTTTTAAGGTGCTGGAGAGCCATTCTAATCTCGGTCAGATTGACATCCAGAATATCATCAGAAAAGTGTCGGATAAGACTTCCTCTTGGATCGTTACTCACTTACGTGTGGCTTCAAAGATGATGTATGCAGCTGCTCATAAAACCTCTCAATCTTAATCAACAGAAATGACGCTGCCACACTCGGTCTTCAGCTTCGACATTTGGACATTACATGGTAATTATTTTATAGTTCTTAGTGTTTCGGAGACCGTTATTTACTTTATAATCATTTTGTTTGCACAAATTTTAAATGAATTTTAATAGAACCAGCATGCTGGCGATCACCTTATTCCCAAGAGTTTTTTTAAATTTATTTATTAATTCTTTGATTTATATATTTTCCGTTCAATTTTTCTTTAATAAAACATTTAAACTAGTTTATTGACAAATTTTGTACATTTTCTGGTATTTTGTTGTAAAAGCGTAAACATTGCCCTATAAATGAATTACTAATTATGTGGAGTCTAGTAAGTGGTATTACAAGCTTATGTTTGTTTCTAGTATTTAAAGTATGAATATCTTTATTCTTATCAAAGCTAATAATGTTTTTATGTACATATATAACATTTTCATAAATATATTGCGATGACAAAGTAAATATGTTTATTTTTTAAAAAATTATGATTGTTCCAAAATCAACTTTTTTAATATTTATATCGAAGAAAGAGGTTTTTATTTTCGAAAAATATAACATCAACACATTAAACAAAATTATAAAACTTTGAAATAAATTTTCTCGTTTCTTTTTACGTTGCAACTTTGATAAGAATTTCAAAGTTTAAATGAATAACATATAACTTCGTAACTTAAATCTTGGCATGTCTGTAATGTTTTGAACAATACGCGATACGAAGTTTTCAGAATGTATGTAAAATATGTCAGGCAATTTATTTTTTCGTTTTATCAAAGTCATATCATAATCATAATTTACGATTTATAAAAATAACTAAGAGATGTAGTTTCTCTTGCACAAAAATCATCATGACAGGCTTTTCAACTAATTTCTTTGACTTTATAAAGACTATTTTTGCTATATATATAATTTTATCTTAAACACGCACGAATTTTGTTTAGTATTACACTTATTCTTCAACAACCTCTTACGGTCCACAGCTGAACTTTGGCCTCTCCCATCGTAAAGAGGATATGCCTTTATCATCATTCGTTACTCGATTCCACCGTTTCAGTAATTCATTCTTGGGGCGATATATATGCCTTTACAGCAAAATCCCAGAAAACATAAAATATTTGGAGTGCTCAAAGTTTAAAAATTTTATTAAACTAAGTTTACACAAAATAAAATATTATAATATTAAGGAAGTTATGGATGATAATGGCCCCTAACAATGAAGTGATTGCTGACAAGTTATTTTGTAATTTGAACTGTGTTGTTCATTTTTACGTGGTAGAGCCATGCTGCAGCTATATTGATTGTACAGCTGTACCACGAATGGGTTGGCTCAACCGGAGAAGGAGCACGCTCTCACAAAATACCAGCGTAAAATAGTCGCTCAATGTTACTGTATGTCGTATGGTGAGTGTAGTGAACCAGATACCCCTTTTAATTAGATACGAGGCTTTCTATCTTAGTCCTCAGGGGTGACAATGCAGATGGCATTTTGATCCTTAAACGAGGATAGATATTGATATCTATGGGCCACAACAACCACTTACCATCAGATGAACTGTGTGCTCGTTTGTTGCTCTTATCCTGTAAATCCTATCTATCGATTTCATGCATTTCTTCCCAAGTTGTTACTTCATATTAAACCTGACCCCTTTTACATTGGAGTAAATGCCTTTTTCGATACTATTTATTCGAGATATAAAGGCAAAATTCTAGCAGTCACAAGCCGTTAGTGTACGTGACGTGAATACGTGTCCATTTTTCTTTTGTAAAATGTTACTTTTGAACTGAAGTTACAACTGGAAATTTTTCAAATGCATCTGATGCTCTCGATAGAAGGCTTTATTTAGTTTTTTTTTTCGGCGGCGGGTTTTTTGTAACCTAGATTAATTAGAAACGTGTTAATACACCACACATTGATTACAGCTACTATAGATTTTGGACACCTGTCAGAGTTGTTGTTACGTGGTAGATAAATGCTGTCAAATGGAATGAGAAATGACCAGGCTGACACAATACCCGTGTAGTGGCGGTATAAAATATCCACTACCCTATGCGATATATGGGTAGTGGATATTCTTTTACCCGTGGGTGTGGTAAGAAGCGACACAGGGAAATAAACCAGGAGATCGACAGCAGCACTTTCCTAATAACAAATTGAAATAGTAAGGAACTGCGGTTGCCGAACTGTCTGTAATATGGCAAAATCTCTCCTATGAGGCACTCTTTGTGGGAGACCTGTGTTCAGCGTGACACAATGACAATGAGAAACGCTCAGCATAAAGTTGCTTAGTCCCCCATGACTGTGCTGTAAAGCACTCAAAACTTCGAAAATTAAAAATAAATTTATTCAATAATATTGCCGTTTCTCACAATGAGTAAGGAGAACCTGGATCCTCAAAGATTATAACAATAGATGAAAGGACCTTTTGGACACAGCATTCACTTTAATTTTAAATAGTTCTATCTTTGTTTATTTATTTATTTCACTTAGAGAGAGGTGGAATATTTGCACGTTTGTCATCCTTATTTACATAAAAACCTACAATTGACATCAGACAAAACAAAATCACAAAAGCATTTCCAGCCTTGAGGATTAAATTACTAAAATAAAATGGGTCATATCCTACGTAATTATACTCTCTCACCCTTCAAACAGGAAACAAGTTGTCAAAGTTAAATACAAAGTTTTTTATTCAAATCAAACTTGTTTAAAGTTTTGATAAATGTCAAAATCTACACCGTTTCGTAAAAACGGGACCTTCTCAGAGAAGGTCCAGCAAAAAACTCGGGGTTTTTATATTTTTTTGATATACCATGTATACATATTATAATTTAAAAATTATATGAAAATCAATTCAATATAAATTAATTTTAATATTTTCTAAGTGTCAACTTTATCAAATCAAGTTAGTAATATGAGTAGTTGCAGAGTAAAAGTCATACCCAGACGTAATTACCTCAATATGTTGTTATTCATATCTATTTTATAATTCCGTTTTGAAGAACATTTCTCAAGTAAGTATCTTTTTAATTTTATGTATGTACTATCTGTGCCCCGCATTTGCACTCGTGTATAATTTAGGGAATCACTGATAGATTGATTGATTTATATATAATACTTCAGTATATAGTAAAGATTATTTTAAGTAACATTTTCACGTGGTTTTAAAATAAATTAGTTCTCTCAGTTCTCATCAGACGGCTAGGGTTATGCGACGTTCGCGCGCTGAGCCGAGAGTTGAAATATTTTTAATTATCTTTTAAAATATGCATAAAATATGCCTGCATATAAAAAGCACATTTTATCTTCATAAAATTATCTTGATGATGAATTAATTTTCCTTGCCATGCCTAGTAATAACGCTCATAAATCACTTTTTAGTTTTCAATAATGTTTTGTCACAAAATACCTTATTGTGTATAAAATGGACATAATATGGTATCGCCGACGCTTTTTAGATGGAGTAAATGTTTGTAGAACACTGTATTAACGTATCACTAACCATTACGACAGTGTACGCGGGTAAAGAAGTTCAGGAGCGCCTTTTCTTCCAACTTGCTTAACAAAAATCAATATTTAAAACTAGCTGAGAGTCGTAGCCTAGTCTAGATAGCCTATACTATTGGCTATCATATACAAAATAATTTTTAAATAATTATTTTTTATTAAATAATTTTTCAAATTTCACTGGTAGTTCGCGATATTAAGTGTGTTTAAACAAACATAAAAAAATATTTTCCGCTTTAGCTATGAGAATATATTGAGTGAATGACAGCCTTGACAGAATGGAGTCAAAATAAAATATGTACATTTATTTCTAGAACTTGCCTATTAAATTGTAATAAGTTCAAATTCGACAGTCGCTTGTCTCCGACGCTATTCAAACTGAATAACTTAATTTATTCAAGTTTCTGAACCTCATATGGCAGCCGCACCAGCGATGTCGCTGTTTGGCAGTTCTCCAGGTATAAAGTTTTCGTCCCAACTTCCTAATTGAAAGCTTTACGCTGCAATTTATCATGAACTTATCCTATTATTTATTACATTATATTTTAGTACGTGTCATTAGTTTAGTGTACAATCCCAAACTGAATTTACAATATTCAATTGAAAAGTAAAAATTTGTGCATATTGAAGAAAATATCGTGAACATATAAAGCATGTCAACTCCCATTAGTATAGCATAAAAGCCTATGGGAATCCTTTCTGCTAAAATATCCCTATCTGAAATGACAGTAGTTATGTGTCCAGATCGCTGAGTACCCTAAAAAATTGATTATAGTTTTACCTGCACCGTGGATCAAAATGCGAGTAGATGCATGCATGAATACTTAGAATCGCCATTAGAATTTATACTTACTGTTTACGCCAAATGCTAAATTTTTAAAACTGTATTCTGAGGCGCTCGACGCGGCGCGTTCATAACCGGTTAGACGTGTGGGCGATTAACGGGAGTTTTGTTGCCAGCGGGGCCGCGTCCGGATGGCATTGCAGTTAAGCTAGTAGAACCGCGTGGTCGCGTGCCAAAAAGCCTCTAATTCGTGTCGTCTTTGTTAGTACGTTTACGTGACGACGAGGTGTTTTTCTTGAGTTTGAGTGATTAACTTAACCTCGGTTGCAAGTAATGTACGTCAATTTGTATAGTGATTGCATGTTGAAGTGCATTTGGCAATATTTATTTTGCTTGTGTTGTATTTTAATATCGTACTAAAGAATTTTTGCTTTGTCGTGCGGAACGCTAACTTTGTGACCCGAAAGAAGTCGTGTTCGGTTTCGAGAAGTAATTTTGTACAAGTGAACCTGGAACGTTGAACTTTGACCGACAGTTCTGCGGTTGTGCCGTGTGTCACATGTTTGATTTCGATTAACGTGGATTTAATTGAATTTGAGGTTGATTAAATGTACAATAAAGTTGATAAAGTTGATAAACTGAAATAGTGAAATAAAAGCAGAAGGGATCGCACATTTGGATAAAAGCAGCACCGGTGGATCTGCGGTCCGACTAAATCGGTTAAGTCAGGTTCCACCCACACACTACTACCTTTACACTTACATACCACCCACTTGCCCCTGACTTCGCCTTGTGGTCGACTCTACCTCCGGAATTCGGTAAGTTTTCATTTGCTTGTCAGCCGTTTTAGAATAATTGTCCATAGGCCATTGAGCTCCGCCCTCTGTTGCTCGTCGAGGGGGCTACTATGGGCCCTAGCCCAGTCGACTTTTGTCGGGGCAACTAAGAGCGTGAACAAAGGTGGTAGCAGAGCGTGGTTACTTAGTTCTCCAACCAAGCCCGGCCGTAATATAAATAAAAATAGTACGTAATAACAATTAATTTTTTTGTTTTTTTAGCGGGTAGAATTAGAAACACGCCCGTTGGGCTGCGCAAGCCGGAGTGTAGTTAGGGTTAGGTACCTACGCGTCAGGTATTCCGGGCGGGTAGATTAAATTTTCCGAAGGGTCGGTCGCTTCAGCGAGGCATCATTGCTAACCGACGGTAGTGTTTATTTGCCGTGTAGTGTAATTTGTATTTAACTTAATTTAATAGTAATTGTTGTTGTTATTTATTAATTTAATTTGTATTTGTGTTGCGTATTAATTTGTAGTTAGTAGTGATGCCATCGCACAAGCTACTGGAGCGTCGCCTGAAGGCGGAACTGCGCTGGGCTACCAACACCCATATTTTGATAGGGCGACCGGATCGGGTCTATAGTTTAGAGAAGCGGCTCGAGCAGGTCGCGGCCCGAAGGGCCGTAGTGGAGGAGGCTTACGCTGAGATCGAGGACTCGGATGCGGAAAAGGGAGTCCTGGACTCCTGCCTCGTGGACTACGAGCAATTCTTTTCGCTTACGGACGACTTGATCGAGGCGGGGGCCAAGTATGCTAAGGAAGCGCGTGAAGCTCTGATGAGTGGCCTGCCCGAGTCCCCTCGGAAGCAGCCTACTCAGCTGGAGCTGTTGGGACGACTCCCAACTCTGGACCTGCCAAGGTTCTCCGGGGTTTTCTCCGACTGGCTGACCTTTGTTGGTCTTTTTGACAGCCTAGTGGACGCCCGGAGGGACTTGACACCAAGCCAGAAGATGGCGTACCTCCTGGCCTCACTGGAGGGGGAGGCCCTGGGCGTCTTTGGCCATTTAAAATTGTCGGACGACGCCTACCAGACTGCCCGTGACGTCCTTGCCGGAAGATACGCCAACGTCCGGCGAATTGCGGACGTTTACGTTAGGCAGCTGCTAAACCTCCCGCTGCTTAGGGACCGGGCCAGAATAGGTCCGGACATCGTAAATCTAGTCGTGTTGGCCTGTAATGCGCTGAGGCGGCTGGATTTACCGGTGGACGAATGGTCCTTTTTGTTGCTCCACATCGTGCTGTCCCGCCTGCCCCTCGATCTTCGGATTCATTTTGAGGAGAGGTACGGCGGGGACGGCGCCTCCTATATCCCGCCTTTCCAAGACCTGCTGCAGTTCTTGGAGGAGCAGTGTCGGCAGGTTGAGAACGCCGCGGGCACCGTCGACGACATACGGGTTGCCAACCGAGTCGTGCCCAGGGAGAGGTGGAATCCGCCGGGCAAGTCTTCGCCAACCCCCTTAAGGCCGAGCGGAGCTCCCGCGGGAGGGCGCCGTCCCTTACCATCCTATAGCGGCCTAGCAGCCAGGGAGGCACCCCCCTGCTCCTATTGTCGAGCATCCGATCACCGGGCGACGTCGTGCCCTAAGTTGCTGTGTAAGCCGGTCCCGGCGAGGCGAACCATCGCCAAGGAGAGACTGCCCGCACCAGCGGCCCGGTCCGCACTGCCAGGGCAACCGCCATGCTATTTTGTGCCTGGATGCGAGCGGCGCGACCACTCGGGGCCCTGCCGGGCCCCCGACACCCACGGGCGGGGGCGCTCAGCCACGTCCCCTGTCGGGCGACGTTTGGCGCTCACCTGCTGACCACCATGCCCCTCGTTTTGAAGGGGGTATCTCCCCCAACCGGTCGTTCCCCCAGGAGCGGGGCGTCGTCTCCCCCCACAGCGTGTTGAGAGGAGCTTCAGGGTCACTCAGCGGTCAGCTAGACCCGTCTCACCCCTCTTAGCTGAGCGGCCGCGACTGGAGTACCACCCTCCTCCCTTTGGTCGGTACTGGTACTACCAGTTTCCTGCGCCCTCAAGACTGTCCCGGGCCGAGGTTTCCCGATTTTTTTCATTTCGGCCCATTTGGTGAGTGGCAACCAGGGGTCGGTGAGATGCCGCCGGAATGCCGCTTTCGGGACCCCCGGTTCGAGTGCCGGTCCGATGGAGCCAGCTCCAGCTAGGAAGCTGCCGCCCTAGCTCCCATCACGGCCACCTCCACTGAGCCTTTGAGCCGTCAACAGTCCATTTGTCAAACTGTTCTATTGCTGACGGCCTCAGTGAAGGTGTACAACCCGAGTGCGATTATTCAACGGTTCGCGCTCTATTGGATTCGGGTTCACAACGCTGTATGGCCTCCACTTGGTTGGTGGAACGACTAGGGCTCCCCTGGAGCTCTGAATCACGTCCAATGATAGGTATCGCAGGTGCCGAGCCTCCTGCTCCTAGGGGACAAGCAGAGTTGGTGTTTGGCCCTGCCAGCGAACACCTTCACATTCTAGTTAAAGTAAATATCCTCGATTACATTGTAGGTTACGTCCCTAACGTCCGTATAAATGACAGCGCAGTTCGTTGTGCGTCGGTTTTGAGACAGGCAGACCCTCAGTGGTCCCAACCTGGGCCTATAGATTTGTTGCTGGGGGCCGACGCGCTTGGGTTCATCTTGTTAGGCGAGATACGAGCCCTACAGCCCGATAGCTTGTCAGCCATGTCCACTGTATTTGAGCACAGCTTCTTTGGACCGGTTTTGTGGTCTCCACCTCCTCAGACGGCCGACCCGCTCTCTGTTGTGGGCGTGTCCCTTTCGGACGTCGTCCAGCGGTTCTGGGAAATTGAGGAGCCACCACACGCGGCTTGAGTCAACCCTCTGGACCGTGAGTGCGAGTTATACTACCAGAACAATAACGGCCTTCGTGTCGACGGTCGTTTTGTCACTCGCTTACCCTTTCTAGACTCACGGCCCCCTTTGGGCCAATCTCGTACCCTGGCCGAAAGGAGGTTGCTTTCATTGGAGTGCCGTATGCGGCGCAACCCAGCTTTTCGCGACAAATATGTCGACTTCATGCGCGAGTATCAAGAGCTGGGTCGCATGTCACCGTCCAACTTCGACTGGCGGTCACAGGAACACTACTTCCTCCCTCACCATACGGTCTTGAGGACCCCTGGGAGTAAGATTCGGATAGTTTTTGACGCCTCCGCCCCCTCGTCAAATGGTGTGTCCCTGAACCAGTGTCGAATCTGGTCCTAAATTGATCAAGGACATATCCGACATTTTGACCCACTTCCGTCGGCACCAAGTGGTTTTTGTAGCCAACATTCGGATGATGTTTCGACAATCAGTGGTCCATCGTGATGATCGTCGATATCAGCTCAGAGATCCGATACAGGTGTTTGGGTTGAACACCACCACCTATGGACACCGGTCCAGCCCGTATATTGCCATGCGAACCCTCCTTGAACTCGCTGAGAGAGAGCGTCTAAGATACGCTCGGGGGGCTTCTATTTTGGAGACTTTGGTCAACATGGACGACATTTGCACGGGCGCCTCCACCTTCGAGGAGGCTCCTTGTATTGCGAGACTAATTGATTACCATCCTGAAGTCCGGAGGTTATGAGTTGCGCAAGTGGTTGTCGAACTCCCCTCATATTTTGAAGGACCTCCCAGGAGAGAATCCACAAGACCCTCATCTATTCGAGCACCCTGAAAATCCTAATTTGTTGACTGTGCTGGGCATACAATATCAGCCTGTTCAAGATACTTTCACGTATCGAGTCAAAATCGATCCTCTTCCTAAAGCATAGACCAAGCGCTCCGAGCTGTCTACAGTAGCCCACACCTGCGATCCTAATGGATGGATCACTCCGGTCATTTTTTTTGGCTAAGTGCTTTCTTCAAAAGCTCTGGGTTGGGACGAGCCTATTAGCGGCGCACTCTTGCGAGAGTGGCAATCCATTGTGTCCTCCCTTCCGGACATCAACCGGGTCTCCATGCCAAGGTGCTTCCTCCTTCCGTAGAAATGCAGGGCTACCGTACATGGATTTTGCGACGCCACTGAGAAAGGCTATGCTGCTGTCGTATATTTGCGGACTGTGAGCTCTTCTGGCCATACTTCCGTCCATCTCGTACTTGCTAAAAGCAAGGTTGCTCCCATTAGGTCCTGCTTAACTATCCCTAAATAGGAACTGTCCGGAGAAGTTCTTATCACGCGACTCTTCAACCACGTTCACTCGTCTTTGAAGTCTGTAATCGACATCACGGAGATCTACGCTTGGTCGGACAGTGAGATAGTACTTTGTTGGCTCAGAGCTGCACCTCACAATCTTGAGGTCTTTGTTGCGAACCGCGTGTCTCAAATTCAGAATTTTGGGAAGTCTCTAAACTGGAGGCATGTCCCAGGGGAGTTGAATCCTGCAGACTGCGCTTCTCGCGGCTGTGAAGCCCCCTCTTTGGTTGACCACCCGCTGTGGTGGGGTCCCAGTTGGTTGACTGAGTCTCAGTCATTCTGGCCCTAGAGTAAATACTCCGAACCGATTGAATTGCCTGGCCTACGATAAGCCCACTCGGGATTTCTCCCTGCTAGAACGGTACAGCTCTCTCGATAAGCTCTTAGGAGTGACTGCTTTGTTGCATCGATTGGTCAGCTTCGAAAGATCCGTCCAACCGAATCTCTGATTCCGCTTTGTCCCCTAGTGAGCGTCGCGAAGCTTTGATGCATTGGACCCGTATGGTCCAAGCGGAGCATTTTAAACCCGTGATTGAAACCTTGAAGCGGGGCTCCGTTGTCAAGGGCGCTCTGGCCCGTCTGAACCTCTTCCTGGACGACGCTGGGATGCTGCGCGTTGGCGGACGTTTGAAAATTCTCAACTGCCGTACGGGGCTCGACACCCATTACTGCTCTCTAAGGAGGGCGCCCTTGTTCGGTTGCTGGTAACTCACCATCATGTTAAGAATGCCCACGCTGGGTTTAACGCCCTTTCGGCTATTTTGCAGTGGGAGTTTATGGATTTTGGCTGACCGACGTACCATTCGGAGCGTCCTCTTTAAGTGCATACTTTGTTATAAACTGAAGGCCACCATATCGCAGCCTATGATGGGTGACTAGCCACCTGACCGCGTCAGGGACATCCGACCATTCGCTGGAGTCGGAACAGACTTTGCTGGCCCCTTCCTCGTCAAGTCCTCCAACCTTCGTAACGCGCGTTCACATAAGGCCTATCTTTGCGTTTTCGTGTGCCTCTCCACTGAGGCCGTTCACTTAGAACTTGTAAGTGCCCTTAGCACGGAAGCCTTTTTGGCCACGCTAGGCCGCTTCGTATCGCGTCGCGGTTTACCGGACCTGATCCGGTATGATTGCGGAACGAATTATAAGGGAACGGATAGATATTTGAAAGAGGTCGTCGAATTTCTGTCCAGCAACAGGACTTATTTAGGTACTGCGATGTCCAAGAAGGGCATCCAGTGGAAATTCGATCCTCCGGCTTGCCCACACTGGGGTGGTATTTTTGAGGCGGTGATTAAGGTTGCAAAAACGCATTTCCGTCGCGATGTTGGCGAAACTATTTTGACATTTGAGGAGCTTGCCACGGTATTCTATAAAATTGAGGCGGTACTCAACTCTCGGTCCCTCTGTCCCCTTTCGTCCGATCCGAATGATTTGGAGGTTCTAACCCCGGGCCACTTCCTGATCGGCCAGCCGCTTAACGCCCTGCCCGAGTACCCCTTCAGGGAAATAAACTCTTTGCGGTTGAGGAGATTTGACCTGTTGCAACAGATGATTGAGAGTTTTTGGCACCGATGATCTCTGGAGTACCTACATCTTTTGCAGCAGCGCGTCAAGTGGTCTGACAAGACGGATCCCCCTCGGGTTGAAGACCTCGTGTTAGTTAAAGAACCCAACGCTTTGCCTTTGTACTGGCGCCGTGGGCGCATTGTTAAGCTGTCCTAGGGATCGGATGGGGTGCCTAGGGTGGCCGAGGTTTTGGTTGGAGATTCAGTCTTGCAACGTGCCGTCGCGACACTATCCCGTTTGCCAATTTAATCGCGGAAATAAGTCCTTATGTCCGAGATGGGGGTTTGTTTGCGCCAAATGCTAAATTTTTAAAACTGTATTCCGAGGCGCTCGACGCGGCGCGTTCATAACAGGTTAGAAGTGTGGGCAATATTTATTTTGCTTGTGTTGTATTTTAATATCGTACTAAAGAATTTTTGCTTTGTCGTGCGGAACGCTAACTTTGTGACCCGAGAGAAGGTCGTGTTCGGTTTCGAGAAGTAATTTTGTGCTAAGTGAACCTGTAACGTGGAACTTTGACCGACAGTTCTGCGGTTGTGCCATCTGTGACATGTTTGATTTCGATTAACGTGGATTTAATTGAATTTGAGGTTGTTTAAATGTACAATAAAATTGATAAATTTGATAAACTGAAATAGTGAAATAAAAGCAGAAGGGATCGCACATTTGGATAAAAGCAGCTCCGGTGGATCTGCGGTCCGACTAAATCGGTTAAGTCAGGTTCCACCCACACATTACTACCTTTACACTTACATACCACCCACTTGCCCCTGACTTCGCCTTGTGGTCGAACCTACCTCCGGAATTCGGTAAGTTTTTATTTGCTTGTCAGCCGTTTTAGAATAATTGTCCATAGGCCATTGGTTCCGCCCTCTGTTGCTCGTCGAGGGGCCTACTATGGGCCCTAGCCCAGTCGACTTTTTTCGGGGCAACTAAGGGCGTGAACACTTACCGTATTGGCGTTTTCTTTTTCATATTATATAAATTGCACATGGGCAAATATCCAGACCCAGAAAAAATATTTGTAGGCCATACAAACTCCTATTCCGTATGGGATTGGAACCCGCGGAACTGTAGAATCGCTGTCAAATGCTGAGTCATTGTGCTTCCATGCTGATGTTAACAAAATTCTTTTTTAGGGTTCCGTACCCGAAAGTTTACTACATTATTAGTAGTATTAATATTATTAGCATTAATAAGCCTCCACTGTCCGTCCGCCTGTCCGTCCATCTGTCCGTCCGTCTGTCTGTTCGTCTGTCCGTCCGTCTGTCTGTCCGTCTGTTCGTCCGTCTGCGTATCTGTCAGCGGGCTGTATCTCATGATCCGTAATAATTAGACAGTTGAAAATTACACAGAATATGTATTTCTGTTGCCGCTATCAAATTTAAGGTAACAGCCTATATTATATAAGTTCCACAGACCTCCTCTCATTTCTGAGACGGTTATAAGGTTATTTATTTTTATTATTTGTTGCCGCTATAACATGCCCTACTAGAAACTTGTTTACCATGGTACGAAACCCTTCATATGCGAGTCCGACTTGTATTTGGTCGGTTATTCTAAAATTACCTAATTCTCAAACGATGTTACCAACTAACAAACGCGCTATGGCGGCCGAAGACAAAGAACCCATACAAAAAGTACTAAACTTAATTAAATTCGATAAACAGGCGATGGGGGGCAATGTTCCTAGTGTAAGATTATCAGCATGTAAAAAAATGAAGATGATCAATTCAACCTGTTTGAAATGTAAAATTACTTAAAGACTTGTGTGTTGGTTGGATGTTGAGGACCAAGGTGATAAGGCGGGAATATGAAACGATCTGAGTGACATTGAAATTGAGGCTGTCTAGTGCAGCTGGAGACTTGCTTTAAAAGGGAGGATGAAAGGGATGAATCTGAATAACAGAGTGAGAAATAGTGTGATAAGAGAAGAGTGTGGTTTGCAAGATGATGTTGTGACCAGGATTAAGAAAGGAATGCTTCAGTGGTTTGGTCGTGTAGAAAGAATGAACGAGGAAAGAGTGACAAAGCAAATTTATGTTGCAGAAGTGAACAGCAGAGTCGGGAAGGGACGCCCTAGGCGAAAGTTTATCGGCCAAATTGGTGACATATTGAAAATGGGCCAAATCAAGAGTACCTTTAACCGACGAGCGTGTATACGTAAGTATATGGATGTGGAGGAAGCAAAAGAGGTGTGTCAGGATCGTGCCAAATGAAAGTTCATACTCTCTGCCTACCCCTGTGGGTGTCAGGCGTGAGTGTTTATGTATTATGTATATGAAAGGGAATCGCTTGTCTTACTGCAGCTTCTTATCGCAGTCAGTTACGAGGACTTTTTCACTGTTTTTGAATGAAACGGTATAAATGACATGAAATCTCTCTAATTTTAAAGACGTATGAAATTAAAATGTTGTTGGTCAAACGTCAACATACTTTTCTATAAACAGGGGGAGGTACCCAATTCGTTTGTCTGTTTTTTTCTTTTGTTTCTTTTATGTGTGTAACCTCATAACTATTTTCTCGGTGAACCGTTTTCGATGACCCTTTTTTTGTTTGAAAGCTGGTACTTCACATGAGGTATTATATACATTTGATCAAGGTCTGAGAAATAGTTTTTGAGTTATTCTTAGTATTTTATATTGAAGTCGGTTGTACAATATTTTTAATTATAAATTATTAATCTACTACCGTTTCAAAATGAGTTTCTTCTGTCCGGAGAAGGAAACTCCGCAGACATCCTCTTTCCTTAACCCTTATTACCTTATTTATATCCATTAACCCATTTGACAACAGCTTACTTGTATTGCACAAGTTCTTATCAAAAAGAGGTCGGCGTATCAGCTTAGGCAATTTTCAAACCATATACGACTGAAGCCTGCCTTAGATGTTTTATGTATAGAGCATAAGCTTGCAGCCTGCATCGACACAAACCCGCTTATCTAGCACTGTGAGTATGAAAATACTTTAGAAACATAATATGTCATAATATGTGAGAAGACAATATACCTATAAGAACAATGAAACTTTTCTTTTTTTTAACCGACTTTAAAAACCGAAGAAGGTACTCAATTCGACTTTATTTTTTATGTGTTTTACCGCATAAATTTTTCTACGTAAACCGATTTTGATGATTCTTTTTTATTTGAAACCTGGTGTTTATCATGTTGTAGTGCCATATAAATTTGATCAAGATCTGACTAGTAGTTTTTGACTTAACCTTAATAATGCGTATATAATTGACTTCGACTACATTGATGATGTCATTTTATTTATATTGCAGTCGAATGTACAACATTTTTAATTTTACCATATGTTTTTTTTAAGTGCCATAATTACTTTCATAATATTCTTGCATTAAAATGTTCACTCTACTTTATAAGTAGATACGCACCTATCTTCAGCTCTATTCTAACTGAATAACTTAATTTATTCAAGTAGTGTCTAAACCTCACGTAACTTTCGTTCCAGTGATGTCAGCACTTGGCGCTTTGCCAGGTTCTAACTTAGGTCCCAACTTTTTAATTGAAAGCTTGCCTCTAGAATTAATTGTGAAGCGTCATATAATTTAGATCAAAATGTAAGTGTTCTGAGGACATTTTTTTCACTTCAATATTATATCAATTACTTACTTTACTTTAGTTGGTGCATTAAAACAAAGCTATGTGTGTTGATGTTAGTTTTGCCAACTTTTGTATATCAAATATAGTATTATTTGTGTTTTACAAATTCTTTATTTGCAAGAAACACACTTGACAGGGTCTTAAGTTAAATATCTATAATGTACATGTGTTTAGTCTGCTCGCAGACGTGCAAATATTTAGGTACATAATACAAAAAGAAAACTATCTGTAAGTGGATCACATAAATCATTAAACAAATTTTTCCATTCTAAATATTCTTTTAGGCTATAGAAACAATTTTCCAGTAACCATTTTGTTAATTTTTTTAAAGAGGCTCCTTGTTTTTCTTTTAAATTCTTAGGTAATGTTTTATATAATAATATGCTCTTGTTATATACATTTCTCTTATACATATTTTTATAACAGGGAGGTTGATATATTAGATCTGCGTATTTACTTGTTAAACGCCTTGTTGTAGTATCTTGGCGGGTTTTAAAATACTTAGGGAATGATTTGACAAAAAGACAGGCTTCTTTGATATATTTTCTAAGGCTATAACCTGTAAAAATATAGTTGATAGCAAAAATAGATCGCAATGTATTTAAATTTTAAATTAATATTACATATTGAAAGAAATAGCAAAGCTTGCTTTATACGTGGTAGAGCCATGCTGCAGCTATATTTCTTGTATAGTTGTAACACGAATGGGTCGGCTCGACCGGGGAAGGACCACGCTATCACAGAATACCAGCGTAAAATAGCAGCTTAATGCTGCTGTGTTTCGTATGGTGAGTGTAGAGAACCGGAGACCCTTTTTAATGGAAACGAGGCACTCCATCTTAGTCCTCACGGGTGATGTCCTCACGGGACATCTACATTTTGATTCTTAATCGAGGATAAATGTAGATGTCTATGGGCCACAGCAACCACTTACCATCAGGTGGTCGTTTGTCACC
This sequence comes from Parnassius mnemosyne, assembly GCA_963668995.1. Taxonomy (NCBI): domain Eukaryota; kingdom Metazoa; phylum Arthropoda; class Insecta; order Lepidoptera; family Papilionidae; genus Parnassius; species Parnassius mnemosyne. The sequence goes on from CAVLGL010000057.1 coordinate 5,284,441, forward strand.
CTTATCCTATAAAAAAAAAAGATCAGTAAGCTGAAGTGTCAATAGGCCAGCCATATAGCTCGAAGAGCCGATAGCCAATGGGAAAAAAGTCATCAATTGGCAGCTTCGTACTGGTAAGCAAAATGTACGGCGGCTCCAGCTGTAGGATAGAGTGACAATATGATAAGAGATGCAAGAAATCGATGGATGCAGGTGCTCAGGAACTTGTTTTATGGCATTCCTTAGGGAGTCTATATTGAGTAATGGACTGTTGAAGGGTTGTAACGATGATGATGATGATTGAAAGTAATGTTTTGTTGCTATAGCTAGCCTATATTATAATAGTTTTCCCTTCTTTATATTTTTTAAAATTAGAATTCGAATCTTAATATAATATAATATTATATTATATAAAAGATGTAGCAACCCTAAGGTCAGATGAAGAAGCAGAATAATAAATTATGAAAATGTTTCTGAAGTCTGAATCAACGCCAATGTTTACATTGGAATATAACGCTACCTGAGCAAAATGTTGGCGGCACCAACGCAGAAACTTTATCTTGTAACTAAACGTTTAATAATAAAACAACATCGTACAAGAGCCGTATAACTAACAATAGCTTTTAAACCTCCAACTTCCCGTTATCCGTTCAAGGGATCTAAATTTCTATTTTTAGCAGTGCTATTTAAGCTAAAATATAAAGATTTCTTTGCACACGTTGAGACCATAGGATTAGGAGAGTATACGAAGTGGTAAATGGCTGTGGCTAGTAGATATCATTCATTCTCAATTAACTACAAGATGCAGGTGCTATGCAAGACAATCTTAACCCTCAGGGGACTAAGAATGCCTCGTCTTCCTCGGGCTAGCCCTTCGCATTGGGCCAGTCATATGAGTGCCTCTTTGTTCACTTTAGTTACAGCCAATACCAAAACCCTTTAGGAGCGGGAGACGAGTGGATCATGCCTCCGCTTACACGCCTTAAAGGCCGAGGAAGGGGTGTGTCAGACTTGAAGTGATTAAAACCTCACGGTATTCTACTTTTGCTTCATGTCACTAGAGCTACGGAAAAGCCCTCGCTTACGGTCGTCAGTCTTACTCCAAACTTATTTAAGGGATTTATCGAGTGCGGGTAGTTTAAGATAAGATCTTGGCATAGTGGCATTTTATCTATCCTGTCTTAGGATAGCTTCCGATTTGTATAGGGTCAATTATCATGATTTAAATTTTCTACAACGTTTCAACGTTTTAAAACTAAATTTAAAACTACCCGCTTTGGACAAATGCTCACAGAACCAATTCAACGTCAAACTTTATTCTTGGCATGCAGATACGGAACAGAAACTTCTGGTGTTGGTCATTCCGACATAATGAGACAAATCTAGGTAGAAACTGTTACTAAACTTTCAACGTAAGTTCAGTTTCGCTAACCAGGAACGACTTTTCGATTTAAAATATGCCTCCTTAAGATTTGTATTTAGTAAAAACCTTACTAATAATATAAATGTAATATCTCTGTGTGTTACCTTTCCTCAGTTCAATTTTGCGATTGCTTCTTTAGAGTTTTTAGTGTTCGCGTAAATATAAGAAATAATTATATTCAACACAAGTTTGAATATATTTGTTCAATACGAAAATATGAAATATGATCGAAGATTTAGATCTTTTTCAGCGTACAACATCGGAGAATAAAAATGTAATATTATAATCCCAATGGACTCATGCTTCAACATTTTACAGTTCTTGTAATACTTATATTAATTATGTGTTTTGCAATACTAGATTTTTTTTAGAAGTTTTTCTTTAAATGCTTTTATAAATTACTTTCTTTTACCTTGCCTAATATATTTAATTCAGTTGCCGAGGAATTGGTGTATCTTCTTTATAAGGGAACGTATTTCAAAAATCCATGTTTGTGATATGCTCTAATAATTAAGGTAACTAGGTTTCACATAAAGTTAGCCTGTAATAATTGTTAGGTACAAAATTAAAATAAAATAAATATAATGTATAAATTACGCACAAATCAGCAAATGTTTGCAAACAAACTACGTTGTTTGAAAATATTGACAATTCGTACAATTAATTGACATATCTTATTCTATAATCTTAGTAAGAATAACTGATACCATCAAAAACATAACTTGTAAAAAAACCAAATCTCGCAACTCAGTTCTTCTACCGTAAATAGTTGTGAGATCCATGTAATACCAAGTCGGTTAATTTATTCAGTACCTACTTAAGGATCCTTCAGTCTTAAGTTATTACGTAATTAGCTAACCTAACAACATCTTACAGTGACCACATCAATACTAAAAATCTTTTATATTTTAAATAAATAGATTGACTTGGCCATCGCATTAAAACACAATGTATCTCTCAAGTAATACATATATTATATGTACCTATTATATTAAATTAGATTGTTTAGTGCGATTGCCAAGTCAATTTATTTATTTAAAACATAAATGACTTTAATATTGATATGGTCACTATAAGATGTTGTTAGGTTAGCTAATTACGTAATAACTTAAGACAGAAGGACCCTTAAGTAGGGACTGAATAAATTAACCGACTTGGTATTACATGGATCTCACAACTTTTTACGGTAGTAGAACTGAGTTGCGAGATTTGGCTTTTTTACAAGTTATGTTTTTAATGGCATCTGATTTCTTTTTGTAGATAGTTATATCTAGATACCTATCTACACCTATTATTCCATTATATTATACATAATATATGTATACAGATTCATTCACTGCAAATGTAACTTTGTAACCCTATATTTTTATATGGGATTACAAAGTTATTTATGCAGTTGGTGTATCTCGAAAACTGAACCGAAATTGCAAAATATTTTGATTTTTCCTTAATTAATATAATAAACAATAATTGTATTCCAAATTTGAAGCTTCTATGTCTGCTAGAAGTGCCTTAGAGTTTTGATGATCGGTCAGTCAGTGAGTGACAAAATAAGGATCTTTGACTAGTTATAATTCTAAAACTACTAGTTCAAATTTAATTAAATTTAAATATACCATGTTTATACAATGTCTACTTGGTAACTAAATTCAGGCTTCTAATTTTATCCACAACGAAGTTATAGGGTTTCAAATATGGCCTGAACTGCTTCGAGAAAATGATGGTACGGCCGTGCCGCTTTTTTTCTCGACTTGGCGGGGGCACTGCCGTGCCCTCAGATAGCAAAATAGTCATGTCATCACATAGGTACGTACATTTTTTTATTTAAACGTAATAGTCATTATAAGTTCCAGACAAAAGATTACCTTAATATCATGGACAAAGAACACGTCGTGTAAATTAATTATATTTTTTGGACAACTCTAGTATGTATACCTACTCCATAACACACTAGAACACATTAAAACAAACTCCAATGCTTTAACGTCGAGTTATAATTAAAAATTATAACAATTTACTTACAGTCTATCAACAGTTCACTGCTGAGTATTGGACTCCCCCATAGATTACCTCATAATTTTTTACCGCAGGTTTTTTAGTGTTACTCTGTGCTCAGGAATTTCCTGCTGCCCAGTTGTGGTGTTCAGTTTTCCTATGTCGCCTTTTACGCCATCCAATGATGGTATGTGGATACTTTTTTACAAGCACTACACGATAAGCATAAATTATTGACATGTTACTGTAATTAACATTGTAAGGCCGCGTTTCCACCTGCAAGATCACTCGCGCAAATCTTGAATAAAGGAGAATGGGATTTTTGGACCTGAAGTTAACTAATTGGATTATAATGTAAAAAACTGGCTATATTTTTCTAAAGTAAAGTACAAAAAAGTAGCCCTTTTTACAATCTAGAATTCAAAAAAACAATAAAATAATAAATAAGTTAGAAAATCGATTTATCGATATTATATTTATTCGGATCCAAAAAATAAAATGAAATGGCTTGCAAGGTTTCATTAAAATTATATTATTTACTTTGAATGATACATTCATTTGGAAATAAAATATATTATTAGCTTAGAAAAAAGAAAAATAAATATTTTATGGCAATATAAATAGATTACCATAAAGAATACACTAATGAAATTCTCGTTTCTAAACGTTATCTTTCAATAGAAGACCTCTTTTTGAATTTGAAACTTGGCTTGCCAGTTCATACTTCAAACTATTCATTTAAAAGATAAAGATAGATTTTAGATTCGATTTGAAATGAACGCAATACAATCGATTCTTGATTAAATTGAGCATAAAATTAATTTTAGATTATTTTTCTGTATTTAGGAGATAAAAATTGCGAACATATCTACAAAATAATAATAAAAAATACAAAATATCAACATTCCAAGATGTAACAGTAACAAGAACAATTCACGTAATCGATTTCAGATCGATATCCCTAATATTCACTTCACTTAGTTATTATTAATTTAACTTTCGTTAATTTTTTCAACATTTTGTTTCCTTATTAACCACAACTTTTCTTTAGTGATTTTATACTGATCCTGCGTTTATATTTTTAAGTAATTATAGTGAAAAATATCCTGTTACTAAATTCATGATTTTTTTTCTGTAATAATTATCTCGAGAGAAGCTTATGAAACATGTTATCGCAACTTATCGCAGAGGTATTTATACACAAGAGCTATAGATGTCGCGAAGGCTAGTGCAATTTAGCTTAGAGTGTTTTTGCAGGTGGAAACGCGGCCTTAAAATGTTAATTACAGTAACATGTCGATAATTTATGCTTTTACACAAAACTAGACCGATAAGCAGCGAGATCTGTCGCAAGTCGATGTGAACATGTTTAGACTTGCAATTAATTGCAAGTCTAAACATGTTCACACTCGCAACTACTCGCAGGAAACGCTCGATAAACTGTCGCGAGTGCGCTTGCTACGTGGTTAATATCTGCAAGCTGCTATCTGACAGACCGTCAAATACTTCTTGCAAGTGTAAACACGGCCTAAAACTGTCTAGTAAAAGCATAAAAGAAGTGAACGTCAAACCACCAATTGACTAAATGTCTAATTATTGAAAACGTATACCTTTACATTTGCTTCCAACGTAACTGAAACGACGTTAGTCCCAACGTAACTGAAACGACGTTAGTGCAGTGTTCAAGAGCTAACCATGTTTAATATTTAAACTTATATCATATTTACATTATGAAATTGAACACCTTTAATTCTTAAATAAATACCATCTTCATCATCATCACCATCTTTGCGGCCCTTCACAAATCCACTTGTGAACATACGCCTACCCCAAGGAATGCTATAAAGCAATGGTTTTTTTTATATAACGAGGGTGACAAATGAGCACACAGTCACATGTAATGTACATAGTTATCACTCGAAAAACTTTCTTCATTATTGGTTGTTAGTTCTTCATACTTTATGGCTGGCCTATTGCCACTTCAGCTTACTGATCACGGACGAGACTAGTAGAGTCTAATTATTGAATTGAAGTCAATAAAAACTAAGAAAATTTTAGGAGTTTATTCAAATTAATTTTGTGTATTTAGTATGTGACATTTACATTGTTTGTGCATTTTTTATTCTTTGTTATAGAAAACGCAATAAAGATTAAAAGTAAATAAATTTTTAAGTCACTCTACAAAATAAGTAGTAACCGGCAAAAGCCAACTTTTCAATTAATTGCATGCTAAGCAAAAGAAACTGCTGTAAAATAACAGACCGGAAAATGTTATTATCGCTGTAAAGTTCATTTAAGTGTCTTAACCTTTTGTCATTTTAAACATTATATTTGAAAAAAATATTTCTTATATTTTTGCACATGTGTACTACACAATAATTTTATGAAGTTTCTTGCATATTACTAAACAGTGGCGTTATAAGAATATCCGCTACCCAATATCATCCCGTGGGTGTCGTAAGAGGCGACAGAGGGAAACAAATCAGGAGACGGGCAGTAACGTCTTCCTAATAATGACTAAAAATAAATCAAACTGCGGTAGCCGTTCAGCAGTGGACTTTAAAAGGCTATAACAGTATTTGCATTATTAAACTTAAACAAATTTAAAAAAATCCTTTTTCTAAATGATTCATAAAAGGACACAATAATTCGTAAGTTGGTTAGTGTAAAACTGTTTTAGTCTATGGGCCAGATGTGTTCACGGCTCCCACTTACAGCATTCCTCGCATCGCCGCGAGCACTAGAAAGCTCTTACTGATCTTTGCCAATAAATAAACTCGTTGCCAGCAACCGCGATACTGTATGTAGTGGCTTTATTACTGGTAGGTCATATATTTTAATGTTCTACAAGTGCAGGCAAATGGTTTTTGCATGCTATACTAAAATAACGATTGTTGGAGGCTTTTCATGCCCAATATATTTTTTAAAGGATACGGGTGACAAACGAGCACACATTCCACCTGATGATGATGATGACTGTAAATTAATGTTGTGGCCCATAGGTATCTATTTTCGATGATGAATCAAGATGCAGAAGCGTTTTTTATTAAAAAGAGTCTCACGCTCACCTTAGTAAACACACGAACCTGCTATTTTACGCTGGTATTCTGTGAGTACAGGGATCTTCCCCGGTTGAGCCGGCCCGTTCGTGCTACAACTATAATATAGCTGCAGCATATCTCTACGATGTATAGAAACTTCAATATAAAAGGAATTAGAGATGGCATTGTTGTTTATAATATTTTTTATGGGTTTAATCTTAATGACTAAGAATATACAAGCATTACATTAAAATTTTATCGCAGGCCTGTTTTGCTGGCAATACAGCATTCATGTCAATTCAAGGGTCAAAGACTCGATATATTGATACATAATAGAGAATTATTGAGTATTTCTACGTCAACTCAGTAAGAGTTTGCAGGATTTCAACATTATCACCTTTATTACAGCCATCATAACTGCACTGCTGAACATAAGCCTGTCCCAAGAATGCCAAAAACACATTCTAAGTTACCTGCATCTATCGAATTCCTACGTTTCCACTTCCCGTAAGTCTTACTTGGTCGTCACTCTATTAGTACGGGCCAACCTACACTTAGCTTACTGATATCAGGCTGTTACATGAAAGCCTTTCTTACCCGCCGGTCGTCGGTTCTTTGAGCTACATGTCAACTTCAGCTTACTGATCCTTTGGGATTTGTCGAATACTCAGATTCTACCACGGATTTATTAATAACGACAAAGCATCTACATTTTGATTTGTAATCGATGATAGGTGTACCATACCTACCATTTAACAATGTCTAATACGATATGTTATGTGTAGAAGTAGAAACAAAAATACGAACTTTTTTATATATACGAGTAACAGAATCCCTGTGGTTCCCGTTAAGTGCGTTATCAGAGTCAGTATTCAAACGTAAAAAAAATAAGTTTTTTTCAAAAAACATGGACATTAAAAAATTATTTTAATTAAAAGAAAATTATTTGCAAATATATATATATATATATATATATATATATATATATATATATATATATATATATATATATATATATATATATATATATATATATATATATATATATACGCTTTTTAATGTATAATAAAAAAGTTATATATATATATATATATATACTTAAAAATTATGTAATACTTATTGAAAATCATTCTTATGTTTACTTGACCAATGGTTCGGAAAATACCGCTGTCCTGGGAAGAACCAGCAAGAAACTCATCGGGACATTATTCTAAATAATAAGAACAGTTTACAATAAAATATTATGTTACACAATTAACTATTTCATACGTGGTAGAGCCATGCTGCATCTATATTAGTAGTATAGTTGTAGCACGAATGGGTCGGCTTGACCGGGGAAGGATCACGCTCTCACAGAATACCGGCGTAAAATAGCAGCTTAACCCTGCTGTGTTTCATATGGTGCGTGTAGAGAACTGGAGACCCTTTTTACTGGAAACGCCGCATTCAATCTTAGTCATCACGGGTGACAACGCATTTGCATTTTGATGCGTATTCGAGGATAGATGTAGATGTCTGTGGGCCACAGCAACCACTTACCATCAGGTGAACTGTGTGCTCGTTTTTCACTTTTATCCAATAAAAAAATATATAACTACACAAAACAAATTAGAAATAGCTTGGAAGCGATCACCTCATTACCAATCAAATAAATCTGGATGCTTCAAGGCACGAGTGTTATGGGTGGCAAGACCCACCAAGATGACCGCGTCCAAAATGTTATGAATGCAGACCACAGGCAGATGCTAAGTGGACAAATAACAAGTGGTAAAATTAAACATTTTGAACAACCGACTTCTATATAAATTATTAAAGATAGCTCAAAAACTAATAAAATGTATATGGGACCACATGAGAAGTACCAGCTTTCGAATAAAAAAAGAATCATCAAAACCGATTCACGTAGAAAAAGGTTGAGGTAAAACACATAAAAAAAGAAAAAAAAATACAATCTAATTGAGGACCTCCTCCTTTTTGAAGTCGGTTAAACAGTGCTTAATTACTCTGCGTAGGCTCTCGTGCGATTGCTTTAAGCATAGAATTTTAAGTCAGTCTAAAGCAAGTTATGTTAGCGAATATACATCTTTAAATCAATAAAATTAGTATAACGTCCTCCGGCCTCTGCACTAATTAACTAGAGTTAATAGGCTACATCCCGCATCTGTTATCACTCCTGGGGATTAAAATAAATCAATAAATACATAAATAAATAAATGTAAAGGTAAACCTCAACTCCTAACAATAAGTTATGTATAATTTGTTTTTAAATACAAATATTAAGCTTATTTTTCTTTGAATATATAAATCAATCATTAAGATAGGGAAATAAAATGAAATCACTTAGCGTTCTCGTTTAAACAACAAACCGGCAAGCAGACGTAGCGACAGCGAAAGGGCGTATTTGGAAGATATTTTCACACGCAGTACTTGACATAATACTTTTTTTTTCATGTATTTTGTTTCCAAAACGTTTCACGAGTGATACATTCTGTACAGCTGTGAATTTAAGCGCTAGGAACATCTGCTAAAAAGTCACCAAACAAAAGCGAAAAATTATTCTAATTCTCCTAAAGCTTCCTGCAGACGCTAGTAGCGCAGTGAAAAAACTGTACCAGATATATTTTAGGTTAGTTTTTTGCGACAGAAATTGCGTATTATTTTCGTCAAATTTGTATCACATATAATATATAAAAATATCCTTCTACACTCGGATATTTACACGACAATGAAATATAAGTAAATACAATTTTTATTGTTCAATTTGTTCTTACGTCGGGAAAACAAATATAAGAAAAACGAGCGTAAAAGAACATAGCAGCTGTCATGAAAACCCAACATTCCTGCAGTTTGCGGTCTGCAGCGTTCTATGAACATGTTCAAGATCGCCTTCCTTATTACATTAGATATAACATGAGAAAGCCCACCACGCTGTTCCGATGCATGTGCGCCGATCTTGGTGACATGAAACTTATCATCATCGTCATCAAGATTATTACTGCCCCTTACTAGTCCAATATTGAAAATAGATGTTTCCCAAGAAATGCCACAAAATATACAAACGTGGCGGTAAGCAGAGTATAGGGTGGCCCCTTGTTAGATTGAACGTGGATCAGGACCGTGTTCTGTGGTATTCCTTGACCTAGAAATACTCTATAGGAGAGTTCAACTTAAATTGCATATTATGAAATTTTAACCGACAGAACATTCATGAGCTACCACGCCTCGTAGATAGTGGTACAATATCTACCGAAAAGGGTGCTTTTTAGCAACCTCCGCGACTGCGCAAATCTTTAATGTGGTAGATCAGAAATCCTGTAATGTATTATAGATGTAGCAGGAATGGGTCGGCTTGACAAAGATGGGACCGTGTAAGCAGAGAACCCCAACGCGAAATAGTATCATAATGCTGTTGTGTACATCCTTTTTACTGGTACCTAGATATCTATCTTGATCCACAAAAGCAACGGCGTATCCACATTATGATTCTTAATTGGCGTTATTATGTAGGTGTTTATGGATAACACCATCCACTCTTACCATTAGCTGAACTGTGTGCTCGTTTGTCACCTTTATTTCTTTAAAATTCGTATTTTATCGGTAATCGTTATCGTTAATTGATAAGACCATTATAATTTGTCGTGGCACTAGTTGGTAGGACTACTTGCCACATCCTCTTACCTATTTCTGTCACCAAAATGTTAGTGCTTACACTGTGGTGTTCCTGTTTGAAAGATGTAGAGAGCCATTATAATTATCGCATTCCATCTTAATCCTCAGAGCAATAACAAATAGGCTACAGCCTACTTTATTTGAAGTTAGCTGCAGGATCCCTTTGACTAAAATAGCCACTTGCCATCAGGTGCACTGTAAGCTTGTGTTACACTTGTGAATAAATCAAGTTCCGTCCAAAGTCAACGTTGTTATATCTAAACCAAAGTAATGGTGGCGTTGCACATAAAATAAAACCTAAAATCTGAACGGATATGAGAAACGGGTTTCTTTTTATTTTATAATTGTCCATGTCGAGTGAACGAACTCTTTGGAAACGTCATTGCTCCGCCGTTTCCTTGAACCGAGCGAGTGATTTATATTGCACTCAATCACTGCACGTTTCAAACAGATGTGTTTTAAAATTTGGGAATGGTAGCATCACTGTATGACACGTTTATTCTAATATGACACATTTCTTTTGAATATTCATATAGTATTCATTTCGTAACTAAGTTAGTAGTGTAAGTAAAAGTTACAGACTAAATTCGTACTATTACAGAGGACTGGCCTCCTGTTATATTTAAAAGGGTTTTAGGATAAACAAACGTCTGGAAATAAAAGGTCACATCTTCGATTTTTATTTCGATTTCTCTGACATAAACGTTTCCTTTACCCACAACGCGAAAAATCAATACTTATAAAGGAACGTCTGGAAACAAATCGTCAGATCTTCGATTTTTATTTTTATTTCTCTGACATAAAAGTTTCCTTTACCCACCATGCGGAAAAACAACACTTAAAATTTCTATGAGTAATTTAATTGGTGCCGGCGGGGATAGAACCGGCGTCCAGTGAAATTCACAGTGAGCACTCATCCCCTTAGGTTCCATCACCGTCATAATTCTTAAAGTATACACTAGAACATAATTTTTTTTCCTCTTATTCTTCTACATCAGCCTGGGTTTTTAATATACATTGTAAGACACTTAAATCTAAGGGTTACAACGGGCGAAATTAATGCTTTTGGCATTCTACACCAGTCAACCCTAAGAGAAATTGAAAAATAAAAGTTGATAGGTGTTAAAGTCTCAGTACTAAACGTAAATAACACGACTTTGATCTTCGCCGCACCACTGAACTTTTTATCGCAATCAGATGTTGATTTACTACCTGCTTAGTATTGAAGAGGTACGTCATATTATGTAATAAAACAATAAACTATGAATACAAGGTTGGATTCCTTTTTTTGCGCAGTGGTCCGTCTGGGTATATCCCTCTTACCTAAACTAGACCGGAAACAGCAGTCCAAACGGAGAGCCAGTCCAAATACAGTATGTGATTGTCATTCTTAGTCTTTAGAGACTTTTCCCATAAGTTTCACAAAATTATTTTAATGTACAAATTACGCTTGCAACAGTTGATGAATAGCTCCCTTGATTTTTCAAAATTTTTAACAGGTACAAGTACAAGCAACAGAAAATAGTAGCAAAGGCACAAAAACTATTGCAGATTGTGGTTGCCAATCTGACATGGTGAAATCATTAGAAACGATAATATTATTCAATTTAGGCTACACATCGCATTTCCATGCTTCATCATTCGTCAGAAAAAGTTTCATTGTTCGAACAAAAATACTATAGAATCATTTTAACTTTTGATATAACCTAAGAACAGATTTGGATAGCATATGTCAGACTCAGATCAATTTCTATTAAAGTATAGCCTATTACGCTAAGTATCACTACATAAAAATTCAATTACACTCAACATCAACTAAAACTCAGGTGCGGAAGAAATCTTCAAATAAATCGTATAGAAAGACGTGACACGTGTTAAATCGGATATATACCTCGAAAAATTCTTCCTTACCTTTGTAGAAAAAGTTGTGCAAATGAAATTTCGTTGCTTTTGCAATATTATAGTAAAAAATTAATAAACTTAAATTTAAAACAATGTTGCTACATTTTATAAGCATAATGTAAATAAGATCAAGATTAACGATGTATTCAATAAATTGTTGTAATTAATAATTATATAATTACGATTTTGTTAATTAAATATTTATGAAACTCTCCAGCTGACTTCAACTTCTCAAACTTTTTGTAAAATTTTACTTTTAGCTTTTTTCCTTTGTATGTTCGTAGGCTCTGTATCAGCCTGTTTATCTGTTCCTCCAACAATTTGCTTTCCAGGTGAAAATGTACCACATAAATACGGTATGTGTGTTATTATAGTAAATCTTTTCATCACTATTAACTCTCGCCTACTACAGAGACCTCATATTGAAGGCTTGTGAAGGAAACTTAGTTCCGCTATATATATATATATATATATATATATATATATATATATATATATATATAAAATAAGGCTATTAACTGATTTAGATACAGCAAGGTTTTTTTTATCTCTTTCCATTCTTGTCAGTTGTTGAAAGGGGTACAGCGGCTTCAGTGACCCGCCCTGCAGCAGAGATCAACCTATTAATGACCTATCCTCAGAAACTAATACCACGTTGGGTTCGGGAACAACGAGGTGGACGTGACCGCTGCGAAGGTGTGCCACTCAAAGCCCGTCTATCCTATCTCAAAAGAAAGGTTAGACGACTAAGATTACGGGTCGGTATGGAATGGTCCCGGTCTTGGCACCCATCATGAGAGGACTGCACTTTGCTTGAAGTGGAGTTGAAAATAAAACTTCCCCTTAAGAGTGCTACATTGAAAAATTTCACTACTTTTTCCTATCACTTTCCCTATTATCTTGTATCTTGATTTAAACTGGAAAACTAGTAGCTTGCCCCGAAAGATTTCCAAAATACCAGCCTCCTATCCTAGTATGTTAGCTATACGCGAAAGAGAACCGCGCGCCGCACCATCATCATCATCATTACGACCTGTCATAAGTCCACTGCTGAACATAGGCCTCCCCCAAGGAAGGAAACGAAGCATGGTCCTAAGAGACCTGCATCCATCGACTTCCTGCATGTCTTACCAGGTCGTCACTCCATCTCGTAGGGGGTTGCCCTACACTTCGCCTACCGATACGAGACTGCCACTCGAGAACCTTTCTTCCCCATCGGTTGTCGGTTCTTCGAGCTATATGGCCGGCACACTGCCACTTCTGCTTACTAATCCGTTGGGCTATGTCAGTTACTCTGGTTCTATTGCGGATGTCCTCATTTCTAAGTTTATCACGCAGAGAAAGCCCGAGCATAGCCCTTTTCATAGTTCGCTAAGCGACATTGAACTTCCTCATACGGCCAGCAGTGAAGGACCACGTCTCAGATCCGTAAGTAATCACTGGCAACACGCACTGGTTGTACAATTTCGTTTTAAGGTTTTGAGGTATGTCTAACGAGAAGATGTGTCGTAGTTTCCCGAACGCTGCCCAGCTGAGTGGTCGATCCGTCGATTGACCTCTTGGTCGAAGTTGGACTTACCTAGTCGGACAATTTGTCCCAGGTAAACATACTCGTCAACAACTTCGAGCTTAGTGCTCCCAACAACTACCGGCATAGGTGTGATATGGACGTTAAACATGATTTTTCCTCATTTCCAGTCCAGCAGCTTGAAAACGTCTTCCAATGCAGCGGTAAAGAGTTTCGGTGATATAACGTCACCCCGTCTTACATCTCTCTGCAGTTGGATAGGTTTCGTACTCTGATTCTGTACTCGGATAGTCATCGGAGCTCTATTGTACAAACACTTCAGCACTTTGATATACCGACAGTCAACTTGGCACCGCTGAAGGGACTGCAGCATCGCTCAAATTTCGACGGAATCAAAGGCTTTCTCATAGTCCACATACGCAAGGCAAAGTGGCAAATTATACGCCTCTGTCTTCTGTACAACTTGCCGAAGGGTGTGTATGTGGTCTATGGTACTAAAGCCTTTTCGGAAACCAGCTTGTTCGGGAGGCTGGAAGTCGTAATGATTGTTGAAAACAGCATGTACACGCGGCTCAGAAGGGAAATCGGGCTGTAGTTCTTCAAGAGAGCGTTATCGCCATTCTTGAAGAACAAAACCACCGCAATTCTCCTCCACGCCTCCGGAGTAATGCCACCATGGAGGACGGAATCAAAGAGCTTCTGAAGGACTTCAAGTATCGGTTTTCCACCCGCTTTCAAAAACTCCTCTGTAATTCCATTCTCGCCCGGGTACTTTTCGTTTTTAAGGTGCTGGAGATTCATTCTAATGTCGCTCAGACTGACGTTCGGAATATCTTCGGAATAGTGTCGGATAAGACTCGCTCTTGGATCATTACTCACACTTGCGTGTGGCTCCAACGATGACGAGTACAGCTGCCCATAGAACCTCTCAATCTCACTCAAAATCTCAGGTGTCCCGGAAACGATGCTGCCACACTCGATCTTCAGCTTTGAGAGTTAGCTCTTTCTGGCAGACAGATCTCTGGCAAGGACTTTGGAGCCTTGGTTCCGCTCGATTGCTTCTTCAATACAAGATATATTAAAGTTGCGTAAATCCCGTCGCATTCATTCGGAGATCTGTCTGTTCAGCTACCTATATGCTGTCAAATCTGTTGAAGTATGTAGCTTCATCTCCCGTCGAACAGCCATGACATTAAGAGTGTGATCGGAGAGTTTTTGTGTTCTTCTGTGGCGGGTCTCGCAGAACTTAGCTCCAACCGCATGGACTGGAGTTTCCACTAGCTTGTCATTCATATACTCCACTTCATTGGAGTCTTCTAGGCACTTAAAACGGTTTTGTAACTCGAAATGAAAGTTTTCAGGACACAGTATATACTAAGTGCGCGTTGCGCCTGTGCGTTCATTTTTTTGTCATATATTATACGTAGGTAGAATGATTAGTATGTAATAATTGATTATTTAGATTGTATTGTTAATTATATCGAGTACATTATTTTTAAATTGTAGTTAATTTTGCATGTGTGCTAATTTAATAGAATATGTTACATAATATTATGTGACAATTACATTATAATGATATTTTTTGCCATGCAGTTGCGGTTGCAGTGTAGTAGCAGTTGCCGTGTAGTGGCGGTTAAGAATATCCACTACTCCATATCTTTCCGTGGAAGTCGTAAAAGGCGACAGTCCCAAGACCAAGACAGACCATCTGTCCCGAGGAGGTGTCGGATTTATCGTCCATAAGTCTCTCATTAACAACGTTGTAAAGATTGAGAGTGTGTCGACGAGGGTTGCGTACCTTATACTCAGAATCACCAAACGGTATTTGCTGAAGGTCATACAGGTTTATGCACCAACCTAGGCCAGCCCGATGAGGACATGGAGGAAATGTATGAGGATATTTCAAGAGACATGCATTCCTCCAAAACCCACTATACGGTAGTAATGGGAGACTTCAATGCAAAACTAGGCACAAGAGAGAACGGTGAGCTTAAGGAAGGGAAATTTGGAATAGGCCAACAAAACCCAAGGGGCCAGCAGCTGGCCTACTTCATGGAAAAAGAGGGACTCCTTATGATGAACTCTTTCTTCCAGAAGCTGCCCCACAGGAAGTGGACACAAGAAGAGGAGTTCAACAAAAAAAATGAGCTTGACTTTACTATGATGACCAGACGACAACTGTTTAGTGATATCTCCGTGATCGCGAAGGTGAAAATTGGTAACGATCACCGAATGGTTAGAGGCACACTGAACCGAAACCTTAAGTTGGAGAGGTCTCGTCTAATGAAGTCAACGCTCCTTCCCCCTCGTGCTCTAATCCAAAGTCCCGAAACCTTTCATCTTGAGTTACAAAACCGCTTTCAGTGCCTCGAAGACTGAAATGCAGTGGACAATAAGAACGACAAGCTCGTGGAAACTGTCCATGCGGTCCAAGTTAAGTTCTGAATGACCTGCCGCAAAAGAACACAAAAACTCTCCGATCACACTCTTAATCTCATGGCTGTTAGACGGGAGATGAAGAAGATAATGAAGAGTCTTCAACAGATTTGACAGCATACAGGCAACTGAACAGAAAGATCTCCATATTCATGCGGCGGTACTTACGCAACTGCTGAATACCGAGTGTGGCAGCATCGGTATCGGGACACCTGAGATTTTGTGTGAGATTGAGAGGTTCTAGGGCAGCTGTACATGTCATCGTTGGAGCCATAATTGGCTAGGGTTTATGCGTCGTAATTTTCGTTCGTAAGGATAAATAGGCCATGCCTAATAATAACGCTCATAAATCACTTTTAAAATTTCAATATTTTTTGTCATAAAATACCTATTTAAGACTCATGTATAAAAAGAGACATATGGTATCGCGGACTTTTTTTAGACGGAGTAAAGATTTATATTTTTCTAGAACATTGTATTTACGTATCCCTAACGATAACACCAGCGTACGCGGATAAATCATTTCGGGAGTGCTTTTTCTTCTGACTTGCTTAACAAATATCCATATTTAAGGCTAGCTGAACGATATAGTTTAATGCTAGATAACCTATACTATTTCACATGAATCTAGCTATAGTATACAAAAAGCATTTTTCAAATCGGACTGGTAGTTCCAGAGATTAGCGCGCTTAAACAAACAAAAAAAACAAAAAACTCTTCCGCTTTATTATATTACTAGCTGTGGCCCGCGGTTTCACCCGCGTCATCACGTGTCAGAAGTGCGCGACATGACCTAATTCAAGAATTTTATAATTGCAATTAAACATTTTATTTGATAGCAATGAATGGAAAAATTGCCATAATTAATGGAGTACTTTTATCTGTCGGCATATTATGTATGAATTAGAGCGAAGTTAAGTTTTATCCACTTTCCCTCCCCCTCCCGGTTGAGCAGTTCTCGCAGTTCTCACCGGGCGGCTAGGGTTTATGTGACGTTCGCGCGCCCTGCCAAGTATTGAATTAATTTAATTTTACATCATCTCTTAAACTATGCGTCCAAATAACATGGTATAAAGAACAAAGTTTATCTTCATAAAATTGTCTTGATGATGAAGTAACTTCCGTTCGTAAGGATAAATAGGCCTGCCTAATAATAACGCTCATAAATCACTTATAAATTTTCAATATTTTTTGTCACAAAATACCTAATTATGGCTTAAGTATAAGAAATAGACATATGGTATCGCGGACTTTTTTTTAGATGGAGTAAAGATCTATATTTTTCTGGAACATTGTATTTACGTATCCCTAACGATAACACCAGCGTACGCGGATAAATCATTTTGAGAGTGCTTTTTCTTCTGACTTGCTTAACAAATATACCTATTTACGGCTAGCTGAGTAATATAGCTTAATGATAGATAGCCTATACTATTCCACATGAATCTAGCTATAATATACAAAAAGAATTTTTCAAATCGGACTGGTAGTTCCAGAGATTAACGCGTTTAAACAAACAAAAAAACTCTTCCGCTTTATTATATTAGTATAGATAAGTATAGATTATTACAAATGTATATTTATTTAGATTCGGCGGTGCTCGGCGCGCGGGTGTCAAAATGCGACTAAGGCTCCTTATACATGCAGCGACTTGCATGAGTTTAAACAATTCGTACAAACATTTATCGCAAACAATACGGTTCACTGCAGAACGTCAACGTGATAGCATATTATCGTTTAATTTAAATCTAAATACTAGCTTGCGCATAATAAGTGCCATCAAATGACAAAATTCTAATATTACGATAAAAATTTAATCAAGGTATGGTTATAATATTATATTCACAAGGTTTCGCATAAACTTCTTCACTTTTCCCACTAAATATTAACTTACCAGTGAAAACTGACACCTGATGATTCGCTAACATTTCTTGATAAATTTTTGCAGTATCGAAATACGCACTTCGTTATATTTTCTGAATTTCGACAAATATTAGTTTATTCAAATTCAAATTATATTATATATATATATATATATATATATATATATATATATATATATATATATATATGTGTGTATGTATATATATTTATACTAAAAAGAAAGAACATAAAACAAATATTCATAGTTATAAACTGGTTTTCATATAATTCATAATTAAAAACAATTAAACAAATTAAAACTCTAAAAACACCACGTCAAGTGCGTAAAATATTTTATCTACATTCGGTTTTGAAATGGCACATCTGCATGTTTTAGTCTATGAATGTAAATGGCGTGGCATTTAAGAACGCATTTGCAAAACTGATAGGTATAGAATCGAACTATAACATTGACACGGGTCACACACATGTGTACGCAGATTAGCTGCGGGAATCGTAATCAAGTAAATACATTTTGGTAATTTGAAAGATTGAATTTTTTATATTCATTTTTATAGTCATGATAAGACTTTACCTCCGGACTTGGTGGAGTGACTTGAAGGTATACATCGGTGACAGCTACTGGAACTCCTCGACGAGTAGTACTAGGTGTGGCGAGTTTAGGCTTGTTATGTTAGTTATGATGTGACCTTACCTTCGGACTTGTTGGAGAGACCTGAAAGTATACTTTGGTGACAGCTACTGGAACTCCTCAACGAGTAGTAATAGGTGTGGTGAGTTTGGGCTCGTTATGTTAGTTATGATGAGACCTTACCTTCGGACTTGTTGGAGAGACCTGAAGGTGTACTTCGGTGACTGCTACTGGAACTCCTCGACGAGTAGAATAAGGTGTGTGTGATTCATCCGTATTAGCTTAATATGTGAAAAAGATAAGCATCAGTTTTTACTTTTTTACGACTATTTGTGACAACTTGATAAAAAGTAAATACTATTATTTTTTATTGAATATATCTGCCTACTCATAGTATTTTTAGAAATCTTAATATATGTTAATAATAGAACAAAAATGTACCTAAACTCGAGCCGGTATCGTTAATTTTGTAGAAAATAGTTATAGGGAAGTTCGTTTTTACAATATAAAAAACTATTATTTTCAACAAAAAAAAAGTACTATCATTTGAAAATGAAGAACTAGTCTACGTGGGTGGTATTTGGTAGTTATTAGTTAGTTATTAGTTATGTTTGATTTGATTTAGTTTTATCACAAAATGTACCGAAAAACAGCATAATTTTGCCCGATTTGCAAACGCGCCCTTAAATGAAGAAATATTTTTTCTATTGTGGTAACTTGAACAACAAATCAATTTACTTACTTGAGTTCTGAATGTTATTTACGTCTATGTTAAAATTTTGATTTGAATTCTCGTATTATTAGCGCCGCTCCGCACTGTATGAATATCAAATCCAAACTAAATGACACTAAAGTAAGGTGTACGGGTTGCAGTACAGTTTAGTTGAACATAGTGAGTGTTCGGAATGTGAAATCTAATGATGATGATCGTTGCAAGTGACTCCTTTGGCATTTCTTGGGGCATATTTTCAGCAGTAGACTTAAGTAAGTACTATTATGATGATATTTGAAAAAAATTACATGGAAATTTTTAAGTATTTCCTATTACGACACCCACGATACGAAACAGAATAGTGGATATTCTTACACCAACACCACACGGCATACGAATTAGCCTTTTAAAAGTGTTAAAAAATTAGTCTTAGTCAAAGACTTTTAAAATTTAAAATACTCCGTTATTTTTTTTTTAGTATGATACGGCAAATTTGAATTCAAAATAAAATAATTCTTACATCACGACTCTTGGTGATGATATTGTGGCGTCGCTGTGATCGCGCCACAAGTGAAACGCACCGAAGCCTATATCGCTCTATAAAAGTTCTGAAGTTAACGCGCTGTACCTATATAGAACAGCTCTAAAATAACACATGGAGCTGTCAATTTGACCGTGGAAGGAAAAGGGAAGATCTCCCACCGGGCAACGTGTTCAGCCCGGGGAGCGGCCAATGTTCCCGGTGTTATATCGTAGCTGTTCTATATATAGCGCGTTAATTTGAGAACTTTGATAGTGCGATTTAGTCTTCGGTGTGTTTCACTTGTGGCGCGACAACAGCGCCGCCTCAATATTATCATTTTCTAAAGTGAAAACTAACAAAATAACGATGACGTCTGCTGTATAGGAATTAATATAGTAACACAAAGTCATTGCTGAAATATTTGGAATTATTTCTGTCTGCAATATTAAACAATACCTACATTACTATTTAGAAATATTTACTTACTAGCTGTGCCCGCGGCGTAGCTCGCGAATATAGGTTTTACTTAAAGAATTTGACGTTTAGGGTAAGAGAATATTAAACGATTTATATCATTACTGTATGAATAAGTGGTAACAAAATAAATCGATACGCTGAAAGTTCTAAGTCGTTTATGATAGAGCTTCCGTGTAAACGACGATAGAAGTAGACTTAGCCGGGGCGTACAGAAAAAGGTTGGCATAGAGTTGGCCATGTGCAAAACAATCAGTACTGGGGTCCACTCCTACAACGCGTAAAGTTTGACCTTGCGCTTTATTTACGATCGTCGCATAACACACGCTGAGTGGGAAACACACTTAAAATAGGGATGTTAGATGATCATCGATGTTAAAAATTAAAACTTCGATGTTTTAACATCGATGTTGACACATGTCAAACATCGAAACATCGACGTCAATGAACCCATAATCGATAATTGGGAACTTGCAAACAATGCGAACTCGCGAAATCAATATCAACTAAATCTTGCATCTGCTCTGAAGATTAAAAATTTTGAATAATTCAGAATTCTTGAACGCATCGTTAACCTAAAAAAATGTCAGTATGGTGAGTCAAACTTAATTGTCAAGTGTCACCTGTGATGTCACAATGGTCACTGCTTTCGCTTTATTTTGTAGTGTCGTTGTCGGTTGTCGCATAATAACTATTCTACGTAAATTGATATTCAAGTTAATAGTTACTTTTCCCTTGATGTGTATACCCACATAATTTTGAAACAATGTGTAAGTATCTACACATATACAAAAACCATCGATAATGGTCATCATCGATGTTTTGAGTAGCCTAATCATCGAACATCGATGTTGAGCTATCGATGCCAACATCGATGTCATCATCGATGTTATTATCCCTATCTTAAAACTGTAAGGAAAGTTATTTGGTATTAGAGGTTTAGAGGGATTCTGGGTATAAAACAATATCACGACATTTATTGCAAATTTACTACTTTTAGTCGAGTTTTCGAGTTTTGTTGAATAATTTCGACGTACGCGGTACGTCTCTTTTTTCTGTTTCTGTCGGTGTTTGTACTTTGTGTTGTTAGCCTAAGGGTATTAGTGTTCTGTGGTTGTTAGCCTACACGGCGCTAACAGTCTTGCAGCTTCGTCGGACTCATGAACATAAATTTTTTCAGTGAGTGTCAATACGATTCACCTGCGAAAAATCTTAACACCGTAATTCAGAAAAGGTTGTAATTTGTACAACGCCATCTATTACGTTCTTTGTGAGAAAACATCCTTTTTTAATTTAAGGAAAACATATTTTTTTTTACCGTGTTTTAAGTATAAATATATTATAATAGAACGTTTTTTTTTACACACGTATCTTTTTATTACTATTTCTGAGATTTTGTGGCGCCATTAAACAAATTCGAACCTACATTTCAAAATAATAATCATAACTTTCGATAGAATTAACCAATTTTAATAAAACAAAGATTAAATGTAACTCGAAGATACGCTTTATGATTTTCTTAACGATTTCTTTGAAAAAAAAAGATGTTTACTTTAGACGTGATGCTTTCATATAAAAACAGACAAACAGACAGAAAGACAATTCTAAAAATTATAAAAATGTACTTATTTAATTATTTTTAGTTCCCCATAATGATTTTAGTCACCATAATATATATATACAATGTACAGAAAGAGACACATGTTATCATCATTTTTATTATATGTATATATTTAAAGAGAGATGGCGCTGCTAACATCAACTTGATGACTCAAACAAAGCCACCGTTGAGCAAATTCCCTACCCATAATTCAGAATATTTATCATAACTTTTGATGGAATGAACCGATTTTAATGAAATAAAGACTAAATGTAACCCGAAGGTTTACTTTATAATTTCCTTAACAATTCTTATGATATAAATTAGTACTTTAAACGTGATACGTTAACAAACAAACAGACAGACAGACAGACAGACAGACAGACAGAAAATTCTAAAAATGGTAGAAATGTATTTAATTACTTATTTTTAGTACCCCTCAATCACTTTTATTACAAAAATATAAAATGTACAGACATCTGCTATTTACAATTTTATTATATGTATAGATTAGTCAAATATCATATCGTAAATCGATCTGCTAAGTTTTCATATATCAGCCAATGTTTCACGAACCATAATTTACAGTGATAAATAAAATCGGTGACCCAAATAACTTTGCACTAAAATACTTTGGCTCACGTAGGATATTATTTTAGAATATATTCTTGAATCTTGCATATTATATAATTGGATCGCTTCATTTGTTTGTATGTCCATATAAAACTATTTTTATAAGTATTAAGAAGTGGTGAGTATTCAATCCTTGTTAAGATGAATACACTATATTCAGTTTTATAATAATAGGACCTACTAAGTATGTTATATGAACTTCACTAAATATTAACCTGCACGTGGTTTACCATACTTTAATTCAATGATGCCATAGTGACCGACAAATTGCTGCTTATTCGAAAATTTATTCATACATTTATTTCAACTAATCAGAAATCCACAGCTGAACATTGGCCTCTTCATACATTACCTCAGAGGGGAGATATTTGCCAATAGAATACAAGCATCAGCGTCTTTCTGATAATAACTCAAAATAATGAAACTTTCGGTTGCCAACCCGCCTGATAAAAGTGGCAACCATGGCAAATATGAGGCAATTTATAGGGAAAACCAATTTTTAGCAATGGACATCCGATAAGTGATGAATAAGAGATGAATGAATTTATCATATCATTACTATTTTTCTTTTCTTTCCACGTTTCTCTGCATCATGCACATCGTAATTCATCTTATGCATTGCACATTATATTATCATTAATTATGCAGTACGTAAGGCTGAGAGACTGCCTATAATATAATATGTGCTTCTTATTGTGCTTACTGACATCACATAAATTGGCAAATTCCTAATATCTATATATAAAAATCAATTGCTGTTCGTTAGTCTCGCTAAAGCTCAAAAGCGGCTCAACCGATTTTCAATCAATTAATCAATATATTCTTTATTGTACACCAATACAACGACACAAAATGAAATATATATATATATATATATATATATATATATATATATATATATATATATATATATATATATATATATTACTTTATTGTCAATGTACACCTTCCCTATTTGCAATTTACTCTAAACAACAGTTCTTTGCTAAATAAGGGTTGTCTGGGAGAAATCGTTTCCAGAGCGATAAGACCGCCTTGTGTGTGTGTGTGTGTGTGTGTGTGTGTGTGTGTGTGTGTGTGTGTGTGTGTGTGTGTGTGTGTGTGTGTGTGTGTGTGTGTGTGTGTGTGTGTGTGTGTGTGTGTGTGTGTGTGTGTGTGTGTGTGTGTGTGTGTGTGTGTGTGTGTGTAAAAACTGTTGTTTAGAGTAAATTGCAAATAGGGAAGGTGTACATTGACAATCAAGTTAAAAATGTAATTATATATAAATACACACAAGATTATTACGGTTGAGGATAGGTAGGATAGATACAATTAAGGACGGGAATTATGATGGGAAATATAAAAGTAAATAATAAGTTTTGAGTAGATTTTTGAAGGAACAGAGGGACTGAGCACGTCCAATATATAAAAACAAGGAGTTTCACAAGCGTACAGCTGTAACCGAAAAATATTTATTTGAAAAGGAGGATGAATGCGCTGGAATACGAAGCGAAAATTCGTTAGTGGAGCGTAGATGACGACCATGAGAGGATAAAATGAATTCAAACGGTCTTTCAGGTAACATGGAGTAGAGGTATTAAACAGTATGTTGTATAAAGCAGAAAGGATGTGAGTATTCCTGCGAAAGCGAATCGACAGCCACTTGAGATGTTTACGAAATTCTGTAATGTGATCATATTTACAGAGTCCAAATATGAATCGTAAGCATAAACATTAATTTCGCTCAAGTTTATATAACTGGGCTTCGGTAACGTACAGATAGCAAACATCAGAATAGTCAAGAATAGGCAGAAGTAGGTATTGAGCAAGAACAAATTTAGTGGCAGTAGGTAGAAAATTTCTAAGTCTCCGCAGAGAGCTTAGCGCTGTAAACATTTTCCTACTGACTTCATTATTTTGTGATGACCGTGTTAGACACGAGTCAATATATATTCCTATATTCTTAACTTTATTTTTATAATGATGTGAATGTCACTGAAGAGAATAGGTAGTATGAGAGAAAATTCGACCCTAGCAACTAATATCGAACTACTTATAATAATTGCTTGAGGTTTAGTGGAGTTAATGGATAATCTATAAGATTTACACCAGTCCAAAATACAAGCCCAGCGTTCGTTGTATCAAGATCTTTTGGGTACATCAACCAGCTTCAACCGATTTTGATGAAATTTTTTGTGCGTAGATAAATTGATTTTTAGATGGCTTAGATTTACATTTGGACCCGGTAGGTGGCACTGTTATCAAGTTAGGAGAAATCATCCGTGTGAAAACGGGGTGAATCGCTAGTAATGAAACTAAGAAAGAAACATATTTATTTCAAGCTTCAAAACAATAAGTAAATAATGCTCCACATTTTTTTTATAGGATAGGGTAACAAACGAGCACACAGTCCACCTGATGGTAAGTGTTTGCTGTGGCCCATGGAAATCTACATCTATCCTCGTTTGCGAATCAAAATGCAGATGCGTTGTCACCCGTGAGGACTAAAATGGAATGCCTCCACATGAAACATAGCAGTGTTAAGCTGCTATTTTACGTTGGTATTCTTTGAGAGCGTGGTCTTACCCCGCTTGAGCTGACCCATTCGTGCTACAATTATACTACTAATATTGCTGCAGCATGGCTCTACCACGTTTGAGTTTGTGTATTTTATAATGTAGTTGTTGAACTAACATTATCTTATGCGTCTGAATCAGTATTACTGCAGTATAATAGCTACAGTGCTGATATTCTCCCGGTGCTTTTATCGAAAATCACAAGTAATACATACAATAATAGGTAATAATAGGTACTTTACGTGGTAGAGCCATGCTGCAGCTATAATATGGTTGTAGCAAGAATGGGTCTGCTCGACCGAAGAAGGACAACGCTCTCACAGAATACCAGCGTAAAATAGCAGCTTAACACTGCTATGTTTTGTGTGGTGAGTGTAGAGAACCGGAGACTTTTTTTTTACTGGAAACGAGGCATTCCATCTTAGTCCTCACGGGTGACAACGCATCTGCATTTTGATTCGTAATCAAGGATAAATGTAGATGTCTATGGGCCACAGCAACCACTTCCCATCAGATGGACTGTTTGCTCGTTTGTCGCCCTTATCCTATAAAAAATTCTCACGGTGCTTTTATCGAAAATCACGAGCAATACATACAATAATAGGAGCGTGTACGGCTCCTTTTCCACATAGGACTTCGTCTGGGTAGATACTATCTTTATACATATTTCTGCCACCAAAGAGCAGAGCTTGAATTGCTGTGTTCATATCTGAAGAGTATATGGAACCAGTATAATTATAGGCTGTGAGACATTTTATCTCAGTCCTCAGGGGTGACAACGCATCTGTTGCCTTCTTTGTGGTGTCCATGGACTGCAGTGGCCACTTATACCATCCGCTAAATTTTAAGTTCGTTTGTCACTTGTATAAAAAAATCAAGACATATGCAAGTTTTTGTCTATGAAAATATACAATAAATTATACTAAAAATTTAAAAATTAAACTATTAATAAATAGTAAAACCGATTATACTAAAAGGAATACATTTATATATATAATAGAAATGTAAATAGCAGATGTCTGTACATTTTATATCTTTGTAATAAAAGTGATTACTACGTACTAAAAATAAGTAATTAAATACATTTCTACCATTTTTAGAATTTTCTGTCTGTATGTCTGTCTGTCTGCCTGTTTGTTTGTTAACGTATCACGTATAAAGTACTAATTTATATCATAAGAATTGTTAAGGAAATTATAAAGTGTATTTTCGGGTTACATTTAGTCTTTATTTTATTAAAATCAGTTCATTCCATCAAAAGTTATGATAAATATTCTGAAGTATGGGTAGGGAAGTATAGATACGAATTTTCTCAACGGTGGCTTTGGTTGAGTCGTCAAGTGCATTTTAAACTAATATCATATCATAAATTATAATAAAATGATGTAAAATAATATTTTATAATGATATAATTATGTATATCTAAAACACAGTAAACAAAAGTATTAAAGAACGTATTAAATATGTTATTCAAAAATATATTAACCTTATTAACTAAATCTAAAGTAGAATAGTTAACCAATTTCATCGACAAATGGTGGTGTTGTGCTAATGTAATGCAAAAAGGCAGGTTGTGGTTTTTTCCTGTAGATGAGTTTCATATTTACTACTAATCTTTTTATTACTCGCTGCCCTACTGCGTGTTGACAAACTCAATTTATTCTTTACCGCCGAGTACTATATGTGGTAAATCAAATTTTAAAAGAGCTATTAACAATTGCGTTGGTTTTGGCAAGGATCAAACTTTCTTTTTTGCTTACTGTGCAGGCACTGATATATAAGTTCTTTTACGTTTTATATAATGTATCAATCGTCTCAATTAATGTCTTTTATTTTTAGAATTGATGTTAGCAGATGCTGACATCTGAAACTAAGTTGCGAAATACATTGCACTTTAAAACAATTAATGACATTTTAATTGTTCGTACAGTACACTGTTGACACCAATTGCTATAATTATAAGTCGATGTCCTGCGAAGTATTGATACATCAAAAAAATATTTGGCAGAAAAAACTTACTGTTGTTTTCTTTATAATGATTATATTTTCTTGAATTATAAATTATAATAAAAAACACACTTTGTTTGTAGTTAATTTAGCGCGAAATCTAGA
The DNA here is from genome assembly GCA_963668995.1 of Parnassius mnemosyne. Taxonomy (NCBI): domain Eukaryota; kingdom Metazoa; phylum Arthropoda; class Insecta; order Lepidoptera; family Papilionidae; genus Parnassius; species Parnassius mnemosyne. The sequence continues at coordinate 5,311,538 of CAVLGL010000057.1, forward strand.
GCTTTTTCAAAGCGCTGTTTTCATGAAATCTAGCGCTTTTTGTGTTGTCCTAGCGCTGAATGAGTTTTTTGATCTGGCAGCACTGCCCAAAATCCCTCTATTAAGCAATAACTTTCCTTGTAGGTTTAAGCGCGTTCAATTCCCAGTCACAGTCAGCGTGTGTTATGCGATGACCGTAAATAAAGCGCATGGTCAAACTTTACGCGTTGCGTAGGAGTGCACCTCAGTACTGACTGTTTTGCACATGGCCAACTCTATGTTGCTTTTTCCCGCGTTAGTAGCCCCCGTAACCTTTTTGTGTGCACCCCGGCTAAGCCTTCTTCTAACGTCGTTTACACAGATTTATCATAAACGGCTTAGAATTTTTATGATAATTATTTATTTTGTTACCACTTATATATAAATCGTTCAATATTGTCTTACCCAAACGACAAATTCTTTATGTAAAACCTAAATACGCGAGCTACGCCGCGGGCATAGCTAGTATAAAATAAATGTGAAATAAAAGCTTTTAAATTCGGTGCTAAGGGAAAGTATTTCGAAGAATTTAAGTCTCTATTTTCAAATTTAAATGGGACCACCCTATTAAAAAATACGCGATTCAGAAGTTTCCAACAAATCTGCAAACAAACAAAAATTATCAAACGCGTCTAATATAGAAACGTTATTCTTGATTCAGTTGTAAAGTTGCAGCCTACTTACGTCCCACTGCTGGACACAGGCCTCCTCTCATTTCTGAGAGGGTTTTAGGACAAGGAAATGTCCGCCGCGCTGCCCCAATGCGTGTTGGCGAACTTCACATGTCTTCGAAATATTTTTTTTCTTATTTCTCAGACATGCAGGTTTCCTCACGATGTTTTCCTTCATCGCCGAGCACGTGGTAAATCAGCACTTAAAATTGCAATTTACAATTTCATTGGTGCCAGCGGGGATCGAACCCGGGTTGCTCGAGTACTGTGAAGCTTACAGCGAGCGCTAACCATCTGAGCTACCACGGCTGATTCAGTTAAAAATTAAAAAATAAACATACGTGAGTGTCATAGAACACTCGGTTGGAACGAATTTTCTTTCGTAGTGTATGATATTGTTGATAAACGTATTATATTATTGAATAACAAATACAAAGAAATTAATTACTTGCGTCTATTAAAATGAAGCGTCATTTAAAATTAAATAATATTTCTTTCATGGCAAGATAAGAAAAAGTGCGAGGCAGATGTATATTATTCAATCTCGCTTCCTTATAGCCGCCATGGCCGTCAATACTACGTCAGAAGGGTTCGTGACGGAAAAATCTTACACTTTTTGTTGCCTAACCGCCAAATTCGTACCGTCTGATAAAGAACTTCGTTCCAATATAATAAGATATAAAATACAATAAAACAAGTGTTTTTAGGACTAAACTTTGATGAACAAAACAAAATATCAGTTTTTTTTTTTAAATAAACATTCATTATGTTAATTACATTGCGTTGTTATGTGGCTCTTGACAGCTGTACTAACTCCTTATCATTACTACGTCACATTTCATATCACCAACTCTTGATTAGCTTAAGGAAGATAAGATAACATAGTAAAGTTAGCTAACTATTAAAATAACAGAACTTGATTTGAATAACAAAAATTGATATACCATGTTTACTTTTCTTTAGGATTTAAAAGATGTATTTATAATCTATACATACAATACTCATATTTTATCCTAAATATTGATATTAAGGTGCATGGTTGAGCAAAATGTCGCGCTAGTCGTTATTTGTGCAGTTTTTAGGAGCTATCTACTTTTTATTAAAAAGATATATCAACTAATAAAAAACACATTATATTTCTACATAATCTTGATTTCATAAGAGTCATATGCAATTTTTTTAATAGGAATAAATATTAAAATAATCTCCTTACAACGAAACCACATAAATGTGAAATAATTATTGATAACGTGCATCTCCTCGTAAAGTAAGCATTATTTTATTTTGCGATTGACACTAACGGATAGGCAATTTATTAATGAACATTTCTATCATAAATATTTTTTTAAAAGACCAAAATTTCATTTTATTAACAAATTATTTTAAAAACTGGGCGTATTCACTGTCTACGGGGTTGCTGAACTCAGTTAGCGCTAAGCTCTTGAAGGTGAAACCCGTGTCGTTAGTCACGGCGTCGGCCAGCGCACATTTTGCGTGTATTTTCTTTGAAGTAATTGCAAATATAAAAATAAAGCACCATTAGCATGTAAAGTTCGAATCCATAATTAATATTTCGATAAAATATTATAATTTACACTATAAAAAGCTAATTCAATATTATCAGTATAGTATAAAGTTAAAAATAATCTTAATATCTCCCACTCTCTCTCCACAATATCTTACTAGGTATAGTAATTCGGTAAAAAGTATTTAAGTAGCTATTTACTTGACCGAGAAAAGGGACAGTCCCGTTCAAAACGGGACGTATGGTCTCTTTAACTATAACCCTTATACTTCTTGTTGATTTTTGTATTACATTTATTAAATTTACCCTTATGTATAAATAAATATAATTACGTATGTAGAAATAAAATTGAATAAAAATAAAAACAAACATGTTCTTTTTCATCATCATCAATCATTGGGGTATGAGAAACACGTGTCTCTACTTCGCTTTATTTTGCCTCTACTTGAGGCATCCTCAGGTACGTGTCGTATTGTCGTCAGTGGTGTGTCTTTCCTAGTGTAGTGGTATTTGGGAGTAGTGGTGCTGGAATTAGTGGTGACGGGGATAGTGCACGCAATTGAGGGAGGGCGGGAGGTGCTCTTCAAACTAGGTAAGACACATCATTTTATTTTATCGAGCGGATGTACGCAAAGTAATATTTTGTTAACTTTAATATAATGGACTTCCGCAAAGTAACGCCTGATTCTATTAATACTACGTTCGTACTGTAGGTGGCGTCTTGCATATTTCTTACGCGATATATTGTAGCGAGTAGTCGGCGGACCGAATTGCTCAAGGTCGTTCGCATGGAGTAGCCCCTTAATAGATTCCATCAAGAATATAAAACTTTGCAAAATTCAATGGGTTGAAACTTCTACTATAACTATATATATTTATATTTTCTAACTGCTTAACACCACAGTTTATTTCAAAAACTTTGTCCGTTAATTATATCTCTATAATTGGCCAGCATCTGAAAAATTAAAAAGTACATTGTGAGTTGTCCATTTAGAGATCAAAGCGAAATTTTAATGAAGCGAGGGTTACAGTATTAAAACACGCTTAATATACTTGGATATGTCTCCCTTTACAAAGTTGAACTTTTATTAAAAACCCTGTTTAATTTGTAGACTAATGAACACACATGGGTTTGCAGTTAAATAAGTCATGCCTAAAAATTGTCAACAAAAAATTTGTCAGTTCGCTGCAAAAATAAAAATTGCAATAGTCAATTGTATTGTCTTTATTAAAGTAATTGTAGTAGTAAGTAGCCACTGCAGTCCACGGACACCTATAACAGACTTCAAACGGAAAAGGTTGCTTGCGTATGCATTGTTATCTGTGAGGACTATGACGAAATGCCTTTTTTTTTATAGGATAAGAGTGACAAACGAGCACACAGTCCACCTGATGGTAAGTGGTTGCTGCGGCCCATAGACATCTACATCTATCCTCTGTTACAAATCAAAATGTAGATGCGTTGTCACCCGTGAGGACTAAGATGGAATGCCTCATTTCCAGTAAAAAGGGCCTCCGGCCACCTGCACTCACCAAGCGAAACGCAGAGGTAAACCTCTACTTCACGCTGGTTTTCTGTGAGGTCGTGGTACTACCCCGGTTCGAGCCGGCCCATCCGTGCGACAGCAGAAGCTGCCGCGTGGCTCTACCACTGTTAAAATTATACTGACTTTATATACACCACTGCCTGAATTATATTGACTTTATATACACCACTGACAGTAGGCAAATGCACTACAATGCACGCACTGCTGTTGTTGCGCATTGAGACGGAGTCCTAAAGAGATAAGGACAGATAGACATACAGAATATATTTAATATTGTAATTCATATCATGACATGCCCTCTTAGCTCAGTAAAAGGTAGTTATTTCGATATTACTGGCAGACACTTCCATTTTATTAATATGTTTTTTATAAGATTGGGTGACAAACGAGCACACAGCCACCTGATGGTAACTGTTTGCTCTAACGCATAGACATCCACATCTTTCCTCAATAAAGAATCGAAATTCAGTGAGGACTAAGATGGAATGCCTTTTTTCCAGTAAAAAAGGGTCTCCGGTTCTCTACACTCACCATACGAAATACAGCAGTGTTAAGCTACTATTTTACGCTAGTATTCTATGAGAGCGTGATCCTTCCCCGATCGAGCCGACACATTCGTGCTACAACTATACTACTAATTTAGCTGCAGCATGGCTCTACCACGTAAAAGTGTATAGATTTCTGGGTGGTAGAAATAGGATTATGTCGTTAAGGTTAAAATATGTTATTATTTACTTCATAGGACTCCTTGTCTGTCTTGTTGTCCATCTAAGTACATGCCACGCTTTTGCCTATTTCTGCCGCCAAAAAGCAGTGTCTGCATTGTTGCATTCCGTTTTGAAGGGTATATAGTGCTAGAACAATTACAAGCTATGAGGCATTACACTGTCCATCTTACTGATGCGTTTCCGACCAACCTTCGAGGTTCGCATCAGTAAACTTTTTCATTTGTAGTGCCCGTGCACTGCAGTAGCCCATTCCCATCAGGCGGATTTTTAATACGGTATTTAAGGTCTGAACAATAGTTTTTGAGTTATTCTTAATCATTATTAAGAATTATATTGAATTGAAGTTGAATTGTAATTTTAAATTATATTAACAAAAATTATAAGATTTTTAATATTTTTTTTTATGAAATAAAATTGACAAACGAGCACACGGTCTACCTGATGATAAGTGGATGCTGTCACCATAGACATCAACATCTATCCTCGATTATTAATCAGAATGCAGATATGTTGTCACCCCTGAAGTCTAAACTAAAGTGCCTCATTTCAGTAAAAGTGTCTCCGGATACCTATGCTCGCCATATGTAACACAGCAACATTAAGCTATTTTACGCTGATATTCTGTGAGAACGTGGTCTTTCCATGTTAGAGCCGACCCATTCGTGCTGCAGCTATGTGTAACTACGAGTAGCATAGCCGCAGCTGGGCTCTAAAAACCCCGTGATTGTCTGGTGGGTATTATTACCACTCCGCAACTGCAGTATGTTTTACTATTATAAAACGTTGCAATCTAAACTATGATATTACTACATAAAATATACATGTAAAGTAGATACAACCATAATATAGCTGCATCATAGCCCTACGACGTATTTCAATTCCGATTTTGTTCCTAAAGATTCCATGTATATAACATTACATTATATAAATATATACATTAGTGGCATTTAAACCTCTTTACTGGCTTTCAGTTTTACAACGCTGCAAACAATTTTTACAGCCTTCAATAATTTCCGCTCTGATTCCACAATACTCGCAATTTAATTTATTTTAACAGCGTTCAGTAAAATATTTTTAATTGTTTCTAACTGTTTATGGCTTTCATTCTTATAATGACATTTTTTTTCATTACATAGCCCGATATTGTTGTAGCCTATCGCCGCAAAGGGGTTTTTTACTCGCTTTATGAAACTTTATGAACTATATAATAGAATTCGTTCTTCTGCTTATGCGCTCTATAAACTCGCATCTGTCGTAAATATTGATGGGTTTCTCACGGCTTTTCACGGTATTGTTAATTCCATCTTGAGGTTTGATATCATATTCTGGGGAAATTTTACAAATAAGGAAATTATATTTAAGTACAAAAAAAGGTACATCAGGGCTATGTGGTCTTAAAATTACTGATAGCTGCAAACCATATTTTAGTGAGTACAACATTTTAAGCTCGCCCTTATTATTTATATATAAAGTAGCAAACTTCGTGCAAATTAACCCTAAATTATTTAACAAACTATCAGACGTTACAATTCCCAATCGCCGGGGATAATAACAGGTTATGCGCAATTGGATCAAGAACGGCATTGATGCATAAAAGTATATTCTGTCTAGCGCCAATAATATGTAATAAAATCCTCAAACCCATCAAACAATTGCCTACCACACTTTTAGGCCATATCTTAAAAAATATCTTATATCCATATATTATTACAGTTTGCCTGATTTTTTAAATTATCGATTTTTTTATGCTTAATGTTGAATTGTGTCATTTCTCTAATGTAATCTTAGGAGATGCCATTTAAACGTTCACGCTCCACTGTTTTCTGTTTTTATTATTGCAATCTTTAATTTAAATTGCTTTCTTAGAAGGACATAGCCTTCTGATTCAATAATTGTAATCAGTTTTTGAAGCACTTGCTGATTCAATCCGATTGAGATTGAGACGGCTCCGTGGCGCAGTGGCTTAGCAATCAGTTGTTGCGCTGGGGGCCGCGGGTTCGAATCCCGCACGGAACAAGTATTTGTATGGCCTACAAATAATTGTTCCGGGTCTGGATGTTTGTCCTTGTGCAATTTATGTTTGTAAACTGCTTCCACGACACAGGAGAAAATCCTAGTGTGGGGGTAACGTTTTTTTTAAAAAAAAAAAGATAAAATGTACAACACTTGTGTAACAGTAACAATGTCAATATTATATGGGATGGCGATAAAGTTATCACATTAAATGAAAAGACTTATCCTATATAACGTTCTTTGAACATACACAACTAATAAATATATAACAATTAACATTCTAGTCGCAATAGCCCTTTTTTTTCGTTTTATGCCTAATTACTTATGAACGGGAAAGTGTAGGTAAATAACTACCTACGAGTATGTCGATGCCACATGGGCACTGCGTACCTGCCGCTTTTACATGTCACTTCTGGCCAGTAAACTAATATTATCAAGGTGATCTATTTCATGTCAATTTTAACGCTATTTTTTTTTGAAAGATGCTTTTTTTATTTTGGTAGAATTGTTTATTTTATTATTTTAATCGACCTATATGAACTTATATATACCGCTGTGTTATTTAATGTGATAACCTAATCGCCACCCTGTATACATACGAGTACATAACGTGTTACTATGATAATGCAAAAATATGGTACCGTGGAGCTGATCTGTTGATGGACTCCTCGTTGGCTCTAGCAACGCATATAAAAGCTTGTCTTTTATAACATTTAAAATATAATATTAATTTTAGTTTTAAAAATTAAATATCGACGAAGCAATTGGTGTGGATAGTTTGAAGAAGCACCAATAATTTTGTCAACATCTGATCATGTCATATAAGTTGTAGCTTTAAGATGTATATTCTTCTAATACCATAACGTTGACACAATATAATATCACGTTTCTAAGTCAACTAGAAGTGGCATCGGTTTTGATAATTCAGTGAAAAAGAGGGTGACTAAAATACCATTTTTCAGACCATGATAACTCAAGAACTACATATATACATAAAATGTATATGCATAAAATTTTGTATTCTAGACACATATAAAAGAACAAAGTTACGAGAACTGTGCAGCTGTCTAACAGTTTTTGAGTTATGGGTGTTAGAAAATTACTCGAAATGGTTCTTGTCACACACTGTCGGTGCGTCATCATTTTTTTCCGAACATTGCTGACACACTGCCGTATGCCTAAATAAATCTGAGACAGGGAAACGTAAAATATAGTGGATTTTTTTACTGTGTAGTTATTTACAAGCATATACACGTATATCAAATTGATGTAACCGCCATAAAATATAAAAATAGTGAAGGGAACATTAATATTGAACAACTGACAAACCATTCCGCCGTATTCTCTGTTATAAGCAAGTTTTTCCATAAAAATTACATAGATATCTATTCTCGATTAAGAATCAAAATAAATACGTTTTAATATACCACTGAGGACTAAGTTTCATATTCCCTAAACCTAGCATACATAACACAGCAATATCATGGTGCAATTTTACGCTAGCATTTTGCAAAAGCGTGATTTTCACGCGGTCGATCCAAACCAATCGTGCTGCAGTCGTTATCGCTTACAGTTCTAATGACTCGTAGTCAGTCAGTCGTGGGTTCGAATTCACAATTCGACTACTATCAGTGCCACTTCCAATATAGGCATAAGATCACTTGGAGTGGTAATGATGATAGCGTTCACTAATATTCTTTTTTAACCGAGCTCAAAAAACAACTAGATTGTTATTACATTCAACGCGTATGTTTTTGTACGTTCAACGATTTCTCGGAACTTGCTGAACCAATGTAAATGATTTTATTTTCATTAAAAATTTATACTTCAGGTTCTCATATAAATAAAAAAAATTCATGATTTTAATGTACCAAATTAAACAACATTCTAGTTGTTACCTTGAGCTTAGAAATATCTATAATATAGAGCTATTGGTTAGATCAATCTTACTTACTTACTTACTTATCTTTACGCACAATCCCTGACGGGGTAGCCAGAGAGAACAGATTGCCAAGTGTCACGATCCTTACATACCTCTTTCGCTTCTTTCAGATTCATTATCTTCTTCATACATGCACGTCTAGGTATCCGAGTACTCTTGACCCTACCCTCTTCGAGCAATTAGCTCACATGGTCTTCGAAAGTTAGTCTCGGTCTACCTCGACACCTTTTAATATTAACTTTCGCGCTATATATTTTCTTCACCATTCGGTCTTCACTCATTCGCTCAATGTGCCCAAACCACCGAAGCACGCCCTTATCAATTTTTGTGATAAGGTCATCTTTCAAACCTGCCGTATTGCGAATCTCTTCGTTTCGCTTTCGGTCGGCCATGGTAACGCCGCACATTTTACGAAGAGATCGCATCTCCACTGCATTCAACTTGCTTTTATGCTTCTTCTGGCATACCCAGGTTTCACTGCCATATAACAAAGTCGGTACCAACACTGCGTTATGTATTGCAAGGCGTGCACTCTTCACTACGCCTTGCCTTTTGACTAACACAGTCAGGGCACCATTGACTTTGTTCCCGGCAGCGACACGCCTGTCCACATCTAAATCACATTTTCCATCCCGGCTAAAAGCACTCCCCAAGTATACAATTTCATTTACCTGTTCTAGACATTTCTGATTTATCCATATTTCACATTTCGTTCTCTCTTCGTCCCTTTCAAATACCAGAACCTTAGTTTTATTAGCATTCAAACGGAGACCTTTAATTTCACATTCCTCTTTCATACACGTGACTAATGCCTGCAGTTCTGCCTCTGATGGTGCAATAAGCACTGCATCATCAGCATACAGCATCAATCAAAGGGGAAATATAATAAAATATTCAATAATAATAATGTATAAGAATTATAAAGAACCTAAAAACACGCATTGATCGTGAGCTTTGATGATCCTGATAATTAATAAATAAATTTTTTTTTCAGATTTTATCGCGTTTAATTTAACTTTTTAATTCCCGACGTTTCGGGTGCTTTACAGCACCCATGGTCACGGCGTTCTGAGCTATTTGACATTCCGATGTCATAGTTAGCCCGGCTACCTTCAGTTGTTGAATATTAGGATGATTATATGTTATTCAAAAACTAAAGGTAGCCGGGCTAACTATGACATCGGGACGTCAACCACCTCAGTCCCGCCCCCCCCCCCCCCCCCGAAACATCGGGAATTAAAAAGTTACATCAAACGCGATAAAATCTGTAAAAATTAGTTTCAATTAATGTGTAGTCTTCGCGTAAGTATAAAAAAATCATTATCCTGACAATTATTTTATTTTATCCTGGTGATCACGATCAGAATACTGGATAAAGTTAATAAATTATTGTATTGTCATCGGTCTTTGATAAACTTTTCAAGTCCATAATCCTTCACACATCCTTCACTTCACAAGTTGGTGAAAATTACATTGAAGATTTTGTTACTTTTTTCGTGACGCTAATAAAAGCGTGTTAGTAAGTAAACTCGAGCCAAAAAAAAACAATAATTTGCAGCTTCTGAAGTCGGGATTTCTACTCTTGGATACAGTATGTCTTAAAAAACTAACTTCAGAGACGTTTTTTTTTTTTTTATAGGAGAGGGGGCAAACGAGCATGCGGCTCACCTGATGGTAAGTGACTACCGCCGCCCATGAACAACTGCAACACCAGGGGAATCGCAGATGCGTTGCCGGCCTTTTAAAAAGGAGTACGCTCTTTTCATGAAGGTCCCTAAGTCGTATCGGTCCGGAAAAATCGCTGATGGTAATCGATTCCACAAGGAGGTCGTGCGAGGAAGAATTATTAACATCTTCTAAATCGCACAGTGGTGGACCGCCAATCATCCAGATGGTGTGGATGGTATCGGGAGTTCTGCCGCGATGTGCGTTCGTGAAATTTGGCGGCTGGGATTAATCCGAACAATTCCTCAGAGCACTCCCCATGGTAGATGCGAAAGAAAATGCAAAGGGATGCAACATCTCTTCGCAGTGCCAATGAATCGAGCCGATCGGAAAGGGCTCGGTCGTCGACAATTCGAGCCGCTCTGCGTTGGATGCGGTCAAGTGGAAGGAGCTGGCACTGGGGAGCCCCTGCCCAGAGATGGGAACAGTATTCCATGTGAGGCCGAACTTGCGCCTTGTAAAGTAGCAAGCGGTGTGCCGGCATGAAATACTGTCCCGCTCTGCTGAGCACGCCAAGCTTTTTAGAGGCCAATTTGGCCTTCCCTTCCAAGTGACCACGAAACTGCACGTCACTCGATATGTCGACTCCGAGGATACCGATACTGGCTGAGGCAAGAAGGGGAGTGCCTTGAAACTGAGGAGATACGACAAAGGGGTTCTTTTTAGCGGTAAACGCGCAAACTTGTGTCTTCTGAGGATTAAATTGGACTAGATTTAGTCGCCCCCAATCCGAGACTTTGTTCAGCAAAGACTCGACTTCAGACACAAGTTTGTTCCGGTACTCAGCGACGTTTTCCCGAGAAATATTGGCACGGCCGGTGTATAGACGTGTGGAATTTTATTTTATTTTGTAGTCGTTTGCAATTTTAATTAAAACTTTAATTATTTAAGTTTAATTTAAGCGAATATAAGAAAAAAATATTTAATAAAATTTCAGTATTTCTCAATAAATGAAAGAATTCCTATAGATTCAATCAATTCAACAATTCTGAAGTAAATTCATAACCAGTTCATACGTGTTATAACCGGGACATACCAAATGGATTTATTCCCCGATATATTGTACAAGAAGGGCTTTTAATGGAACTCCAATTCTCGTCAAGTGCAGTGAATTACACGGATAAGCGAGCTATTATAGACCGAGAGTAGACCTATATTTGAAAGAAAGACTAGATATTTGTGCTTACAATTTTCTTTTGAGTATTGGGAAAAAGCTAAATTAACGACGTAATATTGAGCTATAGTACCTCAAGAACCAATTCAAAAATATTAAATTATTTAAGAGCTGGGGGCTGCGGTGAAATATCGTGAGTTTCCTCACAATAATTTTCTTAGATCATCAATAAAACTGTGAGAGCGTGGTCCTACCCCGGTCGAGATGACCCATTCTTGCCGCAGTTAGAATATAGCTGCAGCGTGGATCTACTACGTGAAAAAAATATATCCGACAACAGCGTTTTTCTTTTTTATAAAATATTACGTTTAGTGTTAAGTTTGCGTTTTTAAAATTATTAATATGTAATAAATAGAAGCAACCGTTACCACCCATCGTTCTTTTTTTCTTTTCTTTTTTTTTTACATATTTCTTTAGAGTGCAGTTTCTTCTTATACAGTATGTTTATATAGCAAAATTTCAAAAATTAATTCGCATTTTTCAGCGGTAACAACTGCACCTTTTTTTGAAACATTTTTACGTGGTAGAGCCATGATGCAGTTATTTTTGTAGTATAGTTGTAGCACGAATGGGTCGGCTCGACCGGGGAAGAACCACGCTCTAAAAGAATACCAGTGTCAAATAGCAGCTTCATGCTGCTGTGTTTCGTATGGTGAGTGTAAAGAACTGGAGACCCTTTTTACTGGAAAAGAGGCATTCTATCTTAGTTCTCACGGGTGACAACGCATCTGCATTTTGATTCGCAAACGTGGATAAATGTAGATGTCTATGGGCCACAGCAACCACTTACCATCAGGTGAACTGTGTGCTCGTTAGTCACCCTATCCTATAAAAAATCTTTCACTAATTAAAAAAAAATATTTCGAAGTGATGTGAATTCCGTCCCTACACATCGGGGCAAACTGGCGGACAGTAACTTTTTATTGTTTCTTTTGTAATTAAAAGCAAAATAATGTATTTTCAAAGTCATACTTAAAATAGAAAATATCCTTCAAATTGAATTTCGGTCACGGCTCCTAATTTTAACGGAGACTAGCCATTTATACAGGACAGGACTATACATATAGTGTTTAAAACTTTTTAATAATAGAATATGTTCTTAGATACACCTATGCTTATAGGTGCACTCTTATAGTCCCGAATCCGGATGGGACGGATATCGGTCATGAATGGCGAAAGCTCAGATTTAACTTCTTTACGTGGTAGAGCCATGCTGCAGCTATATTAGTACTATAGTTGTAGCAGGAATGGGTCGGCTCGACCGGGGAAGGACCACGCTCTCAAAGAAAACCAGCGTAAATTAGTACCTTAACGCTGTTGTGTTTCGTATGGTGAGTGTAGAGAACCGGAGACCCTTTTTACTGGCAAAGAGGCATTCCATCTTAGTCCTCACGGGTGACACGCATCTGCATCTTGAATCTTTATTAACGATAGATTTAGATGTCAATGGGTCACAGTAACCACTTACCATCAGGTGGACTGTGTGCTCGTTTGTCACCCTATCCTATAAAAAAATAATAACGACGACTTAATGTGCTTTTTGACGCACGGGGGCGAAACACCGCCAACCTTCTGAATGCGAGCTGCTACTAAAATAAATTTTTTTGACAGAAAAACTTGATAATTAATTTTTCACCCGACTCAAGATCAAACCTTGGACCTCATGAACGTGCGGTTGCGCTACCATATACCAACGAGTTAGTCAGTGTAATTAAACCAATATTAAATTCGCAAACCACAACATGCACTCGCAACAGAAATACTGACTGACAGTGCGGTTGCCGAAGTAGAGCTTGTCATCACATGTTGTATAATATAATCCGTGTTTAGTGTAGTGTACTATCTAAAATATTTTATAATATTTATTTACACATATAAATAAAATTTAAATGTCTGTCTGTAATATCGAAATAACTGCCTTCTATTGTATGTATTTTTTAATAATAAAATAAGCATATAAATACACAAATGGAGACGGATTTTTATTTTTCGCTGCACCCCCTTGTGGTGGGTATCATGGAATAGGTTTATTGAAATAAAGGTAATGTACATCACTTTTTTATCGGTTATACCGTTTGCGAGATTTGGTCTGCCAAAGGATCTTGCAATGTGCCCCCCCCCCCTGGCATTTTTAAACTATACAACCTAAAACTTACACTTTGCTAAAACTTAGTAAAACTCTTATAAAATAATTTTGAGAACAATGTGAGTAATAAAGAGAAATATGTAAAATAGACAATAGACGTCCTAGTTCAAAGGTCACTGCCCCTTAGAAAAAAATACCTTAGCAAACAATACTCCTTTAGTAGCCTTCTAGTTGATTACTTCATAAAAAGTATGAATTAAATTTTGGCAACATACATCAAAACTATGCAACATAAGGGTTGGAGTTCCGGTCTGCGTGGATAGTGTTAGCGATAAAAACAGATAGCTAATAATTTTAAACAGAACTTTTTGTTGAATGACTGCTATTCTAGTGGTGGCCCTTCTGCACTTGATATGCCTGCTTTATCATATACTCATATTGATGGGAGTATGGTGTATAATGCCCTTAAAAAGATGCACCTTGGTAAAGCGTGTGGTCATGACCACATTTCGGTAGAACATTTTCGTTGCGGTGGTCCCTGGGTTGTGGTGTTTCTCTCGGTTTTTATTAAGGCGTGTTTAAAACACTCATTTTTGCCTCATGACCTAATAAAATGCGTGGTTAGCCCTGTTGTCAAAAGTAAAACCGTTAGCGATACGATCAGTTCCAATTATAGGCCTATCTCTATCGCTACAACCTGTGCGAAACTATTTGAGTCTATTATTCTGGATATTTTATCGAAATTTATTTTTATAAGTGACGCTCAGTTTGGTTTTAAAAAAGCTAGCTCTACTGAGTTGGCAATTTTTTCCTTAAAACAAATAGTAACGTATTACGTGTCACGAAGAACAAAAGTATACGCTTGTTTTTTGGACTTGAGTCGCGCCTTCGATAGGGTAAACTATAGCATCCTGTGGGATAAGTTAAAACTGGTGGGTGTTCCTTCCGACATAATTAGAATCCTTATTAATTGGTATAATACGCAGGTTAATGTAGTGAACTGGGATGGCTCGCTTTCGGACGAATTTGTACTGACTAGTGGGGTTAGACAGGGTGGGCTGACTTCTCCTCTGCTGTTTAACCTTTACGTTAACGCTCTAATTGAGGAGCTCAATGAAATGGATATCGGCTGTCATATAGGTGGGAAATGTGTAAACAACATTAGTTACTCAGACGATATGGTTTTATTGAGCCCCTCAATCGGAGCCTTAAAGAAGTTAATTTCTATTTGTGAGAGATACGCAGCATGCCACGATTTAGTTTATAATGCAGACAAGTCTGTGGCAATGGTCTTTGGAGCGCATAGTAAAGATTTTTGTTTACCATTGTACCTGAACGGCAAAAATTTGAAGTTTGTTACGAGCTTTCGATATTTAGGACATATCGTATCGAGTGACCTGAGGGATGATCAGGACATGGACAGAGAAAGGTGGTCCCTTGCTGTACGTGCAAATATGATTGGCAAGAAATTTTATAAATGTGAGCGAGATGCTAAAATATTACTATTTAAAACCTATTGCCAATCGCTTTACACACCGCATCTCTGGACTAAATTTAAAAAGGAAAACTATCGAATTTTTAAGGTTCAATATAACGATTCGTTCCGATTATTATTTCGTTTTCCGAGGTTTTTTTTTTTATAGGAGGTACTGTAGTGCATCTACAATGTTCGCTGAGGCGCGCGTACCGACGCTCGATGCTTTGATAAGACATCGTGTGGCCAGATTTAGAAGTAATCTTCTCAAATCTGGAAACACGATTTCACTAATTTTAACGCAAAATTGTAGTGAAATATTTAAATATTGGTCTAGTATGTTAAGATGTAAGTTTTAATTTGTTTGATGGCATTTATTTATATTTTATTTATTTTGTACTACATTATTATTTTATTTTATTTCATTTTTTTTGTTTGTTGATTATAAGTAATTATGTTTTTTTTACGGGCCTTTGTTGTCTGTCAATAAATAATAATAATAATTATTATTATTATTAAGCAAGACCCGACATGCTCTTGGCCGTTTTTTTTTTATTTATAAGGAAATTTGTTTATATGATTTAAGAAACTGCTTTTGAGCTTTGTCCCTGTTCAGATCTCTACTATTTTGTGGGTGAATGCAACAACACCGAACGTTGTACCAAAATTGACTCCTTAATTCATTTAAGTTTTTTGGTGGGATATTATTAATTTTGAAAAGTCTTACGACTTTAATAATCTTAATAAATACGAGAACTTTAATATTTTTCTAGCTTTTGCGCTTCACTGTTTCCTTTTTTAAATACATTTTTTATTTCATATTGAGTTTATTGTTATCAGTAACTTTGTAGACACAAAATGTCGATCATTTATAGCTTTGAAGTTTTTTTACTTTGTATAGTTAATGATCTAATGATCTACTTTCTGTTATATCACTGAGAGTAAACAAATGAACTTTTTAGACCTTGATAACTATAGAAATATAATGAATAGACCGAGTAATGGAATTTTATATTGTAGGTTTTTGTACGACATGCAAAATTACATATGTAGTATTATAAGTCCAATTGTTTCGAAGTTATGAAGGAAGGACCGGAAGTAGCTCGGAACTTTTTGTGCATATCTATACACGGCCCGGACGTCGCGATTTTTGTTTCCTAACTTATCTACCCTTCTTACCTTGTGTCTAGATTTAAGGGACCGACCACAACACACCTTTGGACTTAAAATAAAAAAAATTGTAATTATTTAAGTTATATCGGTGTTTAGCGTCTTTCGCAAGACCAACATTTGTCTTAAGCTATAATTAAAAGTTTGATACGATAATTAATTAAAACTCGCAACTACTTTTGTTTACATGTAATAATATTATGAAAGATAATAAATTACGGACTATTCTATATTGTATACGTATATTGTATACATAGACGTCACCTCCTACACATATTTTTAATCAGGTTTTCGTTTTGAAATGAACTATTTTATATTTGAGATAAAACTCAGCCGTAAGTTAAATTAAGAGACTCTTTTGGGGAATAACCGAAAAGAAATCCTCGAT
Organism: Parnassius mnemosyne; assembly: GCA_963668995.1. Classification (NCBI taxonomy): domain Eukaryota; kingdom Metazoa; phylum Arthropoda; class Insecta; order Lepidoptera; family Papilionidae; genus Parnassius; species Parnassius mnemosyne. Next base: position 5,327,999 of record CAVLGL010000057.1, read on the forward strand.
AGAATATAAAAAAAAAACCGCCCGAGTGCGAGTCGGACTCGCGCACCGAGGGTTCCGAACAAATCCGTAGGTATATAAGTTTCAAATTATTAAAAATATATGATGTAACTAAAAATCTATGCTTTTCGCAATTTTTCCTTTATCTGTGCTATAATACGTTGCTTCGTACCAAATTTTAAGATTCTGAGTTTACGGAAATTACCCTGTTGGTTTTGATTCCCTTGCGAATGTCCAAAATTTGCGGCATAAACGGCTGTATCTTTTGATTGCGTTGGCTTAGAAGTTTGATTTTTTCACAACACAGTAGACTTGAGTATTTGGTACGTAATTTCACAGAGAGAGAACAGTAATTTCAGCTTGATACCTCCACGCGTTCCTGAGAAAAAGGGTCTTAACAGACAGACAGACGTTCCGTTTTTTCCTTTTGAGGGACGGAACCCTAAAAAGATCAAAAGAGAACCTATTATAAGTTTTAATTAAATGTGCATATGTTTTAAAATCAAAAGTAAACATTTTAATAGGCTTGGGGCAAATATTGTAATAAAGACTCGTAATGGAGTCGAATCCGTTTTTCCCCAACGAAGTTTTACTTTAATTAAACCATCATTTAAGCCCTCTAAGCGTCCTCTCTGCACAATGAACTTTTTATACACATTTGTTTTTTAGGGTCACATTGGCTTTTATATTTCATTTCAAATACAGTTTTTTTAAGGACATTTATACGTGGTAGAGCCATACTGCAGCTATATTAGTAGTATAGTTGTAGCACGAATGGGTCGGCTCGACCGGGGAAGGACCACGCTCACACAGAATACCAGCGTAAAATAGCAGCTGAATACTGCTGTGTTTCGTATGGTGAGTGTAGAGAACCGGAGACCCTTTTTACTGGAAAAGAGGCATTTCATCTTAGTCCGCACGGGTGACATCGCATCTGCATTTTGATTCGCAAACGAGGATAAATGTAGATGTTTATGGGCCACAGTGACCACTTACTATCAGGTGGACTGTGTGCTCGTTTGTCACCCTATACTAAAAAAAGGTAGCTACATTTTCTTCCATATATTTTATTTTTCTGGCTTTTATATTTAATTACAAATACAGTTTTTTTAAGGACTTATACTCCTAGGTATCTACATTTTCCCCTTTATTTCTTTTTTTCCTTTTTTGTTGAATACAAGTGACAACTGAATTTCAAGTTCACCTGATGTTAAACGTTTAATGCTGCCCTTTTCCATTTTTCTTTTTTTTCTTTTTTTTTTCACCTTTACTGGAAAAGAGACATTCTATCTTAGTCCTCACGGTTGATAACGCATCTGCATTTTAATTTCGAAGATAGATGTAGATGTCTATGGGCCACAGCAACCACTTACTGTGTGCTCGTTTGTCACCTTAATTCTATAAAAAAAAACACCTCAAGCGAATCGAAATAAAGGAGGCTAAAGATGCGTTGTTACTTTGGAGTACTAGAATGACCTCATGGCGGGCCATGAGGAGAACCAGAACAGTTACAGGTAACTGGACTGGTTGTCTATAACCTTCAAACCAGAACACAGGGTAGTTCTTACCAAGATGGACTCATAGATAGAAAAGGAATCATACCACCCAGCAATAATGGCAATTATAAAATAAGTCATAATATAAACATAAAAAAATTTTGCCTACGTGAATTTCTTTTCTAATTATAGCCAGACAGTATTCATACCTACATTATAAATTCAAATAAATAATCCTTGCGTTTCGTTATAGGATTTTAACGAAAATCCGATCAAATTAAAGATCAAAATGGCTCCGTTGGTAGCTTTACATTTCGCTATGGATTATCTCGAAGCTTGTTGTATAGGGGTTTAATAAAATATTATTTTCAAATATGAAGGCTTACGTAAAAATAAATACAATAATACCTTATACCACTTAATGATTATTATTATTTATTTTGCTTGTATTGTAAGCCGTTAACTTAAACGTTATTTTTGATTTGAATTTAGTATTCAAGCTTGTCCATATTGTTGATTTTATATTTAATTTATCGCTACTTTACTAGCGATCCGCTCCGTCTTTGTTAATACCTGGATTTCGACAAGAGCGCTACATACTGAGTCCAATTGCGAATCTAAGCCATCTATCTGTAAACAACCCACTCAAACATATACAAATTGATTTTTATGTACGTTGATATAAATATGAGTTTATAGATTTAAAATACAGATTAGAGATTACGTTTTTATGTCTTCTAGTGTTTTCATTGTTTCTGCGCAGCGGAAGGGTTTTTTGTCGACTTCCAAAAAGGATCATCATCATCATCATCATTACAGCCTTTCACAAGTCCACTGCTGAACATAGGCCTCCCCCAAGGAATGCCACAAAGTATGATCCTCAGCCACCTGCATCCATCGACTTCCTGCATGTCTTACCAGGTCGTCACTCGATCTCGTGGGGGGTTTTTCCCCATCGGTTGTAGGTTCTTCGCGCTATATGGCCGGCCCACTGCCACTTCAGCTTACTAATCCGTTGGGCTATGTCGGTCACTCTGGTTCTACTGCGGATATCCTCATTTCTAAGTTTATCACGCAGAGAAACCCCGAGCATAGCCCTCTCCATAGCTCGCTGAGCTTGAGCTTCCTCATACGGCCAGTAGTGAAGGACGACGTCTCAGATCCGTAAGTCATCACTGGCAACAAGCACTGGTTGTACAATTTCGTTTTAAGGTTTTGAGGTATGTCTGACGAGAAGATGTGTCGTAGTTACCCGAACGCTGCCCAGCCGAGTTGAATCCGTCGATTGACCTCTCGGTTGAAGTTGGACTTACCTAGTCGGACTATTTGTCCCAGGTATCAACTCGTCAACAACTTCGAGTTTAGTGCTCCCAACAACTACCGGCATAGGTGTAACATGGACATTAAACATGATCTTTGTTTTGTCCACGTTCATCCTAAGACCTATTCGTTGGGAGACACTATTGAGGTCATTGAGCATGGAGCTTAGGTCCTCCAGCAATTCTGCCATAAGGACTCGGCAAATCGAAGGTGAGTGATGTACTCGCCATTGATGTTAATACCGTATCCTTTCCAGTGAAGAGTTTCGGGAATATAACATCACCCTGTCTTACACCTCTCTGCAATTGGATAGGTTTCGTACTCTGGTCCTATACTCGGATAGCCATCGTAGCTCTACTGTGCAAACACTTCAGCACTTCGATATACCGACAGTCAACTTGGCGCCGCTGAAGGGACTGCAGCACCGCCCAAATTTTGACGGAATCAAAGACTTTCTTATAGTCGACATACACCAGACATAGTGGCAAATTGTACTCCTCGGACTTCTGTACAATTTGCCGAAGGGTATGTATGTGGTGTATGGTGCTAAAGCCCTTTCGGAAACCGGCTTGTTCGGGAGGCTAGACGTCGTCAAGTCTGCGCGCGAGACGATTCGTAATGACTCTCGAAAACAGTACGTAGACGCGGCTCAGAAGGGAAATCGGTCTATAGTTCTTCAAGAGAGCGTTGTCACCTTTCTTGAAGAACAAGACCACCGCACTTCTGCTCCACGCCTCCGGTGTAACGCCACCATGGAGGACGGAATTAAAGAGCTTCTGAAGGACTTCAAGTACCGGTCTTCCACCAGCTTTCAGAAGCTCCGCTGTAATTCCATCCTCGCCTGGCGCCTTGCCGTTTTTAAGGTGCTGGAGAATCATTCTAATCTCGCTTAGACTGATGTCCGGGATATCTTCGGAATAGTGTCGGATAAGACTCGCTCTTATATCGTTACTCACACTAGCGTGTGGCTCCAACGATGACGTGTACAGCTGCCCATAGTCCCTCTCAATCTCACTCAAACTCTCAGGTGTCCCGGAAACGATGCTGCTACTCTCGGTCTTCAGCATTGACAGTTGGCTCTTTTTGGCAGACAGTTCTCTGGCAAAGACTTTGGAACCTTGGTTCCGCTCGATCGCTTCCAAAAAGGAGACGGTACTCAATTCGACTGTATGTTTTTTTTATGTGTGTTACCTCATAACTTTTTACTGGGTGAACCGATTTCGATGATTCTTTTTTTATTTGAAAGCTGGTACTTCTCATATTGATCATGGTCAGACCAATAGTTTTTGAGTTATTCTTAATAACGTATATTGAAGTCGGTTGTACAAAATCATTAATTTTAAGTTATATATTAGATATTGTGCGTACAGTAGTTGGGCAGTATTCGTACAATAGGGCAAGGAAGTGTCCGCCGCGATTCCTCAATGTAGTATGACGTACTTCAAATGTCTTCGTAAGCTTTTTAGCTGTGAGAGTTTTGAAATACCCTTAGCCCCTGAGCTATCACGGTTCGGTAAGTTTTTGTTGTAATCAAAACTGGTCAAGAAAACATTATAATTAGCATCAACATCATAATCACTAGCTCTATTACAATCCATCTTTGGACTTGCATCTTTCTTAATGTAGGAAACTGTTGTCTTATTTTATTTTATAAAAGGTACAAGTATGCGGCTCACCTGATGGTAAGCCTAAGATGACTACCGCCGCCCATGGCAATTGTAATTGGCAATCGCAGTACCGAAGTCTCACACTGTTGCCGCCGAGTATTTTTTTTATAGGATATGGTGACAAACGAGCACACAGTTCACCTGATGGTAAGCGGTTGCTGTGGCCCACAGACATCTACATCTGTCCTCGTTTGGGAATCGAAATGCAGACGCTTTGTAACCCATGAGGACTAAGATGGAATGCCTCTTGGGTGAGGTCTCCGGTTCTCTACACTCACCATACGAATCACAGCAGTGTAAGCTGCTATTTTACGCTAGTATTCTGTGAGAACGAGGTCATTCTCCTGTCGAGCCGTTCGTGCTACAACTATACTACTAATATAGCTACAGCATGGCCCTATCACGTAATAAAACATTCGTAATATTCCACGAATATTACGGCATATATACCCATGTTGTGTACCTATATATGCCGTATATAACTGTATACGATAGATATATAACCAATCCGGCTGTCCCACCTGATAACTATATTAAGATATTTCAAATTCTATTCTAATTACATAAATAATGGGAGTACGCGACATACGACCAATAATAGTTGACCCTCGTGGAACAATTGCAGTTCCTCTGTGTTACGAGAGTGAACTTTAGCGGGCAAATGATCATGACAAACAAGAAGGTCCATACAAATATCGGAGATGAGATTGAACGGAAGTCGCTGCTGAAAGAACGGAAGTCACTGCTGGAAGACTCTACTGGTTTGTTTCCCACTGTCACCTCTTACGTGTTACAATAATAGAATCCAAATAAAATACTGCAAGCAATAGAAGAATGTATGCTAGAGTAATACACAAACTGCATATGAACTGTATATACTCATGAAAATATTAAGAGAAACGCAACAAAAATGACATACTCTTAGCATGGTCAATAAAATGAATTAAAATCGTATTTTGTCTATTAATTCGATTGAGTCATCAATCAAAAGCATTTTTAAACAAAATAAAACCTTAAGATACGGCCATAATATTGCAGTAGAAAATAAAATGAATACAATAAGTTTTTATCCTTAAATACAAATAATTTAATATTGTTAGAATAATTTAATATTTATTCCGATACTCTGCGCAATAAATTTTTCAAAATTAACAATTTTTTGTAAAATTTATATAAATATTTGTGGGCTTTGCGTATATGTATAAATGTAATTAGTATAAATATAAGTATAAATCGTTCTTTCCTTTAAGGTCAAAACTGCTTTGATTCATCTGAGAATACTTTTTTCGAATCATAATAAAATTTTGAAAATTAGAATGAAATGCGTAAGAAAGGAAGGAAGGTGGATATGATGGCTGAAAATGAAGAATGAAAAAGGAGTATGACAACACCAAATAACTTAAAATAAGGGCAAAAAGAAGAGAATGAAACAACGAGGCTATAGATTCCATTATTATTAAATAATGGAATGATAAATTATTTTAATTATCTTTCCAGAACCAAAACAGAATAGGTTTTAGTTCTGTAGGCACGTTGGCACTCCAATTTTTTTTTATATTTTAATTTTATCAGTTCTTTTTTTTTCCGAAATGAAATGATAAAATTAAAAATACGATCTTATGAAAGGATAACAAAGAACTTTTATATACTTCCATGATTTATTTTGAGTTTCTGCAAGCTTTAATAAGAGCGTGATACTCATTAAGTTCGATATAATTCTCATTGAACCTTTTATTTTCTAATAGAACACATTTTTTAATAGACATTTAAGGCAATAGCTGTAAAGGTATATGGGAAGATACATTATTTAAAGTATATGAGAAATTCAAGGGCGCACAATGTATACTGCATACATCTGCAGTGGAACGTGTCCTGAATCTAAATGCATTCCCAATGCATGGTAGGAGAGAACTGTAGGGCGGTGTTGACGTTTGTTATTACATAAAAACTAACGGGACCATTCAAAAAGTTTTAACTTTTATGGAAATCAGAAGCACGAACAAAATTCAACATAATACGTAGGATACACTAAAAGTTTTGCGTAACTCCAAAGTATATCAATTTACATGTAAACTAATATATTTACGGCATCAAAGTATTACCCGTTATTAAACACTTTTTCAATCGTTCAAACTATTTTTGAAATATTAGGAGTATTGGTCTGAGGTCAAGTTTTTCACGAGCTGGTTGAAAGCTATGAGGTAACTTCTGCCTCTGTAAACGTTAAACCTCTCATAAAATTTTTAATTTTTTAGAAACTAAAGATCGCATATTGCAAGGTCTGCACAGTTTGCGGCATGAGTTGCGATTTCCACCTTTACATAAGATAGAAATGACTTTGTTGTGATCGCGGTGTGCGCCAAAGCATTCTCAAAGTGCAATGCATCTACAACTTCTTGGTATTTTCCTTAACATTTTCAACGAAACAAGGAAAAATAATGGTGGTATATTACTCAACATTAACTGTGTTTTGCTCATCGAGTGGAATCGTGCAAGTAGAACTAGTCTGGAAGCAAAAAAAAAGCAATAATTTTATTCGCCCACGATTATTGCCTACCTAAATGTTGTTGGCTTGTTGCCTTCGAACACATTTATAGAAGACTGTTGCCTTCTTTCCAGAATGTAACAATATCCATGTCTCATCTCCTGTCACAATGTCCTACACAGCATTCGAAACACGTTCAAATGTTGTTTATGAGTACACTAAGCAATGATCATAATTTAGCAACATCTTTTTACACGAACCAACTCTAGCTCGTTTTTTGTGGGTGAGTTTATGAGTAATCTAGCGGAAACAGTTAAATGTAGATTTTTTTTTACTTTAGATCATAACCATATGCAAATATCTGCAAATCTTCTCATAGGTGATGCACCAGTTTTCTCCAGTAAAAAAAAGCGTAGCAATCCTCCAATATAATATAAAAAAAGAATATACAATCCTACAACAGCTCCAAACAAAAAGGGTAAGAATATTTGGCTGTGATGGTTGATTTGTTAGTTGAAGATCGATCTTCAAGAATTCCATCATGGGGAGAAACACGACCAAGACTAAATTTTGCGCACTGTATCACCACCGTAAGGCTCTCAAATGAGATGCTTCTGTCCCAAAAGTATTTTGAAGACGGGCAGTGCAATCTAGCAGAGAGAATGAAATATTTTAAAACCATAAAAAATCATCGGCCTAAAATAATTTCGCGTTAATTCCATTAATCCTTCGAATGAGGCACTTCAACTTGTGATAAAAAACAATTGAAATGTGAATTCCCCCTCAAAATATTTTAATAAATAAATTATAATTAATAGAATCAGGCGTTACTTTGCGGAAATCCATTATATAAAAGCTTTTAGAAAAATTTACTTCGCAAATATCCGCGTTATAAAATAAAATGATGTGTCTTACCTAATATGAAGAGAACCTCCCGCCCTCCCTCAATTGCGTGCACTATCCCCGTCACCACCAATCCCAGCACTTTGCGTATCCGCTCGATAAACTAAAATGATGTGTCTCTCTGACTGTGCGGTGGCTGACCAGGCATCAGAGTCTACATCACCTGGAGATGCCTCGTAGACATACGAAAACACGTGTCGTATTGTCGTCTTTCCTAGTGTAATGTTGTCGAGAGTGGTGGTGCTAGGATTTGTGGTGACGGGGATAGTGCATGCAATTGAAAGGCGCAGTGCAATCTAGTAGAGAGAATGAAATATTAAAACCATAAAAAATAATCGGCCTAAAATAATTTCGCGTAAATTCCATTTTTCCTACGAATGAGGAACTTCAACTTGTGATAAAAAACAATTGAAATGTGAATTCCCACTAAAAATATTTTAATAAATAAATAAGTTTTTTTTTATGTTTCAATAAATATTACATTATTAATAGAATCAGGCGTTACTTTGTGGAAATCCATTACATTAAAGTTGGTAAAAATTACTTTGCGTATCCGCTCGATAAACTAAAATGATGTGTCTCTCTGACTGTGCAGTGGCTGATAGCTGCTCAGCCACCACAGAGTCTACATCACCTGAAGATGTCTCGTGTAGAGGCGAAACGTCGTCAGTGGTGTGTCTTTCCTAGTGTAGTTGTGTCGGGACTAGTGGTGTTGGGATTTGTGGTGACGGGGATAGTGCACGCAGTTGAAGGGCAGGAGGTGCCCATCAAACTAGGTAAGATACATCATTTTATTTTATCTCAAATGTACATTTGCGATAAAATAAAGTGTTTTTTACCAACATTAAAATATTACATTCGAATTTATAAAGTTCGGAAAGCGGCCAGGGGCGTAGTACTTTTAATGTGCCATATGTACGTACATATGTTAAAACCGTTTTAAATAAAGGCTCCATTTATCCCATATAATTTAGTATAATTAAGTAGAAAGGAATAGATAGAAATATTTTTATTCAGTTATTGTTCATCCCATCAAAAGATAAGCAAAAAAAACCATATTATTTCATTAATTATAACCTTTTATATCTTGCAATAATTGGATCCTTAAATTACTTATCCGTTACAGCCTATTAGATTCTACTGCAGATCATAGTTCTCCCCTATGGATTACCTCATAGGGGATATATTTTCCATAGTTGCCACGCTTGGTATGCGGTTCGGCAAACGAATTTTTTTATTACTTTAATTTATTATATTTTAGTCCTTATTAGAAAGACACTGTTGCCCATCTCCTGATTTGTGTCCCTTGGTCGCCTCTTACGACACCCTCGAGATGATATGGGATAGTGAATATTCTTACACTGCCACTACACTATTAATTACTTATGAAATTAATGTAACTCGAATACGAGTTGTATTCGTAGTCGCCCAGGTATTTTAGATTAACTGTTTACCATGGCAATATATATGAGGTGCATATCCAGGAAAATGAAAATCTTTGTCAAGGACCTATAATGAGTGAAATGAAATATCGGTACGTTACTTGAATTTGAAAGTTTGCATATAGCTGATTGTTTAGGCCAAGTAATTAACATTTGAAATTTGCATTCAACACTCGTGTACTCCCGCTGACTTTGTAAAGGTCACCGTGGCCCCACTCCCATGTGGGTCGCTCGCCAGAGGGTGCGAGCGGCAGGACGCGAGTGCGATGTCAGTAGCTTGACAGCAGCGGCGCTGTAGATTAGCGTATTTTGGTGAGCGCTGCATCGATTTCGTGCGACCAGTTTTTGGGTTTGTGGTCTAGAATTTGAGTCTTTGTGCGCGTTTAATTTACTATTTAATTTTGGTTTCGTATAGACCGCCTCGAATTAGTTTGTCTAAGTTATACGTACGTGACAAGAGGCTTGTATTGAATTTTTTTTTTATAGGATCGGGTGACAAACGAGCACACAGTCCACCTGATGGTAAGTGGTTACTGTGACCCATAGACATCTACATCTATCCTCAATAAAGACTCAAGATGCACATGCGTTGTCACCCGTGAGGACTAAGATGGAATGCCTCTTTGCCAGTAAAAAGGGTCTCCGGTTCTCTACACTCACCATACGAAACACAGCAGCGTTAAGCTGCTATTTTACGCTGGTTTTCTGTGAGAGCGTGGTCCTTCCCCGTTCGAGCCGACCCATTCGTGCTACAACCATAATACGAGTATAGCTGCAGCATGGCTCTACCACGTAAAAAATTTGACTGATTAAAGTAATTTCGTTTGAAAGTAATTACGACAATTGTGTAGTGATTGTATGTGGAAGTGCATTTTGCAATATTTAACTTTCTTGTGAGGCGTGGAACCTTGCGCGCACCCGGAGTGGACAAACGGTCTGGAATTTGACGCTCGCTTTCCATTTCAAGGGGGTGGCCCGGTTAATTGTTTTTGGAAGTTAATGTTTAATTGTACGTCGCTTTAAGTGCCTTTTGTGTGTTGACTATGTAGTTAGTTTGCGTGTCAGCTAGGCTGATTTTGAGTCTTAATGCGGGTGTAGTATTTAATATCGTACGACGGAATTTAGTTTGTTGTTTGTAACGCGGAACTTTGTGACCCTATAGAAGGTCGCGTTCGGTTCTAGAAATAATTTGTTGCTGAGTGAAAACGGAAGTGAACTTAGATCCACCGTTCATTAGTCATGCCGTGTGTTACGTTTTTGATTACGATTAACGGGGATTTAGTTGAGTTTGAAGTTAATTAAATGTACAATAAAGTTGATGGATTGAAATAGTGTACAATAAAGTTGATAGACTGAAATACTGAAATGAAAGCAGAAATTTTCCATGGGTGATCCACGACTTGAGAGAGAGCGCATTGGGAGAACATCAGCTCCGGTGGATTTTCTGTCCGATTAAATCGGGTCGTCAGGTCACATATACATACACTATTACACACCACTTATATGCACCTACACCTACCTACCGCCTGACCGAGCCTTAGCTTCGGAACCAGGTACGTACTATTTATTTACCTAGCCTTATATCTATTGTGTGGAATGATAAGTCTCCATAGGCCGTTGGGCCCCGTCCTCTGCTGTCCGTCGACTGGACTACTGATGGACCCTAGTTCAGTCTACCTTTGTTGGGGCAGCTAGGGGCGTATACAGCTGATGGAATCAGATTTATTAAGTACGTGAAAAATGACCATATTGGAGTCAAATAAAAGGCCGAGCTCTTGTTTATTTACTAGTTAGAGACTGGTTGTTGTTCAAAAAATATAAAATAGACAAAGGTGAAAGTGAGATGCAACGGCATCGGAAACTACTTTTAATTTTTATTTATTGTTGTTGACTGCAACCATAGAATACAATAATATACAATAGAATTGTGTATATTATATATATAATGTAGTATATATATTGTGTATCGCCGGGAGCACACATCCAAGCGGTTACGTCGTATTATCACTACTAGAAACCCAATTCGCTCATTAGTCACACAATTTAAAAACATTAAAATACATATTATGAAATTCATTATTTTACTTTTCACACAAAATACCCATTTTCTTCTCAACCCTTTTTTGGGGTGATTGCGTGTGAAGTGAACATACAGTATGTAGTAATAATACGTAACCAGACGATTGAATCTAAAAACTTTATTGAAAATTTTCGATGATAGATACCGATAAAGGGAACAAAATTGCAATTCAATAAAAAATTAAAAATATTATAACTATTCGTAAGTCCTTAAATTACTATTTTTCAATGTATTTGATCGCATCTATTTAGCTTGTCATTATATCAAGTACAATTTTAAAAGCGACAATATTAGCGATTTACCGGTATCAGTAATATATTGTTACATCCCTAGTACTGTTGTTTTAACATATCAAATTTTCTTTATTTTTGTTTCTAATATTCACAAAATGTAAATAGTTTGGACTTATCGATGAAAGGATATACCACTTTTATTTAAATTTCACATCCGGCTGTTTTTCCTGCACGTAATTATTATTATTGTTGTTATTATTAAAAGTCATAGTTCACGTAATGGTAAGTGGGTACTGCTGTCCATAAACATCTGCAGACAACTTCAAACAATGAAGGTTACAGAAGCGTTGTTACCTCTGAGGACTAAAATGGAGTACCTCACAGACTAGAGTTAACCTGGCACTCTCTATACTCTTCAAAACGGAATACAGCAGTGCAAGCAATGCTATTTGGCAGTTGAAATAGGTAAGAGGGTAGAACATTATTTTTTTATCATGAGGAGATCTTCATGCATATCTTCTGCTGCGGGGGCAATAGAAAGGACTCCTACCGGCCAAAACCCCACTGTGACGGGTCCCGGAAACTCCGTTCGGAACGCAACCTGGCCTGGTTGCTTTGCTAAAAGGGTGGGACCAACACAGACATACTCCAAGGCAGCAAAAGGAGTACCACCTAGTAAAAATTTTGTTTTTTATAATTTATTTAAGGCGATGATAAGTTATATTATTTTTGTTACTTTCATAGTTATATTCTATGTTGCTTAAGATCACACAATGGTGTTGTATCGTTTTATGTGCAAAGTTTAAAAAGATTAATTATTAGTAAATGCTAGTCTAACTAAACGTTTTGAACCGAATAGCTCAAACTTGGATTCATCGGTCCAAAGAACTTTTAAATAAAATTTTCTTCAGTCCAATTTCGATGGGCAAGGGCCCATTGCATCCGTTGTTTCTTGTTTTGTGGCCTTAGCAGAGGTTTTCGAACGGCGACACGACCATACAATTACGCATCTCTCAGTCGCCGTTATACTGTAGTCAATGATGAAGGTTTAACTCGGGATTTGTTTACTTCAACGTGGATTTCCGATGCTGTTAAGCGTCTATTTCGCTTGCTGGTAACAACAATGAAATGATCTTCAATTGACGTGGTAGCTCTCGGTCTTCCTGAGCGTGGACGATCTTGAAACGTGCCTGTCTCCCTGTATTGTATTATTGTGCCATGAACACAAGTCTTCGATAACTTCAATTATAAAGCAATCTCATGTTCGGATTTGCCTTCATTATGTAATACAACAATACCAGAAGCTTACATAGGTTTTCCTATTTTAAGACTTCTTTGTTGTAGAAACCACAATTTTAGACTAATTGAGATTGTTTGTGAACAAAACCATGTAAGCTCAGGTAATAATAATTCGGAAACACGTGTTTTTAGAAGCTGAATAATCCTAATTATTGACCAATGGGAAACAAAAGCAAATCAATTAGTTATTAACCCATCATAAAAATATTATTACGACTCTACCACCTGACTCTAACGTGTTTTATTGTCCAATAACTTGAAAGTAAATAAAAGAATGACTTCTTTAGATATTCGATATTAACAATAGAATATGCTGGTGTACATTTCTTTTATTTATCAATTATAGTTACAATTTATAGATAATTATGTTATTTAAGTGTGATCTTAAACTTTTGGCCGGCAGTGTATAAGTAACCTAATAAATTAAATAAAAACAAACCCAAGTATAACGGCCTGTAAAAAAACTATGAAGGCAGCTCGAATTCGCATTAAGTGAGGGAACACTTAATTTCGTACCGTTTAGAACCGTCACTAATCTTTATTACCAAATAAAATCCGATGTTAAAATACATGCGGTCTCTGAACGCTTATTCGGCAATAATAAAAATGCTGGAGTTCTAACAACCCTATAGTCATAAGGAGCTATCTTTGCAGTAGAGCGCATATGCCGCGAGTTATTGGCTCGCTGTGTGTGCTCGGACTTAGTTTCACCACTTTATTGTGAAACGTAAAATTTTACAGTCGTGCATAAACGTCGGGCAAAGATCATACGGTGTTATAGAGGGGATATTATATTAAAGAAGAGCTGTTATAGTAACAGCTTTTTATATTACTCTACGTGGGAATTGTGTGAGTAGATCGGTTTGAAAAAAGATGGCAGATCTCCTAGGTTATTAACTGATTTGATAAGTTTTTCTCCTGTTTGATTTCGACCAGGACGTAATCTGTGAAGCGACAGTAGTATTATTGTAGGGACCGCAATTCAAATTTAGTTAGTCGTGGGTTCGAATCCACCATTCGATTACTGTCGTGAACAAAAAATTTTAGCTCAATGCAATATGTTAACGAAAGTATATGCAAGTTTAATAGCGTTACGAGTTTTTTTTATTTAAAAAATATCGCCAGCCATTAAATGTACTTCGCTTACCCGTATGAAGATTTTTCTTGATTGTCGGTTGGAGCTGTTTGGCTGGCCCATTGCCACTTTAACTTATTGATCCGTTGGGTTCTCAACGAATTTCGATGGACCGTTTTTTGTAGTATTACTTGGGAGAGATTGCTATGTTTAGCTGTGGACTTGGCTGTATGTATGTATATCTATAAATATAATAAACTGCAATGTATATAGTATATTAAAAAAGTGTGCACAATACCTCAAACTTTGTACTGGAAATAGGCTATAATATTTAAAGTTGGAGCAACTATCACAATCAATGATATTACACCTTCCATAAGATTTGGCAATGCGTGTGCAATTTCTTCGGCAATTTCCAGACTCTTATTATTTTTACTGAAATATATCGTTAGTAGCTTTGCTGCTGCATAAATAAACAATAGGATTGTCTACCAACTCAGTCATATCAGTATAAAAAAACCATATCACCATTGAAACTTTAATGAATGCGTACACGCGCATGCGTATTTGTATGCGCATGCGTGTGCGTGTGTGTGTCTATGTATGTTCGATAAGGGGTGAAACGAAATGACTATACTTAAAAGCAAATATTTAATTAAACGGCCTAACGTTTTTTCTTCTCACTCACACCCATATCCATCTTCATCCCAAACACTACTTTTCACGCGTCCCCTCATTATTAATCTCACATTTAATTAAATGTGAACAAAGACTCCCCTTGAAGTTATGATTAAATAGCTCAAAGACAGTAATATCCTGACTCTTTTATGCTTTAATCTGGAAAGTAGTAAATAACTGTTTTGCTGCTGCAGATATAGGCAAGAGGGCGGTATCCAATCGAGAATCGGTATCAAAAAAAGAGCCCCATCATTATTGAAACCTTATTGTGTATATGCGTGTGTGCGTACGTGTGTGCGTGCGTGAGTTCGCGCGCGTGTGTCTGAGTGTTTGAAACAGTGCAGCACTACCATTCATTATATCACGATCCTCTTTTATTCATTGCCGCTGCACTGACCTTAAGTTTGTTTTATTTTTATATTTACATTTGCAAAGTTGGCTACGTTAGCGCAGCGTCACATGGCCACACACATACATTGCAACAGTTTCGCGTATGAAGTTTAAATTAAATGCCGCTTTTAGAATTCAACTGGGTACAACACAAATTATGTCGACTATGAACGAAACTTCTGTGATGATAAAAAAATCTCTGGTAAAAATATCCTTTGTTTTTATGAAAAATATCTGCTTTTTATCCTTTATGAGATATATAAATAAAAATGTTACATATGATTATTAATTCAAGGTTGCTCTCCATCCAATTTTCAGTGTACGATATTCTTCTTTATAACCCTTTTAAATGTAATATTGGCTATATTTTTTTATAAATGTAAAGGTACAAGGACAAGCTAGTGCACATTAATCCTGATGATAAGTGAATACTATAGTCCGTAGAATCTACATCTATAATTTATAATGAATCAAAATGAAGAAGTGTTGTCGCCTCTGATGAATAAGATGGAGTTTATTCCTCAACAACGTGACAACGCTACGTTCTCTCAATTTCCACATAATTACGTGTAAGAATGTCTTAAATTATCTTTTCTTTGATGTTAGTTTGACAAATGTTTTTAAAAACTGATCGAAGTAGGAGAAGCTTAAATATGATTTAATAATCGACAATTAGGTTAACTCGCCATCATCATCGTTACAGCCTTTCCCAATTAAACTGCTGAAGATAGGCCTCCTCCAAGGAATACCACAAAGCATGGTCCCGAGCAACCTGCATCCATTACTAGTTCGTCATTCCATCTAGTAGTCGATTGGCGTACACTTATTTATTTATTTGTGTTTTATTTGCACACCAAGTACAAAAGGGCGGACTTAATGCAACAGGGCATTCTCTATCAGTCTATCTCCAGGCTAAGCAGAGAAGATATTGTGGGTGCAAAGTGCAAACACCTAAGTTAAAAATGTCTATGTCTACATAATATTACAAATATATTACATAGATATACATCCATTATATATATATATTATCCTACACTTCGCTAACCGCTACGAGGCTGCCACTCGAGAACATTTTTTCCCCATTAGTTGTATGTTAAGCTATATAGATGGCCAAATAATAATAAAATCTATTTCGCTAATAAAGTTTGCTACTTGATATAGATGCATGGTATACATACCATCTGGTACGAATTCCATGGATCGTCAGATTACATGCTTTCTTATAGTAGCTGGTATAACCCTCCCGTTTACAATGTACGTAAAATGCCCAGCTCAGGTTCAGGAGCAACTAGAAAGGTGTAATAAGACTGGAATTGACTTCGCGCCTGCCAGGCGTGGCGAATATGGCTTAATATACCTTTGTATGGAGTAGAACCATTTCGAAAAATCCATAACCGGAAGAAATATGTTGAGTCAAAAAACGAAACTTTTGACACAGATCCGGAAAGGAAGATAGAGAGAGACAGAATATTACTTACAATCCTAGTGATGCCGAAATCATGTTCAACTTCTTGACACGCTCACACGCACCTATCGTACTTATTTCTTTGTTTATAAGCCCATAAAGTTCCAATACTGAACACACAGAATTGTACATCCATAATATTAATTGCAAATAATTTCAGATGTATGTGTGCGTGAGTGAGAATCTTGAAATAAGTTAAGAATTGTTTCGGCTCGTTATTTTAAATGTACGTAGTGATCTATCTTTATTTATTTGTAGTTTCAAATTCATTTATTTATTCATTACGTCCTGTCAAAGTCTACTGCTGAATAGGGGAATATTTTTTGTGTATTTGTTTTCATTTCAAGTTGTTATCAGAAAGATGCTGTTGCATCTATTGCTTCATTTCTCTCTATCTCACACCCATGATATGATATAGAATAATGAACTTCCAGCGCCACTACACGGTTTTATAGCTAAAAATATGTATCCTGAAAATAAATTACCTAGGCCAAATTCCATAACGCAGATATAAATATATATCGGTACGTCTACTGAACCTGCACAAACTCAACGTCTTCACGCTTCACTAAGCTTCCAAGACCATTCGACTATTTTTAGCTGGCACATGGAGATAAGCTTATGAGTCAGCTGTGTGCATTTAAATATTTTTGTCACGAGACTACATTCGCTTTGGTTGCCCATAAGCTTCTATTGAATATTTCGTACTGGAATACTCGATTTCATATTGTAATGGTATTAAATCGTAAAAGTAGTCAACTTCTATGTTATTATAAAATTTAATTTGATATTTAAAAAAGATAGCATACGTGGTTAGCATAGAGCCATGCTGTAGCTATATTAATGATATAGTTGTAGCACGAATGGGTGGGCTCGACCGGGGAAGGACCACGCTGTCACAGAATACCACCGTAAAGTAGCAGCTTAACGCTGCTGTGTTTCGTAAGGTGAGTGTAGAGAACTGGAGACCCTTTTTACTGTAAACGAGGCATTCCATGTTAGTTCTCAGGGGTGACAACCCATCTACATTTTGAAGGATAGATGTCTATGGGCCATAGCAACCACATACCATCAGTTGGACTGTGTGGTCGTTTGTCACCCTAATTTTATTAAAGAAAAGATATTTTTTTTATTTTTCAATACTAAGTTTAATTTTGAATATTTTCTTTAACTATACATCTATATATATATATATAGTAGCGGAATAATTGCCTTTTATTGAGCTCAGGCGGTTATTTGCATGTCATTAACATATTAATAATAACCATTTACAAAATGTTTGTCTTTCTATCTGTCTATTTGTCAAATAGACAGATAGAAAGACAAACATTTGTGTTGAAACAGATTGAGTAACGCCCGAAGTATTTTGTGAAACAAAAAAATTGATAAAATAAATGTGGTCGTTGATCATTATTCTAAATCTTTAAATGATAACATAAGTGTTATTAATAGACTGGGAGTTTTTTAAAAAAAATAAACGCGTTACGAATTTCTAGAAAACGATGGTTATTTCTTAAAGTTCTTTTGGTTAAGTTATCATAATATAATCGAAACATTCCGCTACTGTACACAGGTCATTTCTCGCAAGTGAAAGTAGAGAAATCTATCTTTGATTAAAAATTAAAAAGCAAATGCATTGTTACTCCTAAGGTTTAAAGGAATGCCTGATTATCAGTAAAAAGAATCTCCGGTTCTCTAAACTTACCATTTCAATCTCTTACGTCACCACTGTACTACGACTACTATTTATCGGGATCTCGATAAATAGTAGTCGTAGTACAGTGGTGACGTAAGAGAATCCACTACTCGATATAATCCCGTGGGATTCGTTAAAGGCGACATAAGAAACATGTAACAGACAGCAACCTTAACATTGGAACATTTTTATATTATATGAACTAACATTCAATAGTTGTACAAAAAAATTGTGTAATAAATAATTATTTAAGACTAGCGATCCGATCTGACTTCGCATGGGTTAATTCTCGATATCGACAACAGTGCCATATACAGGGTCAAATTGTGAATCGTTTAGATCATCCAGAGAGTTTCGAGTTTTTGGGAGACTAACGGCCATCAAATTATTTTTATATATAAAGATATGCACGCCTGGATTAGGCAGAATGTAATACAACTGATATGTTTAATTAATAATTTTGTGACACATACATTCTATACAAACTGATTACAATTCAAAGGCGTGACAATCTTAACAGAAACTTTTTTATTCAATATAGATTATAAATAATACTTATTAAAAGTCACTCTTTTGTTTAATTACCACTGGTTCGAAAAAAAACCTCTGGCCTGGAAAGAACCAGCCAGAAACCCAGCGGGACCTTTTTTTAAAAATAACAGCTTACATTCATGTATGTTACACAAATTAACAACACAACAAATTAGAAATAGCTTGGTAGCGATCACCTCATATCCAGGGGTTATTATCATCCATAATATTTATATATTATTGTGGCAAATATTCCTTATGAAGTAGTCTGCTGGTTCTATGTGGAAGGTAGGTTTACAAACTTTAACGGTGGTAGAGCCACGCGGCAGTTTCTGCTGTTGCACGTATGGGCCGGCTCGAGCCGGGTTGGTACCACGACCTCACAGAATACCGGCGTGAAGTAGAAGCTGTGCTTCTGCGTTTCGTCTGGTGAGTGCAGGTGGCCGGAGGCCCAATCCCCTCCCCTCTCCTTCCCCCACCAACATGGTAGCGGAATCACATCCCTCGCTGAGCATCCACGACCATGTTATTCCACTCTTGAGCGTTGGTGCTCAGGCTGCCCCGCGCATTCTGGGGGGGGGGGGGGGGGGGGTGGAGCAAAATTCCGCTCAAAACATAACTGCTCGGGGCAAACTGAGCAACAATACCAAGGCGACCCCTGCAACGCTATCCGGGAATTTCTGCAACAACAGGGGACTTCACTCGAACCTAAACGCCGTCCACTACCATCTCGAGACGGCGAAGCCGGCCTTGCTCTTTCTGACCGAGACGCAGGTGTCCTCTCCGGCTGATACTTCGTATCTCTCCTACTCGGGGTACAAATTTGAGCACTCCTTTGTGCCTCGGGCTGGAGTTTGCGTATATGTCAGAAAGGACATCTGTTCTCGACGCCTCGGCAGTCTTGAAGGTTCGGTAATCCACAAGGAAGTCGTGCGAGGAAGAAAACATCTTCTAAATCTAATCGCACAGTGGTTGACCGCCAATCATCCAGATGGTGTGGATTGTATCGGAAGTTCTGCCGCGATGAGCGTTCGTGAAATTTGGCGGCTGGGATTAATCCGAACAATACCTCAGAGCACTCTCCGTGGTAAATGCGAAAGAAAATGCAAAGGGATGCAACATCTCTTTTTTTACGTGGTAGAGCCACGCTGCGGCTATATTAGTAGTATAGTTGTAGTACGAATGGGTCGGCTCGACCGGGGAAGGACCACGCTCTCACAGAATATCAGCGTCAAATAGAAGTTTAACACTGCTGTGTTTCGTATGGTGAGTGTAGCGAACCGGAGACCCTTTTTACTGGAAATGAGGCATTCCATCTTAGTCCTCACGAGTGACAACGCATCTGCGTTTTGATTCGCAAACGAAGATAAATGTAGATGGCCATGGGCCACAGCAACCACTTACCATCAGGTGGCCTGTGTGCTCGTTTGTCACTCGATCCTATAAAAAAAACTGCCAATGAATGGAGCCGCTCGGAAAGGACTCGGTCGTAGACGATTCGAGCTGCTCTGCGCTGGATGCGGTTAAGGAGCTATCACTGGGGAGCCCCTGCCCAAAGATAGGAGCAGTATTCCACGTGAGGCCGAACCTGCGCCTTGTAAAGTTGCAGGCTAATCCGCCGACCTGTAATGCCAAACACGGCGGCAATCTGCAGAACGCAACCGTGAGGGAAGCGTGAGTGGACCACACTCCGGATCAGACAATGGTCCGAAGAACCGAAAGGGGCATCGACGGAAACCTGATATCCGTCCGGATGAGAGGTCAGCAGAAGGTCCAACAGGGAAGGTGTATGATCCTCCACATCTGGAATCCGCGTAGGCAAAGTAACCAGTTGTGTCAGACCATATTCCAAGGCAAAGTCATAAACAGATCTCCCCGCATGATCGGTTAAACGTGAACCGAGCCATTCGGTGTGGTGGGCGTTAAAATCGCCAAGTTAAAATCACGATCTCTGCGGATGGGACCTGTTGTAGCAAGGAATCTGTAGCCATTTGGACGTGGTCGATAAGTATGTCTGTTTCGGCATTACCGCTATGGGACCTATATAGGCACCCGTAAACGCGCGGATGGTCGTCGCTGTCTACGCGTAGCCAAAGGATCCTGTAAGACTATTAAGTAATTTGTGTAAGCCATCAATACTATCGCGAGGGTATTCTCAGTAGAACCGAAGTAACTGTCATAGTTCAAAGAATCAGTAAGCTAAAGTGGCAATGGACTGACCATATCGCTCGAAAACTGACAATCCGTGGAAAGAATAGTGGCAATCTCATACCAGTAAGTGGAGTATACGGTGGCATCCCACTTGATGAAGTGACAACTTGGTAATAGATGCAGCTGGCACAGGATCATCATTTTTGGAATTACTTGTGGGAGGCGTATATTCAGAACTGTGAAGGGCTGTAAGTATGATGTGAAAATCAATGGGATTGGCCTTTGTACAGCAGTGGACATTTGATAGGCTATGATAAAAGTGCTATCTGGGTAAAAAAGAAACTGTTCTATTTTATATGATAAAAATTTCATATTTTATACGTAATAGAGACATGCTGCAGCTATATTAGTAGTATATAGTTGTAGCACGAATGGGTCGGCCTGGCCGGGGAAGGACCACGTACTCACAGAATACCAGCGTAAAATAGCAGCTTAACACTGTTGTGTTTCGAATGGTGAGTGTAGAGAACTGGATACTCTTTTTACTGGAAAAGAGGCATTCCATCTTAGTCCTCACGGGTGACAACGCATCTGCATTTTGATTCGCAAACGAGGATAAATGTAGATGTCTATGGGCCACAGCAACCACTTACCATCAGGTGGACTGTGTGCTCGGTTGTCACCCTATCCTATTAAAATATTCAATCAATTAATAATAAAACGAAATTTGTTATTAAATGGCATGTTACCAAAAAAACTGAAACCCGAAACTAAGGAAAATCCCTAATTAACAACTAAAACAGCTCTCTAACAGACAAAATGAATGCATATCTAGTTTTATCTATGTACGAAACGACACCCATAAGCCCATAACAAGTTATAGATTGGGTTAATGGCGGCCATAGCCAACCGCCGTTAAAGACATCTGACAATGGTTAAATAATGTAGAGGTCACGCACGTGTGGGATATTATTCCCAGCCAACTATAAAATTCAATCACACAGTCGTAATACAACACCAATTAATATTTTACGTTGTATTTAGTATTCGGTAGTTTAGTATTCAATACTAATTAGATATAAAATGATGATTTTTTTTAGAATAACAGTGACAAAAGAACACACAGTCCAACTAATGGTAATGATACTATGGCCTATAGACATCTATATCTATCCTTGGTTAGGAATCGAATTGAAGATGCTATGCAACCCCTGAGGACTAAGATGGAATGATTCGTTTCCAGTAAATAAGGTTCTCTACACTTACCATATGACGGCAGACACAGAACCAGCTTATTGCTGCTCTGTTTCGTATGGCGAGTGTTTTTACTGGAAACGAGGCATTCCATCTTTGTCCTCAGAGGTGACAACGCATCTGCATTTTGTTTCTTAATCGAGGATAAATGTAAATGTCTATGGGCAACAGCATACATTTATCATCAGGTAGTCAGTGTGACCGTTTTTCACCCTAAAAATTAAGCTACTTTTTCATGCTAGTATTCTGTAAGAGTATGTTCCTTCCCCGATCGAACCGACCCATTAATGCTACAACCAAAATAAAGCTGTAATACGGCTTTTCCAGGAATAAAAAAATATACTCCTCTACAGTGCGTTGTATAAGAGAAACCATCTCCCCGTTTTGTTATGCTAGAAAAATATTATTGCTTCTGACAGATACTGATATAACAGGTTTAAATAATTTAAAATTAAAAATTTTGTACAACCGACTTCAATATAAATTATTAAGAATAACTCAAAATCTATTGGTCAGACCTTGATCAAATTTTTATGGAGCCACATGTAAAGCACCAGCTTTCAAATAAAAAAAAATCTGATTTTTTAATGTTTATATAATTTTAATTATATACACATAAAAAAAGTCAAAAACATACAGTCGAATTGCGTACCGTCTCCTTTTTGAAATCGGTAGAAAATACAAACTAGGGATGGGCAGCAACCAATAAGAGGGTGCAAGCAGCAGCAGATGGTGATGCAACCATCTCTTTTATGCCGGGCGTAAAAGTGACGCCAACTGGACGCCAGGTAACAGCGTCCAATGTGTGATACATCTGGTCCTGCAGTCATCAAATGGCCTGGCAAGCGTGTTGGTTAATACAAACCGATGTATGTAGTAGAGATACGCTACAACTTTACTTATCGTTGTAGCACGAATGGGTTCGCTCGAGCGGGGACGGATCACGATCTCACAGAATACCAGCAACTGTGATTCATATAGTGAGTGTAAAGAACCCAAGACCCTTTTTACTGGTTACGAAGAATTCCATCTTCTTCTTACGCCTGTGCATTTTGATTCTTAATCGAGAATAGATTAGTAAGTGTTTGTGTGCCGCAGCATCTATTTACCAGCAGATGGACTATGTGCTCACTTTTCTGCTGACTTCCAAAAAGGAGATGGTACTCAATTCGAATGTATGTTTTTTTTTATGTGTGTTACCTCATAACTTTGTACTCGGTGAACCGATCTCGATGATTCTCTTTTTATATGAAAGCTGATAATTCTCGTGTGGTCCCATATGAATTTGATCAAGGTCAGGCCAATGGTTATTGAGTTATTCTTAAATAACTTATATTGAAGTCGCTTATATTGAAGTCGGCTGTACAAAATTTTAATTTTAAATTATAACCCTTATTAAAAAAATCAAGATCTTCAATAAATTTTAGTATCTTATAGAAGATAGCCGAGTTATTCAATAATAAAAAAAAAATATCCGTAGGACGCTGACTCTCATGCAACTCGTTTGCAGTACGCTTTAAGAAAATGAATGGTGATGTAGTTAGATATAAAAGTTAGATATAAAGCACCCTGGCCTTTCCTAACAACAGTACTGATATGTGCTTAGATAGATTCTAGCAGTTAGAACAACGAAGCAAAGAATTTGGTTTTATCCAATTGAGCTATCAGCAAATAAAATTATCATAGTTTAACTAACATTATATAAATTATAACTATCACATTCTTCCACATACCGTCGACCGCCTTTATATATGAAAATGTGTTAGGTAGTCCCTTATAATAAGCCTGTTAACCTCCGATCTCAATGTACGGTAATTATTACAACTAAGGATCCCCAAGTAAATCGTTGCCTTGCTCCAGGCAGACATTTTGTTAAATAACGAAAGCTAGTAACCAATGTACATTTAGTTTGTTATATATAATAATCAACGCATACGATATATAGATATAAAAATAAATAGATATAGGTACAATATATATATATGAAAACTATTTTTAAAAGAAATCTATTTAAGCGTAAATTGATTTTATTATAAGCTACAAAAGACATCGTAAGATGGCGTTAAAAATTTATACTATACTATATTTTAATAATGTAAATAAATGAGTTTGGAAATTAAAAAATATAATATTTAAATATATACAATACTAGCTGTTCCCCGGGTCTTCGCTCGCGAGTAATTTAGGGTTTTAGTTTAGTTGCGGGGAACCCTAATTATTTTTTGAAAAATATAAGTAGCCTAAATTACTCGTTGTAACATGAGCTACCTAACAGTGAAAATCTCGTAAAAATCGGTCCAGCCGTTTCGGAGATTAGCCGGAACGAACAGAGAGACAAAAATTTTAAAAATTGTGTTTTTGTTATACGTGTATACTTTTATATGCAACTAGCTGCTCCCCGCGGCATTGCCCGCGTGGAATATATTACGATATATTTTAATATTTTTGCGCGAAACCTGATTATATAAAAGTTAACTCCTTATAACATCAGCGATATGATTGTCGGAAATAATTTTACAGGGCGCGCGTTGAGACACAACCATCCGCAATAGCCCGCTCGCACGTACTGAGACTGAGCCCGCGTGAGCGTGACAGTTAGCATTTTAGCTATATCTTATTATTATATTATTATTATTATTATACTTAGTCTTTTTTGTTATAAGTACCGTATATACTAGCCTATGTATTAAGTAAAAAGCTGTTATTTTGATATTACAAACAGAGACTCCAATTTTATTTATTTGTATTAATTAATAAACCAAAATAAAAAACTACAAATAAATCTTAAATTATCATACAGTCCTATTCCCCGCTGTATATTGCGAAGAACACTGGATGGACTGGTTCTTTTTTAATCTATATTTAGCGTTTGAACAAGAAAAGAATCAACCCTAAAAAAAAACAAGAATTTAAAAGAAAACGCCATTTGTGAAGTAATATCAGCGTTAACTACTCTGAATCTGAAGGCGTATCGAACAAATGACCTATTATTGTAAACCCTCACAATTACAGTGTTAAACTCCCTGGGTATTGTACAACAATTACAATAACTATTGATTAGCTTTGCTACTCTGTTCTTACCTCGCCCCGGGCGAAGTCTCGAACGTTGTTTAACAATGCTAGGGACTTTGGTACAGTCAGTACAATTGTATTGACTTTGCCCGTATTTCCCAATTATGTTATATATTGTAGCTAACAAGACTGTGGGCCACAGAAGTTCAAAAGTAGAAATTGAATACTTAAATTGGTTTTTAAATAACTTTTTACTTTTTTAACTTAGTAGAGTCACGCTGCAACATATTATGCAGCAATGAATGGGTCGTAACCTCTCATACCAATGAAAAACATTAGCTTATTGGGTATAGTGAGTATTGAGAACTGGTATACTTTTTACTGGTAAAGACTTTTCAATTTTCAACTTTTCAACTTTTTTTTAAAAAACGTTACCCATTAACCCATTAACATTAGGATTTTTTCCTGTGTCGTGGAGGCAGTTTACAAACATAAATTGCACGAGGACAAACATTCAGACCAGGAAAAAATACAAATACTTTTTTCGTGCTGGATTCGAACCCGCGACCCCCAGCGCAACAACTCATTGCTAAACCACGGCGCAGTGGCTTAGCAAGGAGTGTTCTATATTAGTCCTAAGGGATAACAACACATCGATTATTTGATTATTTAACGAGGATAGATAAAGGGGTCTATTGGCCATAGCATACACTTACCCCCAAGATATAATGTTTGCTCGTTTGTCAACCTTATTCTATAAAATAACTTACATTGCAATATATTTATTTTTATCACAATTTTTAACCACTTGACACGTCGAAATATCCAAAACCAGCAACATTCATCTATGTATTTCATAATTCATTTGCTAGACGATCTCTGTTTAGAACTTAGTAACTTTCAAAAGACCATGCGTTTTTGTTGAACAAAAACGAAGCGACGAAACATCATCAGACAGATCTTTTGATCCATTGAATTAATATCCTGGTTTTCTAAAAGTGTAAGTCATAAATTGGAGCGGATATTTTGCTTAAAATAAATACTTAATGATATAGCAAAGTTTAAATAAATTAACACATATTAACCTAATTGTGTAGATCTAGCATGATTGTTTTTAACTACATTTAATTGACCGATTGAAGGGCCCTTTTTTCGCCTGAGCCTGTTTCTAGTTTGCAGCCTATATACGTCCCACTGCTGAGCACAGGCATCCTCTCAATTCTAAGAGGGTTTTTGGGCAAGAAAATGTCCTCCGCGTTGCCCCAACACTTGTTGTTGAGGTTTAAATATCTTCGAAATATTTTTATTTTTCTTATTTCTTAGACGTACGTGGTAATATATACATGCATACATACATTACAGCCTATAAAAGTCTACTGCATGGCTAGCATGGCCTGGGGACATAAATTTTATCCCGAATTATATCCACTGGCAAGAGATAAAATTATCTTGTCCTTATACTAAAGCACAGCAACGATTTAAGATTAAACATTTATCCCCAGTCCGTAACATGGAGCCTAATGAAAGATAATAAATTGTGCTTTTTTGACATTTGAAAGGGACAATTATATCCTAGTTCATTGGAAGTGGGTTTGAGTTTATATTCATACAAAAAATCTATCTAAGTCTATCTCCCATTTTATCTACTGTGGGTATTATATTATATCCACGGGTGAGCCCATGCTCGAAGGGTGGATAAAACTAAGCGAGGGGATAAACATTTTCCTTTCCCCGGGGATAAAATTGTCTTCCGGGCGGAGACCTATGTTCATCAGCAGGACTAGCCCTGCTGATGAACATAGGTCTCCCTCATAGATTACCTCATAGGGAGGATGTTACCATAGTTGCCACGCTTGGCAGGTGGGTCCAAAACCGCAGTTTCTTTTTATTTTCAGTTGTTATCAGAAGGATGCTGCTGCTTATATCGTCTTTAGTTTCTCTCTGTCGCCTCTTACGACACCCACGAGATGATATGGGGTAGTGGATATTCTTACACCGCCATTACACCGTTTTTGGGTGTCTGGGTGGACTGAGTAGAACTACCCTATGTCTTCCCGTGGGAGTCTAAAGAAGCAACAGAGGGAAACTGAAATAGGAAATGGGCAGCACCATCAACCATGGCCGATAGATTGTGATCAATAACATCCACATATTGCCAGAAATTATTACTGCTGTTAATAAGCTAGGCTAAGGCTATATCAGGCTCGAGCAACCGACAATCCATGAAGAAAAAATGTTTGCCTAATACGCCACAACACAGAACACGAGGAACATATTTTTACTGTAATTTATAAACATCATATTTTCTGTGTTTGTTATATCCATGAAATTGCTGTTTTTATATTTTTTTATTATACTTATAATTAATAGTTGTAAGTACTTAATAGTTGATGAGTCTACAAATGTTAAAATTTAAGAGCCTAATGATGTTTGTGGCGATTTGCAATTAATGTTTCTTTCTTTCGTTCTCGAGTTTTTTTTTTATAGGATAAGGGTGACAAACAAGCACACAGTCCACCTGATGGTAAGTGGTTGCTGCGGCCCATAGACATCTACATCTATCCTCTGTTACAAATCAAAATGTAGATACGTTGTCACCCGTGAGGACTAAGATGGAATGCCTCATTTCCAGTAAAAAAGGCCTCCGGCCACCTGCACTCACCAAGCAAAACGCAGAGGTAAACCTCTTCACGCTGGTTTTCTGTGAGGTCGTGGTACTACCCCGGTTCGAGCCGGCCCATCCGTGCGACAGCAAAGCTGCCGCGTGGCTCTACCACTGTTAAAAGTCGAGTGGCAGTATCTTTACCTTAAAATGAATTTGTACAGAGTGATTACCTGGTAAACATGCTAGAAGTTGCTATATATGAGAGTAACTGAGGAACGTATTTTTTAGAATTCCTTGGTAAAGTCTATGTTCACAATGAACACGTTAAGTACTGTAAAGATGAATGATCATACCACTTCAGCGCGAAAGATATTAAGGAGCCACAAGGTTACGCAAGAAGAGTACAATTTGCCACTATGTCTGGCGTATGTGGACTATGAGAAAGCCTTTGATTCCGTCGAAATTTGGGCGGTGCTGCAGTCCCTTCAGCGGTGCCAAGTTGACTGTCGGTATATCGAAGTGTTGAAGTGCTTGTACAGTAGGGCTACGATGGCTATCCGAGTACAGAACCAGAGTACGAAACCTATCCAATTGCAGAGAGGTGTAAGACAGGGTGACGTCATATCCCCGAAACTCTTCACCGCTGCATTGGAAGACGTTTTCAAGCTTCTGGACTGGAAAGGATACGGTATCAACATCAATGGCGAGTACATCACTCATCTTCGATTTGCCGACGATATAGTCCTTATGGCAGAATCGCTGGAGGACCTAAGCACTATGCTCAATGACCTCGATAGTGTTTCCCAACTGATAGGTCTTAAGATGAACATGGACAAAACAAAGATCATGTTCAATGTCCATGTCACACCTATGCCGGTAGTTGTTGGGAGCACTAAGCTCGAAGTTGTTGACGATTATGTTTACCTGGGACAAATAGTCCGACTAGGTAAGTCCAACTTCGACCGAGAGGTCAATCGACGGATTCAACTCGGTTGGGCAGCGTTCGGGAAGCTACGACACATCTTCTCGTCAGACATACCTCAAAATCTGAAAACGAAATTGTACAACCAGTGCGTGTTGCCAGTGATGACTTATGGAACTGAGACGTGGTCCTTCACTGCTGGCCGTATGAGGAAGCTCAAGGTCGCTCAGCGAGCTATGGAGAGGGCTATGCTCGGAGTTTCTCTGCGTGATAAACTTAGGAATGAGGATATCCGCAGTAGAACCAGAGTAACCGACATAGCCCAACAGATTAGTAAGCTAAAGTGGCAATGGGCCGGCCATATAGCTCTAAGAACCGACAACCGATGGGGAAGAAAGGTTCTCGAGTGGCAGCCTCGTACCGGTAGGCGAAGTGTAGGGCGTCCCCCCACGAGATGGAGTGACGACCTGGTAAGACATGCAGGAAGTCGATGGATGCAGGTGGCTCAGGACCATGCTTTGTGGCATTCTTTGGGGGAGGCCTATGTTCAGCAGTGGACTTGTGAAGGGCTGTAATGATGATGATGAATGATGAAGGTTACGCACAACGACTTAAGTATCAGACACACATAGCGAATATTCGCTGCGAGTGTATTCGCTGCCTGCCTGCCTGTCACACACAGCTAGTACTACACGAGAATTATCTATAATATGTATAATTTATATTCTTAAATTTTCGTTTCAAGTGCTCTTGAGTTGCTATTTCGAATCCCAACTTGATTAATTCGTCAAACAATGAAGGCGTCTGCCTTTGCGTTTTTTTAAACAGCTCCCCATTTTTATCGTAATTTCCCCATTTTAGCGAATTGTTTATCTGTTCACTCATTTGATTGAAATAGACACACCTATCATGCAGCAACGAAACGACCTATGCACAGGCGTGTAGTCTGGAGCGGAATGGCTACTCGCAGCAAATTCTCGCAGCGAGTGCTCATTCACAGAGGGTAAAAATGAACATGTTCAAATCAATTCGCAGAGAATTCAACTCACGGCGAATGAATCTAATCGCAGCGAATAGCCTGTCACACATAGCGAATCGCAGCGAGTATTCGCTATGTGTGACCGAGGCTTTAGACAAGTTAATGATTAAAGTTGTTAGGACTTAATTTGATTATTTCTATATTTGTAAGAGAGTGACGTAGACTATGCGGCGGCTGACTGTTGAGTACACTTAGCTTTTTTTACTTCACCTGAGGATGTCTCGTGCAGAGACGAAATACGTGACGTATTGTCGAGGGTGGTGTGTATTTCTACATTTGTGGGAGGGCGGGAGGTTCTCTTCAAACTAGGCAAGACACATCATTTTATTTTATTACGCGAAAATAAGCAAATTAAGTTATAACAACTTTTATATAATGGATTACCGCAAAGTAACGCCTGATTCTATTAATCATATTAATGATTTCTTATGTTTTCGCAAATACTACACATTTAAATAAAACTAGTTTTTACGGGTTTTTTCCTTGCAGTAATACTTTAATGATTTATTTGCGTTCACTGACTAAGCCTTTTTTACGTGATAGAGCCATGCTGCAGCTATATTATGTTTGTAGCACGAATGGGTCGGCTCGACCGGGTAAGGACCACGCTCTCACAGAATACCAGCGTAAAATAGCAGCTTAACGCTGCTGTGTTTCGTATGGTGAGTGTAGAGAACCGGAGATCCTTTTTACTGGAAATGAGGCATTCCATCTTAGTCCTCACGGGTCTCACGCATCTGCATTTTAATTCTTAATCGAAGATAGATGTAGATGTCTATGGCCACAGCGACCACTTACCATCAGGTGCACTGTGTGCTCGTTTGTCACCCTTATTCTATAAAAAAAACCCATGTACGAATTAGTAAGTGAAGTGCCAATGGGCCGGCCATATAGCTCGAAGAACCGACAACCGATGGGGAAAAAGGTTCTCGAGTGGCAACCTCGTACCGGCGTAGGACGTCCTCCTACTAGACGGAGTGACGACCTGGTAAAACACGCGGGAAGTCGATGGATACAGGTGACTCAGGATCATGATTTGAAGCATTCCTTGGGTAGGCCTATGCAGTGGACTTGAGAACAGCTGTAATGATGATGATGTATGCTTTGTTTGTAGGACTAGTCGATGTAACGTTTAAACCTTGTAATCTAATCATTTGGCTGCGCAGTCTCATCTGTATTTTGTTACCGAAAAGGAGCAGTGCATCTAGCTCTTCCTTTATAAAAAAACATGCGTGAGTGTCGTGGAACACTCGGAAGGAACGAAGTTCCTTTCGTAGTATATTATTATTGATAAACGTATTATATTGTTGATTAACAAATACAAATAAATGAACTACTAGCGTCTATTAAAATGAAGCGTCATTTAAAATAATATTTCTTTCAAGGCAGGATAAAAAATAAGTGCGAGGGAGATGGATATTATTCCATCTCGCTCGCACTATAGAAAGGGGGTCGTGACGGAAAAATCTTACACCTTTTCTCGCCTAGCCCTCATCTTTCAAGTTCGTACCGTGTGATGAGGAACTTTGTTCTAATACTCCACT
The DNA here is from genome assembly GCA_963668995.1 of Parnassius mnemosyne. NCBI lineage: Eukaryota > Metazoa > Arthropoda > Insecta > Lepidoptera > Papilionidae > Parnassius > Parnassius mnemosyne. Next base: position 5,359,283 of record CAVLGL010000057.1, read on the forward strand.
AAACTAGGGTTTTCTTCAGTATCCTATACATACATAAATTACACAAGGACAAACATCGAAACCCGAAAAAAAATTTTTTTAGGCTTATGTCGCAGATTCGGAAATAATAAATATTTCGAAGAAACACACAGACATAAAAAAATTACTTACAAAATATTGTATTAAGAAATAATGAAAAACGTTCCTTATTTAGAACACGATAAATGAAAACATATAAATCTAATAATAAAATTCATTTATTGTATTCGTGACTGGTAGAGAATGCCTTAAGACATTTGGTCCGCCAATTATGCGCTTCAGTTGTAATGAAGATTTAAAGAAGATAAATAAATTAAAAACACAAACAAGCCTAACTTGTGCCACACATAAAGTAGAGCCTTACACGAATCCTCGCAGTGTAGCGAAGGCACAATGCCTTTGTGAAATTTGTACTTTTGAAGGCGGAGGAAATACTTCAAAAAAATGTCGCGGAATGGAATCCCATTTCCTTTTTTAATCATGACGTATGGAATGAACTGGCTCTTGTAATTCGGGTTATACTTGACGCTCATTTTGAATACGTTAACCCAGTTATATGTATGTATGTTAGGTTTTATTTGTGTTGATTTGCTTTTAGCTTTGAATGCATCTGCGGAATAATACACGGATTTACTTAGGTTTATTCACGAAAAAGGAGAGCTGCCCCATTGTTAAGATGTGTATAATATAGGATTTTTGGAAGAGTAACTAATATGTTTAAGAAAAAGTAATGAGTGAACATAAATAGGCGAGGGGATACTTTTTATATCAATGGGGGTATTACATATTGTATTTAAAATGACGACTAAGATCAAGACATACTTACGAGTGTGTGTAAATAGTATAAAGTTTGAGTCACAAATTCCTGTATTTACAAATATATGGTTTCCAGTTTTATGTTTTATGCAATAAGGCTTATCCTCGATAAAGAATCACAATGCAGATACGTTGTCAATTCTGAGGACTAAGATGGAATGCCTCATATCCAGTAAAATGGGTCTCCGGATCTCTATACTAACGTACGTACGAAAAGTACGAAAGCTCGGAGATTTCCAAATGTAAGAACCCCAAACATACCTGGAAAGCAATTCGTAAAATCACCGATACCGTAGAAAATAAAAATCATGCCGATGAACTCTTGAATGTATATCCAGGTAATGCATTGTTATCAGTAAATAAAGTAAATGAGTACTTCGCTAAGACTGGACAAAGGCTCGGTGACAAAATTTACTAAGCTACTTATGTAAATAAAATAAATTGCAATATTAAGAGTTCCTTCCATTTAAAATCGTTCGTCTTGATCGAAACTGATACAGCGGAAGGCGAGGCACTACTCCTTAACTTAAGAAGCGATTCAGCTTCTGGAGGGGACAATATACCTGCAGCTTTCCTAAAACGCGAAAAAGACGACATTTGTCCAATATTAACACACATATTTAATCTCTGCTTAAACAACGGCGTTTTTTCCGACAGCTTTAACTTTTCAATCATACACCCCATTAGAAATAGTAGCAGGGACTGTGTCGAAAAGTATCGTCCAATCTCCGTTTTGACTGCGTTGTCAAAAGAACTTGAAAAGCTTGTCAACAATCATCTAATGAAATATCTTACGCAAGAAAAGATCCTCGCTGAATCACAATACGGTTTTCAACACAATAAATCTAAGATGCAGTTGCACATCTCACCACTTATGTTGCAGAAAACTTAGATACTAGCCGTAAATGCATTGGTGTTTTTTTGGACTTAGCCAAAGCGTTCGACACAGTTTCTACTAACATATTAATAAAGAAATTGGAGTTAATTGTTAAACGTGACTTACCCCTTCAAATTTTCAAAGACTTTCTAAATAATAGATTTCAATCCGTAAAAATAGGTAATTATGTTAGCAGTTCCTTACCCATCACCTGCGGTGTTTCGCAAGGTAGTGTCCTTGGCCCAAGTCTCTTCTTGATTTACATTAATGAACTCTGCCAGTATATACCACCTAATGGAAAAATGTTTTCGTACCCAGATGACACTGCAATCGTATTACAAGGAGCGACTTGGGCCGAAACACATTCAACTGCTCAAAAAGGGCTTCATCAGATATACCTATGGCTGAATAAGAACCTGTTAACGCTTAACATTCAAAAATCTAGTTATATAACATTCTTTATAAGTAATTCCACACAACCAAATAGTAATAACTTAAATCTAAAAATGCATAATTGTGAAAACGTAAACTCTTCAACTTGTACTTGTCTACCATTACAAAAAACTCGCTGTATTAAATATCTTGGTATTCAAATCGATGAAACACTGTCGTGGACTTCACACTTAGATATTCTATCTGCAAGAACACGTAAGCTAATATGGATCTTTAAAAAACTTAGAAATGTACTCAAACTAACATTATTGAAAACGGTTTATTATGCTCTTGCTCAGTCGATCTTAAGCTACTGCATCTCTATTTGGGGTGGAGCGTGCAAAACTAGATATATTAAGGTGGAACGCGCTCAGAGATCTCTGCTTAAAGTAATGTTAAGAAAACCTTACCGTTACTCAACACTCAGTCTGTACAAAGAAAGTAAATTCATGAGAGTAAGACAAATATTCATATTAAACCTAACTTTGCGCAAGCACAAAGATTTTTTTTTTTTACTTATTATATGCCAGCGCTTGACCACAACCCCACCTGGTTGTAAGTGGTGATGCAGACTTAGATGGTAAATCGCACTGTCTTATCGTAACAAAAGCCTATTCACTCTTGCCTTGAAGACGCCTAGATTTTATTCTTTTTTTTTTATAGGATAAGGGTGACAAACGAGCACACAGTCCACCTGATGGTAAGTGGTTGCTGCGGCCCATAGACATCTACATTTATCCTCTATTACAAATCAAAATGTAGATGCGTTGTCACCCGTGAGGACTAAGATGGAATGCCTCATTTCCAGGAAAAAGGGCCTCCGGCCACCTGCACTTACCAAGCGAAATGCAGAGGTAAGCAGGTGAAGAGGTGCGCACACTCACCAAAATGCATCCTATAGAATACCGAGAGACTGGCTACTCTGCGCCTGTGCTCGAGGCTGACAAGATTGGTTTCAACCAAATCAAGGTCACCAATGAGCCTCTTAGAGTCCAATGCTGCCAGGTGGCATTTTGCAGCACCAGCCCGTATGTGACAGCAGTGCTCCATGCATGACCGGACTTGCGCTTTATAAAAGGCAAGAAGCTGCCCCGGCGTGAAGTACCGCCGCACCCTTGCAAGGACACCAAGTTTCGTTACGGCTGCTTTGGCTCTGAACTCAATGAACCGCCCATAGTTTAGGTTCGGAGAAAATTCAATCCCTAACAACTGAAGGCAGTCAGTGTACTCCAAGGATACATTCCGGAAAGTAGGAGCCAAGGTGAGCGGGCTCCTTTTAGCGGTAAAAAGACACGCTTGTGTTTTGGAGGCATTAAATCTTACGAGATTGGCATCACCCCATTCGGAGACTGCCTGTAGTGTGAGACTCACACGCTCAACCATAGCCTCTCTTTCTGACTGGATTTGATCCCGACTGGCCCGGGCGCTTGGTTGGTATCTCTCCACAACTTTGCTGTCGTCTGCATACCCATAGATACCGGAAATTAGCAAATCATTTATATGCAGCAGGAAGAGAGTTGCGGAGAGAACGGAGCCCAGAGGAACACCGGCGTTAGTCGTCACAGTATCGGATGAGCAGCCATCAACGACGACCCGGAGAGACCGTTCTCTCAGAAAGTCCTTCACTTAGACAATTAGGCCAGGGGATAAGCCGTACGCTGAAAGCTTGCTCAATAGACTAGCGTACCAAACCCTGTCAAAAGCCTTCGAAACATCGAGGGAAACAGCAAGTGCTTTACCACTGTTCTCGAGGGCTTCGCCCCATATGTGAGTGGCATACGCTAGAAGGTCCCCAGTTGATCGATTTCGGCGAAACCCGTACTGGCGATCACTGAGGAGATCATTTTGCTCTAGGTATGCCATGAGGTGGGCGTTCAGTATACGCTTCATAATCTTGCAGAGTATGAAGGTAATTGAAATTGGCCGATAGTTGGCAGGGTCGGTACGGCTACCTTTTTTAGGCACAGGCTGCACATTGACCAGCTTCCAAGATTTAGGCACTATTCCAGTCCTGAATGAGAGGCGGAACAAGCATGTCAACACAGGAGACAACTCAGGTGCACAGACCTTTAGAACTATAGCTGGTATACCATCAGGTCTAGACTAGCTTTGTTCACGTCTAGACTTCGCAATGTATTAAGAACCTCATTGTTGGTGACACGGACCTCAGACATAGAGGTACCGCAGTGAGGTAATTGAGATGGTACGCTGTTGCTACTTTCCAGACGCGAATTGCATGCAAAAAAAGCAATAAATCCGCTTTCTCCTTAGCCGCATGCGCCAATGAGCCATCTGGTTTTACCAGCGGAGGCAGTGTAGACCGACAGATGTTTGTCTTGACCGCTTTGGCGAGAGACCAAAAAGCTCTACTGCCAGATGGTTTGACAGAGAGCTTTGTGCCGATGCGTTTAATGCGGTCAAAACTGGCTTGGCGTAAAGCCTTTTTGCACGACTTGGCGGCTTGGTTAAAGGCTCTCTTCTTAAGGCTAACATCCGGAGCTTTACGGTCTCGACCATCGACCCAGGATAAGTACGCCATATGCTTGTGCTTTTAAACACGAGCGCTCTCCGCGTTAAACCAAGGGCGAGCTTTACCACAAATGGGCACGTCAGCAAAGGGGATGAAATACTCCATTGCTTGACATATCACATTGGTTATGGCATCCGCGCAGCTCGATGGGTCTCCAGAGGAGAAGCAGACCTGCCGCCAAGGATGAGATGCAAAGAAATGCCACATCTCATCCCAATCTGCTGACTTGTATCGCCAAATTCGTCGCACTCCGTGGAAATCGTAGTTAGGTGGGAAATATAACGACACAGATTTCACCAGACAGTGGTCAGAAGTTCCCAAGGATGAGATAACCTGAACATCGTACCTGTTTGGATCGGTCGTCAGCAGAAGGTCGAGGCAGTTGGCTGTGTGCCCATCCACATCAGGTACCCTAGTCGATTGTTGTACCAGCTGGGAGAGCCCCAGCGACAAGGCAAAATTCCACTCCTCTCTCTCAGCGTGGTCGGTCTTCTGATATGGGAACAGCCAGTCCTGATGACAGGCATTAAAGTCCACCAGAAAAACCAACTGTGCATTAGGGTACCGATTTAGAGCCACATCAGAGGCTTCACTGAGGTGTTCAAACAGCCTAGTTGTCTCCTGGTCGCCGCTGTGCGATCGGTAGATACAAGAATAAATAATTTTATCCATTCCTGTGTATATCAATACCCAGATCGTAGAGAAAGTGGGGTCTTCAAGGTGACGGAGACGCTTACAGCAGATGTCGTTGCGGACGTAAATACAGACTCCGGCGCGCTGATGGAAATTATGCTCCAATGTGTACCCAGGGTAGCCAAAGTATGCAGCAACTAGAGGACATCTGATCTGCGTCTCAGTCAAGAAGAGTAAGTGCGGCTTGTCAGTCTCAACGTCGTAATGGACTGCATTGAGATTACAGTGCAGGCCTCGGATGTTTGTGAGGTGCACTTTAATGGAGAGGGAGTGCAACTGCTATACAAACTTATTCTTCTTTTTCCTTTTTTTCATTAATGGTGGGAGTGAATAGGTTGAAAGAATGGCAGTTGGATGATGCGTCACGCATATAACCAAGGGACGCAAACAGAGTCAAAGCATCAATGGTACCTAGCATGGAGATCGCGGGGACGCCCGAACCCCCCTGGAAATCGCCAGCAGGCCCTCTCCTCCGGTCGCCAACCGGCATGGTGGAGCCATCCCAGGATTTTTCGTGAGATGGCGGGGCAGCCTTTCATGAGTGGCTGGCTCTTTAATTGGTCCGCACGCAGGCACGCAAGCACGCACGCACGCTCGCCCGCACGCACGCACTCAAGCACGCACGCACGCACGCACGTCCGCACGCTCGCACTCACGCACGCTCGCACGCACGCACGTACGCACGCACGTAAGAACGCACGCACGCACGCGCTCACGCACTCACGCAGGCTCGCAGGTACGCACGCACGCTCACACGCACGCATGCACGCACGCACGCTCGCAAGCACGCACGCACGCACGCACGCACGCACGCACGCACGCACGGACGCACGCTCGCACGCACGCACGCATACACGCACGCACGCACGCACGCACGCACGCACGATCGCATCCACGCACGCACATACATACACACGCATACACGCACCCACGCACCCACGCACGTCCGAACGCACGCACGCACGCAATACGCAAGCACGCACGCACGCACGCTCGCACGCACGCACGCACGCACGCACGCACGCACGCACGCACACTCGCACGCACGCATTCACGCACGCACGCACGCAATACGCAAGCACGCACGCACGCACGCTCGCACGCACGCACGCACGCACACACGCACGCACGCACGCATACACGCACGCACGCACGCATGCACGCACGCACGCACGCACGCACGCAGTCTCGCATGCACTCACGCACCCTCGCACGCACGCACGCACACATGCACGCACACACGCACGCACGCACGCACGGACGCACACTCACACGCACGCCCGCATACACGCACGCACGCACGCACGCATGCACGCTCGCACGCACGCATGCACGCACGCACGCTCGCACGCACGCTCGCACGCACGCCCGCACGCACGCACGGACGCACGCTCGCACGCACGCACGCATACACGCATGCACTCATGCACGCACGCACGCACGAACGCACCCACGCACGCACATACATACGCACGCATGCACGCACACACGCACGCACGCACGTCCGAACGCACGCACGCACGCATTACGCAAGCACGCTCGCACGCAAGCATGCGCGCACGCACGCACACTCGCACGCACGCACGCACGCGCTCACGCACGCACGCACGCACGCACGCACGCACGCACGCACTCAAGCACGCACGCACGCACGCCCGCACGCACGCACTCACGTACGCTCGCACGCACGCACGCACGCACGCACACACGCACGCACACACAAACGCACACACGCACGGACGCACACTCGCACGCACGCACGCATACACGAACGCACGCTCGCACGCACGCACGCACGCACGCACACACGCACGCACGCACACACGCACGCAGGCTTGCATGCACTCACGCATCCTCGCACGCACGCACGCACGCACACACGCAATCACGCACGCACGCACGCACGCAAGCACGCACGCACGCACGCACGCACGTATGCACGCACGCACGCACGCACGCACTAAAGCACGCACGCACGCACGCACGCCCGCACGCACGCACTCACGTACGCTCGCAGGCAAGCACGCACGCACGCACGCAAGAATGCACGCACGCACGCGCGCACGCACGCACGCAGGCTCGCAGGTACGCACGCACGCTCGCACGCACGCATGCACGCACGCACGCTCGCACGCACGCACGTATGCACGCACGCACGCACGCACGCTCGCACGCACGCATGCACGTACGCACACACGCAGGAACGCACGCACGCACGTACGCACGCACGCACGCACGCACGCACTTAACTTAAAAAGTGTTGCATAATTAAAAGGTGGGATCTCAACCGGGGAATGACTATTTTAGTTTAATTATACTTTAAATTTGTGAGTTAGCCCTTATCGTCGCCTGTAGGTGTAGGTGATAAATGATCCAAAGGCTATTTGGTCTAGTCTATTTGAATATTACGGTATTTATTTCCACTCGGTAAAAACTACCTATTCGGTCCGCGGCGAGGGGCTAACTACCGGCCCGTCGTCGAACCGTTACACAGTATTACAATATTGCAACCTAAGCCCTTACAAATTCATTAAAAAAAGTTTAAATCCATCAAGAGTATTAATGAAATCAGATAAAAAGTTTTTCTGTCCTATGTAATTCATCTACCGTCAGATTATGCAATTTAATAAATGAATTTGGTGATGTGACAGATGTATTTCACGATTCAACTTCTGCAAGGTTTGTAACATGATGATGTTATAGAGACCTAATATTTAGTTCAAGTTTTTAACTCAATGTTATAAATTTTACCTATATATATAAGCTACTTTAAAATGTGCATGCTGTATAAATATGGCTATCGTAATTATTTTATTTTATTATTGTAACAATTGTTGACGAACCTTATAATAAATAAATAAATAAAAATAAATTTAGTTTTAAGAGAACGCACAAACTGAATAAGCTCCTTTGTTTTATACTACATAGAATTTTATAAGTCTTTGAAGAACATGAAATGTACATATTAAAAGATTCATAGCACATAAAATTTCATTTACATAGCGATCCAAGTTTCGTCAAAATATAAGTATCACATCGTAGTCATATAAAAGTTGGTCCAGAGCAAAGTGATCATAAAATTTTACAACATAAAACCGTTGGAAACTCTAACATTTACAATGAGCGAAATCGGTAATGCAGCTAAAGCTACGTGCACAAAATACAAAGGAAACACCGCCGCCTCCAAATAGAATATTTGTAAACTTTACAACACAATTTTCTTAAAACTGAAAATTTATTTGAACTGAATATCAAATATTATTAAACAACCCGTGGAACAATAAATTTCAAGTTTATTATGATTAAAAATTATAAATTTGGATAATAAATTCAGTCATTCAATCCATGATTCGTATGGTGTCTGACAATTATGTTGAGATACAAATACTTCTCTATGTATAGAATAAAATAGAATAGAATCATTTTAATTCAATATTGTATACTTTTAATTCTTATTGAAAGTCATATTTAACTTTTACCACTGGTTCGGAAAAAAATATCTGTCTTGGAATGAACCAGCAAGAAACCCAGCGTGACTTTCTTTTAAAGCATTACTATAACTATACTACAAAAAGTTTTATTGAGATACGATAAAGTTAAGATGTCATAAAAAAAAAATAGACTCGGAAATCATTAACGAGTAAAAACTAAACTTTCCGTGTAATGGTGGTGTAAGAATATCCACTACCCCATATTATTACGTGGGTGTCATAGGCGACAGAGGTAAACAAATCGGGAGATATGTGATGGTGGCAACTATGGCAAATATTCCCCTATGGAGGAGGCCTATATTCATCTGTGGATTTTAATAGGCTGTAACGATAAATGTAACGGTTACTAAACTCTGCTCAAGTAAACAAAATATCATTACCAGGCTGGCGCAACTTCCATATTAAAAATTATATGTAGGTACTATAGGGGTCAAATTTTAATGACGGTTATCTCTTCTCTCTGCTTTTCGTAATATGTCTATTAACGACATTGTCGAATCAAATAGATTCAAATGTCAAACTAAACAATTACATTTGTAAATATTTTATTTATTAAGATTACTTTTAATTTTGCTATAGGAGCCGTTGTTCATTTACATAATTGTTAAAAAATTAAAAAACTTTCCAATTAAAAGTGCAAGAAGAGGAAAAATGATAACAAGAAAAGGCTACTCGTAGCAATATTTCCATTAGATGATGAAAGGTATGTGGTGATTTCAATTTTAATTGTAATATGATATTTGACGCGAGTACATTTGTGGACTAGCCATCTACGTAGGACAGGTTTTTATAGTTTACGACTGTGTGCAAAACACACTATTTCCTAAATCTGATAGTTCAATGGGATGGCAAGCCGAATCTAACTATACTTAGAAACTACATTGTCAATTGTGACTGCTAACATTTTATTAGTTCAATAAAATGAGATTTTATTTATATTATTTTTTCAGATGCAAGCAATGGGTGAAATAGCTGGCACGTGCACCAATTGAAAAGATTCACATTTTAAAACATAACATATTTCTAGTAAACATTGCATTTGAACCCAACTATAACGAACTGTTATTTCATCAGTGGACTTAATTTTTTAAATTTTTAGGTTTCATTTACATGTAGCAAAAGTAAAGTCCTCTAAAGTCTCATTTTGGCAAGAATTAGATTATATAACTAAATCATTATTTTATTCATCTACAGCTATTGGCTATAATGGGCACTTACTTTGAAAGCGACAATTAGTAAACGATCTCTGCGAGTAGCATTTACATAGGTACCTCTGTAAAGAAGCCTAGCGATTTGTACATAGTATTTGTTACACTTAAAAGCAATTTAATCCAGTCAGTGTTAAAAACCCATTATTTTTACCCTTAAAAAATCTAATGTTGAAAAGAAGCATCCAGTCGCAGACTATTTATTTTACAGCATAGCAATACTTGTTCAGTGCGGGAACGAAGCCTCGGTCCTGCAGTGCCGCAGACAAACGCTTAGCCACTGCGCTACGGAGTCGTTATTTATTTTTTACTTAATTAATTACTAGTATAAAAGTGTGTTTCTATACATATTTTTGTATCTAATAATTGTAGAGATATAATTACAAATTGCTGTGTGTAAAATACACTGATTTCTTATCCTTATCGGCATTTTTACTCAATCCCCACGTTAAAAATTTTATTTCTCATAAATAATTCAGTATAGGGATCCAACTTTTATTATGTTAAAATATCGATAAACAATATATCAATAAAAGTTATATCGATAAAATTATTCGAGTGCATATAACATTTACCGCACTATTGTAATTCGTTCATGTTGTCAGCACTGTTTGTCAAAACTAAATATCATATCCACAAATTATAAAGTAGTATGTACAAGAATCATATCTTGATGTTGGTATAGTAGCTTGGCCTACTTTCATATATTTATTTTTACTATGGAGGTCCCGCCTCTTAAACGTAGTGATTATATTGTCTTTGATTATTACTGTAGTTTCTAGAACTTTTAGATATTATCTATGATTTAGAGTAGAACGTAAAATACTATCTAAGCCAAGTTGAACGTGACGTGGCAGTATAAGAATATCCCTATATCTTCCCGCGGGTATCGTGGAACACTCGGTTGGAACGAAGTTCCTTTCGTAGTATATTATTATTGATTAACAAATACAAATAAGTGAGTTATTAGCGTCTATTTAATGAAGCGTCATTTAATATAAAATAATATTTCTTTCATGGCAAGATAGGAAAAAGTGTGAGGGGGATGGATATTATTCCATCTCACTTCCTTATAACAGGCAAGGGCGTCTATACTACGTCAGAAGGAGCCGTGACGGAAAAATCTTACACATTTTCTCGCCTAGAAACTTCGTTCCAAAATCAGCGCTTGCCAATGAGCCTGCCAAGCGTGGTAACTATGGCAAATATCCAATATAATAGGCTGAAACGGTAACGGTATATAATAGCAATTAAAGAGAAATATTTATGAAATACCTCGAAATAAAGAACCGATTAAAAAAACTGAAGTGTCGAACGAACTTACAATCCAACTGATAGCGGCTTCTGCAGTCGATGGACACCTGTAGCCAAATTCAAACAATGAATACACAGTTGCATTGTGTCACCTCTGAGAAATGAAATCCTAGGAGCCTGTAACTATACTGGCTTTCTAAACTCAGAACTATGGAGGGTATATGTAGGTAAGGGGGACTATCTCTGTGTATGAAAAAGTGTCCGTAGAAATAATTGATATACAAATATCAATGGTCGAAATACAATACATTAGGGTGGCGCTACAATAGCAGCAGGGTAAATTTGATTAGTTATTTTAGGTTTTATTTAATAAATGAATTCCGGTCTACGTGAATGGTTAAAGTTTTGTAAACTGTACTGTAACTTATTTTTTTTTCTTATTTTTTATATTAAAAACGTTACCCCCACATTAGTGTTTTCTCCTGCATCGTGGAGGCAGTTTACAAACATAAATTGCACGAGGACAAACATCCAGACCCGGAACAATTATTTGTAGGCCATACAAATACTTGTTCCGTGTGGGATTCGAACACGCGGCCCCCAGAGCAACAACTTATTGATAAGCCACTGCGCCACGGAGCCGTCAAACCACTCTAGTCACTAAAAATATTTTTTTTCACTCGGCATACTTCAATCCAACTTTAGACCCTTCAGACCCTTTTTACTGGAAACAAAGCATTCCATCTTAGTGCTCACGGGTGACTTTAGATACATAATCGTGAATAGATGTAGATGTCTATGGAACTCAGGCACCATTTACCATCAAATGGACTGTGTGCTCGTTTGTTACCCTTATCCTATAAAAAAATCTACAACTGCTACATTCATACCATGTCCTGTATCTACGCTAGCTCCATTCTGGAAGGTTTTTGAACATGAGATAGTCCTCCTTACTCAGAACATACATACAAACCGGAATACACCAGTGCAAGCAATGTTTGCTGGTAAAGAGGGAAGTACTTACCCAGACAAACGCCTACGCAAAACCTAATACCTCTTAGTACACCACCTGTTTAAACGTATATTAAAACAACATTCAAAATAAAAAAAAATCCAGCCTCCGAATACCAGAAGTAAGGCACGAGACTTGAAATGTATCTTACATCAATCTTTATTCAATTAGAAGACTTCATCACTTTTTTGCTCCTCGATGAAGAAAATTATTACAAGAAAGCCTAAGGGTCTGAGAAATCAAAAGTATTTTAAAAATTTCCACAATAAACTTTTGTCCTTTTTTACAGATTAATAATTATACCTAGCAATATTTAAGGCACCAGACAGGCATAGACATGTTCAGACATGACGCTGATTACCTTTACCACAGACATTTTCTCTTGTTCATTGTCTTTGTAACCTCTCTTTGGCTACTGATCATGATGTCGGTTCGATTTCCGGGTCAGGCTTAGAAAATTGTATTTTTCTGTCAAGAAATTCTCAGTAGCAATCAGGAAGTTGGTTACGTTTCACCCTGTGCCTCGGAAAGCACGCAAAGCCGTTAATCCTGCGCATGATCTCTCTCCGGTCAAGTTGAACGCCGTCCTCTCGGACTTTAAGAGTCAGAGTACAGAAAGTGCACCTGTATTTGCACACACACCCGTGCACTATAATCCTGTCCTGCACAGATGGTTAGCCCGAAATTCGGTCTGAATAACGTTAGAGTAATACCATACATATGATCTCCATACAATATACTCGTGTGTTAACGCTATAAAAATTACGTTATAGCTCATATTGAGGCTTTAAGAAGCCTGAATGACCTTGACGAAACGGTGACCGCAGAAGTTTTAGCTGATGTTAACACCGTCTAGCGACTATCTTCTCAATGACTTCTTATATTTACGCGAACACTACACATTTAAATAAAACTAATTTTACGGATTTTATCGCGTACATTAACTTATTTTACATTCCCGACGTTTCAAGCACTTTACAGCACCCATGGTCACGGGGGAGACTGAGGTGTATGACGTCCCAATGTCATAATTAACCACGGCTACCTCCAGATTAAAAATTGTAAATTTTTGTTCCGATCTACGCAGTATGAACTTACAGTATCATGAAGTCTTGCAGTTATATGCTTGGCTTGGGATTTAATTTTATTAATTATGGGATCCCAAGCAGATGGTAGCACCCAGCCATCTTCTCTATTGAAATTAGGATATTTTTTGATTTCAATAGCCTCGCGAATCATCCTTGGAAGGAATCGGTGTTTTTTAGCGAGGATTTGTGGTCTATCAAATCTAATGTAGTGACGGGGGCAATCCTGTACGTGTTCACAGACTGCAGACTTCCCGGAGCGTCGATTCTTCATATCAGCTATGTGTTCTTTATCTATATCTATTTCTATGTGGTTTTTATGGATCTTTTAGTTTGTCCTATATAAGAGAGACCACATTCATAATCAAGCTTGTACACTCCTGCATCTTGCAGAGGAATATTACACTTTACTGATGGTAAAAACTAACTAATCTTCTTCGGCGACTTGAAGTATGTTTTAATGGAAGCACGCTTCAAGATGTAGCCAATCTTGTCAGTGACACCTCTGACATATGGCGTACAGCAGGCACTCGCTCGACTGTGGCCGGCTTCACTCGTTCACTGTGACGTAGGCGCGGGACCCGAAGCTTATTGTCGTGCTAAACTTGCTTGACGTGTTGGAGCTCGGCGGCCAGGTGTATACTGTCACAGATCCCTCGTGCTCTCTGAAACAAAGATTTACCCATGGTAGCTAACTGTGAAGGATGGTTGTGAGAATCACTGTTTAAATATACCTAATGCCGACAAAAATATCATGTGGAGGCCACGAAAACGTAAAACATCTTTAAAAATCTTTCCTATATAAAATGATCTAGTGGTTTAGAACGTTTGCGATGAGGCAAAAAAAATAATAGAAAATATTAGAGGAACGGTTTATTAATAATATATACCTTTATTGGTATTTATAATAAAAATAATGAACAAGCTGCAAGGTTCAACTAATAGTATTTCTCGTAAACACAATTATAAAATTGCTGTTCTCATTTGTATCAATGGTGGATTTATGAAGCGTAGTCAATATCATTTCATATAAAATACATATATTTAATTAAATTGGCACATGACGTATTTGGCCTTCTACTTACAACTTGGAGGTAATTTGAAAATAAAGATTTTGTCTGTTCTTAATTCTCTCGTGTACACCATTTTTCACGGAAGTAATCTTTAAAACTGGTGTGGTTTCCAAAATCAAGATAAAGTGTCAGGTGTATATTGTCATGATCGTCAATCAGATCCATAGACATAGTATCTTATAGACTAAACATTCAGTGACGTCATCAGCGTGTGAAAGGAATGCACGTATATAGTTAGACGTAAGAGTAAGGGAGAAGCAAATCTATATTTCTTGTCTTTTTCTAGGTATGCGTTTTTGATTGTTTTCCCTCCTTTATTTGACATTAACGATGTCAAGCTCTTTTGAATAATATTGATATTATAAGCAAACAGGTAATTGAATTTAGTGTTTTTTGTGGGTCTTAGTTATTAGGTAAGGTGAAAAAGATGGTAAGTTGTAACATTTTAGGATGCAACAGCATCAGTCAACGAAAAATTGATAATATTACCTTTCATCGGTAAGTTTGTTTTGTGCTTACATTTGCTACTTGTACTGATCAATATCTATTATTTTGAATATAAAGTGTAACATTTCATGATTTTAATGGACTTTGTGGTGTATTTTGTCAAATATTTGGACTCCCAGATTGTAAATTCTTCATGATAATGCTCCTTAATTTGAACGGTCATTCGAAAGCTTAAAGTCATAACAAACGTGTACTTTTTGATTTGGTAGGATTATAGAAACTTTAGGGATATCAGCGAGTACAATAATGTTTTCGCATTGTTCAATAATAATTTATTGTGATTAGTAGTTATGTCCATAAATATGAATCACATAATGTTATACATATACATACACTTTTATGTTCAGCTTTAAAGGTAACTCCTTATTGCCCTACAACTCTTCAATCATTTTTCATATTACATAGACGTCACAAATAATATGTAAGTATTACAAGTATATATACAAGTATAACCTGAAAACATGTTTGGATTCAAGAACATAAATATTGGGCAAAGTATATTTAATTTCACAAAATATGTATTGCCTGAAATTAGATGCACAAAACTTTATTGCATTCCATTAATTCTATTATACATTAGCAACAATTACATTACAATATTTATCAAAACAGAATATGTCATGCTAATATAAAAATAAATATAAATATAGATAAAACAATAAATAAATAAATAAGTCTTAACCTTAAGGTACACAATAACACAACTACATAAGATAATATTTCAATTAATGATGTAGAAAAAATTTGATGATAACATATTAACCGTTACCATTAGTCAGTATCAAAAGTTATAGGTTTTGTGATAGTTGCCTAACTTGGCAGGACAATTGGCAACTGCAGTTATTTGGAGACAAACTGTGTGGGAGGTCTATGTTCAGCTGTGGAGGATATAACTATGTTAGGCTGTAAATGTATTAATTAACAATATCTAAAGCTTAATATGTACATTTTTTTAAATGTTTGGTATGAATAATATTATCAAAACATTTACATCTACTTGCTATTTAATTAAATCAATTGATATTGTTTTAATTGTTATAGGTATTGTATTTATGCACAGATACACATACAAGATTTTTTTTTGTATAATACCTTGATATAAAAGTGTACTGTATATTTAATATATTAATTTCTTTTTAATATATTATTTCACAGCTTTCCTAAGGAATCAGCTATCCGTAACAGTTGGATAATCATTACTGGTAGTGCTTATAGGTAACCAACAAAACTTAGCAGTGTATGCTCAAAACATTTTAAGCCTCATTGTTTTAGGTGGACTAAATATGCTTAACTTATGTAATTTATAATATAATTAAGATAATTTTTTTAAATGTTATAATTTCTTGTTGTATCTTGTTGTTTCTCCATAAGTGATATAAGTTTGATCTTGTTGGTAGTTATGATTTTTGACATTGTTCTGTATGTGTTAAAAATTGACTAGCATTGTTTATTTTATTTTCAAATGCTGACATTCTGTATTATTATGACTTGTAATAATTGGGTGGCATGACAATGACAAAATATTTACCCTTAGATGTATTGATTAAACATGAATCCTCATTTACAAATGTTGGAACTTTATCTGTACTACCATGTTTTATGCAAATAAAGATTTAAATAAAAGAAATAAATAAGTAATTTAAGTCCTAACCTAAATATACAAATGAATAATTTATTATGCAATAATAATTGTAAAACTGACTGGGAATGCCTACCAATGTAACATTTAGTCCACCCTTAATCCCTTTTATAAAGGTGTTATAAACATTAATGTGTAAATAAATTAAGAAATAAATGTAATAATTATGATAATTTTTATTCAATTGTCATAAATAATGTAATAAAGATGTTTTTGACAAGAGATAAGTATTACCTATCTAAGTATAGTTTAGGAGTTGTACCTTATTATTTATACCATTAAAATGTATTATATACAAGGCAAATTATATATATACTCCCTTCTAATCCGATTCTAACGACCAGCACCCAAGAATTTTTGCCATGCAAAAGTATAAATCAAGTTTACAAATGCAATTTTTGAGGAATTCTAATGCTACTCAAACCAAGAATTACAACGAATTCTCTAGAAAGGAGACAAAAATTTTGTAAAATATTTTGTTTATTAATGTGATAAAAGATTAATAATAATCGTTTGTTTATTTTAATTTTATTGAATTATATTTAATATGTAATTGTGTTTTCATTTGTTTTACTTAATGTAACATTGTTAATATTTCTAAATGTTGTGTAAGTACACAAAATTTAGTTCTTTTGCCTTTTTAAATTTCAATATATTTTCATTTTAATAGAATATATATCTTTACAGTCTATCAAAAGTCCACTGTTGAACATAAACATGATTATAGTTATTTGGCATAGTTTCAACGCTTGGAAAGCGGGTTGTCAACCATTATTTAGCTGTTATCAGGACAATGCTGCTGTTTATCTTCTTTGATGTTTCCCTATGTCGCCTCATACACCACCCATGGAATGATATGAGGTAGCAGATAATCTTACACTGCATGGTAAATTAAAATAAAATATTATAAAACATCCGTTTTTATTTTATATACCAACATATTACAAAAAAAATCCTTTATTGATGCTTTACAACGTATATTAACTAAAATATTTTACCACCTTAACCATTAGGTAACATGATTAAGCCACCTAACCATAAGATAGTCACCTAAAAAAGGTCTTCCATAGATATCCTTCTAGGATGACTTGCCATAGTTGCCACGCCTGCGTCAAAATATGCGTTATGCTGGTTGCCCATCGCAGTTTTTTATTATTTTAAGTTTTCATCGGGAAAGTGCTGCTGCCCCATCCCCATCTTGTATTATTGCTTACGACGCGGGGTAATATCATCCCGTGTACAGACAAATTCTCTTGTACGCCACATCTTGCCGCACACAAGACACTAACTTAGCAAAACATGCAGGAAATCTCGGGAGTAGGCTCATAACCGTGTTTTGTACTACAAAACCTAAATGGAAACCCTTTCATTTCGAAGGTCTGTGTCCAGCACTGAACTTGTGATGGAATGGTATGTTAAAACATTATTGATTTTTTTTTAAAAACAACAAAACTCGACAAGGAAATTTTTGTTTATTATTTAATATTTTTATTCTCAATTAATATTTAAGTACATACATAACATATTGTTATTTATTAGCGATATCACACTTTGTGCTATTAGCGCCTTCACTTAGTGCCGTCGAAATCCAAAGAGTTTATTGAATGTCCAGTAAAATCGTCGATGCGCCGTTGAATACAGAATGATGATTCTGTTTTTACGCCGTTTCCGCCTGTAGTTTTTGTCACAGAATGTATTTTCAAGAGAAATTAATTAATCATATGAATTATAAAAGAACATTTTTTTATGGTAACAATTAAGTTTTTTGTATGAATGTAAGTGCTATGAATATAAATAAATCCATAACGGGGGAAATGGAACAATATCTGGTAACCCAGTGAAAGTACCTCCCGCCTATTTCTATCTCAAAAGCATACGCGAATGCTTTATCTAGTCAATCCTCCATCTACGATCAGATCCTGAACTTTTTTGACATTTATTTTATTTTCTTTTTGTTATATCTTGTAACCTTTTTATAAACTGACAAAAACTCATTAGTTTATTATTTGTTTTTTTTTTCTGTAACGTATTGGGTATCTTGGATGAGTTAGAATTTTTTTATTTTATCACAATATCTTTGCAATAAATTATTATGCTGTCTACAGTGATTCTCTCGTCTTTATTTTGGCGTGACTGTAGGATGTTGTATAGGTACTGAGTTACCGTCAGTTACTAAACGGCTATAAATCAATGTACATAATATGTATGTGTAGACATACAGATCTACATTTATTTATTTTATTATATTTGATTTTTTTGAATTTTGGTTGATTTTTTGAAACCTGGTAAAATTATTTCTTTTTCTTGCCAATTGATGGGCCTGATTAAAATGTTGGTTGTGCTTTTTGGCTGAAGTTATTTCTTATTTTATGCGCGATTGCAGACAAAACAATCTCTAAAACTGAATTTTACCTCTTCTCGGTTTGTTATATAAATTATATTTAAATATTTGCAGTAACAATTATTGTTCAGAATTATGAGTGTAACATTTTCCTGCTATATTCATAGTGCTTTGAGCAACATTTTGCCGGGTTCAGTACAGAATAACAATAGTTTAAAAAAAACTTAAAAAAAAACATGCTTTTGTAGATAACAAAACTAAAAAGTACTAAATATTTTTCAATAAGCTTAAAATAAAAAAAAATGTGTTTAACATAAAAATATTATTATGTTTTGAAGAAAACGTGGGCTGCTTTTTTAAATATTTTATGATGACGCTAATTTTACAATATCCACAAAAATATCAAGCTACCCTCACTTTTTGTTTTCAAATAAAATGATTTTTTTATGTCATACACTATTTTCTTATTTTAAACTTATTTAAATTATTTTCTACTTCTTGGTTCGGTTATCTACACAATTTTTTCAATTTTTTAAACTATTTTTTTTTCTATTCTTCAGTAAAATTTAACTACTAAAGCGTGTTTTTGGAACGAAGTTCTTTTAGCTGCCTATAGTGGATTGAACTGGCAGAAACCGTAGTTGTTTTGTTGATACTGGCAAGGATAATGGGACAAAATATTTAAATTATTGCATTGTCATCGGTCTTTGCTAAGCATGCGAATGTTCAAATGAATCCGACTTTTTTAATGGGATGAAAATCACTTTCAAAATTGGCTTACGTAGATACATACCAAGCTAATAAAAGCGCGTTAAAAATAATGCTGGCTTTGCTATTTCTTATTTGAAATAATTCGTAGGCGTAGTGCTGCAGAAAACTGTTCCAAATATGGATGGTCGCTACCAATGAATATAATATCTGCTATGTTACACCTATTTACATAGAAACTTTAAATATCATCTGCGTAAAATTCTAAATAGCAAGTTTTACACAAGAAAGTAAACTTTGGGATCAGTCTATCTTGTTTTTCGTTAATTAAGTGAATAGTAAAACAAACCAAAAGGTCTGTGATTTAAACTTTTTTGCAGCTTTTTATAGAAAAGCATGACCTTATCGTAAAATGATAGTTAATATTTAACCATATGATAAAACTTTTAAATGTGCCAGTCATACATTAATGATGATAGATACTGGAAATAGTCTATTAAATATTTTGTAACACAATTAATCATCTTCAGTATGATTGACCGTGTATGTTTGTATTTGAGTGAGAAAAACATATGAGAATATGTGAAGAGGAAAAAAGATTAACTATTTGTGGTAAATACATTTAGCTTCATTATCGTGATCATTACAGCCCTTCACAAGGTCTATATACAGGGTTGTTTTTCAAAGACTAGCCAAATTCAATAGTTTAGTTAAAAATATATATACTGATATACACTTTTGACAGTTTTTGAAAATACGCCTAAATAAGGTTTCTACTTCTACTAAGGTTTCTTTGAAAATATCCGAAATTAATGTGATTTATGGGCAACAACAGCGCGCGCTCGTGTGTGTACAATTCAATGCACTGAGCTTTTGCCTATTATTTACTTCCACGCTCAATACTATGACTACAATTTTCCCTTCATACTTTAAACATGCTTAGGTACGTCGTAATAAATAAAATATTTTCTTTAATACATTTTAACGGCTTGTGGGATGGATGCTATCATCATCATCATCATCATCATTACAGCCCTTCACAAGTCCACTGCTGAACATAGGCCTCCCCCAAAGAATGCCACAAAGCACGGTCCTGAGCCACCTGCATCCATCGACTTCCTGCATATCTTACCAGGTCGTCACTCCATCTAGTGGGGGGACGCCCTACACTTCGCCTGCCGGTACGAGGCTGCCACTCGAGAACCTCTCTTCCCCATCGGTTGTCGGTTCTTCGAGCTATATGGCCGGCCCATTGCCACTTCAGCTTACTAATCCGACCTTCGACCGAGAGGTCAATCGACGGATTCAACTCGGTTGGGCAGCGTTCGGGAAATTACGGCACATCTTCTCGTCAGGTATACCTCAAAACTTGAAAACGAGACTGTACACCCAGTGCGTGTTGCCAGTGATGACATACGGAACTGAGACGTGGTCCTTCACTGCTGGCCGGATGAGGAAGCTCAAGGTCGCTCAGCGAGCTATGGAGAGGGCTATGCTCGGAGTTTCTCTGCGTGATAAACTCAGAAATGAGGATATCCGCAGTAGAACTAGAGTGACCGACATGGATGCTATGCAAATAAAAATTTTACACTCCACGAATTAAATAATATATTTTTACTCCTTCACAAAAGACAGTTTGAAATACAAGTTTAGACTACAGAGCGAGGGAAAGAGGTGGAGAATAAATGTAAATAATCAGTTATAGAAAATATAGCTGATCTAGGAATCCGATGATAGGTTGTCGCGATTTAAATAACCCTTACTCAGGCGGAGTGAGCGTAGCATCTAGCATTGAGAGCGTTTAAAACAGGACTGGCCGGTAAATATGCAGGATAATAGGCAGTGCAAATAGTGCCGAGTATTGTCGACCTCAGCTGACTCAAATATCGGGTCGGCGCTTACGCCGTTCTATGCCGAACGTAATATGTTTGATAATATGATTTAACTACTTAAATATGCAATCACTTAAAATAACACATTCACAAAAATGTTTTCGAGGTGAATCATCGTCATTATTCAGTGCTTGTACACGTTGGTAATGAAATGGGCTGTGTTTTCTTCATCTTCTCTATTGAAATTTGGATGTTTTTTTTTTATTACAATAGCCTCGCGAATCATCCTTGGAAGGAGTCGGTACTCTTTAGCAACGATTTGTGGTCTATCAAATCCAATGTAGTGACGGGTGCGATTCTGTACGTGTTCACAGACTGCAGACTTCCCGGAGTGTCGATTCTTCACCAGCTATGTGTTCATTAACGCAGATTTTTATTGATCTTTTAGTTTGTCCTATAAAAAAAAGACCACAATCACAACCAAGCTTGTACTTTCCTGCATCTTGCAAAAGAGCATTACACTTGACTGATTGTAAAATCTGACTAATTTTCTTCGGCAGCTTGAAGTATGTTTTCATGGAAGCACGCTTCAAGACGTAGCCAATCTTGTCAGTGACACCTTTGACATATGGCAGTACAGCAGGCACTCGCTCGACTGTGGCCGGCTTCACTCGTTAACTGTGACGTGTGTTGGAGCTCGCCGGCCAGGTGTTTACTGTCACAGATTCCTCGTGCTCTCTGAAACTGTTTCAGAACTGTTTAAAATAAGACTACTGCAATATTCACTTCACTTTTATATTTTTAAACAAACTAAAAAAGGGTCGGCTTTATGAATTTGCAATATTTTTAATATATTTAAATTAAATATTTTAAGTTTATGCGTGTGTGAAATTTTCATATTTTTCCTGCGATTACTTAGGCGCCTGTATAAGCGGGTTGTCATCAGACATTATAAAACAATTTACAAAACTCTGAACGCCCCGATCCGTAGAAGAGGGAATATTTTTTCATTTTGCTAGAAGCCATCTGTTCCCGGCTTTAGACGGTACTAAACTAATGATAATGCTGCGTCTCTGAATAATACAAGCAAGCAAAAGTGGAACGCTCCACGAGTACGGCGCTTGTCGGTTTCTCCTCTGATTTGTTAGCAGCGAAACTTATTAAGGGTTGAGTGAAGTGTTTATTCGAAATTGTTTTATAGCAATTTCGTCATAATGTTGTGAAAGACAATCATTTCTTTTATACAGTACTAAGTATATTGGCGACTTAAGATAATCCACTACCCTGTATTATGCCAAGGATGTCGTAAGGCGACGGAGAAAACTGTCACAGGGAATGGGCCGCAACGTCTTCCTGATAAGAGGGAAAAAACTCCGGTAATAAGAAACTGCGTTTTCTAATCCGCTTATCAAACGTGGCTATTATGGAAAACACCCTCCTCCCCCCTCCACAATATGACGCAATCTATGGGAAGGTCTAAAAATAAAAATTAATGAAAATTATATTTATTTCTCCACCATAAAAGTATATACATAGCGGCGGTCTGGAGCCTAAACTAGGGTGTCCCTGTATTTCAGGACTCCAGGTCACTCGCTTGCTGACTACTTTCGAGTTTGTCGGAAAGTGTATGAGTGCATGTGTATGCGTGCGTGTGCGCGCGTGTGTGTGTGTGTGTGTGTGTGTGTGTGTGTGTGTGTGTGTGTGTGTGCGTGTGCGCGTGTGTGAGTGTTAGCTTACAATAGCAGCAAATAGTTTAGTGTTGTCATTCAAAGTCAAAGTTTTTGGACAGATGTTTAATAATGAATTAATTTTGTTGTATAAATAAGGGGCGAGAAAGCAAGATTGTCTTCTGAAGAAGGCAGTATTATGTCTCATAATACTACATATTCTATTGTTTCTTCGCTGGTTATCAATCATTTTAGGGTCATAGCTTAATTTTTTGTGTTTGCGCAAAGTTAGGTTTAATATGAATAGTTGTCTTACAGTCATGAATTTACTTTCTTTGTACAGACTGAGTTCTACTGAGACTAGTTCTTCCTAGGCAGAGCATGGTTTTACGTGCATATAATTGCGTCTAACATCGCCTGGGTGAAACAGTACACAGAGTGAAACTGAACCAGGAGATGGATAGCAGTATCTTCTTGAAAGCTGAATAAAAAAAACTGCAGTTGCCAACCTGCTTGCCACGCGTGGCAACTGTGGCAAATATCCACCCTATGATGTAATCCATGGCCTATGTGTACAGCTGTGGATTACTGATTGGCTGTAATGGTAATGGTGTACGTCTAGCAGTGACCTTGAACGGGCTGATAAAGAAAGAAAGAATAAATGTGTATGCATGAGTGCGTGTCAACAAGTACAGCATCGTTCGGTTAGAAATATAGGCAGCGCTCCGTTTATCTTCTTTGTTGGTCTGAGACGACAATTAAAATATCAGAAATATAATGATTTCTTATATTTACGCGAACACTACACATTTAAATAAAACTAATTTTACGTATTTTATCGCGTATATTAACTTATTTTATATTCCTGACGTTTCGGTCACTTTTCAGCACCCATGGTCACGGGGGGACTGAGGTGTGTGACGTCCCAATGTCATAGTAAACCACGGCTACCTTCAGATTAAAAATTATTAATTTTAATCGCGTCTACGTGCTGTTTTCGAGAGTCATTACGAATCGTCTCGCGCGCAGACTTGACGACTTACAGCCTCCCGAACAAGCCGGTTTCCGAAAAGGCTTTAGCACCATAGACCACATACATACCCTTCGGCAAATTGTACAGAAGTCAGAGGAGTACAATTTGCCACTATGTCTGGCGTATGTGGACTATGAGAAAGCCTTTGATTCCGTCGAAATTTGGGCGGTGCTGCAGTCCCTTCAGCGGTGCCAAGTTGACTGTCGGTATATCAAAGTGCAGAAGTGCTTGTACAGTAGGGCTACGATGGCTATCCGAGTACAGAACCAGAGTACGAAACCTATCCAATTGCAGAGAGGTGTAAGACAGGGTGACGTCATATCCCCGAAACTCTTCACCGCTGCATTGGAAGACGTTTTCAAGCTTCTGGACTGGAAAGGATACGAGACCAACATCAATGGCGAGTACATCACTCACCTTCGATTTGCCGACGATATAGTCCTTATGGCAGAACCGCTAGAGGACCTAAGCACTATGCTCAATGACCTCAATAGTGCTTCCCAACGGGTAGGTCTTAAGATGAACATGGACAAAACAAAGATCATGTTTAATGTCCATGTCACACCTTTGCCGGTAGTTGTTAGGAGCACTAAGCTCAAAGTTGTTGACGGGTATGTTTACCTGGGACAAATAGTCCGACTAGGTAAGTCCAACTTCGACCGAGAGGTCAATCGACGGATTCAACTCGGTTGGGCAGCGTTCGGGAAATTACGGCACATCTTCTCGTCAGGTATACCTCAAAACTTGAAAACGAAACTGTACAACCAGTGCCTTTTGCCAGTGATGACATACGGAACTGAGACGTAGTCCTTTACTGCTGGCCGGATGAGGAAGCTCAAGGTCGCTCAGCGAGCTATGGAGAGGGCTTTGCTCGGAGTTTCTCTGCGTGATAAACTCAGAAATGAGGATATCCGCAGTAGAACCAGAGTAACTGACATAGCCCAACGGATTAAGCAAGATTAACAGAGTAAGCTGAAGTGGCAATGGGCCACCCATATAGCTCGAAGAACCGACAACCGATGGGGAAAAAAGGTTTTCGAGTGGCAACCTCGTACCGGCAGGCGAAGTGTTGGGCGTCCTCCCACTAGATGGAGTGACGACCTGGTGAGATGTGCAGGAAGTCGATGGATGCACGTGGCTCAGGACCGTGCTTTGTGGCATTCCTTGGGGGAGGCCTATGTTCAGCAGTGGAATTGTGAAGGGCTGTAATGATGATGATGATGAATTTTTTTTCCGATCTACGCAGTATGAACTTATAGTAACATGAAGTCTTGCAGTTGTATGCTTGAGTTGGGATTTAATTTTATTAATTATGGGATCCCAAGCAGATGGTAGCACCCAGCCATCTTCTCTATTGAAATTAGGGTGTTTTTTTAATTTCAATAGCCTCGCGAGTCATCCTGGGGAGGAATCGGTGTTCTTTTGCGCGGATTTGTGGTCTATCAAATCTAATGTGCACGAGGGCGATCCTGTACGTGTTCACAGACTGTAGACTTCCCGGAGCGTCCATTCTTCACGTCAGCTATGTGTTCTTTAACGCGGGTTTTTATGGATATTTTAGTTTGCCCTGTATAAGAGAGACCACATTCATAATCAAGCTTGTACACTCCTGCATCTTGCAGAGGAATATTACACTTGAATGATGGTAAAAACTGACTAATCTTCTTCGGCGGCTTGAAGTATGTTTTAATGGAAGCACGCTTCAAGGTGTGGCCAATCTTGTCAGTGACACCTCTAACATATGACAGTACAGCAGGCACTCGCTCAACTGTGGCCGGCTTCACTCGTTCACTGTGACGTAGGCGCGGGACCCGAAGCTTATTGTCGTGCAAAACTTGCTTGACGTGTTGGAACTCGGCGGCCAGGTGTTTACTGTCACAAATCCCTCGTGCTCTCTGAAACAAAGATTTACCCACGGTAGCTAACTGTGAAGGATGGTGGTGAGAATCACCGTTTAAATATCTATCTGTATGGGTCTTTATTCTATACACAGCGTGGTTGAAGGTGTCATCAGGATTCTGAATTACTAACATATCTAGAAAAGCTAAAGAATTGTTTGCCTCTAACTCCATAGTGAACTGAATTACTGGTTTACAGGAGAAAGCCCTGCTTACTTCTCCTGTAAACCGATACGGTAAAAAAGTCATTTAGTAAAATTTTTGAAAAATTAATTTTAGATCAGATGTTAAGTTTCTTTAATATTAATAAATTGTTGCATAGAAATCAATTCGGTTTTACAAGGGGTCGCTCGACAACTGACGCTAGAGTTGAGCTTATTAAACATATTTTTTGTGCATGGGAGAATTCAGAGGATGCTTTGGGTATATTTTGTGACCTTTCCATGGCCTTCGACTGCGTTCACCATGAGACATTAATCAAGAAGCTACAGTACTATGGCGTCAAGAACACAGCGCTTAAACTTATTATTTCATATTTAAGTAACAGAATGCAGAAAGTTATTATCAATGGTAAAAGTTCTTCCGGGTCACCTGTACTAATGGGTGTCCCTCAGGGCTCGATTCTCGGCCCATTCCTATTTCTAGTGTATATTAATGACTTACCTTCTGTTGTAGAGAATAATCATGATATAGTATTATTTGCTGATAATACTTCCTTGATTTTTAAACTTAAACGTCAATCATTTAATTGTGACGAAGTGAATAATGCTATATCAAAATTAGTGCATTGGTTAAACGTTAATAATCTACATTTAAACGGAAATAAAACTAAATTTATTAAATTTACAACAACGAATGTTAAAAATCTGAGTACCAATGTGTTTTTACTTACCAAGGACTGAGCCCTGTTGAATCCACTGTTTTTTCTTGGAATCACTATCGACGCAAAGCTTCAGTGGAGCCCCCATATATCCAAACTAGCAAGCAGACTAAGTTCTGGAGCCTATGCTGTAAAAAAGATTAGAGGTCTCACTAGTGTCGAGACAGCTAGATTAGTTTATTTCAGTTATTTCCATAGCATAATGTCTTATGAGATTTTGCTATGGGGTAATGCGGCTGATTCTGAAACTATTTTTGTTTTACAGAAGATGGCCATTAGAACTATTTACAACTTAAAACCGAGAGAGTCTATTACAGATAAATTTAAAGAAATAAATATATTAACTTTGGCCTCTCAGTATATTTACGAAAATTTAATTTATGTTCACAAAAACAAAGGTAGTTTTAGTAAAAAAAGTGATGTACATTCTGTATACACTAGGAACAAACACAAGCTAGTGATACCAGTATCTCGACTCCATAGAGTCAGTAATTCATTCTTGGGGCAATGTATAAATTATTACAACAAGGTCCCGGAAAGTGTACAGGCTCTCTCTATTACCAAGTTTAAATGTTTTGTTAAGTTGAAACTGTATAAAAAGGGTTATTATAGTATAAATGAATACATGGTTGATAATAACCCCTGGGAAATAAGGCGGTTGCTTCCAAGCTGTTTCTAAAATAAATTTTGTACTTATATAATTTGTACAACCATTAATGTAAAATATGCTTTTAAAAAAAAGTCCCGCTGGGTTTATTGCTGGTTCTTCCTAGGCAGAGGTTTTTTTCGAACCAGTGGTAAAATAAAAAAATGACTTTCAATAAGAATTACACATGTGATCTATATTGAATATAAAATTATTCTATTTCATTCTATTCTTATATTCTAGGACAATAGGTGGGCTTAATGCTGAAAGCATTCTCTGCCAGTCAACCTTAGGGCAGAAAAAAAAACTACTAGCTTTTCGCCCCGCGAACACGTCGTTACCCGCGTCCAAGTAATACTCCCAGACAGACATGACACGCGCTTATTATGACATCCCATAATAAGGAGAGCTCAAGCTGGCGCATGGAACCTCTTTCATATTTCGAAAAATTTAAGTTTTTAACATGTTTTCCTTGCTTCGAGCACATTAAAAGCCTACAATAAGCAATTCCATTGATACCAGTGGGATTTGAACTCGGGGAATATACAACGAGCGGCTAATCTTTGAGCTATTTACGCCCGATATTAAATATATTATACCTATTTCAAAGAAGACCTTCAATGGGACAGTACGTTGGAATCAAATTGTTTTATAATAAAATCAGTGGTAAAATAATGTTAGTGTTACAGAAATAAGATCTTTGAAACAGCGACTTAGATTTCCATATGTTTCGGACGTATTTCATTTCCGCACATAAGTAAAATATTTCAGCATCGCAGTAAATATTAAAAATAATTTTCGAAACGAACACAAGCGTTTCACATACAGTATGTAACAAAAACGTCAGTCACATTATTTATTCACAATTCATCACTCATTTGTTCCAACCGAATATCATCTTTACACCGTCGTGTTAAGAGCTACATTTCTCATAAATTACGAGGCGTCTCGTTAACACTATATTAGCTTAGCACTTGTCTTAACAACATTATGCCTTATTTCGTAAGAAATATGGTGTATGCGTTCGCACTTAAATGTTGTAGGGAGTGAATAAAGATGAATGGTAGTGTCGGCCTGTCTCTCGGTAGGTGGTCCTTGACTGACAGATGCTCCCTTTACACCATACATCATGGCTCTTGGGCAATGTTCTTTTTTTAATTTTTAAAATTGGTAAGACGCTTCAATTCTATGCGAATGGAAAATATAATACTTGTATTAATACTGTAACTTATTTTATATTACCAATGCTTAATTAATAACTTGTAGCACTTTCCTATGAAAATACAATAGATTATTATTAATTGGTAACGGTTGCTAAGGTAACTCCTAAAACCACCCAACATTCCTATTTTCGCCTCCGACGGATCAAAGGAAAACAACAACAATCAGTTACTTGGTTTGATTAGCTAATTAAACCTACCAAGTATTTTTGCACCTAATAACACTTCATATTGTGAGGCTGGGTTACAACGTAAACCTCACTTTTTCAAGTTATAATCTTTCTGATATGCGGTACAAAACTTTAACTATAATGGTAACTAACGAACAAAATTTCAGAAAAAGACTAACGATCGAAAATTTGTACATAAATCATCATCATCATTACAGCCTATTAAAGTCCACTGCTTAACAAGCCGTCTTCCAAAAATTGCCTTACAGGGTCCACCCTAACAATTTTGCCATAATCGCCACAACGGCCATGGTTGCCACGGGTAAAAGGCATGTTGGCATTCGTAATATTTTATATTATTTTGCTGTTACCAGGCCGGTGATTTTGCCTATCTCCTGTTTTAATTTCTCTTTGATATAGGGTAATTAATTTTCTCCTCCTCTACTGACTGACTCCTTCCAAACATACCAAAACCAAACAGTTCGCAGTGATATGCTTTTGACTTTGTAAATTAAAGGGTTCCAAGCAGATGGCAGATACAGAGCCGTTGTAGCTCAGATGGTTAGCGCTCGATATAAATTTCACAGTACGAGAGCAAGTTCGATACCCGACGGCACTAATGAAATTGTTAATTTAAATTTTAAGTGCTGATTTACCACGTGCTCGGTGGTGAAAGAAAACTTCGTGAGGAAACCTGCATGACTGAGAAATAAGAAAAAAAATCGAAGACATTTGAAGTACGCCAACACGCATTGGGGCTGTGTGGCGGACATTTCCATTCCCTATTATCCTCTCAGAAATGACGGGATGCCTGTGCCCAGCTGTGGGCTACATATAGGCTGTAACTTTAAGCAGATGGCAGCACTTATCCATATTTTCTATTGAAAGGATGTTAAAATCTCTAGAGTGTAAAAATAAGTACTTAAGCGATAAAATCCGTAAAAATAGTTTTATTCAATAAATATAAGTAATCAATTTTTTATTCAATAAATATCGTAAATATAAGAAATCCTTAGGAGAGTATTTATTCTGATCTACTCATGAAGGTGAATATAACATGAAAATCTTCCGAGACAGTTATTTAGCACAATTCTTGGGAATGTAGATAATGATTGATTTCACTAAAATAAAATTTTCTTTCAGGCATCAAGTTTCTCCCTTTCGTTACTTCGTATCAAAGAATTTGGATTATTTAGTCTAATTTTGCGCCTGCCCTTGACGACAGCTTAAGGGCTAAGTGCTCGCCGTAATTTCAGGGATCTGTCAGGGATCAAAAAAATTTGTTATGTCCTTTCTTAGGGTTTAAGCATTTTTCGTTGGTACGCAAATCGGTTCAGGGGTTTAGCCGTGAAAATGTAAAAGAAAGAGAAAGCTGTATTCGCATTTATATACTAGCGACCCGGTTCGGTTTCACATGAATAAGATATATTAAGGTGTCGTGTTTTAGATATGAGATAATTATCAACGACAATTTTATCAGTTTATCGATTTTTTGGCACATTGGCACACGATTTTTTTGTTGTAGCACGAATGGTTCGGCTCGACTGGGGAAGGACCACGCTCTCAAGAATACCAGCATAAAATAGCAGCTTAATGCTGCTGTGTTTCGTTTGGTGAGTGTATAGAACCGGAGACCCTTTTTACTAGAAAAGAGGCATTCCATCTTCGTCCTATATATAGATAACGCATCTGCATTTTGTT
Source organism: Parnassius mnemosyne (assembly GCA_963668995.1). Taxonomy (NCBI): domain Eukaryota; kingdom Metazoa; phylum Arthropoda; class Insecta; order Lepidoptera; family Papilionidae; genus Parnassius; species Parnassius mnemosyne. The sequence goes on from CAVLGL010000057.1 coordinate 5,390,014, forward strand.
TCGCAAACGAGGATAGATGTAGATGTCTATTATAGATAGTATTGCTATATATCTGTCCGTGAAGTTCACAAACGCTTCAGCCATTCCAAAGATTAGCTCGGATTTTTCATGAAAAAGTTATTTCGATATTACATACAGACATGCGGTAGAATCACGCTACAGCTATATTATGGTTGTAGCACGAATGGGTCGGCTCTACCGGGGTAGGATCACACTCTCACAGAATACCAGCGTAAAACGGCAGCTTTTTTATATGTTAGGGGGCAAACGAGCATGCAGCTGACCTGATGGTAAGAGACTACCGCTGTCCATGAACAATTGCAATACCAGGGGAATTTCAGATGCGTTGCCGGCCTTTCAAAAAAGAGTAGGCTCTGTTCTTAGGTCCCTAAGCCGTATCGGTCCGAAAAAATCGCCATACAGACCCTTCAATTTTATTTACATGTATAGATTAGTATATGGATGTATTATTATTTCGAAGTATCTCCCGTACAATGTACCTATCGATACATTTCTATAAATATGTCACCTCTCGCTTCTCGCGCTGTAGCGATTTATCTCATAACATCTGTACCTGACACGTGGAACAAAGGATCTCAATCCATTTACAATGTGAGCAACAATGACGTCCACGTTTTCAACTCGAACTGCCTCACTACGCGTAAGTGTGGAGGTTATTATACTGATGCTTAATGTGTCTAAACGTGATAGGAATTGTATTGTTTTTTTGATGAAGACTTTTTCTATATTAACACAATTTTATCTTTACGTGTATCTATCTATTTTTCTATCTATGTAATGGAATATTTTTATGTAATTTTTACTAACTTGTAACCGGCCGATTGACTTGAAAATTTGCACACGTATCAAGAACCGATGAGGATACATTAATTTAATAACTTTATCCTACTATCCTGATCAGGATCACCAGGATAATTCTCTTTTGAATCATCATAGGTCATGATCAATGTGCGTTTTTTTATGTATTATAAAATTTTAATATTTTTTTTAATAATCTCTCGTGAAAACACAGATTTTTTTTCGGGTTACTCAGGTTTTGGTAAAAGTTTCATAATGAAATTTATGTGTATAAGAAGCATAAGGATAATAATAATGCTGAAGAAATGTGATTGATTGATGATGATGATTTTGATTAGGTTTTTATCATTTGAAAAGTGTCTTAATCGAGTGTGTTCTTAGCTATGTGTTCAAAAAATCCGTGCAGCAGTTTGATGACAATTGGCTCTTTTTGTTTCGGGTTTTTTTTAATTTTTTCATTATTTGGACTTGTTATGAGGAAGATGTTGCTACCCATCTTCGGTTTCAGTTGCCAGCTGTTGCTTCTTACAATATCCACGGGATGATATAGAGCAATGGTGTTTCTCTGACGCTGCCACTACTCGTATACTAGATATATAACTATGCATACAGCTTGAATAAACGACTACAGATAGGGAAGAAATGTTTTCATATGGCAACCTTGTACTTTTAACAAAGTGTAGAGCGACCCTCCACTATATGGAGTGACGACGTAAAGTGTGTGGATTATTAAGATGTGCAGTTGTTCGATGGAGAGCAAGTTGAACATCCGCTCTCACAGCATTATTATTTTTAATATAATTAATAGAATCAGGCGTTACTTTGCGGAAATCCATTATATAAAAGCTTTTACAAAAATTTTTACAAAAATTTACTTCGCAAATATCCGCGTTATAAAATAAAATGATGTGTCTTACCTAGTATGAAGAAGCACCTCCCGCCCTCCCTCAATTGCGTGCACTAACCCCGTCACCACTAATCCCAGCACCGCTACTCCCAACACCACTACACTAGGCAAGACACACCACTGACGATAATACGACACGTGTTTCGCCTCTACACGAGGCATCCTCAGGTGATATAGACTCTACGGTGGCTAACCGCTAAGTGAGCGGCGAGCCAAAACAACTGCCTTTTATACAAACCGATGACGCAACCGCTCTCTACCTAAGAAGCGAGCGACTGCGTCATGCGATAAAACATGCGACCAATCACCGCTGGACTTACGCAGCCGTTTGTAAAATTAAAAACAAACCGCCGCGCAACGCCCACATTATTAGAGATCAGGCTTGAAGATATTTAAGAGAGGTGAGTTAGTAACATTTGTTTGTTCATTCAGCAATGCAACGGTATTATTATTACTTTTTAATATCTCTAACTGTTCCAGCACACACAGCCGCAGCCCTTTATTACACGTATGTAAGACTTTAAAGGAGTGGTCGTTGGCTAGGTTGTGTCCAGTGTCCAAAAGATGTTTGGCAAAATGGGATTTATCGGGATTGCAATTCCTGTACGCGGCTAAATGCTCTTTATAACGTGTCTCGAAATTGCGACCAGTTTGACCCACGTAAACGGCGTGGCATTCGTCACAAACAAGTTTGTAAACACCTGACTTTTGACGAATATCCAACTTATCTTTACTATTACAGATATTTCTAAGAGAATTGTTTGTTTTAAACGCCACATAAACGCCGTTTTGTCGAAGAGTATTAGCTACTTTTTCAGATATGGGGCCTAAGTAGGTCAAACTGCTCACATATCGATGAACACTTTGAGGTTGAACCGCGTACAGAGAGTTGCGAATAACATGCTTTTGTTTCTTTTTAATTAAATTGTTAATGAGATTTTTTGAAAAACCGTTAGAGACCGCTATTTGATAAATTATATTAAGTTCTTTTAAATAATTTTCTTTACTTAATGGGACAGTGAACAACCGGTTAATGTAACAATAAAAAGCGGCTACTTTATGTTGCCATGGATGACATGATGACGCGGGGATGACTGTGTCGGTGTGAGTTGGCTTTCGATAAATTTGGAAAACATGTGACGATTCTTTTCTTGTTATTGTTAAGTCAAGAAAATTAAGGGAACAATCTTGTTCCAATTCAAGTTTAAATTTAATTTTGTCATGGACTCTATTTATTTTATTGAGGAAAACATCCAGTTGTCTCCTTGTGCCAGTCCAGCAAATAATTATGTCGTCTACATATCGATAGTAATATAAGATATTTTGATTGACAACTATATGTTGTTTTTCGAAATTATCCATGAAAATGTCCGCCATAAGGGGACTTAGAGGGGACCCCATAGCTAACCCTTCTTTTTGTAGATAGAAACGGTTATTAAACCGGAAATAGTTTTGTTTCATACAGAGAGAGGTTAAGTTAAGAAGATCATTTGTTTCCCCGGGATGTAGACGACGTTTTTCAAAGAGATCTGCGAGTATACGCAAACAATCAGGGGATGGGACATTTGTGAAAAGACTATCAACGTCTAAAGATAACAATATGGATTTAGGAGGAATACGAATATCTTTAATTTTGGAAATGAGATCTAAGCCATTTTTTAGGCTGTAAGTGGGGTTGAATCCAGATTTCTCTCGAAGGAGGAAGTTTAATTTTTTAGCAAGGAAATAAGCTGGTGCACCAATATATGAGACAACTGGACGAATAGGAACATGTTCTTTATGTATTTTTGGTAACCCATATAAAATGGGTGCTTGAGGATTCATTGGAACAAGATTGCTCCGAGACAAGTTGTGATCGGGAAAAACATATGATGACTGTTGTATACATAACTTAATATCCGAAGTAAACTTTTTGGTTGGGTCAGACTCCAATAGCTCAAAGTCATCACCTTGGATAACATCGTTAACTTTCTGGCTGTACCCACTACTCTCCATAATAACAACAGTATTGCCTTTATCGGCTTTAGTAACAATAAGGTCGTTTTCCCTTATTCTCTGCTTAAGGGACTTAAAAACAGGGAACTCAGGATTGAAATGGGAAGACGAGGGCACAGCCCGAATTTCATTAGCTACCAAACTTTTAACGATGTTATCTTTCCTCCCGATCACAACAGCCACCTCCGCGTCAACAGCCATAGTCTCTAACGATTTTTGGGAGACCGAAGGTGTTAAATTATACTTTAGGCCTTTATGTAAAAGAGTCAACTCATCTGTTGGAAACTGGACATCGGAAAGATTTTTAACTCGGGGATAAAATTGGTGATATTCTGTATGTATGTTGTTATTACGATTACGGGATGAAGAGGATACAAGTCGTTGTAATTTACGGGACTGAATTTGATATTTCTCATAAACAGCCATTGAAGCAAGTTCTCTGGCTTTTCCATCCAAAATATCAAATTCAATATTATGTAATTTATATGAAAGTTCAGAGTATAATACTTTAAGGTGGATTTTTAAATTATCTCTATTGGAAAACCAACGACGACACTCCTCATTAAGCCAAATGTTCTGAGCTTTAGAAATAGCAATACTGGCCGCTCGACTATTTGTGCTGGAACGTATTTGAATATAATTGGGAATAACATGAAGTTGTTTGCACTGCTGATTGAACCAAACATTTTGGGCAGCAATACGATGGAGTTTTGTTAATTTGACATAGAGTCTTGCCTGGTCGGCCGTGCTAGCCTTTTTAATATAATTAATAGAATCAGGCGTTACTTTGCGGAAATCCATTATATAAAAGCTTTTACAAAAATTTACTTCGCAAATATCCGCGTTATAAAATAAAATGATGTGTCTTACCTAGTATGAAGAAGCACCTCCCGCCCTCCCTCAATTGCGTGCACTAACCCCGTCACCACTAATCCCAGCACCGCTACTCCCAACACCACTACACTAGGCAAGACACACCACTGACGATAATACGACACGTGTTTCGCCTCTACACGAGGCATCCTCAGGTGATATAGACTCTACGGTGGCTAACCGCTAAGTGAGCGGCGAGCCAAAACAACTGCCTTTTATACAAACCGATGACGCAACCGCTCTCTACCTAAGAAGCGAGCGACTGCGTCATGCGATAAAACATGCGACCAATCACCGCTGGACTTACGCAGCCGTTTGTAAAATTAAAAACAAACCGCCGCGCAACGCCCACATTATTAGAGATCAGGCTTGAAGATATTTAAGAGAGGTGAGTTAGTAACATTTGTTTGTTCATTCAGCAATGCAACGGTATTATTATTACTTTTTAATATCTCTAACTGTTCCAGCACACACAGCCGCAGCCCTTTATTACACGTATGTAAGACTTTAAAGGAGTGGTCGTTGGCTAGGTTGTGTCCAGTGTCCAAAAGATGTTTGGCAAAATGGGATTTATCGGGATTGCAATTCCTGTACGCGGCTAAATGCTCTTTATAACGTGTCTCGAAATTGCGACCAGTTTGACCCACGTAAACGGCGTGGCATTCGTCACAAACAAGTTTGTAAACACCTGACTTTTGACGAATATCCAACTTATCTTTACTATTACAGATATTTCTAAGAGAATTGTTTGTTTTAAACGCCACATAAACGCCGTTTTGTCGAAGAGTATTAGCTACTTTTTCAGATATGGGGCCTAAGTAGGTCAAACTGCTCACATATCGATGAACACTTTGAGGTTGAACCGCGTACAGAGAGTTGCGAATAACATGCTTTTGTTTCTTTTTAATTAAATTGTTAATGAGATTTTTTGAAAAACCGTTAGAGACCGCTATTTGATAAATTATATTAAGTTCTTTTAAATAATTTTCTTTACTTAATGGGACAGTGAACAACCGGTTAATGTAACAATAAAAAGCGGCTACTTTATGTTGCCATGGATGACATGATGACGCGGGGATGACTGTGTCGGTGTGAGTTGGCTTTCGATAAATTTGGAAAACATGTGACGATTCTTTTCTTGTTATTGTTAAGTCAAGAAAATTAAGGGAACAATCTTGTTCCAATTCAAGTTTAAATTTAATTTTGTCATGGACTCTATTTATTTTATTGAGGAAAACATCCAGTTGTCTCCTTGTGCCAGTCCAGCAAATAATTATGTCGTCTACATATCGATAGTAATATAAGATATTTTGATTGACAACTATATGTTGTTTTTCGAAATTATCCATGAAAATGTCCGCCATAAGGGGACTTAGAGGGGACCCCATAGCTAACCCTTCTTTTTGTAGATAGAAACGGTTATTAAACCGGAAATAGTTTTGTTTCATACAGAGAGAGGTTAAGTTAAGAAGATCATTTGTTTCCCCGGGATGTAGACGACGTTTTTCAAAGAGATCTGCGAGTATACGCAAACAATCAGGGGATGGGACATTTGTGAAAAGACTATCAACGTCTAAAGATAACAATATGGATTTAGGAGGAATACGAATATCTTTAATTTTGGAAATGAGATCTAAGCCATTTTTTAGGCTGTAAGTGGGGTTGAATCCAGATTTCTCTCGAAGGAGGAAGTTTAATTTTTTAGCAAGGAAATAAGCTGGTGCACCAATATATGAGACAACTGGACGAATAGGAACATGTTCTTTATGTATTTTTGGTAACCCATATAAAATGGGTGCTTGAGGATTCATTGGAACAAGATTGCTCCGAGACAAGTTGTGATCGGGAAAAACATATGATGACTGTTGTATACATAACTTAATATCCGAAGTAAACTTTTTGGTTGGGTCAGACTCCAATAGCTCAAAGTCATCACCTTGGATAACATCGTTAACTTTCTGGCTGTACCCACTACTCTCCATAATAACAACAGTATTGCCTTTATCGGCTTTAGTAACAATAAGGTCGTTTTCCCTTATTCTCTGCTTAAGGGACTTAAAAACAGGGAACTCAGGATTGAAATGGGAAGACGAGGGCACAGCCCGAATTTCATTAGCTACCAAACTTTTAACGATGTTATCTTTCCTCCCGATCACAACAGCCACCTCCGCGTCAACAGCCATAGTCTCTAACGATTTTTGGGAGACCGAAGGTGTTAAATTATACTTTAGGCCTTTATGTAAAAGAGTCAACTCATCTGTTGGAAACTGGACATCGGAAAGATTTTTAACTCGGGGATAAAATTGGTGATATTCTGTATGTATGTCGTTATTACGATTACGGGATGAAGAGGATACAAGTCGTTGTAATTTACGGGACTGAATTTGATATTTCTCATAAACAGCCATTGAAGCAAGTTCTCTGGCTTTTCCATCCAAAATATCAAATTCAATATTATGTAATTTATATGAAAGTTCAGAGTATAATACTTTAAGGTGGATTTTTAAATTATCTCTATTGGAAAACCAACGACGACACTCCTCATTAAGCCAAATGTTCTGAGCTTTAGAAATAGCAATACTGGCCGCTCGACTATTTGTGCTGGAACGTATTTGAATATAATTGGGAATAACATGAAGTTGTTTGCACTGCTGATTGAACCAAACATTTTGGGCAGCAATACGATGGAGTTTTGTTAATTTGACATAGAGTCTTGCCTGGTCGGCCGTGCTAGCCTTTTTAATATAATTAATAGAATCAGGCGTTACTTTGCGGAAATCCATTATATAAAAGCTTTTACAAAAATTTACTTCGCAAATATCCGCGTTATAAAATAAAATGATGTGTCTTACCTAGTATGAAGAAACACCTCCCGCCCTCCCTCAATTGCGTGCACTAACCCCGTCACCACTAATCCCAGCACCGCTACTCCCAACACCACTACACTAGGCAAGACACACCACTGACGATAATACGACACGTGTTTCGCCTCTACACGAGGCATCCTCAGGTGATATAGACTCTACGGTGGCTAACCGCTAAGTGAGCGGCGAGCCAAAACAACTGCCTTTTATACAAACCGATGACGCAACCGCTCTCTACCTAAGAAGCGAGCGACTGCGTCATGCGATAAAACATGCGACCAATCACCGCTGGACTTACGCAGCCGTTTGTAAAATTAAAAACAAACCGCCGCGCAACGCCCACATTATTAGAGATCAGGCTTGAAGATATTTAAGAGAGGTGAGTTAGTAACATTTGTTTGTTCATTCAGCAATGCAACGGTATTATTATTACTTTTTAATATCTCTAACTGTTCCAGCACACACAGCCGCAGCCCTTTATTACACGTATGTAAGACTTTAAAGGAGTGGTCGTTGGCTAGGTTGTGTCCAGTGTCCAAAAGATGTTTGGCAAAATGGGATTTATCGGGATTGCAATTCCTGTACGCGGCTAAATGCTCTTTATAACGTGTCTCGAAATTGCGACCAGTTTGACCCACGTAAACGGCGTGGCATTCGTCACAAACAAGTTTGTAAACACCTGACTTTTGACGAATATCCAACTTATCTTTACTATTACAGATATTTCTAAGAGAATTGTTTGTTTTAAACGCCACATAAACGCCGTTTTGTCGAAGAGTATTAGCTACTTTTTCAGATATGGGGCCTAAGTAGGTCAAACTGCTCACATATCGATGAACACTTTGAGGTTGAACCGCGTACAGAGAGTTGCGAATAACATGCTTTTGTTTCTTTTTAATTAAATTGTTAATGAGATTTTTTGAAAAACCGTTAGAGACCGCTATTTGATAAATTATATTAAGTTCTTTTAAATAATTTTCTTTACTTAATGGGACAGTGAACAACCGGTTAATGTAACAATAAAAAGCGGCTACTTTATGTTGCCATGGATGACATGATGACGCGGGGATGACTGTGTCGGTGTGAGTTGGCTTTCGATAAATTTGGAAAACATGTGACGATTCTTTTCTTGTTATTGTTAAGTCAAGAAAATTAAGGGAACAATCTTGTTCCAATTCAAGTTTAAATTTAATTTTGTCATGGACTCTATTTATTTTATTGAGGAAAACATCCAGTTGTCTCCTTGTGCCAGTCCAGCAAATAATTATGTCGTCTACATATCGATAGTAATATAAGATATTTTGATTGACAACTATATGTTGTTTTTCGAAATTATCCATGAAAATGTCCGCCATAAGGGGACTTAGAGGGGACCCCATAGCTAACCCTTCTTTTTGTAGATAGAAACGGTTATTAAACCGGAAATAGTTTTGTTTCATACAGAGAGAGGTTAAGTTAAGAAGATCATTTGTTTCCCCGGGATGTAGACGACGTTTTTCAAAGAGATCTGCGAGTATACGCAAACAATCAGGGGATGGGACATTTGTGAAAAGACTATCAACGTCTAAAGATAACAATATGGATTTAGGAGGAATACGAATATCTTTAATTTTGGAAATGAGATCTAAGCCATTTTTTAGGCTGTAAGTGGGGTTGAATCCAGATTTCTCTCGAAGGAGGAAGTTTAATTTTTTAGCAAGGAAATAAGCTGGTGCACCAATATATGAGACAACTGGACGAATAGGAACATGTTCTTTATGTATTTTTGGTAACCCATATAAAATGGGTGCTTGAGGATTCATTGGAACAAGATTGCTCCGAGACAAGTTGTGATCGGGAAAAACATATGATGACTGTTGTATACATAACTTAATATCCGAAGTAAACTTTTTGGTTGGGTCAGACTCCAATAGCTCAAAGTCATCACCTTGGATAACATCGTTAACTTTCTGGCTGTACCCACTACTCTCCATAATAACAACAGTATTGCCTTTATCGGCTTTAGTAACAATAAGGTCGTTTTCCCTTATTCTCTGCTTAAGGGACTTAAAAACAGGGAACTCAGGATTGAAATGGGAAGACGAGGGCACAGCCCGAATTTCATTAGCTACCAAACTTTTAACGATGTTATCTTTCCTCCCGATCACAACAGCCACCTCCGCGTCAACAGCCATAGTCTCTAACGATTTTTGGGAGACCGAAGGTGTTAAATTATACTTTAGGCCTTTATGTAAAAGAGTCAACTCATCTGTTGGAAACTGGACATCGGAAAGATTTTTAACTCGGGGATAAAATTGGTGATATTCTGTATGTATGTCGTTATTACGATTACGGGATGAAGAGGATACAAGTCGTTGTAATTTACGGGACTGAATTTGATATTTCTCATAAACAGCCATTGAAGCAAGTTCTCTGGCTGCCGACCAGGCAAGACTCTATGTCAAATTAACAAAACTCCATCGTATTGCTGCCCAAAATGTTTGGTCCTCAATAAAATAAATAGAGTCCATGACAAAATTAAATTTAAACTTGAATTGGAACAAGATTGTTCCCTTAATTTTCTTGACTTAACAATAACAAGAAAAGAATCGTCACATGTTTTCCAAATTTATCGAAAGCCAACTCACACCGACACAGTCATCCCCGCGTCATCATGTCATCCATGGCAACATAAAGTAGCCGCTTTTTATTGTTACATTAACCGGTTGTTCACTGTCCCATTAAGTAAAGAAAATTATTTAAAAGAACTTAATATAATTTATCAAATAGCGGTCTCTAACGGGTTTTCAAAAAATCTCATTAACAATTTAATTAAAAAGAAACAAAAGCATGTTATTCGCAACTCTCTGTACGCGGTTCAACCTCAAAGTGTTCATCGATATGTGAGCAGTTTGACCTACTTAGGCCCCATATCTGAAAAAGTAGCTAATACTCTTCGACAAAACGGCGTTTATGTGGCGTTTAAAACAAACAATTCTCTTAGAAATATCTGTAATAGTAAAGATAAGTTGGATATTCGTCAAAAGTCAGGTGTTTACAAACTTGTTTGTGACGAATGCCACGCCGTTTACGTGGGTCAAACTGGTCGCAATTTCGAGACACGTTATAAAGAGCATTTAGCCGCGTACAGGAATTGCAATCCCGATAAATCCCATTTTGCCAAACATCTTTTGGACACTGGACACAACCTAGCCAACGACCACTCCTTTAAAGTCTTACATACGTGTAATAAAGGGCTGCGGCTGTGTGTGCTGGAACAGTTAGAGATATTAAAAAGTAATAATAATACCGTTGCATTGCTGAATGAACAAACAAATGTTACTAACTCACCTCTCTTAAATATCTTCAAGCCTGATCTCTAATAATGTGGGCGTTGCGCGGCGGTTTGTTTTTAATTTTACAAACGGCTGCGTAAGTCCAGCGGTGATTGGTCGCATGTTTTATCGCATGACGCAGTCGCTCGCTTCTTAGGTAGAGAGCGGTTGCGTCATCGGTTTGTATAAAAGGCAGTTGTTTTGGCTCGCCGCTCACTTAGCGGTTAGCCACCGTAGAATCTATATCACCTGAGGATGCCTCGTGTAGAGGCGAAACACGTGTCGTATTATCGTCAGTGGTGTGTCTTGCCTAGTGTAGTGGTGTTGGGAGTAGCGGTGCTGGGATTAGTGGTGACGGGGTTAGTGCACGCAATTGAGGGAGGGCGGGAGGTGCTTCTTCATACTAGGTAAGACACATCATTTTATTTTATAACGCGGATATTTGCGAAGTAAATTTTTGTAAAAGCTTTTATTATTATTTTTAACTATTGATATAGTAACTACAACTGATGTATTGCCGCTATTTCCGACAAATTTTATGATTTAGTAATCAAAACAAGTTTCAGTGTAACAATTCACACTAACTGCTTCGAATTCTTGATCTAACCTAGTAAAATTATTTTTAAAATTTAATGATATTCCCTCACCCCTAACTCTCTTATCAGACTTTTGAATCCACTGCTGTTGTAGGCCTTTTCAGATATGTGTCAAACGTTGTTAATAGTTCTGCTCAACCTCCAGCACTCACTTGTAGACAATTGGTTCTCAATTTAGGACGTATCATCCCCACCATCCGTGTAGTGGCGATGAAAGAACATATTTTATCCCATAAGTTATAATTAATAAAATTGGTTTTCCTATTTTAATTCAAGTAAAAATAAATCACTCCTTAGGTGTCGTAAGAGACAATAGTGGGAAACCGAAACAGGACAACAACATCTTCGAATTATAAAAAAAACTACGGTTGTTTACCGACCTACCAGTTTTGACAACTGTGGCAAAATCTCCTCTGTGAAGAAATCTATGGGGGTGGCTTATGCTTGTGTAATTACAGCCTATAAAACTTCCCTGCTGTACATAAGCCACCCCCATAGTGACTACCGCCGCCCATGAACAACTGCAACACCAGGGAATCGCAGATGCGTTGCCGGCCTTTTAAAAAGGAGTAAAAGGAAAAATCGCTGGTGGTAATTGATTCCACAAGGAAGTTGTGCGAGGGAGAAAACTTCTTCTAAATCGCACAGTGGTGGACCGCCAATCATCCAGATGATATGGATGGTATCGCGAGTTTTGTCGCGATGTGCGATGGTGAAATTGAGCGGCTGGAATTAGTCCGAACAATTCCTCAGAGCACTCCCCGTGGTAGATGCGATGTAATACGCAAAGAGATTCAACATCTCTACGCAGGGTCATCATCATAATTTCTCTTTACAAGTTCATAGCTGAAAATAGACCCCCTCTCCCCATTATGGTAAGCAATAAAATACGGCACCACCTGCATCCAAATAAAAATATTCAACACTTCAGCCTATAGAACATTATAATAAAATGCAAATAAACTATTAAGTACTTGGTTTAAAATAGCTGTATCTAAAAATGGAAAAGAAACCAGTTCACGCCATATCAATACACCCAGCGGTAAACTTCATGTTTGAAGACCGCTATGTGTTCCAGCATTGCGACGTGGCAATCGCGGTCGGCGGCTTTCGAGGGCTCGGGAGCATTTACCATGGAGTGACGAACAATGGTATTTGGTGCATTTCATCGACGAGACCCGATTTGTGTTTCATACGGATTGAAGAAGAACACGCGTTTGGAGAAATCCAGGGAGAGTTAACCGTCTACGGTACCCTCAGGGGGTCCACTCATGCTAAATCGGGACAATCTTCTTGGCGGACGAACCCAGCTCGTTTGGATACAAGGCAGCATGACTGCACAAAATACCACGAGGAGGTAGTAAAACCTGTTATTGTCCCATACAGAATCCAAATGGGCCTGGAATTCCCACTCAAGCACGATAATGTTAAGTTTTTTATTATACTAATTTTCTACGGCGATTAAAAAAATTAACATGTTTATTTAAAACAAAAAATAATACAAAATGTTTTTTTTTTATTTTATTAAAGACCCAGACATAAACTATTTTTTGTTTATTTTGTTTAGTTTTTTAAAAACGTTACGTGGTGGCTCCGTGGCGCAGTGGCTTAGCAATCAGTTGTTGCGCTGGGTTTTTCTAGTTTTTCTAGTTTTTCTTTTTAAAAAAAGAAGCAAAAAGACACGACCCAGGTGACAAACAATAATAAAGTTTAGTTAGTTATTCATCATTCATTCATTAATTACAGCCCGCCAACCCCCCCCTCCCCCTCCTTAGACTCATGAGTGATATTTACCATATTATTTTGAGTTGTTATCAAGTAGATACTGCTGCCCATCTCCTGTTATAGTTTTCTAGAAAATAAACTGGAAGTTAAAAGTAAACTATAATATATCAGTGCTATTTATGTTTGTAAACTGCCTCCACGATATACAGTAGAAAGCCTAGTGCGGAGGAGACGTTATTTAAAAATAAACTCACTGTAAATAAACAATAAACACTCCTCGGCACAGACTTGATGAGAGGGTTTTAGGGCAAGGAAATGTCCGCCGCGCTTACCCAATGCATGTTAGAGAACTTCACATGTTACATTTCATTAAAATTCACAGTACGCAAGCAACGCAAGTTCAATCCACGCCAGCAATAGACGGCATTAAGCCTATGCTTACTTAGAACTGCGCGTGTAATTGTGTATACACGTACGAAGTGAAACTTCTTTACCACATATCATCATCTTTTGTTTTATATTTTACATACGTAGGTTTAGATAATTGTATACTCATGCAGCCCGGCGGTGAAACGTAACAAGAAAACGTGACTTTTTTTTAAAATGATGTACAAAATTTCTCCACTAGCTCGATAAAGAAGTTTCACTTAAAAAAAAAACTTTAAAATATTTCCTTATTAACTCTCAAATATAATTATCATAATCAAGCTTAAGTAGTTCAGTGTTTATGATCTTATGCAACGAGAAACAAGCAAGTCTCACACAACAGTTTATAGCTGCCAAAGTGCTTCAAGCGTATACTTACTGTAGAGTCATTTAGCTATCTTAAGGTTTGTTGGTATAGTAACTGTATTAGGAGTATATTAAAATGTCACTGTGTAGTATAGTGTGTAGTATGTTGTTCTAATAGCGCGAAATATTAGGGAAGATACATCCTAATTCTCATAACCTCCTTACTTTTTTTTCTGGATTAAGGGTGACAAACGAGCATACAATATATCTGATAGTAAGTCTTATATACACATTGATATCAATGATTAAGAATAAAAATGCAGATTCGTTTTCACCCTGATGACTAAGGTGAATTGTCCCGTCACCTGTAAAATGATCTCCGGTTATCTACAATCACTATACGAAACACAGCTGCATAGTTCTGAGAATTTTACGCTAGTATTCCGTAGGAGCGTGTTACTACTCTGGTTAAACGTGCTTGACCCGTTCGTGCTGCAGCTATGTATAGTTGCTGCAGCATAGCTCTACCATGTAAATCATAAACTTTCTAATAGAACCCCTGATTCCTTATCACTTTTGATGTTGCTTGAGGAAATGTAAAGTTAAAAATACTGAACAAAACTTGAATTGCTTATTTTAAGAAAATTAAAATCACAAAAAGACTTGCAAACATTCACCATCTCAGCTGAAAAAGACGTATCATCATCATAATTAGATTTTGAATTTGAAAAGAATAAGCGCGACGTATTCTCTGTGAATTCACGCCCGATATTATTACAGTGTATAAGTTATAAGACTTGATAATTTGATCGCAGCCAGATTGTATAGGGTTCAGATTTTGTGATTTTCTTTTTTGACACTAAATTTACATAATTCATTGTGTTGATATGTGAGTATAAGTAACTTTAATCCGTATATTGAGTATTTTTTTAAGAAATTAACTACAGCGCCACCTATCGAATCCTAGCATAGATATTTTGTTTATAGGATAAGGGTGACAAACGAGCATACAGTCCACCTGATGGTAAGTGGTTGCTGTGGCCCATAGACATCTACATCCATCCTCGATTACAAATCAAAATGCAGATGCGTTGTCACCCGCGAGGACTAAGATGGAATGCCTCGTTTCCAGTAAAAAGGGGTGTCCGGTTCTCTACACTCACAATACGAAACACAGCAGCGTTAAGCTGCTATTTTACGCTGGTATTCTGTGAGAGCGTGGTCCTTAGCCGGTCGAGCCGATCCATTCGTGCTACAACTATACCAGTAATATAGCTACAGCATCGCTCTACCACTGTAAAGATATCATCATTCAACATCATTACAGCCCTTCACAAGTCCACTGCTGAACATAGGCCTCCCCCAAAGAATGCCACAAAGCACGGTCCTGAGCCACCTGCATCCATCGACTTCCTGCATGTCTTACCAGGTCGTCACTCCATCTCGTGGGGGGACGCCCTACACTTCGCCTACCGGTACGAGGCTGCCACTCGAGAACCTTTCTTCCCCATCGGTTGTCGGTTCTTCGAGCTATATGGCCGGCCCACTGCCACTTCAGCTTACTAATCCGTTGGGCTATGTCGGTTACTCTGGTTCTACTGCGGATATCCTCATTCCTAAGTTTATCACGCAGAGAAACTCCGAGCATAGCCCTCTCCATAGCTCGCTGAGCGACCTTGAGCTTCCTCATACGGCCAGCAGTGAAGGACCACGTCTCAGTTCCGTAAGTCATCACTGGCAACACGCACTGGTTGTACAATTTCGTTTTAAGGTTTTGAGGTATGTCTGACGAGAAGATGTGTCGTAGCTTCCCGAACGCTGCCCAGCCGAGTTGAATCCGTCGATTGACCTCTCGGTCGAAGTTGGACTTACCTAGTCGGACTATTTGTCCCAGGTAAACATACTCGTCAACAACTTCTAGCTTAGTGCTCCCAACAACTACCGGCATAGGTGTGACATGGACATTAAACATGATCTTTGTTTTGTCCATGTTCATTTTAAGACCTATCCGTTGGGAAACACTATTGAGGTCATTGAGCATAGTGCTTAGGTCCTCCAACGATTCTGCCATAAGGACTATATCGTCGGCAAATCGAAGGTGAGTGATGTACTCGCCATTGATGTTGGTACCGTATCCTTTCCAGTCCAGAAGCTTGAAAACGTCTTCCAATGCAGCGGTGAAGAGTTTCGGGGATATGACGTCACCCTGTCTTACACCTCTCTGCAATTGGATAGGTTTCGTACTCTGGTTCTGTACTCGGATAGCCATCGTAGCCCTACTGTACAAGCACTTCAACACTTCGATATACCGACAGTCAACTTGGCACCGCTGAAGGGACTGCAGCACCGCCCAAATTTCGACGGAATCAAAGCTTTCTCATAGTCCACATACGCCAGACATAGTGGCAAATTGTACTCTTCGGACTTCTGTACAACTTGCCGAAAGATATGACAGATATGAATTACTGCCTTGACAAAGCCAAAAATATTTTGCGTGAATATGATATCCATCAGTCAAGTCGTAGAGTACTTAATGATATCTAATAAGACATAACCACGTAAAGACTAGCTCGCTCAGTAGACGTTGTTCTGCCCTTTCTGGTAGGTGGTGTGATTGGTTTTACTACGAACTTTCACCGAACTTTTCATAGTGTAAAAGTTACAGCCTGAATTACGTCCTACTGTTGGGCACAAGCCTACTCTCACTTCTGAGAGGGTTTTAAGGCGGGGAAGTGTACGCTGCCCCAATGCGTGTTGGCGGACATCACATGTCTTCGATATGTAAACATTTTTTTATTTCTCAGACATGTAGGTTTCCTTACGATTTACTCCTTCACTTTTTAATAGGATAAGGGTGACAAACGAGCACACAGTCCACCTGATGGTAAGTGGTTGCTGTGGCCCATAGACATCGACATCTATTCTCGGTTACGAATCAAAGTAAAGATGCGCTGTCACCCGTCAGCACTAAGATGGAATACCTCGTTTCCAGTAAAAAGGGGTGTCCGGTTCTCTACACTCACCATACGAAACACAGGAGTGTCAAGCTGCTATTTTACGATGGTATTCTGTGAGAGCGTGGTCCTTCTCTGCTCGAGCAGACCCATTCGTACTACAACTATACCAGTAATATAGCTGCAGCATGGCGGTACCACGTGCAAGTTTTATCACTAAACAAACATCAATTGTGAATGAATTTGTTAATAACTTAGTAACAAATACACCGCCACTTTTCGGATTCTAGCATAGATATGAACCAATACCATAACATAACAAATAAATTGTGTGCATAATATGACTTCTATCAATCAAATCTTTTAGAAGTTAATGATGTCTAATAGATGTAACAACGTAAAAACAAGCGTGAAGTCTACCTCGCTCAACAGACGTTGTTCTGCCCTTTTCGGTAGCTGGCTGTTTTCGCTCAAAAACATAATTTGTGAATGTGACATTAATCGATCAAATCGTTCAGAAATTACACGATCACTTACAAACGCACCAAAGATTATAGTAGAAATTATATTATCCGTTGTTGCCTTAATAACAACAGCGACGAGCGATTTAAACTTTGACGAGGAGGTACATAACAAATAAAAACAAGTTTTCTTTTCGCGACAGTTATTTAGAATTCAACCATATACAAGTTTTGTAATATTTTCCACTTACGGAACACAAGTTATCATAAACACGCGAGGCTTAACAAAATATTACGTAAAGCTGATACGCTCCTTCCGAATTTGTTTGAAAATTGCACGTTTCCCTTAGGCGTAGTTACGTAAAATGGAAAGCTATATTTTGTGTCCCTAACAGGTCCATATATTGTCAGAAATATACTAGTTGGTTGAAGTACTCACCGATGCAAAATTCTAAACGTAACATGTGTATTAATTTTCTTTTCATAAAATTGAAGAGAGAAACAAACTTTTAAGTGCTACTGCAGCCAGACACCAGCACCCAAGCTCAATTAATGAAGGCTGCAGATGCATTTTCACATTTGAGAAGTAATTAATTAATTTAATTAATTAATAATTTTTTTTAATTATTTTTTTTTAAAAAACATTACCCCCACACTAGGATTTTCTCCTGTGTCGTGGAGGCAGTTTACAAACATAAATTGCACGAGGACAAACATCCAGACTCGGAACAATTATTTGTAGGTCATACAAATAAATACTTGTTCCGTGCGGGATTCGAACCCGCAGCCCCCAGCGCAACAACTCATTGCTAAGCCACTGCGCCACGGAGCCGTCGTAAGGAGTAATGTTTAATAACATTCTGGCTCGCTGTACTCATCATATTGTAATAAATCAGAACATGCACTGCTGCATGGCGGCAGGATGTAAGAGCGTAGTATCTACCCAAATAGACTCCTAGACGAAAAAGAGCCCTACCACTATTGTACAAAAATAGTGATCTAAATGCTGATCTAAGAAGTTCAGAGTACTTTTACAAATTAGCCTATAAAAAGCTTGACGTGCTTTGTAGAGCAGAACAATATTTCATGCCGACACACCGCTTGCAAATTTTAAAGGCGCAAGTTTGAGCTCACGTGGAATACTGTTCTCACCTCTGCGCCGGGGCCACTTAATCGAATCCAGCGCAGAGCGATTCGAATCCTCGACGACCGAGTTCTTCCTTATCGGTTTGACTCACTGGTGCTGCGAAAAGATGTTGACTCCCTTTGCGTTATCCGTCGCATTTACCACGGAGAGTACTCTGAGGAATTGTTCAGACTAATTCCATTCGCCCAGTTTCACCATCGCGCTATCTAAACAGTCTGGACGATTGGTGGTGCGGTGCACCACTGTGCGATTCACAAGAAGTTTTCCTCGCTCAGCTTACTCGTGGAATTTTCAGCAAAAAATCAAACCGATACGACTTAGAGGCCTTCAAGAAAAGCGCCTACTTTTTTTTAAATTACCGGCAACGCATCTGCGATTTCCCTGGTGTTGCAGTTATTAATGGCCGGCGGTAGTCACTTACCATCAGGTCAGCCGCATGCTCGTTTGCCCCTCTAATATCAATCAACAAACTACAACATACCATATACGTGTATTTTTTATTATGTACGAGCAGCTATGAAGGTCTAGAGAGACCAGTATCACTGCTACCTAAAATATCTATTGTTATCGCTGCTATGTCTACAGTTCACTGGTAAGCCCTACGTCCTCAATGAATAGAAGGAGTTGCATAGCTGTGAGTAATTTCACTTCTTCTGGGCGAAGTACATAGTTTTCCAGATAAGTGCTGCGTTTGCGCATTAAGGGTCCGCAATTTGTCAGGATGTGTGAAAACGTTTCCTTCTCTAGGGAGTAAAACCAGACCATCCTTGAGTTGCTTAGTCCCAGGATGGACATGTGTTACACAATTATCAACAGCGCTACCTATCATATCCTAGCATAGCTATGCATAACCATTATCTTAAACGGCCCTCACATACCACGCCAATGTGGGTGTAAAACTGTAGAAACACGTTTAGACGTGCAGTTTGATGTGCGCATAGCATTACCAGCGTACTGATGCGCGCGCCGAATTGAAAGTTCTATTGGCGCAAAAAAAAAGCGTACGCCATACCGCCGCTTCGAAGTGCATACATGTACATCATTTAGAACGTCACGCCGCAAAGTGCGCTACGAAACCTACGTGCAAATGCGAAGGCTGCTATAGGTGAAGTGGTTCAGAAGTTACACGACCACTAAAAGACGCACTAACAAATATACATCGTCCATTCATCTATTACAAGCTATATAAGTCTACTGCCGAACATAGGCTTCCCTATAGATTGCTTCATAGGGAGATTTCTCCATAGTTGCCACGCTCGACACGCGGGTTGGCAACTGCAGTTTTTTTATTATTTTGAGTTTTATTAGGAAGTTACTGCTACCCATCTGCTTGAGTTTCCCTCAGCCGCTTCTTACGACACCCACGATATGGCGTAGTGAATACGTCTATACATATAATAAATCTGTACAAAATTCGTGTTTATAATTCTAATATATTCTTGAATAAACAAGTCCAGGGGACTAAATAAAGGGTTAAGAAACCAAATTAGTGGTTTTTACAATGTTTGTCTGTCTGTCTGTCTATTCAGAATTCACGCAAACACTACTGGACGGTTTTACACAAAATTTTGTATGTTGGTAGTTAGTAACTCGAGACAGCTTACAGGCTACTTGTTATCCAACTACGGAACTTCATAAAAGAAGATTAAGTATGTTCCTTCCTTTAGATATAAATTTTCTACTATATCTTAGTTATAGGTGGGATATTTTTTATAGGATAAGGGTGACCAACGAACACATAGTCCACTTGATGGTAAGTAGTTGCTGTAGCCCATAGACATCTACATCTATCCTCGATTGCGAATCAAAATGTAAATGCGTTGTCAACCGTGAGGATTAAGATGGAATACCTCGTATTATCTAAAGATAAAGATAAAATTCTTATTTGTAATTCTGGCTTCCGTCACACTATTAAGCTTCTTCTTAAGCTTCGATAATTTATTTACTTTACTAAGATTACCAGCATCCCTTAATGTACATTTCATAGTAAATGAGCTTATTATTGGTATCATATCGCAGCATTTCCATTAATATATATCCAGTAGCAAGAGCCAGAGCATTCCAAGCTCTATTCCAGTCGCATTAAATTGAGATTGTGATTACGTCGTTACACTAATTTACGAAATTACCGAAGCTTTGCTAATTAGCTAGTTGAAATCAGCCGTGTGGTTTTCGTCAATACTCTCTGAAATATTCGTAGCTTTAATAAGATTATTGAAAATAGCTGTTGTATGGTTTTAGGATTTATTTATATTACATAATTTTTTTTAAATAATAATGAATATTCTTCTTTCTCTTTTTTAACTGCCTCTCTTATCCACAGCTAAATATAGCTTTTCTTAAGAATGTAGCATCAAGAATTTATTATTAGTTATCAATACCTTTAAAAGCTGTTTATTAGTAGAATTAATGGAGAATCTATAGGGCCGACAATAGATTAAGTGATATGAGATCAAAGCGAGGTATTAGGTAAAGATTAGTAAGGGGAAGGTGATGAAACATTTACATTTTAGTTTTAGTGACAATTAATTTATTTTTTTAGTCTTTTCAAAATCTGTTTGGCAGAAACCCATACCGAAAAACTGATATTTAAACAAATAAATTGGGAATTTTAAGATATGTAGTTCTCAAAATTCAGATACCAAAAGTATCGCTCATGTATTATGAATATTACACTTGTCTGTTTTTTTTTTATCGACATGAAATCCCTTTCCTAAAATATATAATTTCGAATTATAAAGATAGTACATCAGTCACGACATACATTACATAAGGTAAACATTCCTAGCGCTATAAAAATTATTAAACGACACTCAAATGCAGTGGCAATAAAATTCCGATTCGATCGACCTTCGTCAACGCGAACGAATCTGTACATAGTATACAACAAAGTCACTTCCCGCCGTCTGTACGGTTAGATTTTTTAAACTACGCATCGGATTCTAATGCAATTTTCATCAATATACAGAATAATTTAAAAGAAAGGTATAATATACACATAATATATATTAACTTCTCCTAAACGGCTAGACCGATATTGATGAAATATTGAGTGTGTGTGATTGAGTTGAAAACAGAATAGTTTAGATTCACAATTAGACCCGGTAGGTGGCGTTGTCGCCGACATCCAGAAAATAACCGTGCAAAGCCGGGGCGAATCTCTAGTTGCAATAATAAACAAAAGGCACCACTACCTCCTCTAAATTGTTACTACCTACCTCAAGCGGTAATTAATGTTTCTTAACTCATAGTGAGCTGTAGTGGCGCAAGCGATAAGCTGTCGACTTAAAATTAATATAGGACGGGAGCAAACAAAGTAAGATCTCGCCCGGTAAGAGCACCAATCAAATCGTTAATTTTGAGTGCTAATTTACCACGTGTTCAGGAAAACACTGCGGAGAACGTGCATACATAAATTATAATACACAAATTAAAAGAAAATTCGAAGACATTTGAAGTCATTGGGGTAACGAGTCTCCCTTTTAGTCATTGGGGTAACTTCCCGTGAGGATGGTTTGAGCGCAGAACAGATACCCTTACACGGACGATGCCACTCTACAACATTGATCTATTAAAGGCTTAGCCCGAGTTCAGTCCCGGCAGGGAGCCAATGTAATGAACACCTATGTAATTATACTATGCTTACTAAAAATTATGCGTGTGATTGTGTACACATGTACGAAATAAAGCTTCTTTACGACATATTATTCTACTTTTTTCAAAGTTAAGGAGAGGATTTCCGAAGTTAAACTGTTTTTACTTCTCATGTGCATCCATATTAAACTTTTTTAAACTTCTACGCTGCATGCATATTATTTGTCCAGCACGAAGTATAAACGTGCGGCATTAGGTGCACAAAAAGTTACTTTATTTGGAACGTTTTGAGAAAATAAAGGATCTAATTAAAAATATAGCCAATTAGGAAACTAATTCAATAACATGTCTTTCATATTATCGAAAAAATGATATGGTTATCGCTTAAAAAATAAGAATTCGGAAAAAGTGTTTCCCAGTGATTTAATTATAATTTTATATCTGTATATTTTCGAGCTTATACAATTTCAATAAGTATCAATTCTTGCGCGTCAAAATTGTTTCTAAAATACGATATTTTGTCCAACTTGGCCTAATAGCAGTAAGGAACTGTTTGGCTGGAGCGCTGTGTCTGTCTGTTTCATATATACACATAAATAGCAAAATTCATTTCATTTTGATGGCTTATAAATAATAATACCAAATTCAAATTCAAAATATTTATTGAAATTTAAGTGACATAGATAGATTTAAATTAATTGCACTACGTGTATGAAACTTAACCACCTTAAACGTTATTTCAATATCGAATATAATCACCTAACCTTAGACACATTATGAATTAACATAATTACATAAAATTATTAATTATATTTATTGAAAGTTACGAGACATTATGAGGTTTGACTGTTATATTTATATTAGTTATTTTACAAACAATCCAATATCGCCTAAAGCGTTAAATGATTATTTTATAGCTTTAAATAAAATATCTCTACTAAAACCATATTTGCATAGTAACGTTTATTTTATATATGATATTAAAAAAATATAGACACCTAATTTCAAAATCTCAATTACTTCTTTAATCTAAAGACAGATCTCCATGTATGATTACTTCTCTTGAAATAACCTATGACAATCTCCCCGATAAATACCAAAGTACT
The DNA here is from genome assembly GCA_963668995.1 of Parnassius mnemosyne. Lineage (NCBI taxonomy): Eukaryota > Metazoa > Arthropoda > Insecta > Lepidoptera > Papilionidae > Parnassius > Parnassius mnemosyne. The sequence continues at coordinate 5,413,101 of CAVLGL010000057.1, forward strand.
TATTGCATACATAATACCAATAAATACGAAAGCACCCAACAAATGTTGAATGCTTAACGGAAAAATGGCTTCCATGCCTCCAGCATTAGATCGACGCATTAACAATTCCTTATTCCATTTCTCTATTAATCCATTCTCTGTAACACGTCGTATTATTTTATTAAACCTTTCGAGCATTGGAAACCATTTCCTAGCTAAAAGAACTACACCGTATTTGTAAAGGTTATTGCTTTCTGGAAAACAATAAATCAAACGTTTACCTTTGCCTAAGTTTTGGTCTTGATATTCAGCTTGCCTTCTTGAAGATACTACAGCAAAATTCCTATCCAGAGCCACGCGACGTATTCCTTCAGAAAATGTTGTGGAGTTATATTTGCGATACAAATAAAACGAGCTTGAGTTATTCGTCTCGAAATAGGATCGGTAAATCTCTCTACCTCCAAACTGTATCCCAGATTGTATAAGATCAGATTCGCTACTCATTTGTTTTTCAAATCGGGGGTGCATTAAAAAGCTTCGCAGAAATGATTCATATGTAATACCCATGTTTAAACTGAAGTGTAGCCAACAGAATATGAGAATTCTAAACACGATCCTCTTCGGTTTGAACGAGGCACCCCATCCCAATAACATACTGAATGTCAGCAAAATTGATCTGATTGGGCATTTCGTTGCACTTTCCTTTTCTCTATAATGAAGAACATGAAATAACAACGCCATCGTAAACAGACACGCAAACGTCGCAATCCAGGTCGGCAACTGAAATATAATTACCAAATTATCCCATGTTGCAGCTTTATTTGCTATGGGTACGCACCATGTCATTTCATCTTGCGTGTAGCTTACTGATGTGTGAAACCATTTGCGTAATATTTTTGTGACCTCTATATTTCCTATCATCATATCTACTGTATTATTTCTAAGCAAACTGTATGCTCCAGTCGCAGTACCATTTTGGTCTATTGTGCCATAATTTTCTTCTTCTTTAGACATGCACATTAACAGAGTCATGTTGGTGAATTCACCTATTATTTTCACAAGATTCACATCTCCTCCTTTGTCAAATTCATAAATATTCGCGAAGCTTGTACTTGAAATTTTTTTGCTTGGGCGTAAAACATAAGGTTCTGCTACTACAACTTGTAATACTAGGGGACAACCTTTCATATCAGTAGGAAACATCTCTCTCTGTGGTTCTAACTGTTCAAAAACGTCACCTGTACATCTATCAAGAACGTAAACGGAATCACACTTAGATCCACAATTGTTGTCAGTGTAAGGTGTCCAGGAATACGAAAGTAACTCACCCTTCAACGGGTCATGTATGAATATAATAGTTCTTAGAAATTTAAAACTTCTTAGTTCGTTTATGAAATCAACAGATATTTTTTCACCTATTTCTTTTGGTCTTAATTGATAAAATACAATAGCTTTAGCGAGAGGGTTCCAGCTAGGTAACATATGTAGTTGCAATAAATTTCTCTTCAGTTCCGACTTCTCTTCTAAAATTAACATATAATTCTTCGCTTTCTCGGGGAAGAGCGACGCGTTTGCATGCGGATAGGAGGAATCTTTAACCATTACTGAATATTTCATTCCACTGTGTATCGTTTGCAATAATAACCTTTGTGTAGTGGAAGTATAAGAGTTAATATTGATAATGACAATGCTACCACTTAATGCTTTTTTCTCTACGAAATATTTTGCAGACAATTTTAAAACACATTCAGCGGTTTTTGCTGTTTGACTAAAATCCCCGCTGGTCATTAGTAGTGGATTTTCAGCCAACGTCGCAAGAACAAAAGTTAAGGGAAATAAGTAACGAAGTGAATTTCTAGCACACGTCATTATAAACTATGAGCTGTGTTTAAATAAAACTCTACGTTACTTTTCAACTAACTATATAAACAGACTACAGTCAGTTTTGTGAAACTTTTGGTTAGTTTAATGGCTGTATTTTTTATGTGTTGAATTTTTTCAATAGATTTAAACAAACAAAACAAGTGAATATAAATTATTCTACATCCATCCATTTATTACAGCGTATAAAATTCCACTGCTGAACATAGGCCTGCCTCATAGATAACCTCTTAGGTAGGATTTTGCCATAGTTGCCAGACTTGGCAGGCGGGTTAGCGAATGCAGGTTTTTATTATTTTGAGTTATCAGGTAGATATTGTTTTAGATTCCCTCTGTCGCTTTTTCGGCTACGTGTCTGTAATTCCCCTGGTGTTGCGGTTGTTCATGGGCGGCGGTAGTCACTTACCATCAGGTGAGCCGCATGCTCTTACACCGCCACTTCACTACAGGAATATCTAAATACACTGAAATAAATAAATCTTCTTCTTCTTCACCGTCTCATCACAGTCATTTCCCGTTGTATTTGCCTTTATCGTCACGCTTGGCAGGTGTACTGATGGTCGTAGATCCAAGCGTTTCGTATCTTTGAAGCTGCTTTCCATCGAAGGTCTGTATTTAAGTCTGGCACGAACAACATGGTTATACTTCCATCTATTGGAAGCTATAAGATCTTTCAGGAATATCCTATAGTTTCCTTTTCGCACAGACACCCGCGTGAAAAAATGCAGTGATTATTTCTCTTACGTCGCCAGTACCAATCTTAAGTGTGACAAACGAGAACACAGTCCACCTGGTGAGAAATAGAGGCTGTGGCCCATAAACATTTACAACTATCCTCGAATAACAATCAAAATTCAGGTGCGTTGTTACTCTGGAAATTATCTTACCAGTAAAATCGGTCTCCGCTTCTCTACTCTCACCATACGAAACACAGCAGTATTATTTTGCTATTTTATGCTGGTATTCTGTGAGAACGTGGTCCTTGCCCGAGCGAGCCAACCCATTTGTGCTGCAGCCATAATATAGTTATAGCATGGTTCTACCAGGCTTTAAACGTTTTCAATTTATTAGGTCTGGTTTTATTATTCAAGCGTAATAAAATTTCGTTGCCTTAAACCTTAAGAGAGTTAAGAAATATAAAAAGATTTAGAACATTACCTAACGTAATCAAAATGTTCAGTACTCCTGAAACAATTTATCATTTCAAATCACAAAGCTGACATTTCAAAAGTAAATATGGCTATTATCGGTACAAGTTTGAAACTACTGAACTTTAATAAAATGTCCTGAACCGTGATTATTATGATTAAGGTTGAAGAAGATAAATTGTTCTTAAAATATGAAATGACAAATGAAAAAAATTAGAAAAATTCAAAAATAAAAGTAATTGTATCCTTTTGGCTATTATTTTTTGTATAAAATATTTGAATTGATGAACTTAATACCTTTACAAATTAAAAAAAAAACTATTGTCCTAATATCATTCATTTATCTTTGTATTTTTGACATAGATTTATGAACCGACTCATTGTACACCAACGATCTGTATTAATTCCATGCCCTAATATGTAGGTAACGAGTAACAGAGTTGGTAATTTAACGATTTTGGAAAATAAACAATATTAATGTTGAGCGCTACCATTAATGCCAGGTACATGGCAACACTAGTTACCACTAGCGCCTTCTAGTATCGAGTAGCAGAACTTTCTAGTTTAAGGTCCTTCTAGAAATTTCCATGGCAGAACTTTTTTTATAGAATAAAGGTGACAAACGAGCACACAGTCCACCTGATGGTAAGTGGTTACTGTGGCCCACAGACATCTACGTCTATCTTCGTTTGCGAATTAAAATGTAGATGCTTTGTCAGCCATGAGGACTCCGGTTCTCTACACTCACCATACGAAACACAGCAGCATTAAGCTGCTATTTTACGCTGATATAAAATACCGACAACTATTCAATCGGGACCGGTAAACAACAACAGCGGACTCAAACAACATTATAGATGTTTCTACAGTAGAAAATTCTGAAAGACCAATTCAGTGTTGAGTTGGTGATATAAGCGAATACTTCGAAGCGGTACTACTGCGAACTAAAGTGATCAGTAGTACAATTGTAATTTGTTATTAGTGTGGTTTTAAGTTGTAATTAGTGTTCTGTACTTAAATTAGGTATCAATTTCGGTAATTAAATCGGCAGTTTTTAATTTTCTCGAACTCCAAGCTCGTAACATTAATAAATTAGTAACATTGTACATAGTTAAATCATCGTAATCTGGACTATTAAAAAATGATGATAATAATCATGCAGTGGCTGCGGAAGATAATCAGTCACTCCATTTCGTCCTGAGGGTGTCGGATGAGGCATCTATGGGAAATGCCAAAAATATCTTAAACTTGCGCTGGAAGGCTCTATAATCATTCCGTTCACAATAGATATAAAACACCCATATGGCAACAATTACCAACGGCCATCAATGTCAAAGGTACGATACGTAAATGAAATAAACAGCTGTGTAATTTTATTTGATAAAGAAGATATCGCCCGTGGACTTAGTAAAAGGCGACAAGAAGTTAAAACAACTCAAAGTAATAAAAAACTGAGGTTTTCAACCCACCTGTCAAGCGTAGCGTTATTATAAGCTGATAAAGAATAAGAATCTGGATTGAACGTAACGGATAGTTTTAAGTTTTTATGTAGGTGAGGCAACTTAGTTTTGGTAGCTAACACCCATTACTACAAGGGAGCATTGTAAAAATTTTGCGTTCCATTTTGACGTAAATAGAGCTGAATAACGGGCTATATATAATTTTATTTATAACTATAGCTCATACCCATTTATCATATTACGGTGGATTGTCAGCAAGTTTACCACAACGGGATAAGATATTTTTTTCTTCACCATCTGCTCGCAAAAATCCATAATTGACCAATGGACATGGGTCTTCTCCAATATATGGACAATTTTTCGTTACCGTCACGCTTGGCAGGCGGACTAACGATCACAGTATTCAACATCTCGATAACGATGTTAATATAATAGATTTTTTTTCTTATTAAAACACTAGCTTCTGCACGCGACTTCGTCCGTGTAGAAGAAAATGGTACTAAAAGGATTTTAACTAGTTTTTTACGTTATTAATTTGTAATAACATATACATCATTATGTTAAAATGTTTGAATACATAAAAAAAACAATCTTAATTATAGTGTAGGGCTTTAAATGTTAAATAAACATGAAAATAAAATAAAATGTTGTTATAGTTTATGAACACGAAGCTCGACCTTTGTTCTGGTGAAAGTGACACAAGGATATTATATTTTTACGATGAAATCGAAATGCTACACCCACCGCAGTATTTTTTGTAAACAATTTTTTTTCTTTCGGGTGCTAGTATCACCAGGCTACTCTGCGCGCTTACTCTGGAGCATGCCACATACAAGTGACCTTGGGAGAAGCAGCTTTCTCTCAAGCCTACTCCCGCTACCTTAAGAGTTTAACCTTGAACTTTGTTTATAGTTATGGCGAAGTATGCTTTGATAGGAAACTGCACTCTTTTGAATTCAAAGGGGCAATTTGATGGTGTTAGAGGGGATCCTAGTAATAAATACAGACTCTCCTCCAGAGCAACCTGTCAGTATAGTTGCCTTGATTACATTACGATGCAATGTTTTCACTTGCAATCTGGTGCCATTGCATAATTTTGGTGGATTTATATTGCACAGCAACATAACTGGCACGCCAACTCTCATTTTTAATATGTAAGTTAGGAGACCGGCAGGATTCAGTGTATTCATGAATTCAACCGGATAATGAATGGCATCATCGGTGTTTATCAATGAATGGACGGATTCATATTGATATTCGACCCCTTCAAAACAGGTCTGAGAACTGTCTGGCAGTAAAATCTCTCCTAATATGGACTCTCGTATTTTTGGAGAGGAGTTTAATTTTGAGTGAAAACGAGAGGAAGTTTAAACGCGGAGTGTGCAGCTTTACCTCCTTCCAGCAGAGTGGCAGCAATTCCGGACGATGCGACCGCTAAGACGATATCACGATTGCTTTTCACTTTGCCCAATAGTAAATTTAATAGAAAAGTCTTGCCTTTTCTACCAGGAGTATCAAAAAAAAAAGATATTACCTACACCTGTGTCGATACCAGAAAGTAAATAATAAGAAGAAAAATGATAGATATATCTTTGTTAATTAGTTAGAGAGCCTTCACTACTTGACACCAGATCTACTAAGGAATTGACATCGTAACTTGTTTTCTTCAGGTAGTCCCGGTATTGTGTAAGCCTTCAGATCTTTCAGGCTGAGGCAACCAGTGCTGCTGTAGGTTTTGTCCCCCTAGTGCTAATACAGCTTCTTCTATTGTGACCAGACCTTTATTGTAGATTTCATCGGCTAAATGTTATAACTCAATCTTTCCGTCTGTATTTGCGCAAACATGTCAACTAAAAACTGGCTTAATAGTGAACGAAAATATAGCTGATGATTATTTTCTCCTTTCCTAATTATTATACCGTAACAAAAAAACTTGCAGCAGATAACATTTTAACCGGTTTTTTGGTCTTATGATAGCACTGGGTTATAGAAATAGAGTATCCATCCTCGCCATAGCAAAACAATATGGGTACCGTAATGCATCGTATGAGGGATGGATTTCACTTATTCAATGCAATGTTTTATCATGGCTCCCAATTACAACATCCCGCTCAGAAAATTGCTGTTCAACAATAACTAAACGTATTCGACGTAGGTTGATTATACCGTCCACTGTGGTCATTTTTAGGCTTTCTTTCAGCATTTATAACAACTTTAAATATATTTGGCGTAGCAGATAATTTGTCCAGGGCTAGCTTTTACTCTCTTACGTTTACATTATGAGTATGTAGCATTTCTTTTAAATGCCTTACCAAGCCAGGTTTTACATAAAGTAGGCATAATACCACCATATACTATCTTTTGCAACTGCAGTAATAATGGTGAAGGTAAGTTCTTGTGAAGTTCATATCGTAACTGTGATACTCTGTACACTTCAAGGTGTTTGCGCCGATATTTATTTGCAGCTTCCTTATGTACTTCAGGGTGTTCCCGCTGATAATCAAAAACAGCCTGCCTGTGAACTTTAGGGTTTTCTTCTGATAATTAGCTGATTAGAAGGTTAATTATGATTATATTGTTTTCTTTTTTCCTTAAGTTTCAATTTTCTAACCACATTGGAAACCCTAGCCATGCGTTTCGTTACCTCATTTTTTTTATAACTTATTTGTTAAACTAATTTCATTTTGGACTGACTCTTGGGTAGTTAATGTTAAACATTCTATGCAATTATTCGTGAACAAAGAAGAAATTAAATCTGACTCATATTCAGATTCAATAATTGTATAAGTAGGCAAATTATAGTCATGCACAACGTTAGAAATTGGTGAAGGTTGAGTAAACGTCGGAAATACAACAATTTCAATGCGTCGTTTTTGGCTTTTGGACGCTCATCAGTTTTATTATTTCCATCGTGTATTAGTGTAGGTATCAAAGTGACTATTACAAAAATCTTGGTAAAATGTAACCTTTTGATGAGTTGGTCTTCTGTACAAATTTGGCATACAGGTTGCCATTTCAATACACTTCAAATACAAATGGGTATATTTGACCGACTGCAACTAACTCGCAGAAACTGCCATATGTAGAGCGTTGTAACATATCTAATGTTTACTCTTCTTTTGTCCCATGATGGTTGCCATGACAGTCATAAGACATAACAGCAAATTCATCCCAATTGTTCGTCACATGACGCACAATTTCTTTACGAATATCCATTCAGTGTTCTTTTGTGCCATATAACAAATAAAAAAGCATACGGAAATGGCAATAAACGGTTTATTAATTTCCCATTGATGTTAATCAACGCAAATCTGCTCCTTTTTTTAAAAATAGACACAGAGAAATTCCTAAATACAAACACTCACGCCTGTCACCCAGAGCGGTAGCCAGAGACTACGGAATTCCATTTGGCGCTATCCTGACACACCTCTCTCGCCTCCTTTACATCAATATACCTACGCATACACGCTCGTCGGTTAAGGTTACTCCTAATCTGGTCCATTTTTAATGTATCGCCAATTTGGTCGATAAACCTTCGTCTATGGCGTCGCTTCGCGACCCTGCCGTTCACTTCTGCAACATAAATTTGCTTTGTCACTTTTTCCTCGTTCATTCTTTCTACATGACCAAACTACCGAAGCATTCCTTCCTTAATCCTTGTCACAACGTCATCTTGCAAACCACACTTTTCTCTTATCACACTATTTCTCACCTTGTCATTCAGATTCAGCCCTAGCATACTCCTTAAGGACCGCATTTCTACAGTATTTATTCTACTCTCATGCTTCTTCTGCCAGACCCAACTTTCACTACTATATTTGACACATTCTGACTCCTCATAATAGCGTGTAGAGCCCCATTCACTCTATTTCCAGCGTTCACTCGTCGTTCTATATCCTTATCATATCTACCATCCCTGCTATTTAAAAAAAAAACTACATTATTATACACAACAAATCATACACAGATATTTTTACAATTAAAACTAAAAACTTATATTATACACTAACAAATCAAACTCAAAGTATCGTATTTAATTATAATAACAACAAATGAAAAAGCAATTAAATTAATTACACTCAAAATATTCTAATGAAATAGTGAAAATGAACTTCCAAACAAATTATACGCTAATATTCGCTAAATGGTGATCTAAGAGATACAGAACAGAATTACACTTTACCGAAAGGAGAACGCTAACTTCATACTAAATAAAGGAAACGCGTGTGTATGAGTGTACACTAAAAGCGCCACAGTGGGAGCCCATATAAAACTTTTTATACTTTTATACCTTGTATTCTGTAACTTTTAAATTGCTTGGTTATTAAAGACAAATTTGAGTAATTTTGGCTCGAGCTTCACAAACATGTTGGGTGATTTCCCATATGTTTGAGAGGTTGCACCAAAATTACTCGAGTTTACTTTAGAGTAGTATGTGGGATAAAATAAAACTAAAAATAGGTAGAGGAATGTAATTTTCTTTTTTGGAAGAGTTTGTTTTATGCACTATATATTATTGTTGATGTTTTTATTGCTTTTGAAAATAATATTTCCACGCGTAATATTGATTTATATCGTGAGAGTTATTCTTCACAGAACATTAACGTAAATTTAAATCAGCAAAATTCTTAGGGTGAAAACTTAACTCAGCCCAAATCCATGATCTGAAACAGATAAAATCCATGTAAATATACTAATAATCCCTACAAATAACGATCAATAAATTCAAAATGTTTAAGTACTTACCACAATATTGTCAAAAGTTTTTCTCCTAATATTTTAAGAAACCTACAGAAAGTGATAAGATGTTTTTGTGCTTTTTGTTTGCGCAGCGCTTAACATACTGCGATTCTGATCACACATCGTGCATAAAATTTTTAAATAATAAATTAATTTTTAGTCAATATCTCATACAGAGTCAACATCTCACAAAAAGTCTTTACAGACAAAATCGCAAAGAAATGCCCACAAACGAAATTAAAGTATTCTGAACCGATAATAACTGAATTTAAGCAAAAATCAATTACAAATATTTAAATCTATTAAACATTTGTAATCTTAATCTATTACATAAATTTTAATAAATTTCAGAAAATATTTTAAATATTTTTTTATAGGATAGGGTGACAAACGAGCACACAGTCCACCTGATGTTAAGTGGTTACTGTGACCCATAGACATCCACATCTACCCTGAATAAAGACTCAAGATGCAGATGAGTTGTCACACGTGAGGACTAAGATGGAATGCCTCTTTGCCAGTAATAAGGGTCTCCGGTTCTCTACACTCACCATACGAAACACAACAGCGTTAAGCTGCTATTTTACGCTGGTTTTCTGTGAGAGCGTGGTCCTTCCCCGGTCCAGCCGACCCATTCGTGCTACAACTATACTACTAATATAGCTGAAGCATGGCTCTACCACGTAAAAAAAATGAAAGACGTTGACAAATAAATGTTATTTTTTTCTTCTTTTAATTCATGGCTTCTCTTGATAGAATTCCGCTAATATTTGATAATTTAAGTTTAATCAATTAATAGGTGAATTAGTAATGGAAACCACAAAGTAATATGTATATAATTACTGTAAGGTGCAAACAAAAAAATATAGCACTGTATTAAAATTTTCAGTTTCTTCCGATATAATAACTATGCATATTTGTATCTAATTTTAAAAATGGCAATCTGAAGCAAAGCGAAGGAAAGAAACAGCGATATTTTTTTCTCGCTTTATTTTTACAAGCCCAACACAAATATTGACAAAATCATGATTGTGTGCAGACTGCTACGATATTTATATATATTTCGATGGAAAATCAAGGTACAAGGTAATATTTTCATTCAAATAATCAAAGAACAAATAAAATTGAAATTTCGAATTCTAGTCCGATTTAAATATACTTTTTAATTTTTTTTAAATAAAATTTTATGTTTGACTTTCCAATTTTAAGGAGAATTGCGTTGCAACAAGCTTTTATGTGAGTTCAACGTTTGAGTTTTCAAACATGTGTCAAAATAAAATGTAATTTAAATCAAAAGTACTAAGGAGTATTTCTTCTTTATTTGCAGTTGGTTCTTGGTGTCTATGGGCTGCAGTAACCACTTACACGTGGCTGTAAGTTCATTTGTCTCTCCAGTTTGATATTAAAACAATGTTTCTAAATCAATAAAAAAAAGTTGAACTAGGTTAGACTACATGTGGAATTATTTTCCCATCTGAGTTGGAAGCACCTATAATCATACATAGCGACTATATTCATCAGCGATCTTGAGCTTTTTCTTTGCTCCATTCCATGTTGCTATTAATTTTACAGTAAATGCAATGAAAAACGTTAAGTTATTTCAGCCGCTGAATTCAACCCTTGAACAACCTACTTCATAACTAAATATCGTCACTACAGCACGAATGCTGCAATGGACAAAGTAAGGGCCACGGTCCATGCTATACAGCATGATGCTCATACATTTTGTGTGGTAAGCGACTGAACTTAGACCCCTTTTTTATTCGTAGCAAAGTATTCTATTCTATCTTACTCATAAACGATAACTACAAAATCAAAACACAGACACATTTTGGTTTTTAGCCGACTTTAAAAAAAGATAACGGATTTCTCTTATTTTCTCTTACTTTATTTTTAAACAAGTTACTCCCACACTAGGATTTTCTCCTGTATCGTGGAGGTAGTTTACAAACACAAATTGTAAACTGATAAACATCCAGATCTGGACCAATTATTTGTAGGCCATACAATTACCTATTCCGTGCAGGAATCCCAAACGAGGTCTTCAATGCAGCAACTCAATGCGCCACGGAGCCGTCAATTAAAATTTTTTCCCGAAATTCGAGTGTATTTTTTTTCTTTACTAAATAGTTCATCATCATCATCATCATTACAGCCTTTCACAAGTCCACTGCTGCACATAGGCCTCCCCAAGGAATGCCACAAATCACGGTCTTAAGCCACCTGCATCCATCGACTTCCTGCATGTCTTACCAGGTCGTCACTCCATCTTGTGGGGGGTCGCCCTACACTTCGCATATCGATACGAGGCTGCCACTCAAGAACCTTTCTTCCCCATCGGTTGTCGGTTCTTCGAGCTATATGGCCGGCCTACTGCCACTTCAGCTTACTAATCCGTTGGGCTATGTCGCTTACTCTGGCTCTACTGCAGATATCCTCATTTCTAAGTTTATCATGCAGAGAAACCCCAAACAAAGCCCTCTCTATAGCTCGCTGAGCGACCTTGAGCTTCCTCATATGGCCAGCAGTGAAGGACCACGTCTCAGATCCGTAAGTCATCACTGGCAATACGCACTGGTTGTACAAATTCGTTTTAAGGTTTTGAGGTATGTCTGACGAGAACATATGACGTAGTTTCCCGAACGCTGCCCAGCCGAGTTGAATCCGTCAATTAAACATACTCATCAACAACTTTGAGCTTAGTGCTCCCAACAACTACCGGCATAGGTGTGACATGGACATTAAACATGATCTTTGTTTTGTCCATGTTCATCCTAAGACCTATTCGTTGGTAGACACTATTGAGGTCATTGAGCATGGTGCTTAGGTCCTCCAGCGATACTGCCGTAAGGACAATATCGTCGGCAAATCGAAGGTGAGTGATGTACTCGCCATTGATGTTAATATCGTATACTTTCCAGTCCAGAAGCTTGAAAACATCTTCCAATGCAGCGGTGAAGAGTTTCGGGGATATCACGTCACCCTGTCTTTTACCTCTCTGCAATTGGATAGATTTTGTACTCTGGTTCTGTACTCGGATAGCCATTGTAGCCCTACTGTACTTCAGCACTTCGATATACTAACACTCAACTTGGCACCGCAGAAGGGACTGCAGCACCGCCCAAATTTCGACGGAATCAGAGGCGTTCTCATAGTCCACATACGCCAGACATAGAGGCAAATTGTACTCCTCGGACTTCTGTACAATTTTCCGAAGGGTATGTATGTGGTCTGTTGTGCTATAGCCCTTCGGAAACCGGCTTGTTCGGGAGGCTGGAAGTCGTCAAGTCTGCGCGCGAGACGATTCGTAATGACTCTCGAAAATAGTACGTAGACGCAAAGAGAGAAGAGAGTTGAGTCAAGAGAGCGTTGTCACCTTTCTTGAAAAACAAGACCACCGCACATCTGCTCCACGCCTCCGGTGTAATGCCACCATAGAGGACGGAATTAAAGAGCTTCTGAAGGGCTTGAAATACCGGTTTTCCACCCGCTTTCAGAAGCTCCGCTGTAATTCCATCTTCGATTGGGGTCTTGCCGTTTTAAGGTGCTGGAGAGCCATTCTAATCTCGCTCAGACTGACGTCCGGGATATCTTCGGAATAGTGTATGATAAGACTCGCTCTTGGATTGTTACTCACACTTGCGTGTGGCTCCAACGATGTCGTGTACAGCTGTCCCTAGAACCTCTTAATCTCACTCAAAATCTCAGGTCCTCCGTAAACGATGCTGCCACACTCGGTCTTCAGCTTTGACAGTTGGCTCTTTCTGGCAGACAGATCTCTGGCAAAGACTTTGGAGCCTTCGTTCCGCTCAATCGCTTCTTCAATACAAGCTGTATTGAAGTTGCGTAAGTCCCGCCGCATGCATTTGGAGATCTGTTTATTCAGATGCCTGTTTGCTATCAAATCTGTTGAAGAATGTAGCTTCATCTCCCGTCTAACAGCCAGGCGATTAAGACTGTGGTCGAAGAGTTTTTGTGTTCTTCTGCGGCGGGTCTTGCAAAACTTAGCTCCGACCGCATGGACAGTTTCCAAGAGCTTGTCATTAATATCGTCCACTGCATTGGAATCTTCTAGGCACTGAGAACGGTTTCGTAGCTCGATCTGAAAGGTTTCGGGACTTTGGAACAGAGCATGAGGGGGACGGAGCGTTGACTTCATTAGACGAGACCTCTCCAACTTAATGTTTAGGTTCAGTATGCCTCTAACCATTCGGTGATCACTACCAGTTTTCACCCTCGCGATCACGGAGAAATCACTGAACAGTTGTCGTCTGGTCCTCATTATGAAGTCAATCTCATTTTTGTGGAATCGTCGGAGCTCGATCAGGTCTACTTCCTGTGGGGCCGCTTCTGGAAGAAAGAGTTCATCATAAAGAGTCCCTCTTTCTCCATGAAATCGGCCAGCTGCTGGCCCCTTGGGTTCCGTTGCGATATTCGAAATTTCCCTAAGTTGAGCTCACCGTTCTCTCTTGTGCCTAGTTTTGCATTGAAGTCTCCCATTAACACCGTATATTGGATTTTGGAGGAATGCATGGCTCTAGAGATATCCTCATACATTTCCTCCACCTCTTCATCGGGGTTTGCCGAGGTTGGTGCGTAAACCTGTATGGCCTTCAGTGAATACCGTTTGGTGATTCTGAGTATAAGATACGCAATCCTTGTCGACACACTCTCAATCTCTACAACGTTGTTAACGAGAGACTTGTGGACGATAAATCCGACAACTCCTTGGGACAGATGGTCGCCTTCCCGGTTCCCGGTGATAGAGCAAGTTGCCGGATTCGAGGACTTCTCGTCGGACTTTGGATAATCCTATAATATGCCAGCGTAAATTGTCTATCTCTTCTTCCAGCTCCACGATCTTCTGGTCAGTCCTCAGGGTGTATGTTGCCAAGTCGACTCGTCTTAGCTGGCAACCGAACCTCCACCGGAGATTCTTATCACCCCCTGCCCCGCCGTTACCATGGTTGCCACCGTAACCAGGAATAGCGGGACCGCTGGGGACTGGGAGCCGTCTATTTGTTACTATCATCATAGGGGGGTATTTGCTATAGTTGCCACGTTTGGCGAGCGGGTTGGCAACTGCAGTTTTTTATTGTAAGTTTGTTGTTATCAGGAAGATGCTGCTGCCCATCTCCTGCCTGTTTCCCTTTGTCACCTTTTACGACACCCACGGGAAGATATGGGGTAGTGGATATTCTTGACCGCCACTACATGGCATACTAGATAGTTATATCGCCTCAATCCGTCCCTGGCTCAAAATTCCAAACAGCCACATCAGCATATGCATGAGAACTCGAGTGATAATTCTAAAGTAATGTAAGACGATATAATAATTGTACTAGACTTATTTTATTAACATTAATGTTAATTCATTCTGTAGCTAACCACCTTTGAAAGAACATTAAATCATTTTATATTTTAAATTGTGTTTTAAAAAGACTGTCGAGGTTCGTCGAAATTTAAGTAGATGGTATCTATCTCGTAAAATGACTCGAGAAATAGGGGTGTAAAATTAAGATCGAGGAAGTATAGGTGAATAGATGCACCTATATTCTTGCGCGCTTTTCCTGTACAAAGTAATGGCCAGTAGTTTTTCTTTCCCGAGTAGGAATCACTAAGAGGCCGCTGTACCTGATGAGGCTGAGGATGTCTGTGAAATCGTTCCTCTAGTCTTATAATAGGGAAGGTGACTTGACATGTGTTTTGGAGGAGGCTAATAAATAAAACTAGTATTCAATTTACATAATATTATTTTATTTGAAAAACTGACTGCTTTACTCATAAACAGAACTTGGTATGAACAAGGTTGACTGTACAATAACATGGGATGATCACGATGCAAAAATAATATTCCAACCTGTCCACATTTTCTACAGTTATTAACTTAAAAAGCTTCAAATTACAGAAATATCATTTACAAATATTATTGGGAAATATACACAAATATATTTATTACACTACTTCAACTATTATACTAGTTTAAATAAACCATATGAAGGTAAAAGTCGAAATTAACTTATTGCTAAAATATTTTAAACACATTTTTAAATATCCCATGAGAATCCATGTTAAGTTTGATAAGAAGTATAAATAAAAATGTAGTATTTAGTTTAAACCTCTTGCTTCCTATATCATTATTTCGTCTATTATGCAATTAATTTTATGCCTGTAGAAAATGTTATAGGAGTAGCTTTTAGAATTAATATCTCGGTATAAATCATTACACTTTAACCATTAAATTTTATCACTAAAATTGACAGACAAACAAATATTTGATACTAACATTTTGTGCCGTAAAACGAGTGTGGCTACACCGTATAATACCGCTTACATTACAATACATAATTATTAACTATGTACAATAAATGCAACTTCGAATACCTAGAACCTGTGCTTTATAACAATCTATATAAATAATGACTTTTATCCATTTTAATTTAAAGCTAATTCAATATTTTTACTCGGAAAGAGGAAAACGGGACGGTGGATGTAGTATTTAATTGTATTTAAATGTAAGCAATTTATGTTAACGTTACGAATCAAAGGGTAAACAGCATGCATTTCAATATTTGAGGCTTTATAGTAAGTTAGTTTATTTACCGTCAGTGATGAAACTTTAATCAGCAATTTTAATAGTTAATAAAGTTTTGAAATCAAAATGGTCTCGAAAGGTTTCCTTGAGGTACTCCAAATCTATATTTTTACTATTGTTTTATCATATTATGTTGGAGTATGTTTAAAATATAAGACTAATTTTAAATTTAAATAATGTTTTAAAATTAGTCATTGATATTTTAATGTTATAGAACATGTTTTTAATTTTATAGTTATACTTTATAGGTATATACAAATATAATTATGCGAAATATTGATAGAATCAAATTAGTTTATATTTCGCTTATTGTATATTATAGAATTCTGTCAATTAGGCCTCTATTAATAGGATTAAACTTGAATTGAAAAGCCAAAGGGACAAATTTTGAGCAATGAAAAGAGATGGGAGATGAAACCTGTTATTTTTACCATCCGTATCATACCTACAAGCTCATATGCTGGTAACACATCCTACTTTATTATAACACCTGCGTATTCCAAGCAATTTTTATTCTTAATATCAAATAATGATAATCGCATTTCCTAACTCACCTAGTCACCACACATCAGCTATTTGGTAAAAATATTTGTATAAGATCTATTTTATATAGGAAAGAGAAACTTTTAAATCGAAAAATTACAATAGTCTTTAAGTGAACGATATGCTTTATTTTCAGTGCTGGCAGCTCCAAGATTTGATAATTGTTCTCATCTATATTTGTAGATCAGGTAACTAAATAGTTCATATTTAGTGTTCGACAAATGAGATGTTTCAAAATGTACGGGGTTTATGTACACTACTTTTATAAAACTGAGTAAAATAGGCAGAATTCGAGAAAAATATCAAAATCATTTATATTATAAATAATTATTTTAATCAACTTAAAATATGGAGTGCCAATGTTTTAGATAAAAAAAAAGTTAAACACATTTAGTAAGTTAGATATATAGAAAGTGTACAGCTTAGAGTAAATATTATGTATGCTGAAGTATAAAGTAATTATTATTTATGTCAACATCATTGGTCAAAATGACATATGATGTTCTTTATCACGTATTACAATTTTAAGTTGTATGTTCCTGTTTTGAACCAACAAACAAAGCTTAATGAAAAATAATGGATAGTTAAAAACCGTTCTAATTTGTAATTTTCTATTTTTTATCTCGTGTACAAAACCC
Organism: Parnassius mnemosyne; assembly: GCA_963668995.1. NCBI lineage: Eukaryota > Metazoa > Arthropoda > Insecta > Lepidoptera > Papilionidae > Parnassius > Parnassius mnemosyne. Next base: position 5,430,085 of record CAVLGL010000057.1, read on the forward strand.
AGCCTAGACCCCATACATTTTAAAACATATCATTCACAATATTGTTATTATTTTGAGCTAGCCCTTTAAATCATTAAAAATATCAAAAAAAAAACTTGTATAGTACTGAACGCTACATATTATAACAAATGCATTGATAATGTAAAGAAGAATAGTTTTTTTAATGAAATATATAAATGAAGATAATTCAATAACAACAAACTGGTCCTGAAATTTCCTATGCGTCGGTATATAAGATAAGGTGTTGAATTACACATTCGTTCGCACAAGTGATGTTATAATAATTAATTTAGTGTTAATATTTACATTTCTAAACACTGGCAAGTCAGTCGGTTTACAGTTCGTACTTTATGATTTTAATGTCTTACAGCAAATAATATTAATGACATGTTATAACAAGCATGCTTCAATTTATAAATAGTTAACTTGCCGTAAGAATTAATGCAACTCTCATAGATATAGTTGAAAAGCTCTTTAAATATAATTAGAAAAGTAAGAAATGAAATTGTAAGATAAAAATGTTCTAAAAGTACATCCTCACAACATCAAAATTGACCTAACTAGATTAGTTAGTAATAGACTCAGACCAATAAACAAAGATATACGGAGTATGGCGCACTTTTCAAAATACGCGGATACCAAATCAAAACTATGCTAGACTTAGTAAGAACATGAACTCTCACACACATATGTATCTAAATTCATTTGCAAAAAACGACATGGTTTAGGTGTAGGTATATGTGTGCGTCTAAGACTGAACTTTTACGGACTGTTAAATAAATAAAAAAAGATGTTTTGATGGACGCAGCGCTCCGTCTATAATTGTTTGTGGGTCAGAGATAATAAACATAAAGTAACTAGATTTACATTTCCTTTTTAATTTTACTTCAACACTCGATAGAAGTTGCATTCATTCTTATTAATTCAATATCTAGAACTCAAGTTTTGCTTTTAATCGCTGGTAACTTCTTTTCTATTATCAGATGCAAATCACTTTCATGCTGATATGTTCTATATCGTTTGCACGATAATTCATTCTCATTCAAATGATCAAAATGATGTAGCTACATTGCGTGACATTAAGTAAAAACAAACGCTTGGTACCCTTCTGCTGAATTCTTAAAAAAAAAATTCAAAACGACAACCGATATAACTATAACACCGAAATTTAGGTTTTATGGTTTAAATCAATTTCAACGATTAAGCAATGAAAAAAAAAGTCATTACAACTAAACAGTTGTTATTTACTAAAATATAAGTAGCATTTAATGTTCAAAAAGAACCAGATCAAATCAGTTAAGTGACAAATGAACGTACATTCCACCTGAGCGTAAATGGCTACTGCAGTCCATGAACACTTGGAACCAACTTCAAACAAAGAAGGTTACAGTTACATTGTCATTTCTGAATATTAAGATGGAATATCGTACCGCCTGTAATAATACTGGCTTGCTATACTCTTTGACCTGCTTTATACTGCTATTTGGCGGCCAATATTGTTACTTACCCACATGGACTCGAGAGTAGTAAAAAACAACCTAATAAAATAAACGCACTGTTAATAAAATGGTATTTTACCGTATCGTTCTTCGATGCCAATTAAAACTTACCTAAAATGCAACGAAAACAGCCCAGATCCACCGCAACTTTATATCAAAGCATAGGATGATTTGTATCAGACCGTGCTAAATGAGCCGAACCACATACGAGCACAGGCGAAGCACTAATTAATCTTTGCAACCGATTCAGCTTATCATACAATGGTCCTTTAAACTTAAGTTAAAATACGCTGAACAGTACAATCGTTTACTGTAGTTAGTAGCACTACTCGAAAGTAGAGTAAATAAAATAAAATCCAAAACTCAATAAACGATTCTTATAACATATTTGCAGCAGTCAGTAAACGCAAATAAAATATTATTCCGTCTACTGGCTGCAAAACTTTACACATAAATAAAGTTAATAATTAAAACACACAAATTAACTACGAAAAAGAATAAGTAAATAAAGGAAATGTTATATTTAAACAAAAATTAAAACGCAGAAGATAAACGCTCTGTGTAATATCATAAATCAATTAATAATAAAATTAATTGAATAATATAAAATGAAATGTATAGTAACGGTTCAATTATTATAATTACATAACTTCAAGCAGAAGGGTATCCTGAACGTTTGTTTACGAAGCGTCCTTTTTCGTAAGTCACTAAAAGTCAATATAAATTAAAATAAATTCTGCAAAAGGTCAACACAAATGTTTCTTGTTACAGCTGATCACTTAGTAGATGCAGCGCTTCAAACGTACCACTCCTTGATGCCGTCACGCTTGATGGGCTGCGCGGGCAGCGGCGTAAGCGGTGCAGCGCTGCGGTTCAGCGGCAGTGGCTGCAGGTTGCGCGCCGCGCTCCCCGCACCATTCGAACCGTTCACGCCGCTCTGGTAACTTGAGTGCGCCTAGAGAACACATAGGAAATTTCTTTTAAGTTTTCTAAATTTTATAATGAATAAAACTATAAAATGATGGCTTAACACAGGTAATTTAATTCTGTTTTGCGATAGAGCGGGGGTTATGAAGCAATTAGTCGGCTCCAGTATGCAATTGACAGTGTTGGCCGACTCCAAATCGAAATGTTTTATTTCTTAGACATTCAGGTTTCCTCACGATGTTTTCCTTCACCACATAACACGTGGTAAAGCAGCACTTAAAATGTCTTTGTTGTCTGCGAGTGATGGCTTAGTTAGTAGTTCTTAGTAGATATCTAAATATATAGCTCTCCTTGTTCGAAGTTAATTGCAGGTTATAGGTAATTTTAATTTTTGAGGTTAGGTTTATTTCAATCTCTTATTTACGTCAAAATCTATAACCGGTTACCTATTTTTTTAATATTTGCAAATCTCAGCAAAGTAAGAGTGTTTCTTATCTTCATATAGTGGATTTTCGCAAAGATCGTCTAATTCAAAGTCTGATTCAATTCTATTTCTAATATCTAAAAGACATGTATATCTTTGCTTAATAAATTGACCAACTTACCTGATTTCCTAATAAGGCAGCACTAGCACCTTGTTGGTAGTTTTTGTCCTCCGTAACCTTGTACGAGGGATCAATCTTGAACACAAAGTACTTGAGCACAATGATGACTATGAGTATTATTGCTATGAGCACAGACGCTACTATACCTGTAACAATATTTTATTACTTTACTTCTCAAAATAGACCACCCAAATCACTTATCATGAGGTATTTTCAAAAATTAAAAAAAATATATGAATGTACTTGGATTTTATTATTCTCACTAAATTCATTCTGAACGTAATTTCATTTTACTTTATTATTAATTATCATATAGGTACTTTTTTGTTTCAAGTTTTTTTTTTCGCAGAAATTATTGTGATACATATTATGATATAATTTGCAATTTTTAAAATAATAAAAATTAAAATTAAAATGATATTTTAGCCCTACTACTCGCGGAAAATTATCAAACCCGCTAGCTATTTTCTTTTGAAAGGTTATACATAAACTTTGGGTGAAAAAAATTAACCCTGTTTTCAACAGTAGAATTGGTAATGCAGTTCTTTTGGAAATTTAACAGCACGTTGGCCTCATGGAGGGATTGTCCCTACGGCAGATGGCAGAAATATTATATAGTTATTTCATAGAGACCCATATTATTTTCGTCATTTAATATGCATTTGAGCAAAAAAATCAACCCTGTTTTCACCCGAAGAATATTCGGTGATGCAGTTCGTTTGGAAACATTACGACAAATGGACTCCTCGGGCCGATAGTATCTACGTTAGATGGCGATAACATTTAGTTATTACTTAGAGACTCATATTATTTGCGCCATTTTATTGAGTTTGGCCGCGTCTGATATCGCCCTGACTCTAAGCGATGTGCTATATTTTAGGACCATAATTTGTTTGATTACGATTAAGTGAACTTCAAAATATATAAAATCCTACTTACCGACAATAGTAGCGAAAAATTCTGACTCTGGCGGAACCACCCGACTGTCAGTAGTTTTCGGGTGGTACCACTTTGTTGTGATCTCATGTTCATAGCCATTGTAATCAGGGTGTATCCTACCAGGCACTCTATCTCTTTCACTTCCCACTTCGTACACCGGAGTGCGTATCTCTATCTCATTCTCGTGACGTTCCTCATATTCCCGTATATTGTTGGTATCCTCTTCTGTGGTGTCCGTTGCCTCTGGCATATTCTTCACAATAATAGTAGGAGTGAAATGACCCGTATGAGTGTGTTCTGAAAATAAATTTATTATTTTCCAAAAGACCTGTTAGAATTAAGAGCTTCTAGAAATAAAGACTTCTAATTCTAGTTGTTATACGTTATACGATTTTGTATACAGTAAAGTAATCCTATATACAAGATGTTATTGCTCGCACGGAGGAGGAGTTAAAGAGGTAGTAAGAAGAAGGTAAACAAAATTTATACATTGAGCTTTTTACTGACAATTTGAGTAACCTTAAGTACTAAGAAAGTTTAAAAATACTCTAAATATTAAGGAACATAAAAAATATAAAACGGTATATATTGCTCTGAACAAAACTTAAAAATTAAAAAGGTACGTTGTTCCTTATTATAACTGCTTAGATTACATTAGATTCGATTAAAAACATGTGTGTGTGCATGTGAAACTAACATGAATATACTCAGTATAAGATAAAAAAACCTAAAAAAATAAAAAAAAATAAAAATGAAATAAGTGGACAGTCAGATAAAAGAATTTAACAAAACTACTGAAGCTTTTACATCCCAGTCTTGAGCACAGGCGTCCTCCTATTACTGAAAGGGTATTAGCAAAGAAGTACCCACCGCGCTGCCCCCAATGCGTGAGTGGACGTCTCATACTTTCGTAAAATATTTTTTTTATTTTTCAGTCATGCAGGTTTCCTCAAAATATTTTCTCATGGTAATAAATCTTATTATTGCTTAAAATAACTTGTTTTTAATGCCATTTGCCTAAAATTCAAATGTTGCAAACATTTAAAACCTGGCAACAGCGTCATCGGCCACGGTATCCATAGTGACCGAAGAAAACGCAAACACAACACGCAATTATGCATTCTCTTGTCGTCAATTTTCTAACAATCGAACGCTAAACTAACTATCGAGTGTACGAGTAAAAGGGCACATTGTTATCGCATGTATTGCCACGTACTCGTAAGTTTTTCAATTAAATAAATTTTATTTTATTTTTGCGGGCTAATTTTATTTACTTTCCGAAAATAATTTAATCAACATAATCATATCACGGTATCAAGAAAGTTTTGGTGGATACAGCTACCAAAGTATGTGGTGTAAGTAAGAGAACGAATGAAAGGAAAAATAATACGTTGCGGTGGGATGATGAGGTACGAATGGAAGTTGAAGCAAAGAAGAGAGTATGACTAGATTTACTAGCAACCAAAACTAATAATTCTGGCGGTATGAATGATAAAATTTGAAAGAAAAAAGACAGACTATAGACGTATAAATAAGAGAGTAAAAGAAGTTGTTGAAAGGAAAAAGCAAGAAAGGATGGATAAGAATGATAGAAGGATATCTGATAATTTCCAAGCAAATATTAAACTGTTCTGGAAACACGTAAGAACTGCCAGGGGAAATTCAAAACGGCCTAGAATGAATGCTATACGAGACGAGAATGGCTATATGCTGAATGATGAAGTTTCGAATTTAAAGAGATGAAAGGAATACTCTGAAAGCGTGTTTAAGAGTGAAGAGAAGAAAGAAGTAGAGGGATGTAGGGAGATAAGTGAAGATGAAATAATGAAAGCAATGAAAAACATGAAAGCAGGTAAGGCAGCCGGATATGATAGAGTATCACTCGAAATGCTAAAGGCTGGAGAGGGTGTGGTTGCAGGCCTGTTGAACACCTTGTTTAATTTTATGTTGGGAACTGAAGCGGGTACCGGATGACTGGTGCAAAGCCGTTATAGTCCCAATATATAAGGAAAAGAGGTCACAGCATTACTGTAAAAACTACCATGGTATAAGCTTGCTTAACATAGTGGGTGAACTGGAAGAAACTGATGGAAAAATTTAGATGTGCAAGCTGGATTTAGAAAGGGGATGGGGTGAACGGATCTAGTATTTTCCATGCGCATGATTGTGGAGAAGTTTTTTTGGCCAAAAACCAGAGAGTTTTTTGTGCGTTAATGGACTTGGAAAAGACTTATGACAGAGTGAACAGGAACGTGTTATGGCAAACACTGAACTCATTTGGGTTGAGCGCTGGTTTGACACAGGCATTAATGTCTCTTTATAGGGAATCTAGTGCTTGTGTCAGGATCAACGAGGTCTACTCGGACTGGTCTGGCATTCAAAAAGGTGTCAAATAGGGCTGTGTAGCTTCCCCGTGGCTGTTTAACCTATTTATGGACAGTTGTTTGCAAACTTTGAAAGTTGAAGAATGTGGGTTGAGAATGGGTGAGTTAACCGTCAAATGCCTTTTGTACGCCGATGATCAAGTCAAATTTGCATCGTCGGCTGCCGGGTTGCAAATGATGGTTACTTCAGTAAACTGGTCATTAAAAGAAAGGGGTATGAAAGTGAACGTAAGTAAGACGAAAGTGATGGTTTTTGAAAGAGAAGAAAGTAAAACGTTATGTGAAATAAGAATACAAGGAGAATCGATTAAGCAAGTGGATGAGTTTGTATATTTGTGATATTTATTTAGCAGGGATGGTAGATATGACAAGGATATAGAACGACGAGTGAACGCAGGAAATAGAGTTAATGGTGCTCTACACGCTATTATGAAGAGTCAGAATGTGTCAAATAAGGCACGTATGGCAATTCATAATGCTGTGTTAGTCCCTATATATAAATAGTGTGATAAGAGAAAAGTATGGTTTGCAAGATGACTCTGTGACCAGGATTAAGAAAGAAATGAATGACAAAGGAAATTTATGTTGCAGAAGTGAACGACAAAGTCGGGAAGGGATGGCCTAGACGAAGGTTTATCGAAAAAATCGGCGATACATTGAAAATAGGCCAGATTAGGAGTAACCTTAACCGACGAGCGTGTATGCGTAGATATATGGATGTAAAGGAGGCGAGAGATGTGTGTCAGGATCACGCCAAATGGAAGTCCGTAGTATCTGCCTACCCCTCTGGGTGACAGGCGTGAGTGTTTGTGTGTGTGTAAATCGGGCATGATAATTTTTTCATACTTTAAATAAAATTGTTAAGTACATAAGCAGGTGATGGAAAATAAATTAAATATTAAAAAAAAATCTTAAGACACAAAACTAATTTATTCGTTATACAAGCTTTGCTTATATTTTGGTAACAATTACCTTCTGTGGGTGTTGTCTTTTTATCGGGCACGGTGGCAGAATCGATAGTTCCGGCGTGCATATTGCCATGGTCATGAGGCGTAGTGTGTGCATTCGTTGTCCTTGTGGTGCCACTTGTGGTATCAGTGGCACTATCCGTCGATCCAGCTATGGATTTATCTATATGCTCTGTGGATATTATGGCAGTGGGTGAAGTCATTGTGTGTGTGCTGCTTGCGCCAGCTCTGAAATAAAATTTCGTTTTGTAAGACATTGAGTATAATATTTAAGAAATACTTAAAAGTATTAAAAGGTTGAAAAACTTGCACCTAAAGTATTTTCTCTTATCATCTTTAATACCAAGTTGCAGATCTAACTTTAATTTAGTCGACATAAAAGTTAACACGATTTATATTCATTCAAACAGCCAAAACTGTTTCCAGTAAAAATGTCCTATTAAATAGACACGCACAAGTTTTAGTTATAAAATAAACGACAAATATAAAACATCAAAATCGTAGTAACAATTTTTCAGTAATTGGTAATTATATCACAGATCGACCTTAACAACGGAAAATTTCTATGTCAATGCAGAATAAATTATCTAATTTAATCTTTACAATTTTCCCTTGTAAGACTTATTATGTAAAATACAGTTTCCGCACTGCGAGAGATCGTTCGTAATACGTCGCAGATACGATCATATTATACGGCTTTTTAATATAGACAACATTTTTAAAACGGATCTAGCATTGAGCAATGATCTTGGTTATTGAATTGTTGGCTTGTTTTTATCGAGCTTTTGAAAAATAAAAGAGAGCTTATTATTTAAGTGAAACAGTATTTAGTATACTTTTAAGTTTGGAAAGCTTGATAGATATTTGATTGAACTTAACAACATAAATTCACTAAAGGAAGTATAAGTAAAGTAAAGTTACAGCCTATATACGTCCAACTGCTGGGCAAAGCCCTCCTCAAACTTTTGAGAGGGTTTTAGGGCAAGGCAATGTCCGCCGCGCTGCCCCAGTGCATGTCGGCGGACTTTACATGTCTTCGAAATACTTTTTAACCCCCAGACATGCAGGTTTCTTCATGATGTTTTTCTTCACCAAAAAGCACGTGGTAAATCAATAAAGAAAGGATTAACAACATAATACATATCATTTCATACAGTTATAAAGCTGAGTGTTCTCTTTGAATAAATACTATTAATATTATTACTATTACTACTAATATTATTATTATTATTAATGCCTTACTGATGATCTATTAGTGAAATCTTCTATACTAATCTCCTGTCTTCTATCTATACTATAATAAAACTAACACGACGTATGTCTGAACACGCATTACGCAAAAACCTGTGAAGCGATTTGGAGAAACTTTCACTGGCTGATGTTATGGGTATTAACTTAAGCTACTTTTATTTTAGATAAAGAATTTTGGTTCCGCGTAAAAAAATTAAAACCTACGAAATCCAATCGGAATAAATTTCACGCGGGCGAAGTCGCGGGGAACAGCTAGTATATTTTAAGTATTTAAAATTTAAACAATACTTACGTTGTAGTAGTTTGTTCTGGCTCAGTTACATCTTCGCCACTTGATCCTGATCCTTCAATACAATCTTCGTCGTCGCATGGCTTCATTAGCTTACTACTTTGGTCACCCTAGAAGAAATAATAAGGCCACATTGTATAAAATAAATTTTTAACTTGTTTGACAGTTAAATTAAGAGAAAGTTATAAGTTAGATTATGGGAGTACTGCTACGGGAGGGATGCGTGTTCTACAGAAGACTTTCACCGGCTGATAAAGAATATTCTTGCTTAATATAAATAATATATTGACTGAAAGTGCAATAACAATAATAAAAATGTATTAGTTAATAATAATAAATTATTTTGATATTGATTTTATTGCATTACGTGGTAACATAGCATAGCCTTACAGTGTACAATTGCATTACCATACTTGTACATAAATGGATGGTTTATTTATTTAAATTGAAATGACAAGAAAAATCAGCTAAAAAAACTAAAATTTTAATAAAAAGTGAAAACCGACCAAGTACAATATAGTAAAAAAAATCCACATAATAGCTTCTTATTTCGATGCTAAGTCATAATTTTAAGAAGGATTAAAAACCCGACTTTAGGAAATATGAAAATTATTTTATTTTTAATCCTTTGAATTCGGCTTCTACTTTTTATAGTATATACCTTTTTAAAGTAAATTTTTGAGTAGATTTGGAAATATCAAAAGCTTAAGGTAAAAATTGGGATGTCTTTTACATAGTTATACTAGCTGGCCAGGCAGACGTTGTTATGCCCTTTCTGACGACCCTTCCTATGAAAAAATCCTTTCGCAATAAAAAAAATATTGAAGGTCACTTATCGGGATAAAAAGTATCCTATCTCGCAAGTTGAACCAAACTGAACACAGTGTGCAAAATTTCATTGAAATTAGTTCTGTAGTTTAGGAGTTCATCGCGGACAAACAATGTGACACGTAATTTTTATATATAAAGATATTTGAAGCGTCAGTAGCCTAATGGCACGGCGCGGACCGCGAACTCGAAAGGTCGTGGGTTCGAATCCGCCATTCGACTACTGTCGTGAACCACTTCTAACACAAGCATTTTAAGCTTATCAGAAGTGGTTAAAGGGAATATGTCATTACTAGTATTTTTTTTAAATAAAAAAATATATAAAATTATTATTCATCATCATCATCATCATCATCATTACAGCCCTTCACAAGTCCATTGCTGAACATAGGCCTCCCCCAAAGAATGCCACAAAACACGGTCCTGAGCCACCTGCATCCATCGACTTCCTGCATGCCTTACCAGGTCGTCACTCCATCTCGTGGGGGGACGCCCTACATTTCGCCTACCGGTACGAGGCTGCCACTCGAGAACCTTTCTTCCCCATCGGTTGTCGGTTCTTCGAGCTATATGGCCGGCCCACTGCCACTTCAGCTTACTAATCCGTTGGGCTATGTCGGTCACTCTGGTTCTACTGCGAATATCCTCATTCCTAAGTTTATCACGCAGAGAAACTCCGAGAATAGCCCTCTCCATAGCTCGCTGAGCGACCTTGAGCTTCCTCATACGGCCAGCAGTGAAGGACCACGTCTCAGTTCCGTAAGTCATCACTGGCAACACGCACTGGTTGTACAATTTCGTTTTAAGGTTTTGAGGTATGTCTGACGAGAAGATGTGTCGTAGCTTCCCGAACGCTGCCCAGCCGAGTTGAATCCGTCGATTGATCTCTCGGTCGAAGTTGGACTTACCCAGTCGGACTATTTGTCCCAGGTAAACATACTCGTCAACAACTTCGAGCTTAGTGCTCCCAACAACTACCGGCATAGGTGTGACATGGACATTAAACATGATCTTTGTTTTGTCCATGTTCATCTTAAGACCTATCCGTTGGGAAACACTATTGAGGTCATTGAGCATAGTGCTTAGGTCCTCCAGCGATTCTGCCATAAGGACTATATCGTCGGCAAATCGAAGGTGAGTGATGTACTCGCCATTGATGTTGATACCGTATCCTTTCCAGTCCAGAAGCTTGAAAACGTCTTCCAATGCAGCGGTGAAGAGTTTCGGGGATATGACGTCACCCTGTCTTACACCTCTCTGCAATTGGATAGGTTTCGTACTCTGGTTCTGTACTCGGATAGCCATCGTAGCCCTACAGTACAAGCACTTCAACACTTCGATATACCGACAGTCAACTTGGCACCGCTGAAGGGACTGCAGCACCGCCCAAATTTCGACGGAATCAAAGGCTTTCTCATAGTCCACATACGCCAAACATAGTGGCAAATTGTACTCTTCGGACTTCTGTACAACTTGCCGAAGGGTATGTATGTGGTCTATGGTGCTAAAGCCCTTTCGGAAACCGGCTTGTTCGGGAGGCTGGAAGTCGTCAAGGCTGCGCGCGAGACGATTCGTAATGACTCTCGAAAACAGCACGTAGACGCGGCTCAGAAGGGAAATCGGTCTGTAGTTCTTCAAGAGAGCGTTGTCACCTTTCTTGAAGAACAAGACAACCGCATTTCTGCTCCACGCCTCCGGTGTAATGCCACCATGGAGGACGGAATTAAAGAGCTTCTGAAGGACTTCAAGTACCGGTCTTCCACCCGCTTTCAGAAGCTCCGCTGTAATTCCATCCTCGCCTGGGGCCTTACCGTTTTTAAGAGCAGAGAGCAGGAGAGCCATCCTAATCTCGCTCAGACTGACATCCGGGATATCTTCGGAATAGTGTCGGATGAGACTCGCTCTTGAATCGTTACTCACACTTGCGTGTGGCTCCAACGATGATGTGTACAGCTGCCCATAGAACCTCTCAATCTCACTCAAAATCTCAGGTGTCCCGGAAACGATGCTGCCACATTCTGTCTTCAGCTTTGATAATTGGCTCTTTCTGGCAGACAGATCTCTGGCAAAGACTTTGGAGCCTTAGTTCCGCTCGATCGCTTCTTCAATACGAGCTGTATTGAAGTTGCGTAAGTCCCGCCGCATGCATTTGAAGATCTGTCTGTTCAGATGCCTGTATGCTGTCAAGTCTGTTGAAGAATGTAGCTTCATCTCTGTCTAACAGCCATGAGATTAAGAGTGTGATCGGAGAGTTTTTGTGTTCTTCTGCGGCGGGTCTTGCAGCACTTAGCTCCGACCGCATGGACAGTTTCCACGAGCTTGTCATTCATATCGTCCACTTCATTGCAGTCTTCTAGGCACTGAAAACGGTTTTGTAACTCGAGCTGAAAGGTTTCGGGACTTTGGAACAGAGTACGAGGGGGACGGAGCGTTGACTTCATTAGACGAGACCTCTCCAACTTAACGTTTAGGTTCAGTGTGCCTCTAACCATTCGGTGATCGCTACCAGTTTTCACCCTCGCGATCACGGAGACATCACTAAACAGTTGTCGTCTGGTCGTCATAATGAAGTCAATCTCATTTTTTGTGGAACCGTCGCGGCTCGACCAGGTCCACTTCCTGTGGGGACGCTTCTGGAAGAAAGAGTTCATCATAAAGAGTCCCTCTTTCTCCATGAAGTTGGCCAGCTGCTGGCTCCTTGGGTTCCGTTGCCCTATTCCAAATTTCCCTACTTTCAGCTCACCGTTCTCTCTTGTGCCTAGTTTTGCATTGAAGTCTCCCATTAACACCGTATATTGGGTTTTGGAGGAATGCATGGCTCTAGAGATATCCTCATACATTTCCTCCACCTCCTCATCGGGGTGTGCCGAGGTTGGTGCGTAAACCTGTATGACCTTCAGCGAATACCGTTTGGTGATTCTGAGTATAAGGTACGCAACTCTCGTCGACACACTCCCGATCTTTACAACGTTGTTAACGAGAGACTTGTGGACGATAAATCCGACACCTCCTTGGGACAGATGGTCGCCCTCCCGGTGATAGAGCAAGTTGCCGGATTCGAGGATTACCGTGTCCTCCTCCTCTCTTCGGACTTTGGATAATCCTATAATATGCCAGCGCAACTTGTCTATCTCTTCTTCCAGCTCCACGATCTTCTCGTCAGTCCTCAGGGTGCGTGCGTTGTACGTTGCCAGGTCGAGTTGTCTAAGGTGGCAACCGAACCTCCACCGGAGATTCTTAGCACCCCCTGCCCCGCCGTTACCATGGTCGCCACCGTAGCCAGGAATAGCGGGGCCGCCGGGGACTGGGAGCCGTTTCTTTGTTACTGTCATTCATAGGGGGGTATTTGCCATAGTTGCCACGCTTGGCGAGCGGGTTGGCAACCGCAGTTTTTTTATTGTAATTTGGCTATTATCAGGAAGATGCTGCTGCCCATCTCCTGCCTGTTTCCCTTTGTCGCCTTTTACGACACCCACGGGAGGATATGGGGTAGTGGATATTCTTGACCGCCACTACACGGCACTAAAATTTAAAAAAAAAAGATAAAGATTTAACACTTCACTACCTATTATTACGCCGGTGGAATTTTTGTGTAAATTAATGTATTTATCAATAGAAATCGGGTCAACAACCACTTTACGTGATTTCCGAAGTGCTGGGATGAAACATCACCAACTGACTGGCTGCTACTGAAAGTTTGTTGACAAGAAAACCCAAGAACGAAAACATTTTTGCCCGATCCGATATTCGGACCCGGGACATCTTGATCAGCAATGGAGTTTACGACTACTAGACCAATGAGGCCGTCAGCAGAGTAAAAGCATATGGATACCTAATAACGAACGAACCAGTTCCTTTCAACGGTTAGCGATGATTACAATTGTCGAAAGTATCGCGTGAACCTCCTCCTTTTTGAAGTCGACAAAAAATATAGTCGATGCCTAATAACAAACGAACCGGTTAACAAGTCCCTTCCGATACCCGATGATGCCAGCGCTCACCTTGTGCAACTTGGCAGGCGGGCGTCGGGTAGCGGGCACGTAGACGGGCGTTATGAGGTCGTCGCCGGAGCCGGCGTCGGGCAGCACGCACGCGTCCTCGTCGTCGTCGCGGCAGCCCGACCCCGCGCCCGAGTACACGAGCTCATCCAGCGCGCCGCCACCGTACCCCGACGGCGGCGTCTGCACAGCATGCGACCACATTATTGAAACTCAAAGATAAATTCAAAGTTAATGCCAGAATAAAAGCCAAAACCGAAGTAAAAGCCAAAATAAAAGCAAAGTAAAAGTCGAAGTAAAGGTTAACACGAAATCAAAACTTTTTTATTCAATTGTTCAAAGCTCTTTTAAACGTTGAAATCTGCTATCCTCTACCTCATATCATCCCGTGAGTGTCGTAAGAGGCGACAGAGGGAAACAAACTAAGAGATGGGCAGCAGCAGCATCTTCCTGATATAATTCAAAACATAGCCAAATGTGGTAACTATGGAAAAAATGGCTAGCTTTAAAATATGCTATTCCTGAAACATTCAGGTTTCTTCACGATGATTTCCTTCACCGATGAGCACTTGGTGAATCATCACTGAAAATCGCAAATTAGAAATTTCAAAATTGTTCTAACCAAGTTGCTCGGGTACTGTGAACTTTAAAGCGAGAGGCTCTGAGATATAACGGCTTTAGTTAGATAAATACAATAATAAAATATAAGTTTCCCGATCAATAGCCACGTCGAAAAATATCATGAAGAAACTTTGCCCATAAATTATTACAAACAAGGGAAATAAGTAATCTATCAAAAAAATCGTTAAATACTCTTTGCTTACTGTTGCATAAAATTTGCTATTTACCTGTTGCATTCTATTGATATCTCTATCTAACGGAGTGTGCGCTCTTCTTGCATCACCTCTTATAGTAACTGATGGGTCACCGGCGGCGGCTAGATCCAATACCCTAACACCGTTGACTACAAGACCTGCTAATACCCCACTGAAAGTTCTAGAACCTCTACTTCCTCCACCTACAGTTACTGTTGACATGCTGTTGAAAACAGTTGATTTTTGTCCGCCTGAAAAAGAAAACATTCATAATTATTTCTTATATTTACACGAATGGATGATAATAACTGCCGGGAATAAGATGATCGCTACCAAGCCATTTCTAATTTGTTTTGTGTTGTTAATTGTGTAACATGCATGATTGTAATCTATTATTAAAAAAGTTCCGCTGGGTTTCTTGCAGGTTCTTCCCAGGATAAAAGTGTCTTTCTGAACCAGTGGTAATTAAACAAAAGAGTGACTTGCAATAAGTATTATTTATAATCTATTAGCTGGTATACGTCGCGTTGCTGCCAGAGAAAAAATAATTGTCGGAATATCATAAATATCACATTCATTGAAGTTAAAAGATGTATAACTTTCAAATAAATTTGTTGGTACGACACACACGCCACCTATTGTAAGTTAATTGTACTATGCCTGTATCCTTCGCAGAAGTGCAAGAAATAAGTTGACAAAGTTTTAGCGCAATCTGATGAACGGTATGGCAGCGCATAATTTATTAAAAATTCACAATTTTGTACAACTGACTTCAATATAAATTATTAAGAATAAAGCAATTGGTCAGACCTTGATACAATTTATATGATACTACATGAGAAATACCAGCATTGAAATAAAAAAGAATCATCAAAATCAAAAAAAAAAAAACACATAAAAAAACATACAGTCGAATCGAGTACTTCCTCCTTTTTGAAGTCGGTAGAAAATACTAACAAACAAAAATTTATTTTTATATATTAGATATTGAATAAAAAAGTTTTTGTTTCTGTTTCAATAGTTGATTTGTATAAAAATAATTTTATGGATATTATCGCGTTTAATTTAATTTAGGTTTTAACTCCCGACGCTTCGGGTGCTTTACAGCAGGGGAAACCGGAGGCGTGTGACGTCCCAATGTCATAGTCAATCCGGGCTACCTTTAGCTATAAATGTTACAAGTGTTCATAGCCCGCAGTAGCCATGTGATATCAGGTAGACAGTAAGTTCGTTTATCGCTTGAATTTTATATAATTTGTTCCTTCCATTTCATTTTTAAAACCTACATAATATATTGTACCATTATCTATAAAAGACAAACAAGAATAGGATCTGCAGAGTTAGTTTTCCGTTTTCAATCAAAGAAACTTTATTTTGAAGCGGTTTTATATTTAAATACAATTGTTAAAATTAAAAATTGTATACAACCGACTTCAATATAAATAAAATGAGAACATCAATATAGTCAAAGTTAATTAAATACGTCTTATTAAGGATAACTCAAAAACTACTGGTCAGATGTTAATCAAATTTATATAGGACCACGCGAGAAGTACCAGCTTTCAAATAAAAAAGAACCATCAAAATCGGTTCACACAAAAAAATACAGTCGAATTAACTATCTCCTCATTTTTTGAAGACGGTTAAAATGAGATTACACAAACATAATATGAATTTTTACGTCGTGAAAATAAAATCTTATTTATTTTCGAAAAATTTTAAAGTTATCCTCAGAATTGAACTCCTGCATTATGAAGGTATTAAGACATGGCAGGGTCGAGCTCAAAACAATTACTCGTAGCCAACATAATACTTATTCTGTGCGAGATTAGTATTAGCTACATCACGACATTTCCTTTCCAACGTACTCTACTGGATATCCTTCTTCTTCTCATTACGATTCATTGTGAGCCCGTAAAATATCCACAAGCTGGTCATGTTCCTCTCCCGTTGTAGGAAAATTTTCATTAAATATCACGCTCGGCAGGTAGCCTGGTGACAGCAGTACCAGACGTCCGCTGCTATCCGCCGCCAGCTTTAAGGTTTTTTCTTGCATTTTTATAGTCACCTTTTACAAAAAGCACGAGACGATGGAATAACGGTTCCTAAGTATACTTACTCCATTTCAGATAAATTACATTCATGCTTATATGAAAGTGGTACTGATGAGTTTTAGGGGTACCTTGAGGATGTCGAATATTAACAGCGTAATTATCAAGTTGTAAGGCAGCCCTGCTTCCATTTCTGGTAAACCTTGCGACATGGTAAGCACCATCGTCCACACGCGCCGCCTCGTCACCCAGAGGATGGTCACCGCCACCCACATTGTACACCATGAAGAGATTGCCTCGGATCTGGGGATATGTTGAATTTTGTTTTAATAATTATACCTATGTATAGTCCTCGGGATCTGGGGTAGCTAATCGTGAGGGGCTGAGCGGTCGCCATAAATTGCATAACGCGAGTAACCTGGATCCGATCCCCGCCGGCACCGAAATTATTGTTAATTTTATCATTTTTTTTTATTTTGCTTTTATTTTTAAAGAAACATTACTATCACACTAGGATTTATCCTGTATCATAGATGCAGTTTACAAACTTATAGTGCACAAGGACAAACATCCAAACCCGCAACAATATATCGATACTAAATAACGAAGCTCCTTCCAATAGCCAATGATGCCAACGCTCACATTGTGCAACGAGTGATAAATCCTTTTACTCCACCATCGAACGGCATATGTAAACTCCAAAATATTTTGGACCAGCAAGAAACTCACAATTTCCATCTGTATGTAATCTTGGGTGTTGGATGAGTCGATTCGCAGAAGCACGGCGTCCGCTTTGCTGGTGACGAAGCCGACGGCCACACGGTCCGTCTCCGTGTCGACGACGTTGCTCGGCGGAAACGTGTACGTCACGATGCCGCGCCCCGGACCGAACTCGTACGCTATCGATTCTGAAACAACAATAGCCACATTATACAAATATCTTTTTTATTAATATATTAAAATAGCTGTATCCATGTATCAATTCAAAAAACGATCTATTTTTATTATACTTATTTATTTATTTTATTAAAAAACGTTAACCCCACACTAGGATTTACTCCTGTATTATGGAGGCAGTTTACAAACACAAATTGCACAAGGACAAACATCCAGACCCGGAACAATTATTTGTAGGCCATACAAATACTTGTTCCATGTGGGATTCGAACCCGCAGCCCACAGCGCAGCAACTCAATGCTAAGCCACGGCGCCACGGAGCCGTCAAAATTCTATTGAATCAAGTTTCATCTCGCAAATTTTAATTTGATGGCCAAGAACAATATGTCTATTTTCTATGCAGATGTCACATCAACAAATAAATCTGCTATAGTTTCATAGATCCAAGCAAATACATATAAAACTAAAGTACACTACGATATAGCTTTACATTTACGTCAGCGCAATATTTGAAAAAAAAGCGTGTAAAACTTCTGGACTCTCTAAAATAAGGAGACTTTGTTTTAATTTTACTAAGAATTATACAGAAACGGATACACCTAACTCAAAATCAAAAATTTTAAACTTGAAAAATAATAAAAAGGTTTTACTGATTATTCAATCAAAAACTTAGTTTTGAAGCTATTAAAATAATGCTAAATTACGTAGTCGTATGGTGGCGGCGTAAAAGAATACATTACCTAATTTTATTCCGTGCGTATCGTAAGAGGTGACTATGGAAAATGCAAAAGAAAATCATGGCTTCAGATATATGGCGACATAACCGTCTCGCTTACACTAGATATATATATAAAAATGCCCAGACGTAGACCGGCGATAAGCAGCAACGTCAAAATTACTACACATCTAATACTAGACTATACCAGATTATTTTGTCCGTGCAGTTTGGGTCATACATCATCGGAGTATGTCGCTCACTCTCCTACTCACAGGCCTTATGGGCGATCATAGTGATGCGCATTATTGTTGTCGATAAATGTTATCGATAGTGTAATAAGTTTTGTCATTATGTGGGTTAGCGATAAAAATGAAAAAAAATTAGATAAAACAACGTATTTATTAAAATAAGAATAATAATGATTTAAAATAAATTATTAATTAGGTATGTATTAAATTATGTATTAAAAAAACTATAAGTACAAATGTTTTGAATATGTAAATGTTATAATGAGACATTATTATGATAATGACAAGTGACGGGCATCATGTCTAGCCACGGAATTTTACGGGCTGTTGAAGAAAAAAAATAATAATTTAAATTATTAATTGCATCTTGTACATTCTGATTATAATACAGAACACTTCGATCTAAGTCTGCCGGAAAAATTTTACCGTCTCGTATCAATTCTTAAAACAAATATCAATGTAAAAAATAAAGTTAAAGTCAAGATATTTTACTGGAAACGAGGCATTCTATCTTAGTCCTCAGGGGTGGCAACGCATCTGCATTTTCATTTTTAATCGAGGAAAGATGTGCTCGTGTGCTCGTTTGTCCCCCTTATTTAATAAAGAGAAGATATCACCCACCGTCATAGCACGTTGGTCCAGTGAAGGAGGTGAGGTCACAATCGCAAACATAGGTATTCCACTGTTGCACACACACACCTTTGTTTGCACACGCGTTGTGAGTGCATTTGGTCGGGCCTGAAAATAATTAGACAAGAAATCATTTCAACACATATTGGATGTAAAGGAGATATAACAGATTCTTCAACATTTGTTCATGGCGCACCCCTCCTAATAATAGGTGTGACTTTGGAAAAATACTCCAATTTAAGCATAGCAGTGCGTGCATGCTTGAGAAAGCTTATATTCAGCAGTATTAGGAGATAAATAGAGAGATAGAGAAAGAGAGAAACAAGAGAAAAGAGAAAAAAATAACAAAATTTACACTAATTGTCTATATCACAGATCGTTTGATTTCCTTTCATTGAAAACATAATACGATTAAGGAAACTAAAGAAAAATCTTTAAAACTCCTGATGAATAAACAAGTTTAATTAATTTAAAACTGTATTATTTTTCGAAAACTTATGAAATGGTTATATTCAAAAAATTCAAGTTCGGATGGTCACAGAAATAAAAATTTGAATAATAAATTATTGAAAAATCTTACCTTCACATCCTGAGACCAACGAAGAACTAGGAACAACGGCATCTTCTATAAGCGAAGGCGACTCTCCAGGCAAGTCCAGACTTGACATACACCCTTCAAAACCCTGACGCGATAACACACCTACTGGTAAAGCTGTGTACATATCCTTAGGTACTCCTCCGACGTATAGAACGCTGTCTAGTTCTAGCATGAGATTTGAACCTGAAATTTATGTGTCCATTTTAGCAAACTAATATTTTTGGAACGAAGTTCCTTATCGGATGGTACGATTTTGGCGGATGGGGACTAGGCGAAAAAAACTGTAATGCCTCCTCTACACTACTCGCGAAGTAGACCGAAGTTGGACGAGGCGAATAGTGTAGAGAGATACTTCGATTCACTTCGCTCAACCTCGCTTCGCCTCGGGCGACTTCCGATCGCTGTCGGTTTTTTGCGCCTGAGTCAAAGGACTTCGCGAAGTACCTCGAAGTTACACGAAGCGTCTCACTACACTACTCGGCGTACTCCAGTTATGAATATATATTTTATATATAAATCTTAAATATGTAACTTTCTATATAATTATTTATTTAGTTAACGCATTGACGTCGTACTGTTCACACAATTAGGTACATATAGCAGCTGCCTCTTGAACGTCATTCATGTTAACGGTGCGGGAGACTCAAGACGACTGAGCTCTTCGCGAAGTAGCACGAGTGTGTGGTCACGTTCTTCGGACTGCGACCGACTTCGACGAGCACTTCGTCGAAGCTACTTCGCGAGTAGTGTAGAGGAAGCATAAGATTTTTCCGCCACGACCCCTTCTGACGTAATGTAGACGGCTTTGGCGGCTATAAGGAAGCGAGATGGAATAATATCCATCTGCCTCGCACTATTTCTTATCTTGCCATGAAAGAAATATTATTTTATATTAAATGACGCTTCATTTTAATAAACGTTAGTAATTCATTTATTTTTATTTGTTAATCAATAATATAATATGTTTATCAATAATAATATACTACGAAAGGAACTTCGTTCCAACTGAGTGTTTCACGACACCCACGCATGTTTTTTATTTTAATTTGTATACGTAAAATAAAATACTGAATACTTACTTGTGGTATGCATTTCCAAATCGTCATCTACTTGCAGTGCATGTACCTGCGGTGTCGGTCTTCTAATAGACACGGTATGCCATCGATTATCGTTCAAAAAGTTCTTCAGTTTGTCTTTCATCGTAACCACTCCGTCACCGAGGTTAAAAACACAATGAATATGGCCACTGACCAGTTCTACTGCTATGAAATCTTGTTTCTTTCCACCGTTATAGAATAATAAACCATCCATTTCTGTTGTACGGAAGTAGAAATCTAAATATGTATTCGCATATGCTTTTAGCAGTGGCAAACCCACATATGTGTGCTTAGACTTGAATGTTACAGACTTATAAACGTTCAGAGAATCAGGTTTGACGAATTTTCCATTGAACACTATATGTGATGTATCATAAATATTGTTATTTTCATCTGTACTCCCAATTCCCAGAGTTTTTGCCAGATCTATATATTTTATGCCATTGAAAACAAATTTTTGGAGGTATCCAACGAAATTTGGTAAAGTCGACGTCATCTGTATTTCTTCCTCCGGGTGAAACATGCCACCCAAATGTAAAGTCATTATCTCTAAAGTTGAAGCTTTACCTAAAATCGTTTCAGCTGCAAAACAAATCACAATAAATAATAAAACTGTTTCATTAAATTTGGATACATTTAAACACAACATTGACTTTGAAATTAAAATAAGTTAGCAAAGAAAACACTTCATAGTTTTTCCAATAGCGATATTTCATAAAATTATTTACAATACATAAAAGTATTAGCATAGAATTATTTTACAAGAGCTTAGCTTGAAAGACAGCTAAAAGTAGTAGCTTTATACTAAGGCGAATTTAAACATTTATCAATAACATCGATTAGCCATAAAGTTATAAATCAATTACCCCTTCATATAGAGGGTTTTTACAATAATGTAATAAATGATTGTATGTTTTATAAAAACTCCTGGGAATGAGCTAGTCGCTTTCAAGCTGTTTTGTTTTGTGTTTTGTTGCAAAGTTTTGTCAGTAGTTTGTACAATCTGTATTCTTATTGTATCATATTCTTTGAAGAAAAAAGTCACACTGGGTTTCTTCCAAGGACAGAGGTTTTTTTCCAAACCAGTGGTAAAATTAAGAAAGTTTGGTTAAAAATTTTTATTACTTGTAATCTATATAGAATAAATAATATCCTTTTCTAGAAAAATCTTTTAAAAAATGTAAATAAATTTACGTAAAATAATATATAAGTAGCAGGTACCCGGCGCATTGCTGCCACAGAAAAAATAATTGTGGAAGTATAATTTTCAATTAAAAAAAGTTATGTGGTTTAATTAATAAATATAATACATTCATTTAAGTTCAATTATATATAACTTTCAAGCAAGTTAATTGCACTATGCCTTTCGCGTAAGTACAAGCAATAAGTTGACAAAGTTTTAGCGCAACCTGATGAACGGTATGGCAGCACATAAATTGGAACATATATTAGATGAGTAAAGTTGAAAAACCATATTCAAAATCGTTTTTAAAAATAAAAGAGTTTGTTGTTGGTAGTCAGAATACCTCTATAATAATAATTATTAATCGGAACAAATAATCCAAATCCTAAACATTTCTGAAATATAGTCAAAGAACAAATCACTTCTCCAACTTATAAACTCCAGTGTAAGTTAATTAAATATATACTAATTTTCTTCTTCAATTATAAAGAACCTATAAATATGATTTATTTCCTCCAGTTTCAGTAATATCGGGAACCGCTTCTTTATGTTCTAATTATGTCCAAATCCTAATATATGTTTTACGATAACAAACTGTACACATTCTCAGAGCTAAAGTTATTAGAATCTGGATAAGTCATAAGGACATATTAAAATCGTTTTTACTCGACTGAACCAGAAGTAAGGCCCATAAATTCAACTCAACTTACACCAAAAGGAAGCTCCATATTTTTCTAATGTATGTTTGTATTTATGTATGTATTATGTTGTCTGTTCCTTTGGCATTCTCTGTAGCTTTATATTTTACATTATTATAGCATATGGAGTTTCGTTAGTTCCGTCTTAGTCGTAAAAAGAAAATAGTGTAAAATATTTAAATAACTATTGGGCTAAAAGTAAAGAACAAGGTTTACAAATATCGACGATAAATCAACGGTCTTTCCTCAGAATTTAGAGAGTTCAGGAGACCTGCTCCCAGTAGAGAGAAGTACTGAGGCTGTATCTACTAGTAATGTAGCTTTATTATTTTGTTAATTTTTCTCACCGGCAGTCTTGATATAAACAAACTAACGTAACAAGTTCGGCTAAATGTAACATACTATAATTATTTAAATAAATAAAAAACTTTCATCCGTGAGCAACAGTAATATAAACCCGGTATTTATAACTAACTTTCGATGACTGCATGTTCGTATATAGTGTTAAGGTTCGTTATTTTATTCTTTTATGCATAAATTGAGTGTTGAAGGAAATATATTTTATAACAACCGTTATTTATGAGTAAAAGGTTTTTTATGTAATTTAACTTAGCAATAAATTCACAATCTGTCCACAATGTTTCATAAAACTTCAAGCTTATTTTTCATTAATTAGAATATAATATTCAGGCACAAATAGAAAGAGCGAAATATAAAAACAGATTATGAATCCATTTTAATTGCACATTCACGAAGGATGCTACAGGAAACGGAAATTAAAGAGAATGAAGATAACAAATGAAAGCATTCTGAAATAAAAGGTGAAGATACGAAGTGCCAGCTATAAATAGACAAAAAAAGCGACTACACTACAACTAACAGGACAACTAACATTTAACTCAGGCAATATTAGACCATTAAATAATCTCGCCTGATAATCTTTGAACAACAAAATGTTATTTTCTTTGTTTCTGTGATTGGTTGCCCTTTGTTCACATTTCGTGCTGCATTATTCGTTATTTTTTTATAGTAAATTTCAATATTATATTAAATTTTGTTTATTTTCAAATATAAATTAAATAAAAAGTATAGAAAATCTTAGGAATAGTATGCTTTCGTGTACTTCGTGAATATTGAATTATGTTGTTACTGTAAATTAAGTGTTATTTAGTTATAATAAACATTTAAAATTTCAAAAACAAATAGTTAATAGCAGCGCCGATAAAAATATAATAGCATTGCCAAAGTTTGAAGTATAATTCTCAATAAAATGGATGTGGATGCTACGATTTTTCCTTACTATAAATTTCCCACATGATAACTGATTGTATGTTTTATTGTATTGTATTATAAATTGTAAATTGTGTACGGGCAGCTATTATGGCATTCAAATTTGATTATAATTTATATCTCAGCCCAAACCTTTCAATAAATTTCAAGGTTTTAATTCCTCTGGGCTAGTTCCATTTTTTTTTTAAATACTACGTTAACAAATTATTAATAATGTACAAAGTCAGGCTAGAGTCTGCCAAGTAATACACTCACCGGCACGGAAACTTGGCCACTCGTGAATTTGCTGATTATTTGCACTGAAACGTTTTTTTAACAGTAAATTAAGGGTAGATGCATTCAATAAGTGTCTCTAATGGTTTTAGAACGTAGAAATTTAATGTTTACTTCACCGAAATTTTTCTTTTCAAGATAACATGTTTTCACTAAAATTAACATCTTTCCATTGTCACTTTAAAAACACTACAAAGTTAAAAATTAAGTCTAATTCTTTATTGTCTATCAGTTTTAATATCGGGTGTTTCCTCCCCTAGCCCTGACAACCGCTTGCATTCGATCTGGCATGCTTTGAATGATGTTTCTGACATCAACTTGCGGTATGCTGTCCCAAGCGGCCAGCGCTGCATTTCGGAGCTCATTTAGAGTTTGTGGCGGTTTGGAGCTGGACTTTATCTTTCTTTTGAACATACCCCATACATGCTCAATTGGATTTAAGTCCGGGCTAAGAGCTGGCCACTGTAATTTTTGTATTCCAACCTCTTCCAGATATTCCTCTATACAATGTGCGACGTGCGGGCGTGCATTATCGTGCATGAGGAGGAATTGGTCGTGTCCAATGAATCCCGAATAAGGAATTACGTGCTCCTGAAGAACTTCCTCGATGTATCGAGTAGCTGTAAGCCGATTATCGACGATGACCAACTCTGTACGTGCGTCGGAACTTACACCTCCCCATACCATTATTGAGCCTCCATGGAAACTCACAGTTTGGGTGGTGGTAATGGGTAGAAACCTCTCTCCTCTTTTTCTCCACACTCGTTCTCGACCGTCTGGAGCACGTAAAGCTATTCGACACTCATCTGTGAACAACACTCTAGCCCATTGCTCGTGGGTCCAATTGACATGTTCTCTTGCGAACTGAAGTCGGGCTACTCGGTGCTGTCTGAGAAGTTCTGGACCTCGTGCTGGTCTACGAGCTTTTAAATTCACTTCCTCCATTCGTCTTCTCACCGTACGCTCACTAACATTAACGCCTCTTGCGATTTGGAGCCGCTGGCGTATCTCAACAGCGGTCAGGTAGCGGTTTCTCAAAATCTCCATAACAATAAAACGATCGTCCCGGGCCGATGTGCACCTT
The DNA here is from genome assembly GCA_963668995.1 of Parnassius mnemosyne. Classification (NCBI taxonomy): domain Eukaryota; kingdom Metazoa; phylum Arthropoda; class Insecta; order Lepidoptera; family Papilionidae; genus Parnassius; species Parnassius mnemosyne. The sequence goes on from CAVLGL010000057.1 coordinate 5,455,355, forward strand.
ACGCCCCCACTGCCTGGCCTGCGGGTGTAGCGTCCTGTCTCCTGGTATCGTTTCAGTGAATACTGCATTGAGGACCGTGGTACGTTAAGCACAATAGCAACTTCACGCTGTGTCAGCCCTTGGTCAATTAATGCTACTGCTTGTGCAACTTGTGCTGGTGTTAATGGCATTTTTATTGGCTTTAAAGCACCTTTAGTTATTGAATTAAGACACAAGATCACAATAATTGAATAACCTTACAGTAAACTTTTCACAACACACAAATTTAAAATGTGAACTTAGTTGCTCAAATGACCCGATTCAACTAAAAATTAAAGAATTCGTCATGGTGCACTTAAACATAATGAATTACCCTCTTGAACTTGAGAGCAAACATTTTTTGACATACCTGCATAACAAACATTCATCAGAAACACTTAAAGCTTTTGCTATCGCGAGATAACCGCTTGGCCAAGATTCCGTGCCGCTGAGTGTAGATCTGCACATCTTTGAATTGTAAAGACTCAAAGTAATTTTGTACTTTTTCAAGCAGCAATGTGTTAGGACTATTGAAAAATGTTGTGTATTGTTCATGTTTACTCAATATTTTTCGCGGATACCAAAGCGTAACCAAAACTAACCTTATGTCCTTCTACTTAAGGTTCAAACAAAACTGTGCGGGTGCGGTCCCGTGCATACGTACATAACGTACCGCGGACGGCCTGGCCCCCGTCTACCTGCAGCTTTAGATTTGACGCGCGCCGGGAGAAGCGAACTGTGTGCCAGTTATCATCTGCCACGTTAGATCCGGCCAGAAGATTCTAGAACCAAACATGATAGACTATTAGACCAGGAAAATCTCCTATTTTTATAACCTTGGAGTCGACAAATGAGTGAAGGAATTTTCAATAATACGTGAATGAACACATTTTTTACAGATTTCTCCATCCTTACCACACTGAGACGGTTTGGTTCTTATGGAGCCAAAACTATAGCAATGCTACTTCCTATCACTAACTCGTGGGAAAACAAGGTGCTGTATTGCGTATTTCAATGGTATTCTTCCATCATTCAGTGACCAGAATCTCAATTGTTAAGAAATGGCATTCCTATATAATTTAATAAACCCAAACTGGTTCCCATGAACGAAGATACATTGAGACCTTAAGGATTTAACAGGAAGTCGATTTGAATGATACTAAGATTGGGTAAGTTAAAAATTTACTCATTATAGTTTTCCAGACTTTTCATCGAGAAGCATTCAGAGATGCCATCTGTTCGTGTAGAAAAATGCTATCGAGGGGTGAAAATCGGATTGATTTTCGACACAAAACGAACCAATATTTTTTTTATACTTACGACGACATATTGGAATGATGTCAACAGTGATAAAAATATAATAAATGCATAAATTACAAATTCATCATTCATTTAAGTAACAAAATATCTGTACGAAAGAAAAATCTTTTGTTTAAATGCACATAGTTAATACATTTCAGTTTTATATAGCTTACTTTTGTTTTTATAGTTTTCTTTCTTTTTATGTTCAAAGATCTAAAGCAATAAGCAATTCTGTTATTGTTGATTTGTGTAATACAATGTCTGATAAGGTGTATAAAATAGCGCTTAATGAACTATGGTCTCAGGTTTCCTCGATACAGGCTTGCATATTACATATTGTATTATTTTTCTTATTGCTAATAAAATATAATATTAATATATATATATATATATATATATATATATATATATATATATATATATATATATATATTAATATTAAAGGAAAGAAAAAAGATATCCATAGCAATAAAAAATAAAATGAATTTCATAAATTACAAATACATTTTTCGGTATCGAATATCTGTAAAAAAAAAAGAAAAAAAAGACTTATAGTCGAATTGTAATCCTGTTTTGAAGTCGCCAAAAAACTAAAACCTTGCAAATGTGTCATGTAAAAAAAAACCATTAATATTCCTGGATTATAACAGGTTGAGTCAGCCAATATATCCGATACTATTTGGCTATGTTCATAATTATTTCTGGTATATTTATTCATACTGAAGTCTCACACCTTTGTACTTATAATATCTTTATCACATTGCATACCTTCTCCCTCTCGCCCAGTTTCACACTGGCACGTACTCTCCCGGCAGCCACTGCGAGTTCGATCCTGTCACCAGAGTTTACCGTTGATGTCCTCAGTAACAAGCCCGCTTTGCTTGTACGGAATCGCAACATCAGTTCTTCTGTTTGTGTGACGTGCTCTGGACCTAACGTTGCAGTGAGATGCTGACTGCCGTTCAGAAAAATTGTTGCCGATTCTGGAAAAAAAAAGTAATTATATTCAATTAGGAATGTAATATAACGGTCATTTTACAAAGAAGAAACGAAATACAGTGGACAGCTTACGGATTGAAGAAGAGTAACATTAGGTTATTTTATAGAAACACACACAAACACACACACACACACACACACACACACACACACACACACACACACACACACACTGTAATAGAATAAAGTTGACAAAGGAGCACACAGTCTGCCTGATGGTAACTGGATGCTGTAGCCTATAGACATCAACATTAATCCTCGATAAGTAATCAAAATGCAGATGCGTTGCCACTCCTGATGACTAAAATCGAATGCCTAGTTTTCAGTAAATAGGGTTTCCGGTTCTCTACACTCACCATACGAAACACAACAGCATTGAGATGCTATTTTAGGCCGGTATTCTGTGAGACCGTGGTCCTTCTCCGGTCGAGTCAACTCATTCGTGCTACAACCATAATATAGCTGCAGCAAGGCACGTAAAGGTACGTTATTATTTTAAGAAACTAGACTATTGCAATTGATACTAACCTACACACTTAACTTTTTTGTTGCGATGAGCTTATAGCAGGAATTATATTCTGGTTAATGAGGGTCATAAAGGTAACGTAAAGGTATAATATTGGTTTTTATTATGGAGTGACACTCCGTTACAGACTATTACAGTCCACCGCTGAACATACGTCTCCGCCATAGATTACAAGATAAATGGTTTGATACACAATTTTGTATAATTATCATCAATATTATCTATTTGTTATAATTATTATATCAACATCGTCCGAACTGAAGATGAATCTAGTGACACCTCGCACTTCAAATTTCATCAAATGTTTAAATTCGCTTAAATTATAAAAAATCGCAAAGAAATAAAATATGGATATATATTCGTACAAACACATAAACATATATTTAGAATCAAACAAATATATACAGGGTTATTCTGCAATAGCCAGCCAAATTTGCAGAGAATGTTCAGAATAAATAATATAGCCAAATAGTGAAGAAAAATTAATTAAAAAAATCTTAAACTTTCTGTTCTTTTAATCTTTTAAATTCAAATTGCGTGGTAATGCATTATTTTAACTGATTTTACTGCGCTTGCACACATTCGTAAGGGTCGATCTGTAGGCAAAAACGTTGTTGTCCGTGAATCACATTCAATTCGGGACAGTTGCAAATACAAGTAAAGGCCTTATTTACTCGTATTTAAAAAACTGCAATAACGGTATATCATTATTTATACATTTGAATTTAAGTTTAAAATTTGGATACTCTTTGAAAAATAACCCTGTATATACACACGAAAATTCCCCTTTTTAGGACAGTCAGCAAAAAAGTAACGAACCTCTTCCACACGTTGGCCCTCCGTAGCTTGTGGAAGAGCAATCACAGAGCGGTCTGTTCCAGCCCTCGGAACACACACCTCCGTGCTGACATGGCGAGCTCACGCATTGTTTCATCAGTACATGACATGCTGGACGCACTGATGCTGAAATAAAAAACAGTATCACTTAATCATAGTCGTGATATAGAATTCTTACTTTGAATCTGAAACTTGCCTGATTTGGTCAAAAACTAAAAAAATTAGGATAGTCAAACTAGACGGCACTATACAGTTCTCCAGAGCAAGTAAGTATGTCAAACTTTTCTTTTATAGGATAGGGTGACAAACGAGCACACAGTCCACCTGATGATAAGTGGCCACTGCGACCCATAGACATCTACATCTATCCTCAATAAAGCCTCAAGATGCAGATGCGTTGTCACCCGTGAGGACTAAGATGTAATACCTCTTTGCCAGTAAAAAGGGTGTCTAAACTAGCACACATAAGTCCATCTGATAGTAATTTAATGTTGTAGTCCATGTACAACTACATAGAGCCCTTTAGGGTCAATGTCTAGGTTTTGTTTTTACAGAAACATGCATAGAAAATTGCATGAAAACGCGAAGAGGTAAAACTAGCAATCGTGTAGGGTTATCATCATTTTAAGAAACACAAATTTGGTCATTTTGAACGCCATCCAATTGCATTCGAGCTGGCGCGTCACCAGATGGTATGTAAGTGAAATAAACGCCGCCAGGTGGGGCGGCCGTATGCGGCTCGCAGAGCCTCGACGCGTGGGCGAAGAAGCAGTAGCTCGCTGGCCACGATGCGGTGAATCCGCGTATCTCGATTATCGCGGCCGAAGTTCACGCGACCGTGTAGGGTTCAGATTTGATTATATATTTGATATATAATCAAATCTGAATCTTTTATGATTATAGATTTTGTGCGTGTTACTTCGCTACGTGGATATGTGAATTTTGCAATATTTAACTAGTTCGGGTGATGCGGAACTGTGCAAGCGCGCGCCGAGTAGTTATACGGTCTAGGATTCGAACCACGCATTCCTTGTTCGAGAGCATCTCCCGGTTGATTGTCTGGAAAGGCGTATTTTGAATTCTTTTCGCGGCGTGGTGTTTTGGTGTCAAATGAAGGAACTTAGTTGTGTTTAACGCTGAAACGTATGACTCATTAAGAGATCGCGTTAGTTCCCTATTTATAATTTTGTGATAAGTGAACCCGGGACATTGAATGTCGAATTTTGAACTACTGTCCATACTGTGTCGGGTATCACGTGTTCTATTCTACGATGAATGTGGAGTTAGACGAGTTTAAGTTAGTTAAATGTACAATGAAGCTAATAGACTGAAATAGTGACAATGAAGAAAGAAATGGTCCAGCCTGCTGGAGCGATGCAGCATTGTGGGGCAGCCTGGAACTCGGCCGCTGCTGGTCGCCTAAGCTGGTCTAGGTCTCAGACATTTACACATCACTAAACACTACTTGCCATGCACCTCACACCCACTTACGGCCTGACCGAGCCTTGGGGCGATCTAAGAGTCGGAAACAGGTACGTATTATATTTCCTTAGCCTTCTCCCATATAGCTTAGTATTATAGGAAATTCTTCCATATGGCCATTGGGCCCGACCTGCGTCTGCCTGTCGAGGAAGCTGCTATGAGCCCCAGCCAAGACGAACTTTGCAGGGGCAGCTATAGGCCGTAACACATGATTTGTTACCAGTCGAGTGAATCTATTCATACTGCAGTCTTAATACAGTTTAAAATTGGCTCTACAACGAAAACTGTATCATAGTAAAATCATAATAATGGTTGAAACCTAGAAAATACTTCTGAATCCTAAAAGCCTTACCCGAATCTTGTTGACGGGCATACGCTGTCAAATCCTGTGGTTTCCCATTCAAGACTAAATCCCGAATGCAGCCAACAAACCCTTGCCTCAACGCCGCAGTCCATAAGGCTGGCGGCGTTCTCGATGCTGAATACTCCGCGCCCAAACCACCAACGAATAATGGCCCATCGAGCTCTAATTGGTTGGATTCGCCTGCAATGAAATCATAGCATAAGAAAAAAATTATCGTTTTTGTCATTATAATTTATATTTTTTTCTAGAATTAATGGTGACAATCGAGCACAGAGTCAACTTAATGGAAAGCACACAGTCCACCTGATGGTAAGTGGTTGCTGTGGCCCATAGACATCTACATTTATCCTCGTTTGCGAATCAAAATGTAGATGCGTTGTCACCCGTGAGGACTAGCATGGAATGCCTCATTTCCACTAAAAAGGACCTACATATACCTACATAGTTGTAGGTATATGTAGGTCCTCGATAATAAATCGAAATACAGATATACCCTATAACTCTGTTACTGTAGTATTATACTGTGTCAGCGGCCTTTTTGTCTCTGCAATCTTTTTTTTATATTTAATTAAGTTTTTTGGTGTAAAATTGATATTCTGCAAGTTACAGCAATATAAGAAAATCTTTATATGTTTTTGTTCTTTAGAATATCTCGTAACCAGTAAAATAATTCATACTAAAAGAAAGTGCTCATCATTCACCATACGAATCGCAGTACCATTTTGCTGCTTTTTATGGCATCCTGAACAAACTTGGTCCTTCCCAGGTCGAGCTGATTGGTACTGTAGATATCTTTGAGCATTCAGAACAAATTTCCTTTATTATTTCTACCCTTATTTTTTGTCTATTTCTTTGGAACTCTTTGTACCCTAAACAACTGGATGGATTTTACCCTATAGAATTTCGTTAGATGCGTCAGGGTTGTGCAAGGGATATAAGGTTTAATTTTCAATTTTTTCACCCTTTATTTATAACACTTATTACGTAGTCAAGGTTTTCTTACTTGATATTTTAGCCGTTGGGATGTTGGGTTTTTACATTAAACATACCAGGTGTTTTAAATTCCGCATTGGCCCCATCAACGGTCACCCTCCCATCTCTTCCAGTTCTTCTAAGTAGAAACTCGTGCCAATGTGAATCATCAACTCTCCTCCTTGAAGCTCGAACTCTGACTCCACCAGACCCAAGATCAACATGGACGTAGATGTAGCCGTTTAACATTTCTACAGCGAATAAATCCGCCTGAAATGCAATATTTTATTTTATAATTTCTGTTTTAGAACAACAAGTCGAAGAGAAAAGGAGGGAATTAGAAAGAATAAGATTTTAAAACTCTAAGCTATCAATTAATAACTTAAAAGAAACATAACATATTTAGTACATATCAAAATAATTGAATGGGATCAATAGAGTCTACAATGGTAAGTGGCTACTGCAACGTAAAGATACTTGTGACCAGCTTCAAATAAAGAAGGCCCTAAATACGTAGTAAGAACTAAAGACTAAGATGGAATGCCTAACAGTTTATGTTTATATTGGCTCCCTTGTACACTTTATCTAATACAGCTTTGAGTGTAATTTGTATTTAATAGCTAAGTGGTTGGTATCAACACAGGTGAACTACTATACAAAAATTGGATTTACTACCTAGAACTAACTATCCTAAATTACTAGGTCGATGATAAAAGGTGATAAAATGAACCAAAAAGATTTATACCAATTGTTTCAATATATTTACTTTTTAATGGTTGGTTATTTTACAAGATAGGTTTATTCAATAACCGTGCAATATGAACAAAAACAAGACAAAATTGACGCATACAAAGCAAAAACAAAAGATCTACACAAATATCTTGTCTAAAAACATTAACCAGTAACGAAAGCAATGCAATCAAATACTACCAAAATATGAGCTACGTAAGCTACATAATAAACTCTATATAATTCGATAAAGTATAGAAATTTAAAAATCTTAATACCAATTTGTATCAAAATTATGTAAATATAGCGTAAATGTAAATACAGCCTGATTACGTAATCAAAAAAAAACGTGATGTGAATTTGTGTAGGTAATAATAAAGCCTTCCTATCTAATGCTTAAAATCGGTGTACGCATATTTTTGTCTATCGATAGCCATTATTATGTGCTGGGGTTTTCGGATTTTTGATCTGTGCGAGGGGTCTACAGTGCACATCGATACAGATAACACAAAACACTTGACACTTCAAAGTGGGTGAAACTTTATAAGGTACCATACACAAATTCCCCTACTTTGTGAATTACGATTATCTTTACCAGTCTTTTTTTTTCATTTATTTTGTCCTACCATGCAGAATAAACGGTGGATATTAACAACTATTGGTTTATATAACGTTAATTTCTTTAAAGAAAAGCAGTGAAGCAAATGACAAAGGAAGCTTATCCACCGTTTTAACGTACAAGAAATTGCGCTAATTGTTTATTTTTAAAGAATCTTATTCACGGCATTGAAACAACAATTAATTTCATATTAGTGATTACGGATTTTATCACGTTGATCGAAGGTAGCTGAACTAGAACGTAGATAAGTAGAAATTATATGGTATCGGCATAACAACTCAGTCCCCCCCCCCCCCCCCCGTGACTAAAGGTGCTGTAAAATACCTGAAACGTCGGGAATTAAAAAGTTAAAATTAAACGCGATAAAATCCATTAACCTCACTCATTTCAATAATCAGACTCATTTTAGTTATTAAAATATTTAGTGAATTAGATTCCTTAATTCATAGGAATAAAGCAATCCCCTATACAATTTCAATGGATAACTTTATCAATGAATATGAATTTGCAGTGGTAACCGTCTCAATAACGAAAATAATTGTCTTTCTTTAAGTAGTTTCGGTTCAACCCCAAAAGCTTCACCCCTTACCGTGCAACCTACCCTTGGTGGCTTCGCGCCCATGTTGAACAGAATCAAACCGTTCGGTTCGTTGGTGCGAAATTTGAAGGATATCGTGCCAGTCTTCACTGCTTCCCATTTTGGCAATATCTGTAATAAATAATATTATGTATCATTTGAATAGAATAGAATCATTTATATTCTAGACTAGCGATCTGCCCCGGCTTCGCACGGACGGGTTTCTGCATCTCATCAAGAGTGCCACCTATCATATCCACTCAAACGCACACAAAAAAATCTCATCAAAATTATTCACAAGTTTTAACGAGACTAACGGACAACAATTAATTTTTATATATAAATATTGCATGAATACTTATTGAAAGTCGTTTAATCATTATCACTGGTTCAGTTAAAAACCTCTGGTCTTGAGAAGAACCCTAGCGGGACTTTTTTAAACATTAATTTACAATAAAATACTTTATATAATTAATATGAAAACATTTAAAAACAGCATATTAATATAATAACCCTTATTGAACATTATTATTTATTTATTAATAATCGTTTTTTTTTTTTCAAGAATCTTTAAGGATAAGTATATGTAAGTCGAAAAAAATTTGAGAGTTGCATACTTTCTTTGGGAACTCTTTGTTCGAATTTATTTTTAACCTATTGGGTAGTGGAAACTACAATAAACAATTATTATTTATGGACGGTTTCGTAGCGCAATGGCAATGAGTTGCTGAGCTGCTACTGAGAATTGCAAAAAAAAAACAATTAATGATTTTGGTCCGATCTGGGATTTGCACACGCGACCTCACGATCAGCAACCACGTTTATTACCACAAGATCAATGATGCAGTTGATGGTACATTAGTGTTATAAAATAAATGAAAAGTATCATACAACTTGCGCGCTGAGCTATATACGCAATGATAATTATAATCTAGATTTTATGAAGTAATCTGCGAAGGACGTGATTAGTTTATCAAAAATGTACGCATTAATCCACCAATAACAACAACTTCTCATAATAGTGTCTCCGATGTGATGCTCCTGAAATTTGTTCCGAATGTTAGCTTGGGTGCAGTTTCAGGCTACTATAGTTAAGGTTTTTGACAAATATTGGCTTCGCACGACATACATTAATATTCTATCAAAATGACGATTAATACGACAAAAGTCCTTGCGAAATCCTCATCCCATTCCGTAGGTATAACCTTCGTGCATATACCGTGTCATACATAACAGATGTGAAATACTTAGATCTGCGAGGTAATAATTTTTTTTTATTGGTAAGTTTTAATCACTATGAAACTGTAAATCGGAATGTGACATTTCAAAACAATTTCAGGTAAAAATCCAACTGCTGTTAACTGCTGATATGTATAAATAAAATTGAATTGTCTGTCTGTAATATCGGGACAACTGCATTTTATGGAGCTATTGCTGCTATGCCGTACGGTGAGTGTAGAGAAACGAAGACCCTTTTTACGGTAAACGACGAATTTCATCTTAGTCCTCAAGTGTGACAACGTATCCGCATTTTGATTTTTAATCTCTTTTTCTCTTTTTAATCTACTTACCATCAGGTGTACAGTCCAGTGCTCTTTGTCAGAAAAATGGTCTTTCATTATTTTCTCAAATGTAAATAACGCCGTATTAATAAACCTTACCCACGCAAAGTAGTAAGCACCATAAGTTAATTCAAGTACAGATATCATCATCATTTTCATTATAGTCCATCATAACAATGCTAAAAGAAAGGAAAAACAATTCTAAAATAATATAATTAGCCGGCGTACAGTGTAGCAATGAGAACAAAAGTATGGAAGCACGTAATCGATAAAAATCATTAATATTTTACATTAACACCCCAAGGTGAAACCCCTGCAATTACAATCGTATCATGAGTATAGTCAGAATACCGAGAATTTAAATCATTAAAGCACTTATATGGGAGTTGAAACAACCTTGCCAGTTCATTTACATTAGTTCTTTAAGGGTAGTTACTACTAAGATCAATGAAAATATTAAAATATTGCCAGAATAGTATAACATTAATGGAAAAATATTGCATAAAGCACATTAGTGTCTTTATACCACCGAATGAGCGATTTATATGTTGTTGTGTTTGATCAAATCATTAGAAGGCCATATTCTAACATCTAAATATATGGAACCTCACTTTTAGGATTTCTAGAGTACAATTTGACTGGTATAAATAGATGGTATAAATTAGGCAGCTGTAGGCCGTAACCAATTTGTTAACGGCCTACAGCTGCCTAAATAAGAGTAGAATCTTCCGGGCCCATAGCGGAAGACCTTACAAGCAGATGCAGGTCGGGCCTCAGCTAGGGGCCGCGTGGAAAGTCTCTAATAACAATAAACAATAAGGAGGGAGCGTTCGATCTTGCTGCTATTCAACAGGGAGAAACAAATGTTTGTTTGTTTCTAAGTGTGAATATTTTCTTCTCGTATATTTTGAGGACATTAAATTGGTATTTGGAGAAAAACTTTGTGTATTCTCCGACAAAAATTATGGTGAAGCTATAATGACGATATAAAAACCAATATTTTTTTCCGTCTTACCTTTTTTATAACATCGAATCAACCTCTCCATGGCAATTTCATTGCGCCAAATGCTAATGTAAATGTTTCCGCTTTGCTACCCGCAGTGATCGTTTTAAATTGTACGTTATATTCAAGCAAAGAGTTTTTCTAAATTTCAATTGCAAATGTTACACATGAGTTGGTTTAGGTTGAATTTAGAATCGTTTGGCAGGAATTTGGGGGAGTAAGGTGTTTTATTTTGCAGAGGTTTGGTCCCCGATTATAACGATAGGTTTATTAATCAAAAGATAATGCACCATTATCGAAAAAAAATATTATAACCTGAAATGTGTAATATTACGTAAAAGCTAGATAAACACTTTATGTGAAACTAGTGCTAGTGTTTATCCAAATTACAAAAATAAATAGAAATTAATTATAATGAAATTCATGCGATCTAATTACAGCAAGGAATAAAAAACATAACATCACGAAGCCGAAGTAAAAAAGTGTGCCCTTCGTTTCTTCACGACAAATTAAAATTAGTATTTCCTTCAAACTCCATTAAGTGAATGCCAGTACTGATTATAGCAATTTCGATAACACTTTCGGAAACCTGAAAACCTGGGGTCGAAAGAATGATTTATTACACGTCAAAGTGACTTATGAACCTAGTTACAGCAAAATTGAGCAATCATGAATTCAAATTTTTATAACATATACCAACCGATCGTGACCTCATTCAAACTAATTCACAAATTTTCAAGAATTTAATACCTTATTTATTTCAGTGGATTTTGTTAAGTCTAAGACTTATTAAAACTTTAGTTAAAAATTACGAAAGTGGAATTGATGATATTTTGATTCTATAATGTTTGTATCGCACCAAAATATAAACATGAGTAGGGCGCTTAGATCCATGGCGGTTTCAAGAACGATGGCATTTTTTTATAGGATAAGGGTGACAAACGAACACAAAGTCCACCTGATGGTAAGTGGTTGTTGTGGCCCATAGACATCTACATTTATCCTCGATTACGAATCAAAATGCAGATGCGTTGTCACCCGTTAGGAATAAGATGGAATGCCTCGTTTTCAGTAAAAAGGGACTCCGGTTCTCTACACTCACCATACGAAACACAGCAGCATTAAGCTGCTATATTACGCTGGTATTCTGTGAGACCGTGGTCCTTCCCCGGTCGAGCCGACCCATTCGTGTTACAACTATCCCAGAAATATAGCTGCAGCATGGCTCTACCACGTATAACCACGTACATTCTTAAAGCTAAGATTAAAAGAACGACAAAGGAGCATGATATCCGATCAGATCTTAACTCTTTTATGGGCGATGCCGACTATCCCGGAAAACGGTTATACCAAACTTTTACCCTTTTTCCATTTATATTTTTGTAGGAGGTTATTAATTTTTGAAAAAAAGTTTTATCCGTTTATTAATCTAAATACCACGGGTCACGGCGGCCATTATTAATTGGATTATAGTGCCCGAGTGTATGCGTAAGTACAGGCGCACTCTATTCACTCACTCTCATAATCCAATGGGATAGCAAATCGACAAGCCTGGAGAGAAATCAGGCGCAGGACCAACGGCTTTTACCTGCCTTCCGTGGCACGGGGTGAAGCACCGTAAACTTCCTTACTCCGGAGAGAACTGAGAATTTCTTTACAGGAAAACTTAATTACTATTTTTGCCCTAACCCGGGATTCGAACCCAGCACCTCATGATCAGCAGTCGCGTTTACGTTAGACCAACGAGGCATACATTTATACATAACCTTTAACGTATAACGTGTTATAGATGTTTAAGCTCCGAATAAATAATAGTAGTACGTAGTTTAAGCTTCACTGTTATCGTTTTAAAATTTAAACTAAAAAAAAATAATGTCGAAATTATGTGTTATTTGTCGTTTACAAATTATTTCCTTTGAATATGCCTGAAATTAATAATTTTTAGTTTCTATTTCACCTTCTAAAAACTAATAATTATCTAGATTTTTGATGAGTCTGTGAATCAGTGAGCGACGAAAATGTCACTTCTATAACCTAAATAACTTCATAAATAGTTACATTTACTACTATACATTTATGAATGAATGAATGAATGAATATACTTTATTGTACACCACAAACTAATAAACAAATTACGTAACAATAGACAGGTTAAATGTACAATTTGGCGGCCATATCGCTGCATAGCGATGTCTTCCAGGCAACCAAGGATGTAAAGGAATAAACAATGAATACTGGGTAGGTGGTGCAATATAATTATACAAAATCTAATATCAATACATGCGATATATAGACAATAAATGCAATAAAATAACATATAAATAACTAACACATGAAATGATATAAATTACTAATACATAATAAAATATAAAGTAAAGCATATAATACATAGATAAACATACATATATAAGAGTATATAAAAAAACTTACATATCTACCCAAAAATACATAAATAAATTACAAATTTTCTCAAACAATAATATAAAGCTGATAAATACAATAAATACATAATCACATAATTATCCTAACGGTCTCCGGACGATTGAGACAAGTAATGTTCTTCAAGTAGTCTCTTAAAGATTACAATAGATTGTGCTTCACGTATGCGCAAAGGTAGGACATTCCAGAGCTTAATAGACTCGACAGTGAACGATTTATTAAAAAACGATGTTTTGTTAAGTTGGTACCCTTAAAACTAATTTTCTAGAAGAGCGTAGAGGTTCCCCCGGAAGCCCCACAAAATAAAACTTCTCTTTTAGATAGGGAGGAGCAGAAGGATGAAATAATACACAGTAGAGAATAGAGAGAATATGCATGTTCCGGCGAAGTCGGATAGGTAACCACTTGAGACGTGAGCGAAATTGGGAAATATGGTCATATTTGCGCAATCCAAATATGAACCGAATACTAGTATTTTAAAATCTCTCAAGCTTATTTAGCTGGTCCTCAGTTATGTCTACATAGCTTGCGTTAGCATAGTCGAGGAAGAGAATTTATTTATATGAGAGAGAGCTAACGAGCATACGGCTCACCTGATGCTAAGTGACTACCGCCGCCCATGAACAACTGCAACACCAGGGGAATTGCAAATGCATTGCCGGCTTTTTAAAAACGAGTCCGGAAAAATTGCTGGTGGTATTTGATTCCATAAAGAAGTTGTGCGAGGAACAAAACTTCTCCTAAATCGCACAGTTGTAAACTGCCAATAATCCAAATGGTACAGATGGTATTTCGAATTCTGTTGCGATGTGCGATGGTGAAATTGAGGGGTTGGTTAGTCCATTAGTCCGAACAATTGCTCTGAGCACTGAGATACGATTGAATACGTAAAGAGATGCAACATCTCCCCACAGCACCAGTGAGTCAAGCCGATCAGAAAGAGCTCTGCTCTCCGCTCTGCGCTGAATGCGATCAAATGGTAGGAGCGATAAATTTCACTGCTAAATTCTACACTAACATGCAGCAGTTATTTAGCTTAAAATATTATATTTAGTTTGATTCTTTATATTTGTTCCGAAATTTAGAACTTCGAGACGAAACCAGCGTTATAAATAATTTCCTTTTGTTTGAGCAAAAGATTTCACTGGGCCCGACATAATTGATTTAATTAACTCTCTATTATATCCAAAAACGATAAGTTAAAATTGACCAGTGAAGTGAAATAATACAATTTTGTCTAAGTAACGAAGCATTAAGTCGTGAACGGCGCCCGGAAGGAGCGCTTAGAAATTTTTAAAATATTTTAGCACTTCTCTCAGACTGGTCAATTGTTCAACCCAAATTCAATAATGTTCGGCCAATCTAATCATGCCGAACCACTCCGGATTCTCAATAGAATTCTAGTGTCGTATTTGAAGTATTGCGAGATAAAATACTTCCAACCAATGTTCAAGTTACGGTTGAAGTTACGCCACAACATTGTTAGTAATTTATTCTTAGTCCGTAGATAATAGGATAATAGTTGCAAGTGTCTACTTAGCCATGCTGCAGCTATATTAGTGGTATAGTTGTAGCACGAAAGGGTCGGCTCGACAGGGGAAGGACCATGCTCTCACAGAATACCAACGTAAAATAGCAGCGTAAAGCCGCGTCTCCACTTTCGGCGGCACCATCAAAGGAATACGCTTGTTGCCAACATTTGTTCCCTCGGTGGAGACGATTGTTGACTGAAACATTTGTTGGCAACACGTGTTGGCAACTGTTGTGTTGGCAACAAAACTTTGGTGGAGACACAGCTTTTCTGTAATTAACTAGTGTTGGCAACAAAACTTGTAACAATGTCGGGAACCATATTTCCATTTTCGGCGGCAACATCAAAGGAATACGCTTGTTGCAATCATTTGTTCCCTCGGTGGAGGCGCTTGTTGGAAGCATTTGTCGGCAACATCGGAAACAAATGTTGGTAACTTTTGTTGAGTTGTAAACAGTTGGAAACATAAATGTTGTCAACATTTTTGGTCGATACGCGGCTTAACGCTGATGTTTTTCGTATGGTCAGTGTAGAGAACCGGACTCCCTTTTCACTGAAAACTAGGCATTCCATCTTAGTCCTCACACGGGTGACAACGCATTGCATTTTGATTCGTAATAGAGGATAGACATAGATCTCTATGGGCCACAGCAACCACTTGCCATCAGGTGGACTGTGTGCTCGTTTGTCACCCTTATCCTATATAAAAAAATATTCTACGTACGTTTAACGTAAAAGCAATTGTAAAAAATGAAGTTCTTTTTAGCCGATTTCGAAAAAGTTTGAGGTAGTTAATTCGAATATATATTCTTTTTTTTTTGTTATTATGAAACGATTTTATTTTCCTGTTTAATCGGCTACAAAAATGGAGAAGCTTTACAGTTTGACTGTAGGTTTTTTTGTATCAACGCGACATCTAAGTGAATTGAGATCCGAATTTGATGTTACCTTTTTTTTAAATTATACTTCAGGTTAGCCCCATATTGTATGTAGAAAATATAACTATTATGTAACTATTTAGACGATTTTAAAATAGTGATATTCATTAGTTGACTATTAATAATAAGTAATCGCCAACCTCAAAGTTTTTTTTTTTTATATTAGGTATTTGTATTACGTTTTGAAATATTTTATATGTGCAAGTATGATTTTTTTAACCCACAACGTGAAAAGATGGGTGTTATAAGTTTGACCGCTATGTCTCTCTGTCTGTATGTCTGTGTGTCTCACGGTAGCTCTTAAATGGTCTAAGCTTTTAAACGGGTGAACCGATTTGGGTGCGAATTTTTAGTAATAGTGTTCTGTGGGGTTTTTTTTTTAATTTAAAAGTAAGTTTTCTAGCGGTGGTTCTTAGACATGTTTTATAAAAATTGGTTCAACCGTTTCAAGGTCATCAGCTGTTTTGCTAGTTGCGGTAGGGTTCTTTTCGTAGGTTTTTAAAACTTTCAATTTAAGTTATTGAATTTAAAGAAGAAAGTGCCCTAAATAGTTTTATTTTAACGTTTTTTTTTTTGTTAACCTATATATTTTAATTCCTTGATACCTGAAATAAAGATATCGTGTTGTATTGTAAACTCTTGATTAAGAGAGGATCTAGCAGAGTCTACTGCACTTGAGGATGCCTCACTTAGAGGCGAAACACCTGTCGTATTAACGACGGTGGTGTGTTTTTCCTAGTGTAGTGGTTTTGGTAGTAGTGGTGCTGGGATTAATGGTAACGAGGATAGGTAGTTCATGGAAGCCGGGAGGTGCTCTTCAAACTATGTAAGATACGTCATTTTATTTTATTACGTGGATCTTAGCTAATATTCTTTTTATAATCTTTAATATAATGGATTTCCGCAAATAAACGGCTGATTCTATTAATTAAACTCTTGCTTACCAAATGCGCATCTCTTGTACTGAATGTGACGGGGTCGGCAGAGTCCGTAGCAGTGCAGGCGTATTCTAAACGACCCGTAACAGTGATGAGCTTACTGCCAGTGCGCGCTAGGTCGATCAGGTTTAGTCGCAATGTATCTGCTGAGAATTCCACCTGCGGAAGGGAAAATGACTTCATAATAAACTTTATACGTGGTAAAGCCACGCTGTAGTTATAATACAGTTGTAGCATGAATGGGTCGACTCGCTGAACTACGCTCTCACAGAATAATGCTGTGTTTCTAACTAGAAACGAGGCATTTCATGTTAGTTCACAGGGATGATAACGCATCTACATTTTGATTCTTAATTGAGGATAAATGTAAATTGGTCACAGCATACACTTAATATCTATAGCTACTGCATGCTCGTTTTTCATACTTAGTCTATGAAAAAGTTACACGAATCCCCAAGAAATATGCATGTGCAACCAGTGGTAAATAAAAAATGACTTTCAATAAGTATTATGTAATAATCAATATTGAATTAAAATCATTCTATTCTATTCTATTCATGTATATTATTATGTTTACACCTTATAAAATGTCTTCAGAATATGTGATAGTAGATAAGTGAAGTATATTTGGTAATATTTTTAGTAGAAATATCATTCTTGTCATCAACTGCTGTATGGAATAGAATAGAATAATTCTAACTCAATCTAGATTACAAGTAATTCTTCATTTCTTAATTTTCGTCATTGCCATGTTTTTTATTTACCAAGGGGTACAATAGAATAGAATAGAATAGAATAATTTTTATTCAATATACATTACATGTGTAATTCTTATTGAAAGTTATTTTTTACTTTACCACTGGTTCGAAAAAAACCCTCTGTCCTGGAAAGAACCAGCAAGAAATCCAGCGGGCCTTTTTTTTAAATAAATTTTACAATGCAAATGATTACGAACTATTAACAAAATTTATTTTAGAAACTGCTTGGAAACGACCACCTCATTCCCAGGGGTTATTATCAACCATGTATTCATTTATACTATAATAACCCTTTTTATACAGTTTCAGCTTAATAAAATATTTAAGCTTGGTAATAGAACCTGTACACTTTCCGGGACCTTGTTGTAATAGCGTATACATTGCCCCAAGAATGAATTACTGAATTAGTGTATATTCCTAGTGTTTCGAGCGGGGAATTTAGAGAGGGGGTCGAGCCTCAACTACCATAATATGTTTAAAAATATATATACTCAGCGAAATTATATTTTTTTAAACATATATAAGCTTATAATAGCAATTTTTATATAATTTTTCTTTAATCAAATATGAATAAGTAGCAAAACAAATATTTATTACGAACATTTATAACAGAATGTACATAAATATACCTTTTTTAAGCATCCGATGAAATTCGTGTGAACCCTAGCTCCGGGCAATGCTCGGGCATTGAGGGAGCCCCCGACATGTGCTCTGGAACTAGCCAGCATTGTAAACGACCCGGCTACGTGAGAGTGGTCCGTGTACACGTCATCCACAACTGCCGACACCTGGAAACAATGAAATGTTTATATCATGTTATCATGACGTTTTATTAATATATACGTTTTTTTTTTATAGGATAGGGTGACAAACGAGCACACAGTCCACCTGATGGTAAGTGGTTGCTGTGGCCCATAGACATCTACATTTATGCTCGTTTGTGAATCAAAATGCAGATGCGTTGTCACCCGTGAGGACTAAGATGGAATGCCTGTTTTCCAGTAAAAAGGGTCTCCGGTTCTCTACACTCACCATACGAAACACAGCAGCATTAAGCTGCTATTTTACGCTGGTATTCTGTGAGAGCGTGGTCCTTCCCCGGTCGAGCCGACCCATTCGTGCTACAACTATACTACTAGGTAATATAGCTGCAGCATGGCTCTACCACGTGAAAGTAGTGAAAGTAATACGTGTAAAATAATTATAAAAAGTCGACCAAATGCGAGTCGGACTCGCGCATGAAGGCTTCCATAACATCGTAAAATACGCCCCTATAAATTTTAATACATTTTTATTTTTCACATTATGTGAAAATTTCAACTGTCTACCTATTACGGATCGTGAGATACAGCCCGCTGACAAATGGACGGACAGACAGCGGAAGCTTAGTAATAGGGTCCCGTTGGTTACCCTTTGAGTACGGAACCCTAAAAATACGAAACCGTATGAATTACACAAATAAAATACAAATTTTAATACAAACTGGCAACCTACCCTGGTTTTGCCTGTATAAGTAGGATCTATTAATGACTTTATTTAGATTTAGATAAGATAATCAAGGACCATATATTTATCAATTTTAGGTTCTTTCTTTCAAAAAAAATCTTAAAGTTTTTCGTATAATATATGGCCTTGATCTCTCCAGGCATTGCTCTTGTTCGTGATAAGTTTCATTACAATCGGTTCAGCTATTCCAAATACGCCGGGATAGACAAACAGATAAAAGCCATTATTTCGATATTACAGAAAGGTAAAGTGCCTGTATGTATTTCATTTATATGTAGTATAGATAAAAAAGATTAAATAACACGTATCGATCTTAAGTTGTAATGGCCCTGGAGAGAATATAGGTCATGGTTATGAAACTGTTGTATTGTCATCGCTTCTTATTACCTATACAAAACAGATAATTTAGACGTCTGGCAGTCGGTTTAATTGAATCACAAACTTCCATTACATTAATACACAGATTCATTGTTAATTACAATTTTATGTGCTGATTTGCCACATGCTCTATTTTTACATGGTAGAGCCATGCTGCAGCTATATTAGTAGTATAGTTGTAGCACGAATGGGTCGGCTCGACCGGGTAAGGACCATGCTCTCACAGAATACCAGCGTAAAATAGCAGCTTAATGCTGCTGTGTTTCGTATGGCGAGTTTAGAGAACCGGAGACCCATTTTACTGGAAAAGAGGCATTCCATCTTAATCCTCAAGGGTGACAACGAATCTGTATTTTGATTTGCAAACGATGATAGGTGTAGATGTCTATGGGCCACAGCAACCACTTACCATCAGGTAGATTGCGTGCTCGTTTGTCACCCTTATTCTATAAAAAAAATGCTCGATGGTGAAAGAAAACATCGTGAGGACACCTGCATGTCTGAGAAATAAGAAAAAAATTATTTCGAAGACATGTGAAGTTCACCAACCAATTGGGGCAGCGCGGCGTATATTTCCTTGCCCTAAATCCTTCTCAGAAATTAGAGGAGGACTGTGCCCATTAATGGGACGTATATAGGCTGTAACTTTAACTTGTTAACTTTAACATATGCGTCACATACAGGTTAAACTAACAAAAGCTAGTTTCAATAAAACAAAATCGCTGAAATGCCATTATAAATGATAAGTCTTTAGTCTTCAGTCCTTAAACGAATCATACAATTCTAAAATGGCGCTTCATAAAAGTTGTAAGTGATTGAAAATGTTGTGGTGGTGTTAGAATATCCACTACCCCATATAATCACGTGGTTGTCGTAAGAGGTGACAAGGGAAACTACAGATAACCAGGAGATGTTGAAGCTGCGGTTGTCTACCGGCTTGTCAAGCATGGCGACTGTAAATAATTATAACGTAATCTACGGGGCCTATGTTCTATGGCCTATATTCAACAGTATACTTTGATTGGTGGATATGTTGATGATGACACCATGATCTATTTTTTCAGCTATCCTAAATTAATTCGACAAAATAAATTATAGCCGATTTTTTAATCATTAGGTAAAAGTTATTCATAGATTAAAGTACAACGTAAACAAATTAGAAATTACAGTCGAATGAATTAAAATTGTTCAACAGTTTCAATTTTATATTCATTCAGGTTATAGTTTATTTAATCAACTTTTATGAGACGATTAAAAATCGGCTCTTAGTCAAATAAATAAAACAAGTCAAACAAATAAATATTCAAATTTTAATTTTAAGCGTAAGGCTTAAATTTATTTGTTGGAATAAAACTAATTTTACAGATTTTACCGCGTTTAATTTTAACTGTTTTAATCCACATCTTGTACGTGCCGTGTAGTGGCGGTCAAGAATATCCACTACCCCATATCCTCCCGTGGGTGTCGTAAAAGGCGACAAAGGGAAACAGGCAGGAGATGGGCAGCAGCATCTTCCTGATAATAGCCAAATTACAATAAAAAAACTGCGGTTGCCAACCCGCTCGCCAAGCGTGGCAACTATGGCAAATACCCCCCTATGAATGACAGTAACAAAGAAACGGCCCCCAGTCCCCGGGGGCCCCGCTATTCCTGGCTACGGTGGCGACCATGGTAACGGCGGGGCAGGGGGTGCTAAGAATCTCCGGTGGAGGTTCGGTTGCCACCTTAGACGATTCGACCTGGCAACGTACAACGCACGCACCCTGAGGACTGACGAGAAGATCGTGGAGCTGGAAGAAGAGATAGACAAGTTGCGCTGGCATATTATAGGATTATCCGAAGTCCGAAGAGAGGGGGAGGACACGGTAATCCTCGAATCCGGCAACTTGCTCTATCACCGGGACGGCGACCATCTGCCCCAAGGAGGTGTCGGATTTATCGTCCACAAGTCTCTCGTTAACAACGTTGTAAAGATCGGGAGTGTGTCGACAAGGGTTGCGTACCTTATACTCAGAATCACCAAACGGTATTCGCTGAAGGTCATACAGGTTTACGCACCAACCTCGGCACACCCCGATGAGGAGGTGGAGGAAATGTATGAGGATATCTCTAGAGCCATGCATTCCTCCAAAACCCAATATACGGTGTTAATGGGAGACTTCAATGCAAAACTAGGCACAAGAGAGAACGGTGAGCTGAAAGTAGGGAAATTTGGAATAGGGCAACGGAACCCAAGGGGCCAGCAGCTGGCCGACTTCATGGAGAAAGAGGGACTCTTTATGATGAACTCTTTCTTCCAGAAGCGGCCCCACAGGAAGTGAACCTGGTCGAGCCCCGACGGTTCCACAAAAAATGAGATTGACTTCATTATGACGACCAGACGACAACTGTTCAGTGATGTCTCCGTGATCGCGAGGGTGAAAACTGGTAGCGATCACCGAATGGTTAGAGGCACACTGAACCTAAACGTTAAGTTGGAGAGGTCTCGTCTAATGAAGTCAACGCTCCGTCCCCCTCGTGCTCTGTTCCAAAGTCCCGAAACCTTTCAGCTCGAGTTACAAAACCGTTTTCAGTGCCTGGAAGACTGCAATGAAGTGGACGATATGAATGACAAGCTCGTGGAAACTGTCCATGCAGTCGGAGCTAAGTTCTGCAAGACCCGCCGCAGAAGAACACAAAAACTCTCCGATCACACTCTTAATCTCATGGCTGTTAGACGGGAGATGAAGCTACATTCTTCAACAGACTTGACAGCATACAGGCATCTGAACAGACAAATCTCCAAATGCATGCGGCGGGACTTACGCAACTTCAATACAGCTCGTATTGAAGAAGCGATCGAGCGGAACCAAGGCTCCAAAGTCTTTGCCAGAGATCTGTCTGCCAGAAAGAGCCAACTGTCAAAGCTGAAGACAGAATGTGGCAGCATCGTTTCCGGGACACCTGAGAATTTGAGTGAGATTGAGAGGTTCTATGGGCATCTGTACACATCATCGTTGGAGCCACACGCAAGTGTGAGTAACGATCCAAGAGCGAGTCTCATCCGACACTATTCCGAAGATATCCCGGATGTCAGTCTGAGCGAGATTAGGATGGCTCTCCAGCACCTTAAAAACGGTAAGGCCCCAGGCGAGGATGGAATTACAGCGGAGCTTCTGAAAGCGGGTGGAAGACCGGTAATTGAAGTCCTTCAGAAGCTCTTTAATTCTGTCCTCCATGGTGGCATTACACCGGAGGCGTGAAGCAGAAGTGCGGTGGTCTTGTTCTTCAAGAAAGGTGACAACGCTCTCTTGAAGAACTACAGACCGATTTCCCTTCTGAGCCGCGTCTACGTGCTGTTTTCGAGAGTCATTACGAATCGTCTCGCACGCAGACTTGACGACTTCCAGCCTCCTGAACAAGCCGGTTTCCGAAAGGGCTTTAGCACCATAGACCACATACATACCCTTCGGCAAGTTGTACAGAAGTCCGAAGAGTACACTTTGCCACTATGTCTGGCGTATGTGGACTATGAGAAAGCCTTTGATTCCGTCGAAATTTGGGCGGTGCTGCAGTCCCTTCAGCGGTGCCAAGTTGACTGTCGGTATATCGAAGTGTTGAAGTGGTTGTACAGTAGGGCTACGATGGCTATCCGAGTACAGAACCAGAATACGAAACCTATCCAATTGCAGAGAGGTGTAAGACAGGGTGACGTCATATCCCCGAAACTCTTCACCGCTGCATTGGAAGACGTTTTCAAGCTTCTGGACTGGAAAGGATACGGTATCAACATCAATGGCGAGTACATCACTCACCTTCGATTTGCCGACGATATAGTCCTTATGGCAGAATCGCTGGAGGACCTAAGCACTATGCTCAATGACCTCAATAGTGTTTCCCAACGGATAGGTCTTAAGATGAACATGGACAAAACAAAGATCATGTTTAATGTCCATGTCACACCTATGCCGGTAGTTGTTGGGAGCACTAAGCTCGAAGTTGTTGACGAGTATGTTTACCTGGGACAAATAGTCCGACTAGGTAAGTCCAACTTCGACCGAGAGGTCAATCGACGGATTCAACTCGGCTGGGCAGCGTTCGGGAAGCTACGACACATCTTCTCGTCAGACATACCTCAAAACCTTAAAACGAAATTGTACAACCAGTGCGTGTTGCCAGTGATGACTTACGGAACTGAGACGTGGTCCTTCACTGCTGGCCGTATGAGGAAGCTCAAGGTCGCTCAGCGAGCTATGGAGAGGGCTATGCTCGGAGTTTCTCTGCGTGATAAACTTAGGAATGAGGATATCCGCAGTAGAACCAGAGTGACCGACATAGCCCAACGGATTAGTAAGCTGAAGTGGCAGTGGGCCGGCTATATAGCTCGAAGAACCGACTACCGATGGGGAAGAAAGGTTCTCGAGTGGCAGCCTCGTACCGGTAAGCGAAGTGTAGGGCGACCCCCACTAGATGGAGTGACGACCTGGTAAGACATGCAGGAAGTCGATGGATGCAGGTGGCTCAGGACCGTGCTTTGTGGCATTCTTTGGGGGAGGCCTATGTTCAGCAGTGGACTTGTGAAGGGCTGTAATGATGATTATGATGATGAATCCACATCTTCACACTTAATGTTAAACACTTCAATCACTGCTCTAAGTACTGCAAAATGCCCGAAAGGTCAACATTTAAAAAAGTAAAAAAAAAAATCTGTAAAATTAGTTTAATGCCATGTGTAGTCTTCGCTTAAATATAAAACATCACTCATATTTGTTTTAGGGTAATCGCAATGTATGCCTTTGAAACAACTGCGTAAAACATTCCCATACAAAACATTTGTGGAACACAGACACATAGACGCTAAAATGATTCTATAAACGTTCCATTTCCCTGAATTTGGCACGGAATACCAGAAAACATTAAGATGATAAACAGTTGTGGTAACTCAGGGGCTAAGGCTTTCGCTGTAAATTTCACGACACGCGAGCAACCCGGGTTCGATCTCCGCAGGCACCAATGAAATTGTTAACTGTACTGATAGGACTGATTTACCATGTGCTCGCAGGTGATTGAAAACATCGCAAGGAAACATGCTTGTCTGAGAAAATAAAAAAATATTTCGAAGACATGTTTTTTTATAGAATTAGGTGACAAACGAGCACCTGATGGTAAGTGGTTGCTGTGGCCCATAGACATCTGCATCTATCTTCGTTTGGGAATTAAAATTCAGATGCGTTGTCAGCCGTGAGTAATAAGATAGAACGCCTCTTTTCCAGTAAAAAAGGTGTCCGGTTCTCCACACTCACCATACGAAACACAGCAGCATATGCTGCTATTTTACGCTGGTATTTTATGAGAGCGTGGTCCTTCCCCGGTCGAGCCGACCGATTCGTCCTACAACTATACTATTAATATAGCTGCAGCATGGCCACGTAACACGCATTGTCGCAGCGTGGTTGACATTTCCTTGCCCTAAAACCTAGACCTAAAACTCTCTCAGCATGTTTGTGTCCAGGAGTGGGGACGTACACAGAATGTTACCTTGTATTTTCACTTTATTTTATTTTTTATTTTCTTTTTAAAAATGTCTCCCCTACACTAGGCTTTTCTCCGATATCGTGGAGGCAGTTTACAAACCTAAATTGCACTGATATATTATAGTTTACTTATAACTTCCAGTTTGTGTTCTACAAAATTATACTTACCTCTATTATTACAAAGTTGTTATTACTCTGTACATAGTCTGTATGTACATGTTCAAGCTGTTTTAACAATACCGTTTCCCGGGAAAACTTATTTAATAAACGCCACCCCTTGGGGACAACATTTTGTTTTCATATAAGATATAACTCGTAAAATATATTGGAAAAATACTGTCCAAGCCCCTAGTTACCGGAATAACTCAAGCGCAGATGTTTCTAAGTGTGGCTTCAAGAACATTGTAATATATTGCCATTATACAAAATAAATCGTACGCTTGTTTACGACAGTTATGTAAGTTATGAACGGCTTAGCGTTCGTAAAAATATGGTTGGTGTAATATTTCTTGTATTTTACCTTATCTATACGTCTATACATATAACTTAAATTAAAGGGTATCTTTGTAATTCCGAAATAACTACCTCTTATTAAGCTGAGGGGGCTATTTTGGATAAATTAAAAAAATTGTCTGTCTGTCTGACCGGGCTGAAACTATTGTAATGAAACTTCAGGAACAGAAACTGGAAGCCTTTTTGGAGAAGTTAAAAAATTGATAAAATAACGGTCTTTAATGATAAAATAAAGTCTAAATAATGCATCATATATAAATTCTACTCAGGCAAGGCCAGGGTTGTTATTTTCAAATTACAACATAACATAACACTACAAAACTAAACATAACGTAACATAACAAAATATAGTATAAAAAATATAAATAAAAAAAACATAAACTCACGCCTGTCACCCAGAAGGGTAGACAGAGACTACGGACTTCCATTTGGCGCGATCCTGACACACCTTTCTCGCCTCCTTTACAACCATATGGTTCTACGCATGCACGTCGTCGGTTATTATGGTATTCCTAGACGCGCGGTACGCACTCAGGGCTGGAGGTATTCACCGCGATGCCTTAAGGCGTGTTGGCGGACTTCACGTATTTTTGAATTCATTTAACTATTCAACCATGAAATTTTCCCACGGTGCTTTCCTTCACCGCCGAGCACGTGATAAATCACAATAATATATATTATACGTGTTAAAGTTACGCTGCATTTGATTGTAGCTTGAATAGGTAATCGGATTGACCGAGAAAGCACTTGAAATAGCAGTTTACTGCTGCTGAGTTTCGTATGGTGAGTGTACGTAACCTAATATTTAAAATTTCGACGGCTCCCTGGCGCGGTGGCTTAGCAATGAGTTGTAGCGCTGGAGGCCGCGAGTTCGAATCCCTCACGGAACAAGTATTTTTATGGCCTACAAATAATTGTTCCGGGTTGTACTTGTGCAATTTGTGTTTGGAAACTGCCTCCACGATACAGGAGAAAATCCTAGGGTGGGGGTAACGTTTTTTAAAAAAGAAAAAAATTGTTTAAAATTGATGGTAAATGGAAACGAGGTAGTCAATTCTATCGTCGACGACCGAGTCCTTTCCGATCGGCTCGATTCACTGGCACTGCGAAGAGATGTTGCATCTCTTTGCGAATTTTATCACATCTATCAGGGGAGAGCTCTGAGGAATTGTTCGAACTAATTCCAGCCGCTAAATTTCACCATCGCACATCGCGAAAAAACTCGCGTTTCCATCCATACTATCTGGATGATTGGCGGTCCACCACTGTGCGATTTAGAAGAAGTTTTCTTCGTCGCACAACTTCCTTGTGGAATTTATTACCACTAGCGATTTTTCCGGACTAATACGACTTGGGTCCTTCAAAAAAAAGAGCCTACTCCTTTTTAAAACGCCGGCAATGTATCTGCAATTGCCCTGGTGTGCAGTTCTTCATAGGCTGTGCTAGTCACTTAGCACCAAGTGGGCCGCATGCTCGTTTGCCCCTCTCCTATAAAAAAAGGTCATCAGGGGTATTGCCACCATTCTGAATTTCGATTTTCTTATTATATATTAATATATCTATCTATGGGCCACAACATCCAATTACCATCAAGTGAACTGCTTGCTCTTTTGTGATCTTTATTCTATAAAAAAATATCATGCTTTTTTGACAAGTATAAACAACAACAATGAGTATCTTTTACATTCGGCAATGAACAAAGGGATATGTTTCATAATATAACATTATGCACACATATAGCAAGCAACCTAATCTAATAACAGTACCGCCGCAACTCCGTTTAGATTAATGTTAACTCGGGGAAATTGTGTCGCTAGAATCCTGCAATGTATTCCTTAGTGTAATGCGTCCGGTATTCTGTTTAGCGATTCCAGAATTGCTTTTTCTGACTATTCGAATTAATTTATTTCTCCTTTGCATATACGTGTAAGATAACAATATATTTTACTATAAAATACACAAATTTTTGTGTTTATGCAAGTCTCCTTTATAGTAGGGAGACCCATATTCAGAAAGGCCCATAAACAAGAAGCAGAGTCAGGGAGGTAAATGGAGATGATGTATTAGTACTCAGCGACACTAGCATTGGTAACTGACTAGCACTAATATCAAATGAATATGGACTACAGCAATTTTAAACTATTTTGAGGAAGATTACTATATATATATATGATAGAGTTATTTCATCCTTTTTATCAATATTCGTATTTTTTAAAAGACAAAGCCTTTTATAGATAACGTGGTAGATAGTAGTTTTAATATTTTTATGCGCAAAAGTCTATTAAAGTACAATTAATCAGCAAAAATAATGATAAAAACACATTTTTGAATTGCTATTTCACAGAGCTATTATTTAACTGCCAGATGATGATCCCGAAAAATAATACTAAAAATTTTAGCTCATAAACCTTTCCTTTGTGTACTTTTCATAAATATTTGTATAACCGCATTTAGAAATTATAAAAGTTAAGTTACTCGTACTGCATAAATACGTCCCACTGCCTCCTATTATTTCTGAGGTTATTAGGGTAAGTAAGTGTCCGCCGCGCTACCCCAATGCGTGTTGGTGGTCACAACATTTGACATATTTTTTCAAACATTCAGGTTTTCTTACGTTAATTTTCATCACTTCTTAACACATCACAAATCAGCACTAACAATTCCATTTACCAATTTTCATTAGTGCATGTGGGAATCGAATCCAGTCTGCTCGACTACCACAACAATTTTTTACACTGTTACGAATTTCGATCGTCTATTCTACGTAAAAAAGTCTCTAAAAAAGCATTGTGTGATTCCATAAACGGTCTATTTTGCCTATAGTGGTAGGGAACACTAAAATAATTATAAATAAGAATATTTCACTCACCCGACAAAAACTCGTTAACGGCGTTATCTGAAAAAAAAAAATTCGGTATTGTAAATACATAAAAAATTTAAAAAATAATGGTAATAGTGATATTAAAACTACTAATGTTAGTAAACCACTCCAGTTAATATACTCCCACGTTAGGAGTGGCAAACGACAGTAGTTCAACGGTGTATTCAATAATTATAACTTTTAACAAAAAGTTAATAACCGACTTCAAATCGCTTAAAAAGAAGTTTCTTATTTGCTACCCTTAGAAGCGCAATTTCTTCCAAACTTATATTGGATTACTCTTAAAGTATAAACTATTTAATAAAAAAAGAATCACCAAAATTGGTTCACAATTGGCGAAGATATCTCGTAACATCATCATCATCATCATTACAGCCCTTCACAAGTCCACTGCTGAACATAGGCCTCCCCCAAAGAATGCCACAAAGCACGGTCCTGAGCCACCTGCATCCATCGACTTCCTGCATGTCTTACCAGGTCGTCACTCCATCTCGTGGGGGGACGCCCTACACTTCGCCTACCGGTACGAGGCTGCCACACGAGAACCTTTCTTCCCCATCGGTTGTCGGTTCTTCGAGCTATATGGTCGGCCCACTGCCACTTCAGCTTACTAATCCGTTGGGCTATGTCGGTTACTCTGGTTCTACTGCGGATATCCTCATTCCTAAGTTTATCACGCAGAGAAACTCCGAGCATAGCCCTCTCCATAGCTCGCTGAGCGACCTTGAGCTTCCTCATACGGTCAGCAGTGAAGGACCACGTCTCAGTTCCGTAAGACATCACTGGCAACACGCACTGTTTGTACAATTTCGTTTTCAGGTTTTGAGGTATGTCTGACGAGAAGATGTGTCGTAGTTTCCCGAACGCTGCCCAGCCGAGTTGAATCGATTGACCTCTCGGTCGAAGTTAATCTCGTAACATACATACATAAAAAACACTCGAATTGAAAATCTCCTCCTTTTTGAAATCGGTTAAAAACCGGGTTTAGGGTTTTAGGGAATGTGTGTGTTCACCATTATGCTAATGTCGCTCTGCTGTTGCAGACTTTTTAAAAATAATTCTTTGGTTAGAAGTTTACTAAAGCATAATAATATCTCTCACAGGACATATTAAACTCTATGCGGATGATACCAGTCTTTTTTATTTTGGTAACAAAACAGCGTCTGTTATTATTATTATTCTATAAAAAAGCTATCCCTTGACTTACCACGGTTCTCGTAAATGCTTACCCGAATACCATATTATTTTTAATTTCTTAAAGGAAGTTTATGTATGAAACTAAATATTTTAGATTTTGTAATATAATTTTTTGTCACTAAACCCAACATAATATTATCTATCTGAGTGATCGTTTAACTTCCAAACGACTTGACCGATTAAGGCAATTCACAAAATATATTTGATTCGCCACCTTTCGCGGATCCAGGCGTAGCTTTAATTATTTATTTATTTATTATGATTTGAATGTCACAACTTACAATACATAAACAATATAGTCAAGTAAGTGACGCCCCGGGGGAGCATTGCAATTTAAAAGAGGGCAATTTTAACACTAGATATATTAACTATTACTAAATACCAATTACCATATTTCCTAGCATTACTAATTCCAACATATTATCTTCTATAAAATGACACACACAACAGATTATATTCTATAATATAGTGATGGGCAAGGTACGGCCCGCGGGCCAAAACCGGCCCGCGAAAGCATTTAATCCGGCCCGCCGCCTGTTTCGCTTGTGGTGCGATGACAGCGCCGCCACAACCTTAAGACACTTCTGTCTAGAAGTTCTTCTAGATAGAAACCACCTTCAAATAGGTAACTATTTCAGCCGACAAAGCCAAACAGCGGGTGTTCCGGTCAGAAAGTCATAGAAAGTCAGTATAAATACAGGTTGTGAGGCATTTCACCTAAGTCCTCAGGGGTGACATAGCATCTGTTGTGTACTTTGTTTCATACTATGTTGGCTGCATATTTCCATGGTTCACGGATCGCAGCGCATCTACATTTTGATTCGTAGTCGAGGATAGATGTAGATGTCTATTGGCCACAGCAACCACTTACCACTTACCACATCCACTTATCAGGTGGACTGTGTGCTTGTCTGTTACCTTTATCCCATAAAAAATGAAATGGGCTGGTAAACTCTATATCACAGCCACCATACAAGCCTTCATCTTTGACCTCCTATCATCATCTCCGTGACCTCTCACCTTTGATATCCTCTACTATATCCTTACTTGGGACACTATATTTACCCAACTACTTAATAAATGTGTTCTCCCAAATAATGTCACAAAACACAATTCTGCAAATATTTCTTTCTATTTTCTAAATAACGTTATTCCTTTTTGTAATGTTCGTTCTTTTTTATAGCAGCTTGGAGCTTCCATTTTTAATAACGCTAAGTGACATGTTTTATGAAGTATGTCGTTTCAAGACGAATAAAAGTAAATGTCGCGACCTTATTCTTTAAATGTGCTTTGCTGCACATAAAATCACTCTCCGAGTCACTTGGTTTGAAAAGAGGCGAGTTGGCGTTATAGTGTAGAAAATGTTCAAAATTTCTCTGTGTTTATCCGAAAATATTCTGTGTTGCTGTGAAAAAGTTATTTAAAGACAGAGCGACAAGAATAGACTGGTGAAACGCTTAGAGAGTGAAAATAAAACTTTTAACAAAATTAAACAAAGAACTAACAAAATGGTATCCACATAAAGCTTCAGAAGCCGGTAGTAAGACATAGTGTAGTAGTACTATTAAAGCTCTGACATCCAAATTTTATGCTCTCACACTGTAAAACAGCAACGTACTTCACATGTTTTGAAGTCTCAGTGAGCCGATGTAATAATGTGAAAATTGGCATATCTATTGAAAAAAGGGTTCTCGAGTGGCAGTCTCGTACCGGTGGGGACGAACGAAGTGTTGGGCGGCCCCCTAGATGGAGTGACAACATGATAAAAGATGATTACAGATAGCTCAGGACCTTTCTTTAGCAGTATGTAGCATTTTTGGATGATGCCTATGTCCACCAGTGGACTTATGTTCCATCACATGTAGTGATGATGATAAATTTAATATCATCCTCAGGGGTAACACCGCATCTTTAGCCTTACTGGATGGAAGAAACAAGTAAAGCAAGAAGTGACTGATTCCTAGAGAGGAAAGGAGCCATCATAATCATCACCATTATCAAAGTAATACTAGCACTAGTAAACGTATAAAAGTAAGAGCACCTTTTTATTTCAGCTACAGTTTTAAAAAGACCTTTCAACAATCTAATAAAAGCTTTATAAGCGCTCTCTAGACGTTATTTGTACGCACAGTTTGTAGAATAGAATAAAATGGAATAGAATGATTTTTATTCAATATAGATTATTATATAATACTTATTAATCTGGGGGCACGGCATTGCCCCCGCCAAGTCGAGCAAAAAAGCGGCACGGCCGTACCATCCTTTTCTCGAAGCAGTTCAGGCCATTTTCGAAACCCTATCACTTCGTTGTGGATAAAACTAGAAGCCTGAATTTTCAGTAACCAAGTAGGCGTTGCATAAATTTGATACATTTCAAATTTAATTAAATTTGAACCAGTAGTTTAAGAATTAAAACTAGTCAAAATTTCTTAATTTTGTCACTCACTGACTGACCGATCATCAAAACTCTAAGGCACATCTAGCAGACATAGAAGCTTCAAGTTTAGGATACAACTATTGTTTAGTATATAAATCTAGGAAAAATTAAAATATTTTATATTTCGGTCCAGTATTCGAGATACACGAACTGTATAAATAACTTTCTAATCCCATACAAA
The DNA here is from genome assembly GCA_963668995.1 of Parnassius mnemosyne. Taxonomy (NCBI): domain Eukaryota; kingdom Metazoa; phylum Arthropoda; class Insecta; order Lepidoptera; family Papilionidae; genus Parnassius; species Parnassius mnemosyne. Next base: position 5,487,555 of record CAVLGL010000057.1, read on the forward strand.
TATATAGAATTACAAAGTTACATTTGCAGTCAATGAATCAGTGTACCTATATATTATGATGTGATCAGTGTACCTATATGTGAAATTGTACAACCAGTGCGTGTTGCCAGTGATGACTTACGGATCTGAGACGTGGTCCTTCACTGCTGGCCGTATGAGGAAGCTCAAGACCGCTCAGCGAGCTATGGAGAGGGCTATGCTTGGGGTTTCTCAACGTGATAAACTTATAAATGAGGATATCCGCAGTAGAACCAGAGTAACCGACATAGACCAACGGATTAGTAAGCTGAAGTGGCAGTGGGCCGGCTATATAGCTCGAAGAACCGACTACCGATGGGGAACAAAGGTTCTCGAGTGGCAGCCTCGTATCGGTATGCGAAGTGTAGGGCGACCCCCCACTAGATGGAGTGACGACCTGGTAAGACATGCAGGAAGTCGATGGATGCAGGTGGCTCAGGATCGTGCTTTGTGGCTTTCCTTGGGGAAGGCCTATGTTCAGCAGTGGACTTATGACAGGCTGTAATGATGATGATGATGATATATGATGTGTAATATAATGTAATAATATGTGTAGATAGGTACCTAGATATAACTATCTACAAAAAGAAATGAGATGTCATCAAAAACATAACATGTAAAAAAACCAAGTCTCGCAACTCAGTTCTTCTACCGTAAAAAGTTGTGAGATCCATGTAGTACCAAGTCGGTTAATTTATTCAGTCCCTACTTAAGGGTCCTTCTGTCTTAAGTTATTACGTAATTAGCTAACCTAACAGCATCTAACAGTGACCACATCAATACTAAAAATCTTTTATATTTTAAATAAATAGATAATAATATAGACTTGGTTTTTTTACATGTTTTGTTTTTGATGTCATAGTAATTTTTTTTTTATTTACCACTGATTCAAAAAATACTGCTATCCTTTACTCTGCTTTATTTGCTTTAAATATCGTAAGATCGTTTTTTTTAAAAGGGTAATAAAGGAGTATACAGTCTGCCTGATGGTAAGTGGATACTGTGGGCCATAGACATCTACATTTGTTCTCAATTAAAAATTAAAATGCGGATGCGTTGTCACCCCTCAGAAATAAGACGGCATGCCTCGTTACGAAAAACAGCAGCATTAAGCTGCTAGCGGAAGTTAGTATTATGTGAAAGCGTGGTCCTTCCCCAATCAAGCCCACCCGTTACTTACTTACTTATCTTCACGCACAGTCCCTGACGGGGTAGCCAGAGAGAACAGATCGCCAAGTGTTACGATCCTTACATACCTCTTTCGCTTCTTTCAGATTCATTATCTTCTTCATACATGCACGTCTAGGTATCCGAGTACTCTTGACCCTACCCTCTTCGAGCAATTTGCTCACATGGTCTTCGAAAGTTAGTCTCGGTCTATCTCGACAGCTTTTAATATTAACTTTCGCGCTATATATTTTCTTCACCATTCGGTCTTCACTCATTCGCTCAACGTGCCCAAACCATCGAAGCACAATTTTTGTGATAAGGTCATCTTTCAAACCTGCCATATTGCGAATCTCTTCGTTTCGCTTTCGGTCGGCCAATCAAGCCCACCCGTTAATACCACATATATATACAAATCGGGATAGGGTAAACCAGATAGTGAAATAAATGTAAGTAAAGTTAATTTTTATGGCGATATCGCTGTTAATGTTAGCAATCTACATGTTGTTATTCGGCACATTAGCTTTATCGAAGTCTGCAACTGGACAGTGGGCCTTTCTCCAGTACCAGAGTACCAGTTACTCGACTCCGCCGAGTCTGTGTTCATTCTTGGGGCGATGTATTTTTTTTATAGGATAGGGTGACAAACGAGCACACAGTCCACCTGATGGTAAGTGGTTGCTGTGGCCCATAGACATCTACATCTATCCTCGTTTGCGAATCAAAATGCAGATGCGTAGTCACCCGTGAGGACTAAGATGGAATGCCTCTTTTCCAGTAAAAAGGGACTCCGGTTCTCTACACACACCATACGAAACACAGCAATGTTAAGCTGCTATTTACGCTGGTATTCTGTGAGAGCGTGGTCCTTCCCCGGTCGAGCCGACCCATTCGTGCTACAACTATACTATTAATACAGCTGCAGCAAGGTTCTAACATTAACCTGCTCATAATTCAAAAACATTATTCAAAAGTTTGTATAAAAAGGGTTATTATAATATTAAGGAATTTATGGATGATAATAACCCCTGGGAATGAGGTGATCGCTACCAAGCTATTTATATTTGTTTTGTGTAGCTAATTGTGTAACATACATGATTGTAAGCTGTTATTTAAAAAAAAGTTCCGCTGGGTTTCTTGCTGGTTCTTCCCAGGACAGAGGTTTTTTTTCCAAACCAGTGATAATTAAACAAAAGAGTAACTTTCAATAAGTATTATTTATAATCCATATTGAATAAAAAAGTTTCTGTTTCTGTTTCTCGTTGTAGGGTGGATTTGTCCTTATCGTTACGCTTAGATCACGATTAGATGACGATTAATGATTTTATGTGTACTATCAGACGTCTCACACTTTGTACGCTGCTTCCTCACGCTGGTATAGATATTTTACGCTTGGCGTAAAAGAGATGGTTATATCACCATCTGTCTGATTTTCTGTCGCGGCTACCAAACAGCAAATAAAAGGAAAGGAAAGGCAACCTACTAGTAAATCTTAATATGCTTTTAAGTTATAAATTCTTACAGAGATGAAGATGATCCTTACAAAATAGTGTGACTTTTTTGCACCTACTTTATGAAACACGCTGCGAAACGATGAATGCAGTTGGTTCGGGACGGTCAATGTTCAGATATGGATGTATCATAGGATTTTTTATAGAATAGGATGACAAACGAGCACACAGTCCACCTGATGGTAAGTGGTTGCTGTGGTCCATAGACATCTACATCTACCCTCTTTCGCGAATCAAAATGCAGATGCATTGTCACCCGTGAGGACTAAGATTGAATGCCTCTTTTCCAGTAAAAATGGTCTCCGGTTCTCTACACTTACCATACGAAACACAGCAGTGTTAAACTGCTATTTTACGCGTGTACTTTGTGAGAGCGTGATCCTTCCCCGGTCGAGCCGACCCATTCGTGCTGCAACTATGCTACTAATATAGCTGCAACATAGCTCTACCAAATATATACCTACCAAATCTAATACCTAATCAAAGGATAATAACAGTTTTGATAGAGGAAACAGTGGAATACGAGATGATGACTTCGCCATTTTTACATAGGTATAATCGGTCTAAGCTGCAGTTGTCTTCTTCGGTTGACTGGCTCAGTCGTTCAGGCGTAGCACGATAGTAAAATATTTGCTAAATACTTATTCTTCAATGTCTTTTCGCCTATATGTCTTCTCAAGCCCTTCATCGTAATATACTAATATACTTTTAGAGAACCTTTTTACTGGCAAAGAGGCATTCCATCTTAGTCCTCACGGGTGACAACGCATCTGCATCTTGAGTCTTTATTGAGGATAGATGTAGATGTCTATGGGTCGCAGTGGCCACTTACCATCAGGTGGACTGTGTGCTCGTTTGTCACCCTATCCTATAAAAAAATACTCGTATATAGAGAAATTATTAAGTTGTTTGCTGACCATTAAAATGAATTATGCTTAAATGAATATACGGTATTTAATTATTTATGAGTCGCTAATGACTGGCTGCGGAGGGATTAGTTATTAAGAGAGCACGCTAAAGGCTCATAGCGTATTGATCGCAGTTCTTTGAAAATGAAGCTTGTTATGCGAAAATGTTAAGGTACTTTAAATTACCTTTTTTTATATAGTATAAGGGTGACAAACGAGCACACAGTCCACCTGATGGTAAGTGGTTGCTGCGGCCCATAGACATTTATATCTATCCTCGTTTGCGAATCAAAATGCAGATGCGTTGTCACCCGTGAGGACTAAGATGGAACGCCTCATTTCCAGTAAAAAGGGCCTCCGGCCACCTGCACTCACCAAGCGAAACGCAGAGGTAAACCTCTACTTCGCGCTGGTATTCTGTGAGGTCGTGGTACCACCCCGGTTCGAGCCGGCCCATCCGTGCGACAGCAAAAGCTGCCGCGTGGCTCTACCACTGTAAGCACCTATGTACCACCTATAATTAATATATTACATTAGGGTAATAAATTAATAACAACTCTTTGAAAAATTCTTTATAGCATATAATTGATGCTAGTCTTTTTAATACTTCTGAAAGACTTGACTTATTGACGTCACACTCAAACAATTTCTTTTTCGAAACGGTAGTTCATAGTTATGCTAGGATCCATAGATGGCGCTATAGTCAATTTATTTACAAATTCTTTATTTTGGGTTTAAATTTATAAACATTCACAGTAGTGTTATACGTTGGTTTAGTGGCAAAAGAAATATTAAAAAATAATAATAATATTATGCTATTCCCGCGAGTAAGCATTTTTTTTATTGCTTAAATTTTAAGCTGGAGTCCCCGCGATGGATACGGGCGGCTTCGGCTTTTTAGTTACGAATTATGTTTGTCTATTTTTCTTTTGTACAATACTTATGGTGGGTTTATTTTATTTACGTCGAATTTTGTTTCTTTAAATTATTTACTATAAATGTTATTAGTCTTAGGAAAGATGTTAATGCGGATTCTTTTTTCATGCGGTCTAAGATATTATAAGGTAAAAGGGTAAGCATTTACGAAAGATTGGAAGTTGGCGGTGTTTTACTCCCGCCGCCGTAACCGTAATTCGGCCTGGAGGACATTATTTTAACCCGGGCTAACTTCAGCCTTGAGTCACAAATGCAAATTATAGGCCTACCTCCTGTATTTTTCTCCTCACAGTAAGCTTGTGCCACTGGTGGTCATCAAATCTTGTTTTCGCTGGCTTGATATGCATCTCCTGCTTTCCGTTGCCAAGTCCCATGGTCAGTGACAGACCTCCATCTCGGACTGCAAGGTTTAAGTAGTCTGCTTCGTGACCTGTTAAAGAAGTACGGTGCAATTACAGTGAAATTGATTTTACTCCTTACTCATTCTTAATACATAAATATTATACTTGGCTACTACACTAGCTCAAAGTTGCTCAGCGAGCGATTCAAAGAGCTATGCTCGGAGTTTATCTGGTGGATATAATTCCGCTGGAGAATCAAAATTATTGATATAGACTTCCGTGTTTGTAAACTGAAGTAGCAATGCTGGACAGAATGGAGTAGACGTGTTACGGAGTGGAGACCGCGTCTAGGCAAACGTAGTGTGGGACGCCCGCTGACTAGGTGGCGACGATCTGTGCAAGGTGGCTGGTAGAAACTGGATACATGTAACCGAAGGCCACGCTAAGGAACGCGCCTTGGAAGAAACTTATGTCCAGCAGTAGACTGCCGCAGGCTGATGATGATGATGATGATGAAATATTATAGTATGCGTGCAATTGTGCGATTTGAACACCGCTGATACTTTTACCACGTACTCGGCGGTGAAGGTAAACATCGAGAGGAAATCTGCATATCTAAGAAATTTAAAAAAAAATGTTTTGATGACATGTTAAGTCCACCAACATACATTAAGACAGCGCACATTGCTCTGCATTAAAACCGTCTCAAAAATGAAAGGAGGCCTCTGCCCAAAAATTGGATGGATATAGGCTGTAACTTAATTTTACTTTACCCATTCTTTATTAGTTTTTAGGGTGACAACGTATCTGCATTCTGATTCTTAATTTAATCTATGATATTTATGGGCCACAACATCCAGTTACAATCAGGTGGACTGTTTATCATACAAACTCTACAAAGAAAATCTAGAAAATTTTGTTACTCTTCCTTACACCTCGCAATATTATTATTTGGATTTATAAAATACTTCCGGTAATCAATACTTACCGGTATAAAACAATAATCCATTGGGTTGTCTAGTCTTGAAGTAAAGTGAGATAGCATCCTGTGTACTGACTATGGGCTCTCCTCCGGTTTGCGTGAGATCGTACGAAAGGAACTCGGCACCGCGAAATGTTGCCTCTGATGGTGCTTTATCTGTAACAACAAATTTAAAAAATCATTCGTTTTCTTCAAAACATAAGCTGCCATTTCAACGTAGTAGGGCCACGGGGTAGCTACATTATTATTTCAGTACGAATGGTTTGGCTGCAGCTTACTGCTTCTGTGTTTCGTATACTTAGTGTAAAAAAATAGGAAACCCTAACATTGTATCGTAATCCTCAGGGATGATAACACATCTACATTTCAATTTCTACTCAATAATAGATGTAGGTGTCTATGGGACACATCATCCACTTACCATCATGTGAACTTTCTCACTTGTTACCTTTTGGTACAAAAAATATACTTCACAAAGTCCCGACCACATTTTATACACTGACAGTGTCGACCATAGAATACTATATATACGTATTATAGTATTCTATGGTGTCGACAGCTACTATGTGGATGAATATGACTACCAGGTCAATTTCTATGATTATCGTCTTAAGACATACCAGTTGAACTATGTCAGCAAATTCGTTAAGGTACGTCGGACAATTTGAGCTACTCTACTTATGGTTATGTGGAGCTTATATAATTATAGCAGAGCATTTCGGAAACTTTAATAGCGTGATTTAGGTTTTTTTTGTTACCGCTCGTTTTGATGATTAATTATGGAACGGTGACAACGAAACCACGCCTACTTTATTTAGAGTTAGCTACAAGTGTATCTTGACTACAGTTTCCATTTCCATCTATCCATTACAGCCCATAATAGTCCACTGCTGAACATCCACCATAAATTATCTCGATTAATAGAATTTGCAGTAGTTGCCACGCATAGCACGCGGGTTGGCAACCGCAGTTTTTTTTATTTGTTTGTAACACCTGTTTCAATTTCCCTTTGTAGCCTCTCACAACACCCTCGGGACGATATGGGGTAGTAGATATTCTTCACAGTATTTGTTACGTAGTAGAGCCATTCTGCAGCTATATCATTAGTATAGTTGTAGCACGAATTGGTCGGCTCGACCGGGGAAGGATCACGCTCTCACAGAATACCAGAGTAAAATAGCAGCTGAACACCGCTGTGTTTCGTATGGTGAGTGTAGAGAACCGGCGACCCCTTTTACTGGAAAAGAGGCATTCCATCTTAGTCCTCACGGCTGACAACGAATCTGCATTTCTTTATTGAGGATAGTTGTGAATGTCTATGGGTCATAGCAACCACTTACCATAAGGTAGACTGTGTGCTCGTTTGTTATCTTATCCTTTAAAAAAAAGCAACTACATGTTTTCCACTAGTATCCATGAAAATACAACCATTATAAAGTAATAAAAACGTAATTAAAAAAGTCTTTAATAAATTTTACATCAACTGCAAACTTGCCTTCTAAGAACTAAAAACAATTAAGATCAAATTGCTTCACTCTCCAGGCACGTGATAGAGGCAAAGTTTATAAACTTACGGGAAAGCGCTTGAGTACAGGAAACTTGTGCTAAGTATATATAGAAATTAATTCCACACTTTATCCTTCCGAACCGAGCTCTTACCTAGAATACATTATTGGAGTCCCTTGAATTATTTTGTTATCCATATACGAGTACAGTGTTTTAGCTACGTACGACAAGTAACGTCTTATATGCGTATAATATAAATATTCAAGCATCATAATCATTATCATCATCATAAGTCCTCTGCTGAATATAGGCGTCCCCAAACAACGCCACAAACCACGTTTCTGAGCCACCAACGGCTTCAGAAACAGAAACAGAATTTTTTTTGTTCAATATGGATTATAAACAATACTTATTGAAAGTCACTCTTTTGTTTAATTACCACTGGTTCAAAAAAAACTTCTGTTCTGGGAAGAACCAGCAAGATTCCAGAACTAGAGTAATGAAATCAGCAGCTTCCTGAATGTCTTAATAGGTCGCCCCGTATCGTGGCAGAATACCCTACACTTCGCTTAACAGTACGAAACTGCCAATTGGAAACCTGTCTTCTCCGTTGTTAGTCGGTTCTTCAAGCTACATGGACAGCCCATTACCACGTCAGCTTACTACTCCGTTGGGCTGTGTTTTACGGCATCCACTTACCATCTGGTGACTGTACTGCTCTTTCATAAGTTTAACTTAAATGAAAACGTAAGATTTACAAATATTATTTAATGTTGTTACATAAACTTGTATTACTACTCGTATTTAAAGAAAAAACTGTAACAAGTAGTTCTGAATTAAATCCAGTGCGAGACACTTCTTTCATTAAACAGGTCTCTTAGAAAAAGTTAACTATCAGGAGCTATTAATAAAGGAGAGAACTAATTCTAGAAACTAGCTATGCAGTTTCTCAAATTCTTTAGTATTTATGTTGAGGAGAAAAATTAAGTACTATTCACTCCGAAGCAATGACCTATATTTTGCGCTGAAAATTTATTTACTTTACTTCAGTAACCAACGGAGTAGAAATTGTCTCGACTGGCAGCTTCGTAAATGTAACCTAAGGGTATGGCGGCCCCCACTAGATGGAGTAAAAACCTGGTAAGACAAGCATGATGTCGTTGGATGCAGTTAACTCAGAACCATGTTTTATGACATTGCCTGGGGGAAACCTATGTTCAGCAGTGGCATTATATACTGTGACGGATCATTATTATTATTATTATTAATAAATAATTACTAAATTCAATGTAAAGACATTTAAAATATCATATATATTATATTTTGAACAATTGAAATGCGTTAATAAGCTTAAATTTTAAATATATTCATTTTGAATATTAAGTATTATAGTATAGTAAAGGCTTAGTATTGTCTTTAAAAACCTTTAAATTCATTTAAACCCTGCTTAAAATATTTAAAATGTATTATTTAATAGAAGTACAAGTCGATTGTATTGCAATAATAAAATAAATAACATTTGTAATATAATTGAAAAATGGTTAAAAAAATTTAGTAGAAGTAAAGCTAATGAGCGTGTTGTATTACTGGAGGGTGTTCGTGTAATGATGGTTTATATGATGATTTGCCGGAGACGCATACCTATGGGTGTACATATGTATGGGGTGGTCGGGTGACGGAGTGCTAATAGTACTGTTGCACAATGGATAGTCCTATATTAGGGGCTTATGTTAGTAAGGTTTATGATACAAAAGCATTAATATAGAATGTCTCTATGATGCATAATCATTGTGATAGCAGAGTTATGACTTGAAGTATCATATGTAAAAGACATTCAATAGTAAGGTCTATGAAATAAAGCAAATATGTGGAAGGTCTGAAATATGTAAAAGGCATTATATTGAAAGAAATGGGACTTGAAAAGGATTACTATAGTGGCGTGTAGATTGCTTCACAGCGTCCGTGACAGAGGTAAACTTGGACTCCCTAACCGATGTGTCCTAGACATATCACCTTAGTACCGGTGGTAAGCTGGTTTGTTGTAACAATACAACTTGCCCGTGGACATCACACACCCCTACTGTTCGTGGGAGGCGTCTTAGCGCGTAGCGTTATGATACGTATTTCGGATTAGGGTGAGTGTGTGAATTATTTTTTTTATAGAAATAGTGGTGACAAACGAGCACACAGTCCACCTGATTGTAAGTGGTTGCTATGGCCCATAAACATCTACATCTATTTTTATTTGCGAGTCGTAATGCAGATGCGTTGTCAGTCTTGAGGACTAAGATGGAATGCGCCTCTTTTCCAGTAAAAAGTGTCTCCGATTCTCTACACTCACCATACGAAACAGCAGCATTAAGCTGCTATTTTACGCTGATATTCTGTGCGAGCGTGGTCCTTCCCCAGTTGAGCCGACCCAATCGTGCTACAACTATATTATAAATAAAGCTGCAGCTTGGCTCTACCACGTGTTGTGAGGAGGCGTTATCCGTGTGATAGTAGCACTGATGCTTATCAGTAAGCTTGGTTGTTTGGCAGGTCGCTATTCTCAATGGTGCTCTCTGCGTCTTGGTATTACTCACAATCTAGGTAGCTTTGCCCAAGTCGGGTCCCTTTATTACGGGTCTGCAGAATGTCTTACCTCGAATATGTTTTATATAGCAACATAATAATATATCTCTGTAAAGTTCCCACCTTTGAATGACTGAAGGTAACTTGTTGGCGGGTGAGACAAATATGATCGAAAAATGCATATACTCAACGTCAGTGACACAAACCCTTTTTGAAGGCGAATTATTACTGTTATTTTATAACTGCCTTTTGGCTTAATCTGCCATTGTTTTGGTTGGTAGAGCATATGTTGTGTCGATTACATGCCGGTGGTAGCTGGAGGGAGAATCTCTCAAGGCTGCGTCCGAAATCCGCGCAACGTGGGACCCCATTCCCTTGAGGTCAGCGGTAGACTCATGACAGGCTCTGCGGCTAGTTAGCCGTGCTGATCATGCAATTGGTAGTAATGCCTCACACGTCTGCAGGAACGGTGGTCTGGTAGTTGGTGGCGCTCACGGAGGGTTTTTTATGGCCAGTGTGCCTATTATTGCCTAATCCATGTAACGTACATTCACTCCACAGTGAATATACGTTACATGGACGTCCAGCCACCTGGATTCTATCGTAGTCTACATGGCGTTTACACGCATTGACATGTGCGACTTAGTTCGATGTTTGTGCTTACGCACTACCATGGAGCCGAGCCCTCTTTTCCTGGTTCGCCAGTTATTTTATTGTGGATTATGGTCCAGTTCCCAACTTAACGTTACCTTCGGGGTCAGCGCGTTGGTTGATTGGCGCTCACCGCACATCGTGTGGAGCCGTGTGCCATCCCCATATTTTTAACGTGGGAGGGTGAAAGTCTTATATCTGGTATTTAATATAAATATTGTGAGCCGTTTCCAAGCGTGAAGGGATTCATTAATAAGGAATTGACTGATGTGAACCTGATACAAGTGGAATAGGGAATATTTAATGTTCTTAATAACCCTTTTTGAGCTCTGTCTTCGTGAACGAGGTTCTTTATCTTATAAGACGATTTTCAATTTTCCAAGAGACACCTAAAAGAACTAAGTTACTAAACAAACACAACGTAAATATGGGTCCTAACTAAGACGATCACGCCATAAATTTATTAAACGGCCTATAATTAAACTTTTAAACAGTTGAATATATTATGTTTAATATACTGGTTTTATTTTGTTATTTGTTATTCTATATATATTTATATATAATCTCCCCCTACCCCCCTTGTTACGATACGAAGGGCACGTTTATATATACACGTATACATTTTTTTCAAATTCCAATCTTAACTGCATGCAGTATACCCGGCGATTGACGTATCGAATAGGGAATCGCCTACACTTATCCGCCTTGCGGAGCAATACGGGTTATATCAGACGCGCAAAAATTAAAACCTCATTGTGTTCCTGCTTTATTCATTGTCAGAGCAACGGAAATACTCCCACACACATCTAGCCTTCCATCTCAGGCCAGCCAACCGTAGTTAACCGTAGGTGACCAAGACGGCTACTGCCCCACCAAGCCGCAAAAGTCAATCAGCCACAACAAGGCAATATCGTTTAGAAGTGAGGAAAAATATATCACCAGCTGTAAATATCATTTATACTTGGATTAAAACTAGTTATCAATTGCTATTTCTTTTGTTGTGCTAAAAAAAATGTGCTAATTGACCGCATAGTGACTGGTGGTATAAGAATACCCACTACCCCATATTATTATCGCGTAGAAGTCGTAAGAGTCGCTTCTTTTCGTAAATGGGAAACAAACCGAAGCGGCAGCAGTGTCTTGCTAATACTACTAATATAACTAAAAATATAAAACTGCAGTTGCCCGCCCGCTTTCCAAGCGTGACAACTATGGCAAATATCCACCCCATGAGGCAATTTATGAGGGAAACAGAAACAGAAACAGATACTTTTTTTCAATATAGATTATAAATAATACTTATTGAAAGTCACTCTTTTGTTTAATTACCACTGGTTCGAAAAGAAACCTCGGTCCTGGGAAGAACGAGCAAGAAACCCAGCGGGACTTTTTTTTAAATAACAGCTTACAATCATGTATATTACACAATTAACAACGCAACAAATTAGAAATAATTAATAGAATCAGGCGTTACTTTGCAGAAATCCATTATATAAAAGCTTTTAGAAAAATTTACTTCGCAAATATCCGCGTTATAAAATAAAATCATGTGTCTTACCTAGTATGAAGAGCATACTAGGTAAGACTCTGGTAGCGATCACCTCATTTCCAGTGGTTATTATCATCCATAAATTCCTTAATATTATAATAACCATTTTTATACATACATAAATACATATAATGAAGCCTCTTTCCCGTAGACATAGGCAGAGACCTCTTCTTTCCACTTGCTACGATCCTTACATACTTGTTTCGCTTCGTCCACTTTCATACAAGCTCTTCAGTTAAGGGTAAGCTTGACCTGGTCTTTTTTCAAGACGTCCCTGATTTGGTCTTGAAATGTCCGCCTAGGTCTATCTACCTCTTCCAACACTTTCATTCACACTCGCCTTATACACTTTTTTCGTCAATCGTTCTTCATTCATTCTCTCGACATGACCAAACCATCTTAGCATACCTTTCTCAATTTTTGTCACTACATCTCCTTTCAGATTTGTCATTTTTATACAAACTTATTAAATGTAGAATGCCTACATAATATGTTCAAAATAAACAAAATAATAATATCTGTTCTTAATTACTAACTAACTAATAACTTAATTATTAATTGCTATTAAAAACTGTGTCTTAATTGAGGATACATGTATATGTCTACAGGTTGTTTGTGCACCCGTTTGTCACAATAAATTTATAAAAATAAACAGAAACAGTATTACAAAATTTGTCATAAAATCGGTTTTTATAATTATTAGCGCTTTAATTTGTTTAAAGTTCACATTAATAGTTTGCAGAGCATTACATTGATTAGGTCACGCAAATGTCACGGTCACCAAATTTAATTTCGTTTCATTTTCCTAATTTCGTTTTCCTGTCTCATGCACTGGATAACAGAAAATTCATTGCTAGTCTTAAGATAATGTCTCGAAATCCCACAGTTTATGCTACGAGTTCATTGTTTACCTAATCACGTAGTCGGCTACATATTTCACTATGTTAGAAGCATTATTGTCATTTTGTAAAAATCTTCCAAATTGAAGTAAAAAATAACTTATGTCAATATTAACAAACAATTTAACATTTAGTATTTGATTTCCGTTAAATACTACAACATCACGTCGAGAGAGATGAAAACTTCTTTGATCAAATATGTTTTTATAACTTCTTAGATCCACTTCTACTAGAAAATTGTCATGGCTAGTTATTATTTTGTATGTATTTCATCAACACTCACGCCTGTTACCCAGAGGGGTAGACAGATACTGCGTACTTCCATTTGGCACGATCGTGGCACACCTCTCTCACCTACTTAACATCATACACCTACGCATATATGCTCGTACTATTTATTTAGCCCATCTTCAATATATAGCTGCAATATATAGAACTCAACTACAAATTTTTTCCGATTATCTAAGTGATCGCTTTCAATGTGTAAAAATCGGTGAGTATACAAGTACTGAATTACAAAACAATTCTTTTGGAATCCCACAGGGCAGTATCCTAGGGCCTACATTGTTCCTAATTTATATAAATGACTTATGCAATCTTCAACTTCAAAATGGTGTCATAATGTCTTATGCGGATGACACAGCCCTGTTATTCTCAGCTAAATCACGAGAAGAGGTTTATAAATACGCTCAGCAAGGCTTTAATATAGTATCTAATTGGCTTATAAATAATCTCCTAAGTTTAAACGCAGATAAAACACAATATATGTTATTTTTAATGAGAAATAATAACATACCTGCTGACCTTAATATTTACGCTCATCATTGTAACTCGTATGACGACATTGCATGTGCATGTCCCGCTTTAACAAAAACAGACAATATAAAATATCTAGGTATCACGTTTGACACAAATTTAAATTTCCGCAAGCACATCGATTTACTTTGTGCTAGAGTTCGTAAATTAATATACATTTTTAAATATCTTCGTAACATCGCTGACTTCAAATTGATAAGACAGGTCTATTTAGCTTTGTGTCAATCCATACTCACTTATGGCATTACTTCCTGGGGTGGTGCTTCTAAAACAATATTGCTCCCACTAGAACGTGCTCAGAGAGCAGTTCTAAAGGTAGCCACTTTCCGTCCATTCATGTTTCCTACACATCAACTGTACTTGGCATGTAGTGTACTAACTGTCCGTCAGTTGTTTATCCTGAAAATCATATTAAAACAACATACCGAACTTCCATTTAACTTAAAATCCATAGACAGGAGAAGAATGGACTTAGTTTGTGTAAACCCTCAAACCAAACACGCATTTGTGAACAAATTTTACATATTTTTAGGACCCTTTCTATATAACAAGCTCAACAAGTCACTAAAGGTATATAGTCTAAGTTATAAGGACTGTAATATAAGTGTAAGGGAATTTCTAAATAAATTAAATTACGAAGACACAGAGAAGTTGTTAGATATACTAAAATAGTTTGTATTAATTGTAGGCAATAAATAATTGTTATTTAGTTATTTTATTTATTATAATACAATTTAGTTTAATTATTTAAATATCTAGTGTCCTACATTATTAAACCGATTGTATAAGTGATGTCTGAAACACAGGTACTCAACCTAGTTCAGGCAGGTAGCTAATATTACAAATATGAATTTTCTATCTTCTTTTGTAGATTCTACATTATTTAGCTACACATAGTTTTAATTTTATCATAGCATGTTATTTTTGTGAGACTTATTGTTACTTTATTAATTGTAATCATTCTGATTCCTGTATGTCAACATGTGTAATTCGAAATGAAATAAATATTTATTATTATTATTATTATAGCCAATTCGTTCGATAAACTTTCGCATAGAACGTTCCTTCCCGAAACTGCCGTTCATTTCTGCAACTTAAATTTGCTTTGTCACTTTTTCCTCATTCATTCTTTCTGCAAAACCAAACCACCTAAACTTTACTTTCTTAATCCTGGTCACAACCGCACTCTTCTCTTATCACACGATTTCTCACCCTTTCATTCAGATTCAGCCCTAACATACACCTCAATGGCCGTATTTTTGAAGTTATACTTTTTTGGGTCGTTTGGAATAAATTATAAGAGTGACTTTTTTACGATGCGCGCGCACACTGACAGCTAAATACGACACCATAAAGTAGTTACGATGCGCGCGCACACTGACACCTCAAAGCGACAACTTCATACACACATACGTTTTTCTTCTACAGCATTTATTCTACCATTAAAATAGGGGCTAACACAGCATTTTGAAACAGATTCCGCTTGTGCCACCGCCCCCGAGCGGTCGTGTACAGGTAGTCCGCGCTTTCGTCCCATTACGATAGTGCCCTCTCGCTCTCGCGCCTCCGCTGGCCTGCTCGCGCTGTACAGCGCCGATGCCGGGTGAGTTCTTTTCGCTTAACTCAGTTCTTGCCCCCCTGTCTTCGGGCCTGACTGACCACTGCTTACTTATTATTGTTATTTATTGTTGATTTTTCTGAACATTTTATTTTTGTTTTGTTTTTCTGTTATTATTACCGTGTGTATTGTTTCTTGGGAACGTCTCTTGTTCTTTTCAGAACAAGCCCCTGTTCTTCTGAGAACAGGGACCCGCTTTTACTGGTTCAAGTAGAATAACGTCTCTCCTCCTCCCCAACATGAACATGTCTAAGGAAGAACTTCTTGACGCAATCGTCGCCCGCTTGTACCAGATGGACCCGTCAGCTCTGGCCGCCTTTGCCGCCCGGGTCGCTTCCGCTAATTCATTTGCCCCTCAGGCATACCTCCCACCGCCCTCCGTCGCGGCGTCTTCGGCTGCTAGCCCGGCTGTCCCACAGTCGAATTCTTTCGCACCCCTAGAGATGGAGTGCTCCAACTCCCACTCCGGGTCCACACTACGGGGCACTGGTTCTTCGGAGTCGTCTGACACAGACGGATCTGAAGAATCAGAGATCACCACAGTTTCTTCCAAGCACCGCCGTAAACGCGCCGCTAAAAATCGCACCCCTCCCGTTTCAGTGGCCTCTGCCGCCCTCTTAAACCCCGCAGCCCCCGTAGCTGCCTCTGTCCCCGTAGCTCCCGCTGCCGTTTTCAAAGACCCACCAATGTCACCTGACATCTGCCCGCCGTCCAAGCCAGCCTCCCGCTGCGCTCCTAACCCGGCTAATAAGCGGCGGCCAACTGCTCCGCCCCACCCAGGTGCGTTAAGTGCCTCTACCCTCATAACTCGAAAGAGTGTCCTCGGCCCAAAAACGCCGAATCTCCACCCGCGTGCGTCCTGTGCCAGCAAACAGGCCACCCTGCAAACTATAGAGGCTGCCCTTGTGCACCTCATCGTCGTCCCAGTAGGAAAGCTCCACCGCCGGTCAATGACAGATCATTCCCAGCTCTCTATTACAGAATGCCCCGTCAGGGCCTTTCCAAGCCCCTTCAGGACTTTTCTCGACCGCCGCTGGGTCCCCAAAGCCTCCAGTCTTCCCCTGGGGTCCCAAGAAGGCTGACCAACCGCGGATAACCTCCGCTCCTCAACAGTCGTAGCCCTCAATGGTTGATGACCTTAATACGGTGTATTCCGCTATTAGGAACATCAACATTGGGGAGATTACCATTTTAGCACGCAAATTGTGCGCTGCTCAGTCCCCTCAGGATCGGCTCCTAGCTCTTACAGAGCACCATAATCTTTTGTGTTCGCTATAAGTTAATTTAATGCGGCCTGAACTGCCTCCCGGCAGCTCAGGCCGACTCTACTCTACTCTTCCTCAATTTGCCTTAATAGGCTCTCCCTCAGCGGCGCTTTGTAGCCGCCTGCGCCCTCTTCTCCCAAAAGAGGTTCGCTTCCGATCCGGTATAGAGGCTTAATCCACCGCTTGCCAGTCCCACAGGTGATGTTTAGTGGGTACACTTAGGGTAGGGTTAGGTTAGGTTTTAGTCACAGTGAGTCCCACATAACCACGACAGACCGGCTGTCGTGGTATGCATAAAGCATTCACCAACTCCTCGCGTAACAGGGTAGCCCTTTCTAATTGCTTCTGGGCGCAAAAAAAAAAGAATTTTGAATTGCCATACATGCCTATTTGGAAATATTATGACTTATCACAATAAAGTGTAGAGCCTATCTCCTGCGTTCTCTCGTCGTTCTATATCCTTATCATATCTACCATTCCTGCTAAATACACATCCCAAATACACAAACTCATCTTGCTCGACCAACTCCTCTTCTATTTTCTGCCGACTTAGAAAAAGGAGACGGTACTCAATTCGACGCGTATGTTTTTTTTTATGTGTGTTACCTCATAACTTTTTACTGGGTAGACCGATTTCAATGATTCTTTTTTTATATGAAAGATGATACTTCTCATGTGGTCCCATATGAGAAATCCCAAATTGATCAAGGTCAGACCAATAGTTTTTGAGTTATTTGAGTTATTCTTAATAACTTATATTGAAGTCGGGTGTACAAAATTTTTAATTTTTAATTATTATTTTTACTTTCTTCTCTTTCAAAAACCATAACTCTTGTCTTACTTGCATTCACTTTCATTCCTCTTTCTTTTAATGACCTGCTCATTAATGTAACCATAATTTGCGATTCGGCCGCCGACGATTCAAGTATGACTAGATCATCAGCGTAAATTCATTTTATGGTTTACTCACCCATTCTTAACCCACATCCACCCGCATCCTTCAACTTTTCAAAACAACTGTCATTGACCACGGAGAAGTCACACAGTGTGATACCTTTATGGATGCCAAACCAGTCCGAGTAGGCCCTGTTGATCCTGACACAAGCACTAGAGTTCCTATAAAGAAACTTTAATGCCTGTATCAACCCAGCGCTAAACCCAAATGAGTTCAAGGTTTGCAATAACACATCCCTGTCCACTCTGTCATAAGCATTTTGCAAAGTCCAAGAACGCACACAAAACTTTTTATTTTTGGCCAAAAACTTCTCCGTGATTATGTGCATGGAAAATACTTGATCCGTACACCCTTCCCTTTCTAATCCCGCTTGCACATCCCAAATTTTTCCATTAGTTTCTTTCATAACTCTTTCAATTAGTACCTTAGCATACAGTTTTCTCAGAATAAAAATAATTATAATTATTTTATTACAAATATAATAACACATAATGTAATAATAATATAATATGTTTTAATATATAATTATAATTATTAAAAATAATTATAAACATATTGTATACATTTTTCTAAAATTACATTTATTTCAGTCGGCTTCTCTTAAAGTTGGCCCTATATTAGGCTTGTTGGAAGATATTTCAATATGAATCAACAGATTTTCTCAATTTTTTTTTATTAATAATTGTGTGGACATAAATAGTTAAATAAATATTAAATAGAAATATTTTCAACCTCTAAGATGTCACGTAATTCAATTATAAAATGCAGTGCAGCGTCAACGAGACTACAAATGGGGCCTAGCTGGTTCGGCAATCCGTGGGGCCGAACATGACAGTGGATTTTAATAGGCTGTAACGGTAGCGGTAATATATAAGTATGTTGTATAATATTAAAATTTCGCTTATTCGCGTCTGTCTCTGTATCCAACCTATACGTTAAGTGTCAGTAAGGCTCTAACTATGTGGATGAAATTTTGTATTTAGATAATGTTTTACTTTTCAAGTACCTAGATCGGTTTTATCACTGCAAAAAATATAATTTATTTAATTTTTATTGAACCTTACAAATTAGTGTAGGAACAAAAGTTGGACTTAATGCTAAAATGGTTCTCTGCCACTCTACTTTAAGGCAGAAATAACACTACGACGGGGGTTACAGAGAACAAAATAATATAAAATGTAAACAGGTCTTCAGATGATTGAAGAATCGTGTATTATACAGCAACATTGTATTTTATGTAAAGAAATGTGGTGTCTTGTCTTTATTGTATTCCCACAAGGAATCGCAACTATGTCAAATGGCTTAAGTCACTAATAGATCATATACCTACTATTACAATATTATGAGAGAGGATTCATTCATTCATTCTCATAAGGGGGGCAGGGGTGTCACCCATAGCTGTCACGCTTAATAGGCGGGCCGGCAACCGCAGATTTTTGGAGTTGTTATCAGGAAGATGCTGTTCATCAATCTGTCTTCATCAATTCTGTTTCAGTGTCCCTCTGTCTCTTCTTACGATACCCACGGGATGATATAGGGTAGTTGATACTATTACACCGCCACTACACAACTATAAGTAGCGGCATGAAAGTCTAGCGATGACTGTTATTGCGCATAAGTCACGCTGATTGGCTTTTTGCGCATAAGTCGCGCTGATGGGCTCGTGCGTATCGTTCGCACGCGCCGATTGGCTCTCCAGTCGCATCCATGCAATTCGATTCGTGCGCGTCCCATCCGCGTTTCGTTCCGCGCTAGACTTACGTGCCGCGACTTGTACTTCTAGTACACAGTTCTAATAGAACGTGTTATATTGTTGTGGACAACGAGGGTAGTCGCTCCCCATCACCAAGTCCGCTTCATACATTACCTATATTATAATGGTTTAAGAGGTTAATATCTTTATATAATTCAGTCGTATTCCATACCTAAATAAGTACAACTTTGTACATATAGTCAAACAAATAAATAAATTTAATACAAGTTGAGTTACGATTTATAGATCAAGTCAATTTCATACTCTCGTGAATTCGATCTTAAGTTGAGAAACGACGCCTCGATGTAAATTTATTCCAATTTCAACTAGAAACACGTTTCTTTTGGAAGCGTAACTTTTCTAATATTATAATAAATTTTATTCATCGATATTAATTCTTATTTTGATTGAGTTAATTCTATTCACTTCGCATCAATAAAACTTAACTAATTTTAATATTTCTAACAATTTGAATTATGTGTTGTTACAGTTTTTGCACTTTGGTGATTTGGTTGCGGAGTATCTAAGCATTTAGATGAGGTATTGCAAGACCGCGGGTTCAAATCCTGTATGAGTTAAATATCTGCTGGTATTTGTTGTACTATATAGAAAAGAAGCCTTAAAATATATTAAATAATTTCATCATCATTGAAATTCCTTATAAGTCCACTACTGAACATAGCCCTTCCCCACATATTGCATTACACGGACATCCATTTTCCATCGTCTTTACTAATCTACTGCTAAACATAGGACTTCCCGAAGGAATATCACGAAACACGATCCTGAGCCAGCTGTATCCATCGACTTATCGCATATCTTAACAGGTCAACTCCATCTGGTGGGAAGTGCTACTCGAAATACTTTCATCCCAATCGATTTATTGAAATAAATTTTATTAAACTTAAACTTTATAATAATTTAATATATAATTTGTGATAGAAAAATTACATTCATAATATAAAGTTTTGGCACTCGAAACATGAGGGGGTGAATTTATTTTATGCAGAAGACTGTATTGTGTTTATCGTACTCTGTATTCTACTACTGTTTCTGTGTTTATTATCAATGCTCATAGGGTCATAGGTTATTTTTTTATGTTTGTGGTAGGTCCAGTATGAATAGTTGTCTGACAGTTATAAATTCACTGTCCTTGTACAGTGAATTTATAACTGAGGTTCGGTAAGGCTGAGTGATGAGTGTTGAGGTTCGGTAAGGCTTTCTGAGCGTTATCATAATCAGAGATCCCTGTTTTAAGGTCAGTTCAGTAATGGTCAGTTCTACCTTAATATTTCTAGTCTTTTAAGCTGCACCCAATATTGGTATGCAGTACCTTACAATAGATTGAACTAGGGCGTAATAAACAGCTTTAATAATGTTATTTAGAATACATTTATAAGTTTTTTTTTAATCCACACTATTCATGCAGATAGAAGATCCAGTTTTGTATTCCAAGAGCTTAATACCAAGATATGAAAATACAATGAATCTTTTTGTAATAGCATACAGGAGAAAGTTTATTTATTCAGACAAACTTGCCACTAAAATCACAGGCTCTTTTAAACTAAATGCACTAGTGTAAATATTTTACTGTAATAATTTAATTGTTACTTTACATTGTAGAGCCATGCTGCAACTATATTAGTAGTATAGTTGTAGCACGAATGGGTCGGCTCGATCGAGTAAATAGAACGCCGCGCCGCTGTGTGTAGGTGTGGTGAGTGTAGAGAACCGGAGCCCCTTTTTACTGGAAACAAGGCATTCCATCTTACTCCCCACGAGTGACAACGCATCTGTATTTTGGATTCGTAATCCAAAATACAGATGCGTAAATAAAAGATAGATGTAGATGTCTATGGGCCACAGCAACAACTTACCATCAGGTAAACTGTGTGCTCGTTTGTCACCTGTATCCTATAAAAAATATATTATAACATATTATTTTTAAAATAGTTTTTGTGAATTCACTCTGAACACAGTTGATGAGCTTACTTTATTACAATTATGAAATTTTATAATTAAGTTGTTTATTAGGCGTTGTAAATTTATTGATATTGAAAGTTATATCTATAGTTTTGATTGGTGTTATAAGATTTTTGCTTTATCATAAGTATGTCTGATGAAGTCTTTTTTGAAAACAAATGTCATTTGATAGTATATACTGGTAGAGTACACTGATGTAAATCAAGAAGAGACTTGGACCAAAAACACTACCTAGTGGGTGTATCATGGTGATCGGTAAAGGACAGCTCTTAGTCACTCATTTTTACAGGCTGGAATATTATATTTATTAAAGTCTTTAAAAGTTTGTAGAGTTAAGAACACGAATACCGATTGATTCAAGATTATTTAATAACATATTAGAGACTGCATCGAACGCGTTAGACTAGTCCAAGAAAACACTCCATATTTGATCTAATTCAAGTAGTTGCTAATGAAACTTGGTCAGCGCAGCGTCAAATGACAAAATATTTATATAATAAAAATAACTTAAGAACTTCTAACTAAAGAACTGAATTTAGAATTATATTTTCAATAGGAGAATTAAAAAAGAAAAACATGTTCCAAGCATCAAATGTTGACATTTACTATTAAAGGTCAACACTTTTACACCATTGTGTTCAATATTCCATTTGCATTGCATCGCAGTTTTAATCTATACTAGTAGACTTTGACTTTTCAATTTATAGTAACGAATGTTTGCCCTTGTGTAATTTATATCTGTAAACTGCCTCCACGATACGGGAGAAAATTCTAGTCTGAGGATAAATATTTTTTTTAAATAACAAAACATGTTGCGTTGAAAATAAATTTAAACTTAATCGTCAAACTATGAACGTGCTCTTGAAAATAATTTTAAATGCCGCCATATAAAATTTGAATCAATTTTTAGTAAGTCAGTAGAATAATTGATTTTTCAATATAATAAGTTTGCCCTTGGTGACCTTTCATCGTGACGTACATATTAAAACCCACACTCTGAGTAAATTTACTCCGGAACAAGATTAGGTTAAAGGACTTAAGGCGAAGAAACAATATAATCAGTCACACACTTTAATAAACCTGAATCTTGCTATAAAGCTATTCTACTCTTTTCAAGGCTTACTGCCAAACCTCTTACACCTGCAGCCTGTGGTATAGCTATACGCAAAGGGCCTATAATGCACTTCGCGTCCAATATAATAATGCCTTCAGGATGCTGATGGGCCTTTCCGTGTTCTGCAGTGCATCTGGCATGTTTGCTGAAGCGGGTGTTTATGATTTTCATGACATCATACGGAAGCGAATATCATCCAGCTAGCGCAGATTGCGGGGGAGCCCAAACGACGTCCTGAGGGTAGTTAAAGATAGGCTTGATTGTCCCATTCAAGGGCATTGTACTCGAATGCATATGGGTGGGACACTTAAGTATCTTAATTAATATTTTTAAGTTGTAAGTTATTTAATTTGATTTAATTTAATTTACTAACATAGCTTTTAAGAAATTTACTAACAAATTTGTATTTTTTTTTTAATCTGAAATAAACGTTTTATTATTATTATTTATTATTATAAAAATATCTTAAGTTTACAGGAATCATCGAAATTGAAATAAATAGATCAAAATTATGTTGCAGCATTATTTAAATACTTTTTCTTAAGTCCAAAATTGCGTTACACTACTCACAAGCCTCAGCCAGAAAGCGATCTTTGATGTTCAATGTACCAACGGCGTGACCCAAATGCTAGGTCACGGACGTAAACATCAAATTTCAGGGCTTTAACAACAAATTGTACCACAGGAATTTGAGCCTATGAAACAATTTTATTTTGTCAGCAAGCTTACACGTGTTGTAGTAGTTAGAGTAATTGACTGTCGTAGCGTGCTACCAGGGTTTAAAAAGTTACGAAACAGCCTTGTATGTATTTATGAAATTTTATGATAGTTTTATTGCAAAAATTATATGCAAAATTTACGTAATTAGCAAAATAATCAGACAAAAATTTTAAAAGACTTGAATACGAGGAAAAGAACTGTGGATGAGACCCATATTTGGCGCTGAACTTGTGATGGATAATAATGATGATAATGTTCTTTGTGAAAGAATCTTCACCCTCACCAACTTATGAATAATCCATTAATGGTTGAGGTATCTTAGAAGATCCCGATCAAGTGAAAGAGAAATTAAACAGGAGCCAGTAGCATCTTTCTGATAAAAAGTCAAAGTAGTTAAAAAACTGCGGTTACCTACCCACCTTACAAGCATTGCAATTTTGGAAGATGTCCCACCTATGAGACAATCTATGAGAGAAGTATAATAGCAGTGAACTTTTACAGGCTGTAATAATAATGTTTATATAATTATTTCCATGACAATAAAATGTCTTACGAGTTCACAGTCCACATGATTTAAATGGCTTCTGAAGCCCATGTACAACTGCAACAAACAAAAAAAATTCCAAGAACTAAAGTGGGATTTACCACAAATATTTCCAATGGCTTTCAGAGTGGAAGAAAGCATTGGAGGCATTTTTATAGATAAAGACGCATATGAGTATATGGTGCACCTGATGGTAAATGATCACCATCACTTATGAATAACTGCAACACTAAGAGAATTGCAGGACCTTCAAGGTCTCTGGAAGGTTTAAAGGCCGGCAACGCATCTGCGATTCCCCTGGGGTTGCAGTTGTTCATGGGCGGCGGTAGTCACTTACCATCAGGTGAGCCGCATGCTAGTTTGCCCCCTCTCCTATAAAAAAAAAAAAAAAAAAAAAAAGGTCAACCAGCCGTATGTGTCCGGAAAAACTACTGGCGAAAATAAATTCCACAGTGTGGTTATGGATGGCAAACGCAAGGCAAAGGCAATGCAATACAAAAATTCTGCGTAAATCGACGCTGCTAGGCACCGGTAATAGATACGAGGGTACCGTTTCTGACTCCTCCTTAACTGCCGGTTAATGAGTCTTAAAACCTAGCACTCTACTCTGGTTTGAGTACATTAGTCTTTACAATTAAGAAATTATTGAACCGCAGTCTCACAGAATCTTCCGATCTCATTATAAGTCGTGCATGATCTCCTCTCTTCAAGTATTGTTGTGTCCAATATGGTCATTTGTTGATCCTTTGTATAGTATAAGTTTTTAAGATTTAAAATGTATTGAGTCTCTTCGTTAGTCGCCTAAAGTGGGGATATGGATTCAGTTTTTCCGCCAGCACAGGCACTTATATCTATCTAATATATTTTCAAATGTCAATGAACGGGGCTTGAAACCTCAATACTCTGTCTACAAAACTACATGACCGTTGATATTTAAACTACATCGGTTGCCAAATACCATATACATACATATACTACAATTTTACTATGATATAAAATAATATATACGATGTATATATGCTAGTATTTGTGACTCTAAACTTAAAAGATGTCATGTAACTAACCCGGACCTAATTTTCCTAACACTGTAATCGTTCCGGCCTCATAGAAGTACGCTCGATGCCATTATTCCGCGTGTGTGAACAGCGGAAATGGCCAAGTGAAAGGCACGCGCTCACGCTCGGATGTGCACACTCAATGTAGCAGCTATGTAATGACGTGATTTCCAAGTAATTAGTAGGACAAAATAGGATTATGATTGTTTTAAGTGTTTTATTTTTTGCTTTATCACTCCCATTTGATAATCCGGAAGCTTAAAGAAAAAAAAGGAAAATTAACTAATTTATTATAATATTAACTAATTACATTATTATTTTTTAAATGTTGTCAGGGTTCAAACTAATATTAAAATACGTATTGTCAAACTTAAACAAAAACATCTAAATTATTCATTAGTGTTTCCTCTTACATTTAGTACGTAATAGAGCCACGGTACAGTTATATTATGGTTGTAGCACGAATGGGTCGACTCGACCGGGGTAGGACCACGCTCTTACAGAACACTACCGTAAAATAGCAGTAGTACTTATATACACCGTAAATTAGTTATATGTTTCGTATGGTCAGCGGAGAGAACCGGAGACCCCTGATACTGGAAACGAAGCATTCCATCTTAGTTCTCAGGGGTGACAATGCATCAACATTTTGATTCGTAATCGACGATAAATGTACATATCTGGGCCGCAGCACCCACTTATCATCAAGTGGACTGTGGGCTCATTTTTCGGCCTTATTCTTAAAAAAAAAATGCTTTTGTTCACGTGTTAGTGTGACTTAAAAATAATATACCGAATTTAATGAGAGCGGGTAGCGTAACCTCGTCAAGTCGACAGAAAAGCCCCACCTCTTTTGTTGCGCGTTCAAGGTGTGCAAAATAGTTTTAAATTTTGTAACATAAAAATTTTCAAAGTAGAGATGCGATTGTAGGATTTTCAAGAATGTTGCCATTGAAGAGACTTTGACTGAACCAAGTATTATTTATTTATTTATTTATGCAAAAAGTAGATGGATGGATGCTTCCGCAAGCTGAATTTAACTTCGCTAATAACTCTTAGTATTTTAGAATCTCTTACCATCAGGAGGACAGAGAGCTCGTTTATCATTTTTATCCTGTTTATAAAAATTCTTTTGATTGGCACGCGGTAGAGACATTCTGCAGCGTATAAATCAAATATAATGTATTTATTTATCATTTGTTGCAACACACCTTCACCTAACGGTTACAAAGGGCGCATAATAATGCCCTATGGCATTCTCTACCAGCCAACGTGGTGACGAAAGTACAACACAGTGAAAAAAAATCACAGAATCCAATCAGAGACGCTACCTTTTATAAGTCGGTTAAGAAGGGGTATAAAGAAGGATATGTCAGACTTAACTTACACACAGACACACTGGTGATTAAAAGATTTCGCTCTTGTATACGAATGATGACATAAAATTCATCTAAGCTCGCTTAAACTTAATTTCGCAGACTGATGATATAGATGAGTATTGCCAGTGCACAGATATCGTCTCTGAAACCTGTAATTACTGTATGCCTGCTGGCAACTCATTAGGTCTGGAAGTAGACTATTTTTTTATAAAATTGAATTGCAAACCAACTTACGGTCCACTTGATGGTAAGTGGCTAGTGTGCGTAGCCCATGGACAACTTCGTGGTAGAGCCACGCAGCAGCTGTATTATGATTGTAGCACAAATGGGTAGGCTTGGCCGAGGAATGACCACGCTCTCACATAATACCAACGTAAAATAGCAGAATAATACTGCTTTGTTTTGTATGATGAGTGTAGAGAAATGAACACCCTTTTTACTGGATACGAGGCATTCCATCTTAGTCCTCAAGGGAAACAACGCATCTGAATTTTTTATACTCAATCGAGGATAAATTTAGATGTCTAAGCGCCACAGCAATCACTTACCGTGAGGTGAACTGTGTGCTCGTTCGTTACCCTTATTCTGTAATAAAAAAAATGCAACTAACATTAAACTAAGATAGGTGCGTTGACATCTCCGAGGATCAAGATAGAATACCTAACTAGAATGCCTGTAACTTTAATATATCTATCTCTATATACTTAAGACAGAAACACAACAAAGCAGGCACTACTGGAGAAAAAGAGAGTAGTATCTAACCAGATGGAATATTGGGCAGAAAGAGTTCTACCATCTGCTCATAAAGGCTATAGAAGAAAAAACCACAAATGTGTTTCATACTCCTTTAGCAAGATACGACAATCTTTTACTGCATTTTAAACCAAAATATGTACTATGGAGAATCACTCCGATTAATGTATATGGCAGACTCGTTATTTCAATACTAAAAATCAATATTCTCAAGGAGTTTCTCTTTAAATTTCGTCCAATTTTTCTAAGTACTAACTCTATAGTAACCACTGTATTTGTAAAATGAAGGGCGAAACTTCGTTTTCGTTCGTATTATATTTATAACTAAAGAATATAGATAATAATAATGTCCTCCAGACCGAATTTCGGTCACGGCGGCCAATCTCAACGGAGACTAGCCATCTGCGCAGGACAGGATTATAGTGCCCAAGTGTATGCGCAAGCACAGGTGCACTCTCTATTCCCTCACTCTCATAGTCCGATGGGACGGTAAACCGACACGACCGGAGAGAGATCAGGCGCAGGACCAACGGCTTTACGTGCTTTCCGAGGCACGGGGGTGAGACACCGCCAACTTCCTGACTCAGGGCAGCTACTGAGAATTTCTCGAAGAAAAACTCAATAACTGATTTTTTGGCCCTACCCGGGATTCGAACCCGGGACCTCATGATCAGCAGTCGCACTACTACAACCACTAGACTAACGAGGCAGTCAAAGAATATAGATAACAGTTGCATAACCAACAATGAAAAAGAAATGAATAATATATTAAATAGTGTCAGTTAATATTTATTTATTTATTTAGTGGCCGGCCGGGCTGCCACCCAAGAGACGGAATGACGACCTGGTAAGATATGCAAAAAGTCTAGTTTTAGAAACTCTTACCATCAGCTGGACTATGTACCAGTTTGACACCCTAGATACCCAAGAGACATAATGCAGTGTAACATGGCTACAACGCGAGTGGCTCACACACACACACACACACACACACACACACACACACACACACACACACACACACACACACACACACACACACATACACACATACACACGCACACATATATATATATATACACACATACATACACACACACACACACACACACACTCTACTATATATATATATATATATATGTGTGTGTGTGTGTGTGTGTGTGTGTGTGTGTGTGTATGTATATATATATATATAAATTATTATTATCAATCTAGCAACAAATAGACTCAACATTACATTGCAGTGTTACAACAGCAACGCTGATATTCTACCGGTGTCCCTATCAATAACTCACGAGCAGTCTCTAAACATGTTTCGTCTATAAGACATTATTAGTAATAACTGAGAAAATAGAGTATAGAATAAAATAGTAAATAATATTACTAATAACAAAACTAAAACATTCTGTATAAAACTAAACAGCAATATAAGTCTACTGTGTTTCAAATAGGGAAATTTCTGCAATTCCACCGGTGTTGCAATAGTTCGTGGGAGGTGGTCGACACTTACCGTCAGGTAAGCAGCTCGTTTGCTTCTTCTATATATGAACAAAAAGTAAGATCGATTGACGATAACTAGATACCCTTTTTGTTGTCATATCATGTGTACAAATCTGCAATTTGATTCTTAATTGAAGATAAATGTCGGTGTCGTTGGACCACAGCATTCACCTACTATCAGACTGTGGAACCGTAGGTCGTTTGTCACGCACATTTCTAATTAAAAAAAAAGAAAAAGGCTCGGATGCACTGTCCAACATATTCGGGAAATCCTAACAGCGAAAACCGAAAAGCAACACTTTTTTTCTCTGCTATAAAATATGTTTATCTGTAATTCGAATACACAATCCGTAATAGCTAGAATATTCTAGTCGTGTTCTATACACGTCGCTAATACAAACTACCGCAAGCGCAGTGAGGCAACTTGAAATTAACCATAAATAATGTCTTTTTACTTAACTAATTAAAAATGTTTTGTACCTATAATGAGAAACAGGAAAGCATTTTTAAATAGTACATCCATGCTACAGCTATATGATGATAGAAGCACGAATGGGTCTGCTTAGTTGGTGAAGCACCACTCTCTCAAATAATACCAGCGTGAAATAGCAGCTTAATGATGTACTTGTATGGTAAGTACAAAAAGACCCTTTTAACTGGAAACGCGGCATTCCGCCTTTCCCTTAGACCTCAGTTCTCATCACATTTTAATCCTTAATCGAGGATAGATGTGGATATCTATCCACAGAATTCACTTACTCTCAGGTGGATTATGAGATCGTTTGTCACCCTTATTTTATATTTGAATTAAAAATAAAATAATTTCCCTACAAATGGGTAAGAGTCAACTTATTTCATCTTGTGAAAGGTGACTTTGGGAGGGAGATCCTTAATTTTTTTATGCCTTCCATAAGATTGCGCATATTAACCCTCTTGCTTACGTAAGATGTAAAATATATTCAGGATATTTGTAATACCTACTGCGATCGTCAGCCAGATAAGTATTACATTTAAAAATATCCTCCCTACTACGTATAGGCCCATATCCAGCAGTAGACTTTCACGAGCTGATAAAGAAGAAAGAAGAAGGAAGGTTATCAAACTACAAGTTTACAAGACACTAAAATTTTGTGTCTCGCTTTCGAGTAATCTCAAATCAAGTTTATTTTATATTAGACACATTTTGATATCACACTGTTTTTGTTAATCGCCTGTCAAGTGTGATAACTGTCGTAAATATTCCCCCCTAGGAGGCAATTTATGGCGGAGGCTTATGTTCAACAGTGAAATTTTGACGGGCTGCAATAAATGTATTAATGAATAAGTGAATAAGAAATGATCTTATGGGCTTAGACATTGTGATTACATAAAGGTAATTTATTAGAAAAATTACCCTCTTTTTTATTTAATAATAAAATTTCGAGTACAATGTACTACTATAGAATAAGACTCGCATTACATTTCATAATGCACGAACAGCTCGAGGTCGTCCCCTTTGGCACTACTGAAATTACAGACCTAAGTGCGGATTTACCACGTGCCTTGAATGAAAACATCGAGAAGTAAGCAGCATGTCTGAGAAAAAATATTTGAGAATTTGTGAAGTTTACCAAGCATCCGGGTAAAGCGAAAAAAAAAATCAAAAATGAGAGGCATATGTTCTGTTCTCTTCAGCTTAATATTTTATGTTAACAATTTTTACCTGCATTTACATATATAAATTTCTTTAGTATTATGTGCATTTGACAGTTTATAACAATAGGACTATCTGATAATTTTAAGGGTATATTTTTTTACCTTTCTTTACATTTTTTACATTCGTTAAATGAAGTAAAGTTTATTTTATTACAATCTAAATATCACTTTTGATTTTGATGCATGTATATTACTTAAGTAGAATGAGGTAAAATTGATTTTATTTTAAATCTTAATACCACTTTTTAGTGTATACATCCGTTTAGTAATTGCATAATTTACGAATCGCCATTTTCATGTGAACTATATCAATAAATACTACCACGCCTAGATACGAAAATTGATTCACAAAATCAAGCAAACCTATAAATCTGACACCTCGTTATTCGTTAAAATATGTGTTTTACAGTCGCTCACATTTGATATTACTTCACAGTATAGAGGCTAAAAAAAGTAATTCATCATCATCATTATTTCTTCATAAGTCCAATGTTGAACGTGGGCCTCACCCAAGGAATGCCACAAAATTCGGTCCTGAGCTACCTGCATACATCGATTACCTGCATGTATTACCAAGTAGTCACTCAAACCACAATAGTAAAATATTATATCTGTTTAAATTAAATACTTTATAATACATTGATATCTAATTTTACTGAGATAGCATTTTTCTCTTATATTGATAACTTTAAAGAAAACTCTATCGATCACGGTAAATTTATATTTATAGACTTCGGAAACTTTGCAGCAACTTTAATTAACTGAGGGATATAAAACATAATATCAATAAAACTTTTTGGTGCAGGTGTGGGTGTTTTTTTTAAAATATTTTTATCATACGTTTCTTTAGCCGGTGATACATCACTTTACTAAAAACAAACGCCATGAAATAATAAGTTCGCATCAAGGTCCGACAACCGATGGGTAAGGTTCTCGAATGGCAAAATTGTACCCGTAAGCGACGTGTTGGGCGGCTCCCACTAGATAAAGTGATGACCTTGTAAGATATGCAGGAAGTGTTTGGATGCAGGTAACCAACTGAAACGGGTCAGCAGACAGGATTAGACTTTATAGACGTTCTATCCCGAAACTTTTATCACACCACGTTGTGTTCGGGAACAACGAAGCGGATGTGAACCCCGTGAAGGAGTATCACGCAAGAGCGTCCGCTAAACCTTTCCGAGGAGAAAGGTGGGAAGTCCAAGATTACGGGACCTCTTGAAATGGTCCCGGTCCGTCGTCCTTTAGATGAGCTTTGTGAACTATATCGTTTCTTAGGTGGTGGAAGATACTCTAGGACATTTCCAGGGAAGAATTAGAAGATACTCTAGGACATTTGTTTCATTAACAGAATTTAGCTTCAAAATTTCCCCATAAAAGTGCTGTGTTGAATTTCACTAATTTCCCATCACTTCCCTATGCGCTTTTCTTTCTTACTTTAAATATAAACTGGTAGCTGGTCCCGAATGCATGCATGCTTAGTTCAGCAGCGGACTTGTGAAGTGCTGTAATGACAATAATGCAGCTTCAAGGTATCTAATAATGCACTACGCTGCTATTTCGTATTATATATTGTATGTGGGACTATGTAGTGGTGGCTTAAGTATATTCACTACCCCATATCATCCCGTGGGTGTCGTAAAGGGCGACAGAGGTAAACTGAAACAGGAGATGGCCGCAGCATGTTCCCGATAAAAAGCGAAAATAATAAAAAGTGCGGTCATCAACCCGTCTGCCAAGCGAAGGTACTTTGGCTAAATCCTCATTATGATGTAAGACCGGCTCAATCGCCGAAGGACCACGCTCTCACAGAATACCAGCGTAAAATGGCAGCTTGGCACTGCTGTGTTTCTTATGATGAGTGTAGAGAACAGGAGACCCATTTTACTGGAAATAGGCATTCCATCTTAGTCTTCACGGGTGATGACGCGTCTGCATTTTGATTCTTTATTAAGAATAGATGTAGATGTCTACAGGTCACAGCAAACACTTACCATCAGGTGGACTGTGTGCTCGTTTGTCACTCTATCCTATAAAAAACCTGTGGGAGAAAACTATGTTCATAAATGGACTTTTCATATGCTGTAATCAATATATAGAGGACAAGTACAATTACGGTGAGGCATTCGATCTTCAGTGGTGATAACGGATTCGTAGCCTTCTTTGTTTGAAGTTGGTTGAAGGTGACTATGGACTGCAGGCATAACTGAACTATTCGTTTGTAACTTCAGTTTAATTCAAAAAGAAATCTAAAATTACCAAAACGAAAGCTTGTTATATTGAAAATATTTTTCTACTGTAAATTGCGATCACCTCCAATTCATTCGGTTATTTATGTCATGTTTCATCTACGATCGTAACATTGAGGTTGAGTCAGCGGAAATAGGGGCGATGACATAGCCCGGAAACTTTAATCCTCTGTGACGTGAAAGATATTGAACTGCCGATTTCGAACTGGACGCGTTCTGTGCAGTGTCCACCCTTAAACTTTTATTGATTTAGAGTTGATAAAAACCTATAAAATACCTAAATATCGTTTCCTTTTTAGATCAATTCTTCACACAATTACTCTTGAAGAAGAAAATCGATGGATGATAAGGAATTCTCAAAAATGTCTAGCCTTAAGAGTTTTTGGCGGAACTAAACACAATTTAAATGATGAAAGCTTGCAAGATTTCCGTGACTTGTGGTCGCCTTTGACCATCACCGTAAAGTTTATTACATTTTTTTTTTAAGTGGAAATGCCGTTTTATTTTTAGGTTTTATTTTTTATTTCACCATTGCCAATAAAAGGACTTTGGGTTTGTATTCTAGAAATGTGTGAATATAAAAATTTTACTATTAAATAGGAACTGTACTTAAAAATCATAAAGCTCTAAAGAAATATATCATCATCACTATAAGTTACAGTACCGTTTACAACTGCACTGCTGAATATAGCTTTCCTCCAAGAAATGATACTATATGTGGTCATCAACCACTTGCATTCATCGGCTTCCTGCATGTCTCATCCCTTATACTTCACTTACCGGTACGAGGTTGTCACTCGAGAACCTTTATTCCCTTTCGAGCTATATGGCTATATGGACGACAATTCCACAATGCTCCGTAGCGCAGTGGCTTAGCAGAGTTTCTGCGCTGGAGGCCGCAGTTTCGATTCCCGCACGGAACATGTACTTATATGGCCTATAAATAATTTTTCCGATCTGGATGTTTCTCCTCGTGCAATCTGTGTTTGTGGTCACGTTTATTAAATAAATAATTTAAAAAAATATTGCCACTTCAGCTAGCTGATATTTTGGCTTTTGTCTGTAACTTTGGTTCTACGGCAGATATCCTCATTTCGTTCAATTACAGTTCCAGGGTGTTTTGAATTACTAAACAATGATTTTAGGCAAAAGTGCTTAAGTACAGACTTAGAAGATTTGTTTACATAATAGAATTATTAAAGATACAAAGCTAAATACAGATTTAAAAAAAACTCACTTGCATAAAGTTGACCGTCTGAACTTGTTCGGGGCCGGCTGAAAATCAGCACTGCAAGCTCGCGGCTTATGCTGAGATGGTCCCTACTACAACTTCATCATAGCACATGATTTTAACTTTTTTTTATTTTAATTTTAATATGCTTTTGCATATACGTATTATAATGGACGCACTTCTGTTCTTAATTCTACGTTTTTTATTGTTTATAAGTCATTTGTTTTATTTTTAATTGTAATTTGTCATGTGTGTAGAAGATGTAAGTGTTGGAATGAATGTCTTTATGTGTTTATGTCTAATTTCTGTTTCTAGTGAGAGATAGTAGCTTCGGATTGTGGTTTGAATAGACAGACACGTTCTGCAAACAGTAAAAGTCAACTATGGCAAGGGGCCTCTTTAAATTCCATTCGTATTCTTACCGCAATAACTCGATCGCAGCCGTTTTCTGAAATACAGCACAAATCTACTGCCAATCCTTCCTTGTTGAGATTTCCTAAGCTTTCTAATGATACATGGTTTTCTAAAGAGTATATACACTAAATTTATTATTTTTCTTATTTAAAATTAACTAAATAATAAATTTTAACGACGTTGCGGCGATGAGTTCCCGGTTTCGCATCCCACACAGAATAAGTTTATGTTTGACCTACAAATATCTTTTCCAGGTGGATGTTTCTCTTTGTGCAATTTATGTTTGAAAACTGCATCTACTGTACAGATAAATTGAAAGTGTAGAATGTTACGTTTTTTTTTTTTTAGATTGATATTATTAAAAATTGTACTTACAATATTCATAACCCGAATGAGTAAATAATACAGCCTATCGATTGTAAAATGTGGTTAGTCAGACATTTCTGTGGTTAATTTATTTATGACATAAATCCGTTTGATAGATTGGAAAAATACTTAATCATCCGGAAGAATTAGAAATAGATTTGAACGATCACACACTCAACAAAAAGTTGTAACTTTTACTTTGACATACATAGACATTTTCCACGCACTCCTAAAGCCATAGCATCTGTCCCTAGAGACCTTGAAACTAACTTCATTTTAAATTGAATTATAGAGTTTAACTTAACTTAACTTATCTTCACGCACAATCCCTGACGGGGTAGCCAGAGAGAACAGATCGCCAAGTGTCACGATCCTTACATACCTCTTTCGCTTCTTTCAGATTCATTATCTTCTTCATGCATGCACGTCTAGGTATCCGAGTACTCTTGACCCTACCCTCTTCGAGCAATTTGCTCACATGGTCTTCGAAAGTTAGTCTCGGTCTACCTCGACACCTTTTAATATTAACTTTCGCGCTATATATTTTCTTCACCATTCGGTCTTCACTCATTCGCTCAACGTGCCCAAACCACCGAAGCACGCCCTTATCAATTTTTGTGATAAGGTCATCTTTCAAACCTGCCATATTGCGAATCTCTTCGTTTCGCTTTCGGTCGGCCATGGTAACGCCGCACATTTTACGAAGAGATCGCATCTCCACTGCATTCAACTTGCTTTTATGCTTCTTCTGGCATACCCAGGTTTCGCTGCCATATAACAAAGTCGGTACCAACACTGCGTTATATATTGCAAGGCGTGCACTCTTCACTACGCCTTGCCTTTTGACTAACGCAGTCAGGGCACCATTGACTTTGTTCCCGGCAGCGACACGCCTGTCCACATCTAAATCACATCTTCCATCCCGGCTAAAAGCACTCCCCAAGTATACAATTTCATTTACCTGTTCTAGACATTCCTGATTTACCCATATTTCACACTTCGTTCTCTCTTCGTCCCTTTCAAATACCAGAACCTTAGTTTTATTGGCGTTCAAACGGAGACCTTTAATTTCACATTCCTCTTTCATACACGTGACTAATGCCTGCAGTTCTGCCTCTGATGGTGCAATAAGCACTGCATCATCAGCATACAGCAGACAATTTACTTTTATGTCACCCAACTTCACACCCAAACAGCTATCTTTCAGCTTTTGTAAACAGTTGTCGAGATACAGTATGAACAGCCAGGAAGACATGACACAACCCTGTTTTACGCCCGTTTGGACGCTAAACATGGGTGACAGGTCATGCCCTACCCGCACACAGGCTTTACAGTCACAGTAAAGAGACTGCACAGCCCTTAGCAATCGGCCATCCACACCATACCCCGCCAACAGTTCCCACATTTTCTTCCTTACAACCTTATCAAATGCTTTCTCAAGATCCACAAAAGCACAGAAAATCTTCTGGTTAGCAGCCAGAAGCTTTTCCGTGATCATACGGAGGGAAAACATTTGATCCGTGCATCTTCTTCCAGGTCTAAATCCGCATTGTGCCTCCCATAGAAATCTTTCCGATTTCTCTTGCATCCTACGTGTCAAAACTTTCGAGTAAACTTTACTTGCTAAACTGGTCAAGCTGATCGCCCGATAGCACCCGCAGTCAAAATGTGAACCTTTACCTTTATATAAAGGCACAATGACTGCGGATCGCCCGGGACATCCCCCGTCCGCCAGCACAAATTGCACAGCAGATGAAAGCTGTCCCAGACGCGAGGCCCACCATACTTGACCATTTCAGCAGTAACTCTGTCTAGTCCCGCAGCCTTACCACATTTCAAACTTCGAATCGCACGTTCAATCTCTTTCATACTGATGACCTCAGTGTCATCGAGGTCCGGGTCTGGCGTACCAGTCACGGCGTCATCCCCGGATCCCTCACTAAGATCATCACACGCATACATTTCTCTATAAAATTCGCTCCATCGCTGCATGACGTCCGATTTTTCTGAGAGGATGTCATTAGTTCTCGAAAGCACTTTGTTCATTCTTAAGGCCGTCGCACCACTTCGGGTCCTTCCAACCTCTTTCCAGAAGAGTTTGGAGTTCTCCTTAAAGTTGTGCGACAACCTTTCATCCGCTTCCATTCTACACCTTTCACGCACTTCCTCAATCAATGCTTTCGTGTGAACTTTCTGCAGCTTATATCTTTCTTTCATCTTCTCTCTCATATCCTTATCATTACTAGAGGCCAAGTAGTCTAACCATGCTTTCTTCTTCTTCTTTCTTCTTTCTGCTTCTTTCACTTCATCATTCCACCATCTATCTCTTCTTTTACTACTGCCTCTTTTTATTGTTCCACACACTTCTTCCGCTGCACTTACCATTCCATCCCTAAGGTTCTGCCATGATCTTTCTACACATTCGTTTCTGCCATCGATGGTGTCAAGCTTTTCGGCTACCCTCGCATGATATTTGTCCCTAGTATCCGCTTCCTGAAGCTTCCAGCTTCGGATGCGACAGACCGACTGGGGTTCTGTCACTGTCGTCCGGTAGCGCCAACCCGCGAACAGACCCCTAAATCTAGTAATCACTAGATAGTGATCCGTTCCCAGGTCAGCACCCCTGAACACTCGCGTATCCATAACCTGTTTTCGCAGTCGGTCATCCACCAGGAACAAATCGATCATACTTCTCTCATTCTTTCTTTCTCTAGTATACATATGGATTTTCTTGTGATTAAACATAGTGTTTGTCACAAGAAGACCCTTTTCCTTGCATACCGCCAGTATAAGCCTGCCAGCATCATTAACCCTTTTATCGCCAAACTTTCCAAGTACCGACTCGTACCCTGGTCGAGCGGTACCAACCCATCCATTCAAATCACCACATACAACAATTCTTTCGTTTCCCCTAGCCAAATCTAGAACTTCTCTTACATTCTCCCAAAACTCCTCCAGCTCAGCCCTGGACCACGAAGCTACCGGCGCATAAACAGCCAAAAGGAATAACTTCGTCAGTCCCAATTTAAACCGAACCCAGAGAAGTCTTGAGTTCACGAACTTATATTCAGTCATAACATCGACCAACCGAGAAGACAGCAGCACCCCCACTCCCTGGCAGGCGTTCTCGCTCTCCGGGACTCCGGACCATAGAGCAAACGCCCCGCCAGGGAGCTCTTCAGTACCACTGCCCTTCCGTTTGGTCTCCGACATACACACGACATCTAATTCTCTTTCTTTCATTATTTCGATCAACTCATTCGTCTTATCTCTCATGCCTCCTCTAACATTCCACGTGCCAACTCTGCACTCCGTCCTCCACCTTCCGCCGTGTCGGGCTGTGCGTGACGGGTGGCGGTCCCCATCGCCGCTTTGCGCGCTGCATTCCACACCAACGGGGACGAGCTGGTGTGCGTCGCCTTGGGGGGACGCTCTAACCCTCGTTGACATGGGTGCGCAGCTGAGTAGAATTGCAGCCCTGAAAAGGGCTGGCAGGGGTCGCGACGAGCACGCTTCTACAATGATTATAGAGTTTATAGAATTAAAATGTTCTAAAATGCAGTTACCTTGTCTGATAGTAAAATTGTGAAAGTGTCATCTACGTATCGCTTGTAGAACCTTGGATGTACAGGTGTAATAAGAAGGGCTATTATATTCTAACTTTCATTAAGTTATAAAAAATTTAAGCCTACATTCCTTACAGAGGTTACGACAGTGTCAAACTCCAACAGTTTGCACATCATGTAAGTAGTATGGCAGGCGCTCACCAGTAAACTGCCACAGCTTCTTGTTAACCGAATTCCAAAAATTAAAAGATTCGTAAGGTACTGTGCGAATGTGTTTTTTTTTTAAATATGTTCACCGATTTCTCAGAAGCAGCTAAATCGATTTTAATGATTCTTCTTTTATTTAAATAGTAATATTTCAGCGGTACATAAATCTTACATAAATTAAAAATAAACTTTCACACCTAAGGGTTGAAAAATGGGGGTTGAATTTTGTATTTTACTATTTATACGAAATTCCAGTTATCACTTTGAATTTGCGATATTTTTTTCATTATAGCTTATAAAAGTTCACTGCTGAACACAGACCTCCCTCATAGATTGCCTCATATGGGGATAATAATAATAATAATAATAAATGTTTTTATTGACATATTGATTTAACAAATGTAAGAACAGTGATTTAAACACCTAAACAATGTTCAAGACGAGATAAACAAATATTTTCCATTGGACCCCAAACTAGGATAATCCTGTATCTTGGGGTCCAGGAGCGCAAGTTATCTAAAGAATTGTACACAGTCTAACGAAAAAGAACAGCATGTTTTCCTAGTGTAAATATAATAGTGCAGTATAATTTTACTCTGTGTGTGTGTGTGTGTGTGTGTGTGTGTGTGTGTGTGTGTGTGTGTGTGTGTGTGTGCGTGGGTGTGTGTGTGTGTGTGTGTGTGTGTGTGTGTGTCTGTGTGTGTGTGTGTGTGTTTGTGTACGCTTCTAGTGGCATTTGACTAGATCTTCAGTTTCCTCGTATGTTAACGTCATTAGCCAATATCTAATATGGTGACAGACCTGTGAGGTGTTGAGGTATCTAGATTTGGGCATAGTTACCACGCTGGGTAGACAGGATGTTAGCAGCGGTAATATTTCTTAGTTCCCTCAAAAGGGCAAACATACAAACATAGAAAAGAGTTAAATAATTTCTACATAATAACTTCCAAAGTCGTGACTTCTTTGATATTCCATGTCAGAGCAACGACTTCGGAAGCTGTCGGTTTTACTTTTGGTTTGTTTAAATTTATTACTAATATATTCGTTTAGTAAGAATCTCGGTTAAATTAAAACCAACGAAAACATTATATCAGGTATAGTCACGCTCTCCGAATCCCATTGCTTTCATTACAGTTTACAAAAGGCGTAATCAAGGAAACTATGCAAATGCGTTCCGACCTGCGTTGGAGAGATTTTCTGAACCCACCGCATGGCGTCGATTAATTTCGAATTCAATTTTGAGAAGGGCCATTGACAGTTTTTTTTCTTTTCAGGCTGAATCTAAAGTATTTTCTTCTTTTAACATAAAGTTTTTTTTTACAGGAGGTACAATATAGACTACAGTAATTATTTTATCGCAGAATAAACAGGAGATTTTTTATAATAATTTTTAGGTCAAATTGAAAAGCGAGTATACAAACGGGGTGATGATATTAACGAAATCGTATGGACTCCTTTGCGGACGAGTTTATCCCGGTCAGTCTATATTTAATTTCCTTTTTTTATGAGGATAAGGGTGATAAGCGAGCACACCGTCCACCTGATGGTAAGTGGTTGCATTAGACATCTATGTACATCTACTATCATCGTTTGCGAATCAAAATGCAGATGCCTTGTCAGCCATGAGGTCTAAAATGAAATGCTCCCTTTCTAGAAAAGCGTCTCCGGTTCTCTACACTCACCATACGAAACACAACAGTGTTAAGCTGCTATTTTATTGCTGGTATTCTGCAAGAGCGTGGTCCTTCCCCGGTCGAGCCGACCCATTCGTGCTACAACTATACTACTAATATGACATGGCATTAACATGGCTCTACCACGTTAAAACTTATTAACTATATCACTTATTTATTCTATTGAGTATAATCTTCGGTTTTAACTTTTTCACTTTGTGACAGTATTTCTTTCTGCCTAGCAACCCTACATGGATTGCTGTAGTTACCAAACACTTGAATAAGATTATGTGTTTATATTTTTATTTATTTACAATGTATTGTATAAAATACCTTAATAGAAAAGGAATAAAGGGCAAACTTCTACCACTCAGTATTCACGCCAGCTATGATTCGAACCCAGGATCAAGTGTCATACGATTCAGGTGCTCTAAGCCACATGAAATTCGCATACGTAATAAACGAATCAATTATTAACGCTCGCTCGCGGCGCCTCGAGGCAATCTTGGCAACTCACACATCGGAAGGAAATGATTAATAACGCAATTTAGTACGCCTCGGTCCTTAATCGTGAAACTCCGCACACTTTGCAGTTTGTTCCTGTTCCTTTATGAAAGATTTTTATTACCTATGTACGTTCTTGTTATTAAATTTTAAACGACCTCGTGGTTTCATGGTCAGAACACCTGAATCTACCGGTATGACTAGTGATTTAGATACCAAAATATAGCAATATTTATATAAGATATTTGAACTTATAAGAAACTAGCGATCTGCCCCGGTTTCGCTCGGGTGATTTCTGAATCTCAACAACAGCGCCACCTACCGGATCCAATTGCGAATCTAAACCATTCTCTAATCAACTTAATCACACACATAAGATTTCATCAAAACCATTTAGGAGGAGTTCACATACTTACGGACAGAATAATTACATTATATATAATATAAATTTACCGTTACAGCCTATCAAAGTCTACTGCTAAACATAGGCGTCCCACAAAGATTTATTGTTTTTATATTAGAAGGGGCAAACGAGCATGCAGCTCACCTGATGGTAAGTGACTACCGCCGCCCATGAACAACTGCAACACCAGGGGACTTTCAAATGCGTTGACAGCCTTTTAAAAAAGAGTACGTTTACTTGTGAGTCGGTAGTTTTCAGATGGTCATTGCTACTCCGATTTGAACGACTACGAATCAATTTGTGATAAGCGCGACCGCCCTAAGCCGTACTCTTCTTATAATCTAAATAATCAGGTCCACCTATACCGTAAGGGCATAGGGGGCTCGACCCAAGAGTCCTCGACCTAATCTTTATCATTTAGGAGTTTATGTTATAAAATGTCAAATTGCAGGCCTATTTGTTTTTATACTATTAAGGGCTGCTTTTTCAATGGTCATATAAAAGTTATCCATCAAATAAAAAAATGCGTGAGTGTCGTGGAACATTCGGTTGGAACGAAGTTCCTTGAGTAGTATATTGTAATTGATAAACGTATGTAGGTATTATATTATTGATTAACAAATACAAATAAATAAATTACTAGCGTCTATTAAAATGAAGCATCATTTGAAATAAAATAATATTTCTTTCATGGCAAGATAAGAAAAAGTGCGAGGGAGATGGATCCATCCATTTGGCGGTGAAATAAGGAAGTGAGTGATGGATTCCATCTTACTTCCTTATTTCACCGTCAAGACCGTCTACACTATGACACAAGGGGTAGTGACGAAAAAATCTAACACTTT
Organism: Parnassius mnemosyne; assembly: GCA_963668995.1. NCBI lineage: Eukaryota > Metazoa > Arthropoda > Insecta > Lepidoptera > Papilionidae > Parnassius > Parnassius mnemosyne. The sequence continues at coordinate 5,529,205 of CAVLGL010000057.1, forward strand.
TTGTCGCCTAGCTTCCATCCGCCAAACCCATATCGTCCCATAAAGAACTTCGTACCAATAATAACCTGACTGAATATTTTTTATTTTTCATTTTTGGAAGGCTTACATATTGTCTTTTTTAAAGTAACGAAATGGCGGTAAAAATTGCTAATTAAAAACATCCACATATTACTTTCATACGACTTGTGAAATTTAAAGTACTCCAGAGATTCCTGAAACGACTCACAAAAGCAATAAAAAAACGCAGTCATTGACAATAAAAACGCATAGTTTAACCTGCAGGGCGACAAAGAATGAGTGGAACCGGCGAGAGATGTCGTGCGGTGTCCCACAGGGTTCGGTTCTGGGGCCGCCCCTGTAGAACATCGGTTACGACTGGGTGCTGCGCGCCGACCTCCCTACCGGCGTCAGCATAGTTTGCTACGCTGACGACACGCTGGTACTGGCACAGGGGGGGTCGTACGAGGCGGCGGCGGAAACTATGACACGCGGGATTGCGATAGTCGTTGAGAGGATCCGGCAGCTGGGTCTTGAGGTGGCTCTGCACAAGTCCGAGGCCATGCACTTCCATGGTCCTCAGAACAGGCCACCACCGGGATTCTCAGCGATGGTAGGAGGGGTATCCATCGGCGTCGAGTCGACGTTGAAGTACCTAGGACTCGTCCTTGACGGCCGATGGAACTTCGTTGAGCACTTCCGACGTTTGGCTCCCAAACTGGAACGGACCGGGGCTGCCTTCAGGCGGCTCCTGCCGAACCTGGGGGGGCCAAACGCCTCCTGCCGGAGGCTCTACGCGGGGATTGTGCGGTCCATGGCCCTCTACGGGGCCCCGGTGTGGGCGCGTGGTTTGGCGCGGCTTGCCGTCCACCACCTGAACGCGCCCCAAAAGGTGGTAGCCGTGAGAATGGTTCGCGGCTACCGCACGATCTCCCGCGAGGCAGCGTGCCTCCTTGCCGGATTGCCGCCGTGGGATCTGGAGGCGATAGTCCTCGCGCGCCTGCACGAATGGCGCGCGGAGGCACTCTGCCGGGGGGAAACCCCGCTGCCGCGGCAAGTTGTCGTGCAGCGGACAGACTTCCGGCATGATCTCATGGCGACATGGAGAGAGCGACTGTCGCAACCCCGTGCTGGGCACGCCACTATAGCGGCGATAAGACCCCTCTTTGAGGAGTGGCTTGAGAGACGCCACGGCGTCCTCACCTTCCGCCTGACGCAGGTCCTCACCGGACACGGTGTGTTCGGGAGGTTCCTGCACCGAATCGGGCGGGAGGAAACGCCCGGGTGCTCCCACTGCGAGGATCGACCGGAGGACACGGTGGAGCACACCGTGGAGGTGTGCCCTGCCTGGGCGGAGCACCGCCGTGTCCTCGTAGCGGCGATAGGCGGCGGCGACCTCTCGCGTCCGGCCCTGGTCGAAGCCATGGTCCGGAGCGAGACGGAATGGGATGCCGTCACCACCTTCTGCGAAGCAGTGATGCTAGCGAAGGAGGTGGCGGAGCGGGAGAAGGAGAGAGCAGCAGCTTTCCTTCCCGGCCGCCGCGGGAGACGCCCCGGGCGTCGGGGGCTACGTCGTGGCCCCCGGCCACCGTAGGCGCGGGCCTGTGGACGGCGAGCAATGGGTAGCTCACCGTCCGTCCGTCTAACGCAGACAGGCCGTGTCGACGGCGCGTTTTGTTCCACGCGCGCCTCAAAGAGCTGTCAGCAGCGTGAAGGGGCCCGCAAGGGCCGACGCCTGCCGGGGCTGCGGGCTGTTCGAAAGAGATACCGCGGCTCCGGAACGGCACTGAAGGAACACGGATGGTTTTTAGTCAGTAAAAGTCTGACACTCCCTTCCGCTCCACCCAGAGCGAAAGGCGTCATTTGATGATTTTCCATCCGCAAAAAAAAAAAAAAAAAAAAGGCGACAAAGAAACTTGCAGTTTGAGTCATGCTTGTAGTAAAAAATAGGACATCTAATATAGATGAAAGCTTATTAAATTCCATTGCGCTACGCAGAAAAAAAGGATAACAGTGAAACAATGAAAGTACTTTTTAAAGAATAAGTTTGCCGACAAACGAGCGTACAGTCCACCTGATGGTAAGTAGATACTGTGGCTTATAGACATCTACATCAATCTTCGACGATAAATCAAAATGCAGATACTTTGTCACACCTGAGGACTAACATGGAGTGACTTGTTTCTAGTAAAAAGGGTCACCAGTTTTCTTTAGTCACCATACAAAACATATCATCATTAATCTGCTATTTTACGCTGGTATTCTGTAAGAGAATGGTCCTTTCCCGGTCGAGGCCAGCCAATCGTTCTACTACTATAATATACCTGCAGCAAGGCTCTAGCAAGTAAAAATATAATACGTGTTTATAGTCGTACAATTACTTTATTATTTAAATTGTTTATGAAGCATTTTATTTTACGAATAACTTTTATCGGAGGATTGAAAATTTGTTTTATGCAAATTTGTTTTCCGAATCGATTTACATATACGTATATTATTAATAAAGCTTACTATAATAAACAATTGCCCTTAAATATTTAAAGGTTTTTATTTATGTTTTTTGACTTTTCAAAAGTCCTTCGAAATTTTGGGGTCATAGGACAACCCCATTGCTCTAAGATGGTCTCGAATCAATATATTATAATATCCAGGTATCATTAATACCTCAAAATTTGAAAATGAGATTGTACAACCAGTTGTTGCCAGTGATGACTTATTGATCTGAGACGTAGTTCTTCACTGCTGACCGTTAAGCTCAAACTCGCTCAACGAGCTACGGAGAGGGCTGTTTGTTTGGGTTTCTCTGCGTGATATATTTAGAAATGGGGATATCTGCAGTAGGATCAAAGTAACCGACATAGCCCAACGGATTAGTGTGCTGAAGTGACAATGGGCCGGCCATATAGCTCAAAGAACCGACAACCGATGGAGACGATAGCCGATTTCACCAGTAACATAACTAAGGAAAGATTAATTTCTAATTTGAAGGAATACAATAAGAAAAATAAGAATAAAAAATTAACTTCGGCTGATGTAGCCATCCCGGGCCCTCCTACTCCTATTTACATATCCGAAAATCTTCCCCAGAAAACAAAACAATTGTTCGCAGTAGCCAGAAGTTTCCGAAAGGTTAATAATTATGCATACTGCTGGACATCTGCTGGTAGAATATACCTGAAAAAAACGGAAAGAGATAAACCTATACTAATAAAATCCCAAGAAGATATTAGCAAAATACCGCTCATTTGACTACTTTTATTCGTTATGATTTCACTTTATTATGATTTTATGTGTCTGTCTCTGTTGTCGTCTGTTGTCATACATTACAGTTTGTTATCTTTTTGTTATTTAGTTGATAGATTCTTAATTATTTTTGCTTTTGTACGTCCATACTATAACACAACACTCAACCTATTTACATCACAAAACTCTCACATCACATTAAAACAATACACAAATGTTAAGAATAACGCGCACATTATAGGAACTCAATATATACATGACCACGTTTCTTTAACCTATATTTACAAGATTTTAAAAGTAAAAAGCACATTTACACAAATATTTGTGTCTGTTATAATTACTGTACTGGAGAACAATAAAAAACAATATCTTGGATGTGATTCGTATCCATGCTTTACTTTGCCCAGCTCCATTATAGTACTTTCAAATTTTTTAATATTGATTCAAGTTAATTTTGGCATACCTTATACTTTTACACTCTGTAAACAAAACGATTGCTTCAACCTAAATACCAAGTTGCTTTCATCAGAAATGCTGCTCATCATTTTTAACGGTTTCCCTTGCTTTATACATATATCGCATATTGTGAGCACTCAGTTAATATGTCTTCAAGAAGGGCACATCATTTTAATACCTGTAATATTATATCCTTACAAAAATAGGAGAGCCATGGACCTTCTTACAATGCGTGACGAAAATATATATAAATTATTATTTTTATTATATCTTAGTTATTTGAACAGCAGTTTTTTATATATTAAAATTCAACTCTCAATCTGATATAAGCTATGCACTGGACAGAATGTCCCCTTCTGAGGCTGTCTTAATCTCACCAGAAAATTGTACACAATTATTAGAAAAAATCAGCTCTAAGTCACTCAATATAGTTTGCCAAAATATACGAAGCGTAAATGCAAACATTGATAGTTTCCTATTATTACTGACAAGAATTAGCATCGAGTTTGACATAATAGTGCTTACCGAGTGTTGGTTACAGTACAATCATTGTATTCCTTCCTTGGAGGGATACAAACAAGCACATGGCGTCAACTAATCCATATAACCAAAATGATGGTGTAATAGTTTTCATAAAAAATAACATACAGAGGATTTCAGTGGAAAAACCACAGCTCTTAGATTCAAGCTCTCTTTTAATTAAGGTAGGTAAGGATACTGCGGTATTAGCAATTTATCGACCTGATGCCTTACGTAAACAGACTGACTCATTTTTGCAATCGTTGGATACACTACTTAGTAGTCTAAGTTCATTTAGAAACGTTATTTTGCTGGGTGATATTAACATTGATATATCTCCTACTAATACTGATGTAAACTCTTCTGCATATTTAAATTTGACAGCTGAACATGGTCTTCTCCCTACCCACTTAATACCTACACATAACCGTACGTGCCTTGACCATGTTCTACTCAAAACCACTTACCCAGCCTTCACTATTGTTGTTGAAGCCACTGTAACTGATCACTATGCGGTGATATTCTCACTTTCAAAGAAAGTACAGTACACGCCACCCAAAATTGTTAGTAAGATAGACGAAGTAAAATTGAGTCAAAGTCTCTTAGGTGTTGATTTTGAGAACTTGTTTAATTTAGATGATCCAAATTCTGCAATAGAATATTTTATAAATGCTATACGTAACTCCATATCCTATGCTACTATAACTTATATCCCATCTAGCAGGCGTAGAATTATTAAACCATGGATGACCCCAGGACTCCTAAAGTGTCTTAGAAATAGGGACAACTTACACAATAAACTGAAGAAGTCAGCCGATAATGTGGTTCTCAAAGTCACCTACAAGCGCTACAGAAATTATTGCAATGCTTTGCTCAAGAGAGTCAAATGCGATTACGAAAGAAGTAAATTTGCTGAGGCTGGAAAAGACTCAAAACGTATTTGGGACACAATAAAAGACGTTACCAATACTAACTCTAGAACAACACCAGCCCACGAGTTATTACAGTAGTGTCCGTCCCCAAGTGAGTCGGCCGATAAAGTTAACTCCTTCTTTATTAGGGCTGGCAAGCTTCTTGCTGAAAAATTTGACCAGAGGACAGCAATTCATGCCCTTTCTGCGGTTTCAAGTCCTAATTTAGTAGATAACTCTTGTGTTCTTTTAAATACAGACGAAGAAGAAGTTGAAAGGATTATAATTGCTCTAAAATCAGATAAAGCTGTTGGGTGGGATGGCATCTCCACTGGTTTACTGAAAAAGTACAAAAGTATCCTTGTGCGTCCTCTGACCTTTATTATCAACTTGTGTTTGACAGCGGGTGTTTTCCCGCGGGTGCTGAAAAGAGCTGTGGTACATCCAATTTATAAAAATGGTGACCGAAGCCTACCCAATAACTATCGCCCTATATCAATTCTGCCGTCAATATCTAAGGTTTTTGAAAAATTCTAGACTGGTGAACTACCTTGAGCAAAAGAATTTGTTATCAAATTCCCAGTTTGGTTTTCGTGCAAAAAAATCAACATCAGATGCGTTACTTTCGGTTACTAACTTTATAACGACAAACTTAGATAGGGGTAGAAAGAGCTTAGCCATTTTTCTAGATCTAGAGAAAGCTTTTGACACCGTTTCAATTCCACTATTGCTACAAAAGCTTGAGAATATTGGCGTGCGAAGCCACCAACTTGCATTATTTTCCTCCTATCTCAGTGGCCGATCTCAGTGTGTCAAATTGCTTAATAATATTATCAGCTCCGATTCTCCCGTGTCTTTTGGTGTTCCTCAGGGCAGCATTCTTGGCCCGACCCTGTTTCTCATTTTCATCAATGATTTGTGTGACCTTAATCTTCATGATGGTAAGATAATTACATTTGCTGACGACACAGCTCTCCTTTTCTCTGGAAACACCTGGGAGGATATTTTCCGGAAATCTCAGGCTGGTTTTAATATTGCATGTGCTTGGCTTAGTGCGAACTTACTAACTCTAAGTTATAAGAAAACTAAGTATATGCCTTTTGCTATCCGTACCTCATTTTTACCTAGAAACATTCACAAAATCATTGCTCACTGTTGTAGTAACGCTAACACTTTCCAATGTTCATGTCCCGTTTTGGAGAAGACTAACAGTATCAAATATCTTGGTATATTATTTGACAACACCTTGACATTCCACTATCATATTAAAACACTATGTGGTAGAGTGCGTAAATTAATTTTTATATTTAAAAAACTGAGACATGTTGCTAATAGAGAAGTCCTAAAATTGGCTTATTATGCCTTGTGCCAATCTTTATTGACATACGGAATTGAAGTCTGGGGCGGAGCCGCCAAAACACATGTTATTGAATTAGAACGTGCGCAAAGATCACTTTTAAAAGTTATACATTTTAAACCTTACCTATATCCAACTTTAGATCTGTATAAAATTAGCGAGGTTCTTACAGTTCGACAGTTATTCGTACTCCATATTGTCTTAAGACAACATACAATTACAAAAGTAACTCAAAAAGAACATCGTCGTAATCATCTTGTAGCTCGATTAGTGCCATGCAACACATCTTTTGCAAGGAAATTCTTCACGTTTTTGGGACCGTATTTGTATAATAAATTACACCAAAAATTGTCTATTTATGAAGTCAACAAATGGTCATGTAAAAATAGACTCGTGGGATATCTTCAGACTCTATCATACACAGACACTGAAAAATTACTCCAAATAATATCATAAATACACACAAACATATACACGGATATACTAACAGTCACACACTCACATACATACATACATAATTACATAGTTTTTATTTTGTTTATTTCTATATAGCCGAACTGTTAATTGGTTATATATAATATAATTTCTAATCATAACATAAGTTATCTCTGTATATTATACCAAGTGCCTAGTAAATTCGGGGGGGGCCTGGTGACCTGTAATACGGGTCTTTGAACCTACACGGGCACCAGTCTCCCACGAATGACATAATATTGTTAAATAGAGATGTAACACTAATGTAACCAATGTCCATGTCGTTTGTGGTGTGAAATAAATAAATAAATAAACAAATAAATAAAAATAGATTCCTGAGTGGCAGCCTCGTACCAGTAGACGAAGTTTAGGGTGGCCTCCCGCTACATGGAGTAACGATGACTTAGGAGACATAGTTCAGCAGTGAAATTTTAAAGGGCTTTAATGATGATGATGAATATCCATACATGCCGTAGTAGATGATTAAATAAGAGATTTTAATACTTTTAACCATCTTCCATTACTTTTTTACCATAATGTCCGCCATTGTTATATTTACCCAACCAAAAGAAGCACAAGCTACTCAATTCATATGTATTCTACGCAATATGCGTATTTTTAAACGTATCTTCACCAAATGTGTACTGATTTTAATGATTCAAGTTTTATGAAGCAGTTGACATTTTAAGGCAACCATTTAAAAAAACTCCAATGAAAAATTCCCTTGAGGGTGGAAAAGTTGGGAATGAAGTTTTTAATTTTAATATTTACTCAGCATTGCATTGAGCTTGTTGATATTGCTAAGTCAAGTCAGAAGGGTCAAAATTAAACTTTTAATAAAAAGTAAAAACAAACTTCAAGAAATTAAAAGAAATATAATTCTGATGTCGGAGGTTTTATTTCTTTGATATACTTTATCTGAGGAACGACTTCTGAAGCTATTATGTGAAAATTATTCTATTCTTTATATTTAATTGAAGTCAGATTTTCTTTTTATTTTCGTCTCTCGCACATGCATTCAGCCTACTCGTTTTATCATTCTATCTCCCTCCTTCCTTTCTTTCAACCCTATTTATTTATTTTTACCCCACTGTGGAGGGTAATGTGTTTGCTAAGGAACTTTACAGTTGGTTACTAATTTAAAAAAAAAATCATATAAATAATGGCGAAACTTTTTAATACCTTCTATAATCGCCAATGCCTCTAATTCGTATGTATGTTTGTTCCTTTGTGACACTTTAGACTCTAGAGAATAAACACGTGGGGCGATTTTGATGATTCTTACATCAATCGACTCATCTTAATCTTGTGTGTCACTAGAGACATGTTAGTAATCAAAATTCAATACGGCGACAACCAGATGCCATTTTGCTTAAAAGAAAAAAATTTAAGTCGACGAACTACGTCAAGTGCGTCATTGATTAGATATTTGAAAATCATATTTAGGTTTCCCTATACATTTTTCATTTTGAATGAACTTTTAGGATCTATAACGATTTAAAGTTAGTTAGCGACCATTCTCGCTTACTTTTATATAAAAGCTAGCTAAAGTTGTGACAAAGTTCATATATATTCGTATAATGGTTAATTATACGTAATTTTATAAACAGTCGGATTTTTCTTAAAACAGTATTAACGTTGCTTCATTGAAAAAACATCTCTTTCATCTATGTCTCTCATTACAATAGTCCCATTAGTATAAAAAGTAAGACGTATGTTACTTAATATTATATTATTAAATGTGGATTTTAATAAATATTTGCATAATATGTGTAGTAATTTTTATTTTTTTTAAATTAAAATTTGTTAGTACAAAATAGTAACTTAGAATCTGAGAGTTTCCCTGTGAATCGGTCGTCACTTGTGGTTGTGGGTCGTATGTGACAACTGTGCAAAAATATACATATTATACGCCACGCTGCAGCCATATTATGATTGTAACACGAATGAGTCGGCTGGTCCGGGGTAGGACCACGCAATCATAGAATAACAGCCTTAAATAACAGCTAAATGCTGCTGTGCTTCGTATGCTGAATATAAAGAACCGAAGAACCTTTTTATTGAAAACGTGGCATTCCATCTTAGCCCCTCATGCATGACAACGCTTCTGTAGTTTGAATTTTAACCGAGGATAAATGAAGATGTCTATGGGCCACGGCATCCAATGAGAGCTAATAATTTTCTGTTCACCAGATGTCGCTAGTTGACAATAAGGTAAAGTTTTTTTTTGTTAGAAAATGTAATTTAACTGAGTTTTTCTTTAAATAAAGTTTATCAGTTTCTAGAGTATTATATGAATACACAAAACAATGTGTCAGTGGTTTGCTCTTTATTTTTTGCACTTTTTTAACTTTATTATTATTTTTCTACTTTTATGAATATATGTGGTTTTGTTTATTTATTTTAATGTTATTAATATAAAATATAGCTAATATTACAGAAATAAACAATAACTTTTACATTTTCCGAACAAGTTAACTTCCCCGCTATAAAATTTGTGAAATATTATACCTCACTTTCTAGTGGTGCCACCCTGGTGGCAGAAAAAGTCTTGGATGCCCATATTACCATCAGGTGAGCCGTGGCCTCCTTTGTCACCTTATTCTATAAAAATAAGATTTTATGGGTACAGATGGCAGTATAAACATTTAATTTTTCTTTGTACCAGTTATATAGCAATTTTTTCTTTGTACTAGTTATATACCAGTATACGCAAAACTAGATATAGATATGGATAGATAACTAACGAACTATAAAAATGAACTAGGTCTTCACTTCTAGTTCACTAGTTCAGTCTTCGTTGTCTTTTAATCTAGTTCACTGACTTCTTTAGTTGCTTGTTCGTTTACTTTTTCTTGCTCATCGCTTCGGAAATCTCTTGTTATTATGTAAAAGTATTACGAGTATACGTTAACACATTTATGACTGTCGAGTATGAATGAAAATCGTGGCTATAAAACAAGAAAAATACAAAACTTAAGTAACAATTTTAACCGTGCGAGCACAATAAATCAACATGCATCTTCATTATTAGTTATATCCGCGAACTATATGGAAATATACACTAACTCCAAACTACATCACGGGAGCGCCCACAAACCGGCGAACTAGACGTTCTAGTGCACTAGATGAAATTCAGATCAATTTTACGATCTATTCGCGTGTTACTCTAAAAAAATCTTCTAATATAAAAAAAAATCCTCTTTTCACGAAGTCGTTTCTTTCATCGCACTTAACAGAAAGGTCCTACCTACAGCAGTTGACTCTTATTGGTTGTTTTATTTTTCGATTTTTAATTATTTTAATAAATATTTCATTTTAGCTTTTTTTAATTTTGCGGTTAATTTCTGTCGCTGCCTAAATGATGTTTAATTTTGATTAAAAAAAACAAATCGGGGGGCACGGCAGTGCCCCCGCCAAGTCGAGCGCGAAGCGAACACTGCCGTACCATCCTTTACTGGAACCATTTCGCCGCATTTTCAGGCCCCTATTTGAGAACCTCCGGATAAGACCAGAACGCAGAAATTTTCGTCACCCAGTAAGCTATAATTACATACTTAAAATCCAAAATTTCAAGTCTGTAGGTCATTTAGTTCCGAAGTTAAGTGAAAGCAAAGTTTCGCATTTATGACACTCACTCACTCATGATCATCAGAATAGAACTAGTACTTCCCATAAACTCAGAGAGCTGAAATTTGGTACAGAGTTAGGGTTTAATGGCCACATAAAGGGAAAACTATAAAAACAAGGATAATCGAAGATCTGGAGTACCTGGTGACCCTGATTAGAAAACACAAGAGCCCAACCAAACTATTAGAAGAGATCGACATACCGCCTTTACAAAAATATTCAACTTGGTGGGCGGCTTCATTTGATGTTAAAAATCGAAGGTCTGAAGTATCTGATGAAGAACCCTCAGCTGGTCTCAGATGTATTAGAGATATGGTAATGCCCCCTTCTACTATGGGTACATAAAAAAAAATACGTGTACAGAGAACAAATCCCAATCTGTGTGGCGTATGCCCTAACAATTCACAAGAGCCAAGGTCTAAGTCTAAAAAATGCCCTCATGGATATTGGCACCTCCATATTCTCTTGTGGCCAAGCCTACGTGGCGCTTTCACGAGTAACCAATCTTCATGGGGTGTACCTCATAAATGTTGACTTCAAGAGTATAAAAGCTCAAGCTTCAGCGATCACCGAATACAACCGGCTTAGACGTAAATACCGCGCCGGTCTTTCAGAAATTAAACCGTCTAAACCGTCTAAAAGGCTAAATAATGAACGCGAATGGGCAATACGAAAAACTGTTGCTACTGTATAAGAATCAGAACCGGAAAAAAAGAAAAGAAAGATTTGTAATAATAAAAAAACTACTCCTAAAAAGAAAAAAAATGTGTCAAATAAGAAAATCTAATAAAATAAATCAATATGCCCACGTTTCTACAAAAAGCAGTGAAATCCCACCAAAAACATTCTGTAAAAAACTAGCCAAGTCTCGATGGAGCTGCTTGTTTATCTCTAAAAAGTAATGAAATCTAGACAAAGTCGTGCCAAGTCTAAGGTTCCTTACTGCGATTTCTTTATTATTATAGTTAATGTTGTGTGACTTGGCCGTTGAAGGGTACACAAGGGTACAAAACCAGGTGCTACATTGCATACACACCATTGCACCAATCTGTCGCCAGAATCGCTACCCATTGACGATGGAAAATTGCCACTTGGAAAACGTTGATTGAATAACCAGTCAATTGTAGGCTTGATAAAGCTGCGTATTTCAATAATACTTTTGTATAGGCGAGCCTGAAACAAACAGTATAAAAAATTATTTCCAGTACAGGCGGACTTCTAATCATTGATAGAAGTCCGTTTGTACGTCTATTTTATGTTAGATCGGTGGTCGATTTGACGCTCCAAAAAGAAGAGAGCGGAAGTCAGCATTGTATTGATTTTAGACGGTTGTTGATTGTGCAACACATGCATTGGCATGTGTTGCACAATCAACAACCGTCTAAAATGAGACACTAGCGTCCAATTACCAATACCACTATGGGCTATTATCTCGCTTAACAAACATAGGTAGCTGCAACAGATATAACATTACGTGTAAACATAATTACGTGCAACATTACGTGTAAACGCAACTTTATCAAGCTTACAATTGACTGGTTATTCAATCAACGTTTCCCAAGTGGTAATTTTCCATCGTCAATGGGTAGCGGTTCTGGCGACAGATTGGTGCAATGGTGTGTATGCAATGTAGCACCTGGTTTTGTACCCTTGTGTACCCTTCAACGGCCAAGTCACACAACATTAACTATAATAATAAAGAAATCGCAGTAAGGAACCTTAGACTTGGCACGACTTTGTCTAGATTTCATTACTTTTTAGAGATAAACAAGCAGCTCCATCGAGACTTGGCTAGTTTTTTACAGAATGTTTTTGGTGGGATAGCATTTTCAGAATCTAATGTTAGTGTAGCTTATTACCAAGGTAAGATGTCAGATGTTACACATTCTATGCGACTACTGTAAGGATCGCTCCTTTTTAAATATCTAAACCATATTTATATTCCTCATGTGCTTTTTATGTAGATGTTTTTTTTTCTATTTAAAATTTTTTCTTTACTATCTAATGTAGGTCGAGGTCTTATGCGTCCACTGTTTATATGGTACTAAAAGAGAATGTGTCACCTGTGTCACACCTAGAATGATGTAAAAGGCGGCTATTGGGATATTACGTTTGTGATTTCTTTTAATGTTTGTCGCTCGTTTCACAGTCATCCATATAAACCCCTTATTTTTACTAAGCTTGGTCTGAGTAGCTCGCTGCACACTTCCTCGGGGATTACAGGCGTGAAGCTACTAACTCCTTAAAAGTTAAACTTTAATTTAAAAATATTACGGAAGGAGAATGTTTTTTGACATTCTCTCACAGTAATAACCGAGCCGTAAAGAAATATTTTTATGGCTGTTGAAATAAAAAAAGAACACAAAACAACAGAAAAGAGAAATCCACAACCTAAAATGTGCACAAAAATTCTATTGTGTATTTCTTACATTTAGTGTCACCAAACATCCCTTACATCACTTATATAAATAAAGAGCACATAGATAAAATTTATACGTGTTTTTATCGTCAACATTAACTTGAGATCCCATTCTACGGAAGTACGATAAAAGTTACCTGGTTAGTAGTATTAAGTGTGCTATTTCTGCTTGTTTTCCCGTTGTAATGTGCCAATTTGGGAGCTTTATGAGCAAAACGAGGAATAATCCTAGGATCTTAACCGCAAAAATAATTAAAGAAAATATTTTACTATTGAATTAAATAAATTGATAATTGATTTTTTTGATTTTGACACCAAACGATTACGTACATTAAGCTGTTATTTACGCTCGTATTCTGTGAAAGCGTGGCCCCGGGCGAGCCGACCCATTCATGTTACAACAGTAATATAGCTGCAGCGTGGCTCCACCACGTAATCGGTGAAGGAAAACATCGTGAGGAAACCTTCATGTCTGAGGAATATAACATTCCGAGTACATGTAAAGTCCGCCAATACGCATTAGAGCAGCTTATCGCTCTATAACCCTCTCAGAAATGGAAGAAGGCCAGCCCAGCTGTGAGAGGTATAAGAGACTGTAACTTTACTTCGATATCACTTTAATTCCCGAAGTTTCGGGTACATTCAAGCATCTGTCTCGTCAGTCTCGGTAGCTAAAATGCGTGGTATCCTAATGTTATAACTAATCCGGACTAACTTTAGCATTTTTGCTAAAGTTGGGTATTCCATGCTGTGAAGTCTCAGAACGAGGACTATGTATGTATTATTCAAGATCGTCGTACGATTACATTAGATTTGATGGACGACAAATCCTCACAAAAGAACACCGATTCCTACCAAGGATGATTCGCGAGGCTATTGAAATTAAAAAAAAAAAACATCTTAATTTCAATAGAGAAGATGGATGGCTGCTGCCATCTGCTTGGGATCCTATAATTAATAAAATTAAATCCAAACCCAAGCATACCACTGCAAGACTTCAAGATACTATAAACTCATTCTGCGTAGATCGGATCAAAAATTAATATTCAAAAACTGAAGGTAGCCGTGCTAACTATGACACTAGGACGTCAAACATCTTAGACTCCCGTGAGCATAAGTACTGTAAAGCACCCGAAACGTCGGGAATCAAAAAAGTTAAATTAAAATTAAATAAAAATTAGTTTTATTAATGTGTAGTCTTCGCATAAATATAAGAAATCATTAGAAAAACATACAGTCAAATTGAGTACCTCCTCCTGTATGAAGTCGGTAGAAAATGAACTTTTAATTGGGCTAACTCAAAGTTCGCTTTACTTGTAAAACTAATCTGGATACAGTTACAGTAGCTCCCGAAGTTGAACTGCGACCCGGAATTGATTAGTGAAACAACACAAAATTGTATTTAGATTGGGAAACTTCGCTACCTGTAAAGCTTCTTCAGCGTTCTCTCGATTTCTATGCCCGTTATAATATATGAATAATTATGTATAAGTATAGGCTGTGTATTACTCTTCCAAGCCCACAGAGGTGACAACGCATCTGTAGCCTTCTTTGTTTGAAGTTGCCGCAAGTGTCCGTGGACTGCAGTAACCACTTACGTAGGTCGATTGTAAGTTCGTTTGTCAATTCAGATATATTAAAAAAAACCGGCCAAGTGCAAGTCGGACTCGCGCACCGAGGGTTCCGAATAAATCCGTAGGTACCTACGTAGCTTAAAATTATTAAAAATATTTTTATCATATGATATAACTAAAAATTTATGCTTTTCGCAATTTTTCCTTTATCTGTGCTATAATACGTTGCTTCGTACCAAATTTTAAGATTCTGAGTTCACGGGAAGTACCCTGTAGGTTTTGATTCCCTTACGAATGTCGAAAATTTGCGGCATAAACGGCTGTATCTTTTGATTGCGTTGGCTTAGAAGTTTGTTTTTTTACAGTTCTAAGGGACAGCAGACTTGAGTATTTAATATAAATTTCAGCTTGATACCTCCACGCGTTCCTGAGAAAAAGGGTCTTAACAGACAGACAGACAGACGGACAACAAAGTGATCCTATAAGGGTTCCGTTTTTTCCTTTTGAGGTAGGAACCCTAAAAATCTAAAAGACTAAATTCAATTATACAGAAATTATTTTCTTCGTTTTAGTTTATTGAAGACAGTTTAAAAAAAATCCTAAAAGTATATAATCTATTTATTTTACACTACTGAACAAATAAACAAGCTCAATGTGACAACAAAAACGAAAAAAACGACTTCATTTAAACGGAGGGTTAAATTTCATCTCCTTTTTTCTTCTGCGTTTGCATTTTTATGCAAATTTAAATGGGACCACAATCGAGGTTAATTCTATTCAATAAAAAGTATGAATTAAAATCAGTTTCAGAATCGGCCAAAATATCGCATGTTTGTAACTTCAGTTTAAGAAATGCTTTTACAATATTGATTTTATTGAGTGCTGTGTGATGGCGACTCAAGAGGATACCCACTCCATATAATCGTATAGCGTCGCGAGAATTGAATATTAGATCGCATATCCAAAAGATATTTTTAATTTTAAATAAATCTGGCTTTCGATAGATGTCGGTGTAACTATTTATCTTAGTTCTCTAAGCTTAACGAAAGCGCTAATAGAAGAACACTTCAATATAGATAAAAGTTGTAATTTGAAGTGCGAAACGGGAAACTCAAAAGAATGCACGAACATGATTTTAATTATTAGCATTTTTTCATAGAGATAACGCATAATTTGCTTTGAAACTTTATTGGTAGTTGAACTTCTAACGACAATTAACATTAAATCCGGGAAATAACCTACTAATAAATTTAATCGGATCAAGAGTATTAAAAATTCACTATCCAAGTTTTCTACGATCAATTATTCTCACAGAAATAAAACTACGATTGATAGTGAGACTTTCTTGAACTGTAAATTTTTGGACAAATTCGAAAACGAAATAAGTTTACAATTCAACTGTACTGTTTTTAGAGGCAAATAATTTCTTAGCTTTCCTAAATGTCTTAGTCATCCGAGATCCTAACAACGCCATAGGTCACACTGTGTTTTATTTTTAATAGGAAAGAGGCCAAACGAGCATGTGGCTCACCTGATAGTAAGTGACTACCGCCACCCATGAACAAATGCAACCAGGGGAATTGCATATACGTTTCCGGCCTTTAAAATAGTATTTCCTGTATCTAAAAGGTTAAACTCACCATCATCCTTCACAATTTGCTACTGTGGGCAAAATAGATACAAAGAACACAAGGGAACTGTTACAGCAAACACCTGGCCGCCGAGGTTCAGCTCGTAAAGCAGGTTTCGCCCGACAATAAGCTTCAGGTCTCACGCCTACGCCACAGCGACAGTCGGCCGTGTGCCTGCTGTACTACCATATTACAGAGGAGTTAAAAAGATTGGCTACATCTTGAAACAAGATGTTATTAGAAGATTCTACAAACCACCGAAGAAGATTAGTCAGTTCTTATTACCCGTGAAGTGTAATATCCCTCTGCAAGATGCAGCAGTGTGCAATTCTGATTGTAATCGTGGTCTCTGTAATGTAGGGCGGAAAAAAAGATCTATGAAAACCGTATTAGAGATCTATAGATGATGTGAAACACCAACGCTCCGGGAAGTCTGCAGTTTATGATCATATCTTTTACGGCCCCCATATATATGAATTACATCATTATTACATCAAATTTGATGGACCACAAAGCCTCGCAAAAGAACATCGATTCCTACCAAGTATGAAAGGTTAGGCTACTAAAATTAAAAAAAATATCACATTGCAATAGAGTACAAGCTTGGGGTCCTGTAATTAATCAAATTAAAACGAAACCCAAGCATACCACTGCAAAACTTCAAGACACAGTTGATTCTACGTAGATCGGATCAAAAGTAATAATTAAAAAGCCGAAGGAATTCCGGGTTAACTTTGACATCGGGACGTCAATCACCTCAGTCCTCCTGTGACCACGGGTACTGCAGATCACCCGATACGTCGAGATTTAAAAATGAGTAGAATTAAGCGCGATAGAATCCGTAAAAGTAATTTATATATTAATATATTAATAAAATATATTAATTTATATATTATATAATATTCAATGACTTATATTACCAATATGAGTTGATTATGAATCAAATAATAAATCCACAAAATTCGTACGCTGCGGTCAAGTTATTAATAAATTTTATTAAAAAAATCCGGAGTGAGACTCAACGTGCATCCTGGCGATAAGGATAGAACAACATGGGCCGCGAGCAGTGTTGCAAGCTCTACGGATTTTTCCGTAGATCTACGGAATTTTTCATCGTCTACGGAACTACGGGGTTTGAGTTGAAAACTACGGAATTTGATTTCTATGTTAATAATTTTTTTTGTACTTCACAGTCCTTTTAAAATAATTAGATTTTAAACTTAACAAAAAAGCATTTTTTTAAGCTTATAAATATATTTGTGTGATAATTTTTATTTAGTTGACTAAATTAGCGATCATTTACGATTGATAAAGATTATTTGAACTTACAACAAGAATATTATATGAAAGAAAGAATTTCTCCAAAAAATTGATCTATTCTATGACAAAAACTTACATTTTCGATCCTCCTAAGAAGTCTGCAGATCTAAGAATATTTTGAAATAGCATCTACGTAATTCTACGGAAATGTTTATACCAATCTACGGATTTGGGAAAATACTGGTTGGTAACACTGGCCGACAGAGCTAGTTATGTAAAATACCAGATATAAAACAACAGATGTTAAAAATACGAACAGCGAACAAAGATGAATTTAGCAGGTATTTTTTATTGCATTAAAGGTGTCAAACGCGCCACAGTTATCTTATTGTCAGTGGATGCTGTGGCTCAGATACTACATCAAATATAGACTAAGATCAAATGGGTCAATTTCAGTAAAAAGAGTTTCCGGTTTTCTATACTCACCATATGAAGTTCGGCAACATTGGGAGGCCATTTTTTACTTGTATCATTTTACATTTGTATTCTGTGAGAGCGTGGCGAGCGAGCCTGTCCCGGTCGAGGTGACCGACGTGCTACAGCCATCTTATTGTAACCACAGCATGGCTCAACCACGCATCTGGTTGCTCGTGATCGCAAAACCTCCCAAGCGTGGTGATTACGAAAAATTCTTCACACAGAAGGAGATTCCTATGCCTAATTTATGTACTTAGATGATGTACCTTAGATTTGCCGGACGCTTATAACACTTTTTTCAGACTAATAACAGAAGAAAAAAAGATATTTAGGTTAAACGCAATTTTAATTTAACTCAACGACATTTATCCATTATTATGGACGACAACCATGTTTCTTTTACTACTACTGAAGAAACACAATAATAAAACTGGATTTTCTTAGTAATTTCATTTCACTTCCGCCGTTCCCGCCTTCGCAGATAGAGTATCGTTGTTCTTAGTAATTGAATCTCACCAAAAACGACTTCGCATTTTTCCTTTACCGTTCTTTACATTTAAAGAAAATAAGGTTTTGTTGTACTTGTTGATAGATTTGTTTGACGCATAAAAAAGAAAAACATGTTCACGCAGTTTTGTTTTTAGAATAAGGGTGACAAAAGAACACACACGCCACCTGATGGTAAGTAGATGCTGTGGCCCATATACAGACATCTCATATTTGAGGACTTCTCTGAGGACTAAGGTGGAATGTCTCGTTTCCAGTGCAAAGGTTCTCCGGTTCACTACACTCACCATACGAAACACAGTAGCATTATGCTGCAATTTCACTTCCCCCCGGACTTTTGTGACGAATAGACGTGTTTTTGTAATCCTTTTCTTTATTAAAATTACAAATAAATTAAACAATAATTTAAAGTAAATAATAGGAAAACAGCACTAGCAAGAGATTAATTTGTTTCTCTGCTGTTGGTGAAACATAATATACACGAAGGAATACTAGTACTATAAACGGAGTACAGTTGCGAGGGGTCAACATAAAGTGGTGACCATAGTATTTGTACTGAATCGTCGATCGTCGTCAAAAAAGTAAGACCTCTGAACGTGATATTGATCTGTCGTCTTAATTCAAGTAAGTACGCATTTCTGTTGTCCTAGTACTTTGTCAAAGGTAATAAATATGCCGCTTAAACGTACTCCACCGCACTTGCATCTGTCCCGCGAAAAGTCAGAAACTGTGGATAAGCAGACTAATGATGATGCAGAAAGATCTTTATTTCATAGTAGCTCGGAATTAAGAGTATTGGATACGATGCTACACTATGATTCCGAGCCTGACCTGCGCCTACCACAGAATGCTGCAGAGAGAAAGAAAAGAAAGCGTGATGAAGATGATAACACAGTTATGTCCACGTTAAAGCAAATGTTTGACTCGCTTTTAAAAGAACAAAATAAGCGTTTCCATGATCTTCATATCTCTGTGAATTGCATAAAAAATCAAAATGCCGAGCTTTCAAAATCTGTTGAAGTGATGTCAAGTAAATATGACGAGTTTTTAACTAGAATTGAAAACCTAGAGGCCGAAAGAAAGAAAGATAAAAAGTGCATTAACCTTTTGGAGGAAAAAATTGACATGTTGGAACGCAAAAATCGGGCAGCTGGTATTGAAATACGTAATAATCCAAATAAAAATACAGGGAAGACCGAATCTAAAGATGACCTCGGTAACCTAGTTAAACAAATGGGAAAATCTTTGTGCATTGACATCAAAGACTCAGATATTAAGGACATATATAGAATAACTGCTAAGGATTCATCAAAACCCATTATCACGGAATTCACTTCTGTAATTATGAAAGAAAAGGTTCTCAAGGCAGTGAAATTATTTAATAAGAATAAAGAGAAAGGCGAAAAATTAAACACTGGACATTTTAACATAGATACCCCTATTAAGCCTGTATTCGTTGCTGAATCGTTGACACCAAAGGCACAGAGAATGTTCTTCTTGGCTCGAGCGTTTCAAAAGGAACACATGTTTGCTTTTTGTTGGACATCGCGTGGTGTGGTTTATCTTCGTAAAAACGTAAACTCTCCTTTGGTGAAAGTAGAAAGTGAATCAGATCTTGAAAAATTTAAAATAACTCAATGACTAGTAGCTGTAAGTTTAACTTTCATTGTATTTTCTCCTTATAATTTTATTTTTTTACTTTTTAATCTCAATTTTTTGTACACTAAGCACACTTTCACACGATTACCCTTTATTACTTTTAGTTATGAATACCTTGTATATTTTTATTTCTTAAAAAAATGTGTTACTTATTTTACTGTCACAAAATTTCTATTCTTACACGGAGTAATTCTGTTGACGTATACAGATAATTTTGCCTCGTTTTCAATAATTTAAAAGATATATCTGATGATCTGGACAAATTATTTGTCACAAATGCTTTTGAGTGTGATTTGGAGGACTGCAGTAGATGTTTACCAGCTGCACAAACTTCCCTCTCAATCCTTACACAAAACATCCGCAGCATTAACTTAAACATTACTGGTTTTGAAGTTCTACTTGCAAGATTAAAAGTTAATATGGATATTCTTATCTTGACAGAGTGTTGGCTATCGTGTACGGTTGTTATACCATCTTTGGCAGGTTATCGTGTATTTTCAACTAAACATAATCCCATTCAAAATGATGGAGTGGTAGTTTATATTAAAAATGATCTAATGTCTACTGTTGAAGAGCCTCCATTTGTTGATGCAAACTCGCTTCTTATAAAAATTGGCATTGACACCGCCATCCTAGCGGTTTACCGTTCTCCCTCATACTCTTGCTTAGATCACTTTTTGAGTTCCTTGAATGACAATTTGCAAACAGTAAAGGGCTTCAGCTATATTATTCTAATGGGAGACATGAATATATCTATTAATGATGATAAACCTCATAAATTTTCTGATCAATACCTAAATCTTGCTGCTTACCATTCATTGTTACCTGCGCATACTTTCATTACTCGCGAATCTAGTGGTACTTGTATTGATCATGCTCTTATAAAAACAAAATATCCAATAACCGCGTTAGTAATGCAGTCGAATCTTACTGATCATAAATCGGTTATGTTATGTTTACATAAGAAACAAGTTCGTAGTTACTCAAATCACACAATAACAAAGATAAATTATAATCAACTTGAAATAGATATCTCGAATATGGATTTTTCTCCTGTTTATGAATCACTTGATCCTGATTTTGCTCTAACCTATTTCCTGGAAACAATGATATCCACTCTAAATAAAAATTCTCAAACTGTTTCTTTAGCAAGACGTAAGAAAATTATAAAGCCTTGGATCACACCAGGTCTTTTACGCTGCATGAAAAATAGAGACAAACTGCATTATAAAGTAAGAAAATATCCAAATAATGAAATAATTAAAATTACATATACTCGCTATAGAAATTTTTGTAACACATTGCTAAAAAAGGTAAAAAGAGCTTATGTAAAGGATCAAATAAAAAAAGCTGGAAATAACAATAAAAAAATATGGCATATAATTAAAAATATAACACATACAGCTAAAACAAAAAAATCTTTATTGAATTTATTGAAGAATGAGTCTTGTCCGTATAAGTCCGTCAATAAAATAAATGAGTATTTTATTAGTGTTGGTGTAACTTTAGCAGATACAATAGCGAAAAATCCAAACCATAATTTTTCTAGCGCTTCTAAGGGTCCTGCTTCCGGCTCCATTAATTCTTTTGTTTTATTAGAGACTGACATTGCTGAAGTTAGTAGTTTAATTCTGAATCTTAAAGATAACTGTGCATCAGGTTGGGATAATATTTCAAACATATTCCTAAAAAAATTCAGAAATTACTTAGTCTCGCCTCTTACATTTATTTTTAATCTTTGTTTACAAGTTGGGGTCTTTCCTAATTATTTAAAAAAGTCCATAGTTATTCCGATACATAAAGGTGGTGATGAAGATCTTATCACAAATTATAGGCCTATATCATTACTTCCTGCTATATCTAAGATCTTGGAAAAACTCATTAATATCAGACTGGTGAGTTATTTGGAAAATCGTAAGTTACTTTCTGATAACCAATTTGGTTTTCGTCAGGCAAAGTCTACTTCAGATGCAGTTCATGTAGTGACTAATTTTATTGCTACGAATTTAGATAAACATAATAAATGCTTAGCCATATTTCTAGACATTGCAAAGGCGTTTGATACAGTATCGATCCCCATTCTACTAAATAAGCTTGAGTCTATAGGCATAAGAGATAATCAGTTGAATCTTTTTAAGAGTTACCTTACAAATCGTGTTCAAGCTACAGCAGTTGGAGAATATATTAGCACATATGCACCTATATCTTATGGAGTTCCACAGGGCAGCGTTCTTGGACCAACTCTATTCCTGATTTACATTAATGAACTAACTTCATTTACACCTTTAAATGGTAATCTGATCTCCTATGCTTATGATACAGTTCTATTAATTTCAGCCATTTCCTGGCAGAAAGTTTTTGATGCTGCGCAGGATGCTTTTGACAGTGTCTCTAGATGGCTGGGTGAAAATCTTTTGACACTAAATCCTAATAAAACAAAATACATTCCTTTTTCTATTCGGAAATTGAAAGGACTTGGAGATAAATTTCATCTTGTGGCTCACAGTTGCAATTTTGTAGATAAAGATAAATGTTCCTGTCCTAAATTAGAGCGTACTAATGAAATAAAATACTTAGGGGTAATGTTAGATTGTCACTTAAATTTTAAAACGCATATTGAATTATTAAGCAAAAGAGTGCGGAAATTAATAATAATATTTAAAACACTTAGACATACTGCAGATTATAAACTCATAAAGCAAATTTACTTTGCACTTTGCCAATCACTGATATCGTACTGCATTACTTCTTGGGGAGGAGCGCCAGCTTCTACTATTAAGTGCTTAGAAATTGCCCAGCGTGCAGTACTCAAAGTAAGCACTTTTCGACCTTTCTTATTCCCAACCAAAATTC
This sequence comes from Parnassius mnemosyne, assembly GCA_963668995.1. Classification (NCBI taxonomy): domain Eukaryota; kingdom Metazoa; phylum Arthropoda; class Insecta; order Lepidoptera; family Papilionidae; genus Parnassius; species Parnassius mnemosyne. Next base: position 5,552,172 of record CAVLGL010000057.1, read on the forward strand.
TCTTTGAAAATTGTGAAGTCCTTACCGTCAGACAACTGTTTATCTTAGGTATAATCTTGAAACAACACAGTGAAGTGATTTTTGATCCTCAAAAATGTATAAACTCCAGAATAGTCAGACCTTGTGAACTAAAACAGTTTCATACTTCATTTGTTCGGAGATTTTACTGTGCTTTAGGTCCTTTTGTGTATAACAAAGTTAATAAAATTATTCCAGTTTACTCCCTACATATAAAGCAATGCAAAAAGAAAATAACATCTTGGTTACTGACTCTAGGATATGATGAAACGGAAGATCTCTTGACAGTGCAGAGCTAAGTTATTATGGACAGTGCTCGAATTTCTATTGTTAGGTAACTTAAGGTATTCATTAAACTGTATTCTTCACCTTGTACACACCCTCTTACACGCGCTCACACATACACACACACACACACACACTCACACACACACACACACACACCACACTCACACTCACACACATCCACATACACACGTACACTAGCACCATATACAAAAGAGGTACATTTTACATATATAAATATATATATATATATATATATTTTTTTTTTAATTTCAATTTTACTTTTTGTTTTATACCACATCTGTAATATAAAGAACAAAGTTTTGTAAATTTTCTATAATTTAAATAAATAATTTATGTTTATTATGTCTGGGGAGTGGCGCCATATGCTGAAATACAGGTTTTGGCCTAGTTCGGCAATGGATGCTATTTTTCATGTTATAAGATGAAATATTCCTATGTAGTTTATAAATAGACATATTGTTAACTGATATATATATGGAAAATATGGAAATAAAGATTATTATTTTACGTCGGTATGCTGTGAGAGCATGGTCCATCCCCGGTCAAGCCGACCTATTCGCGCTACCCTCTCAAAAATTATAGTCTGTGTCCAGGATTAGAACGCATAAAGGCTGTAACTTTATTTCTTTATAAAAGTAAGGTGTTAAATTTTGTACAACCGACATCAATATAAATTATTAAGAATAAATCAAAAACAATTGATCAGACCTTAAACACCAGCGAGCAGCACCAGCATCAAATAAAAATAAATCATCGAAATCGGTCCACCCAGAAAAAAGTTATGACGAAACACCTTAAAAAAAACATACAGTAGAATTGAATACCGTCTCCTTTTTGAAGGTTTTTACTCTTTGATTTGGTAAAGTAAAGTAAAGTAAAGTTACAGCCTATATACTTCCCACTGCTGAGCATAGGCCTCCTCTCATTTCTTAGAGGGTTTTAGGGCAAGGAAGTGTCCGCCGCACTGCCCCAATGCGTGTTGCCGAACTTCAAATGTCTTCGAAAATATTTTTCTTTCTTTTTCTCAGACATACAGGTTTCCTCACGATGTTTTCCTTCACCGCCGAACACGTGGTAAATTAGCACTTAAAATTGCAATTAACAATTTCATTGGAGCCGGCGGGGATCGAACCCGGGTTGCTCGCGTATTATGAAATTTACTGCAAGCGCTAACCATCTGAGCTGCCACGGCTCTTAATTTGGTAACAATCAGTTAATTCATACGTAACAGATACAAAATACATGGAAATACACATTTACAGACCTTAGACAGAATTATCATATAGATACAAAATATACATAAACTCACGCTTGTTACCAGAGGGATAGGCAGAGACTACGGACTTCCATTTGGCATGATCCTGACACACCTCTCTCGTCTCCTTTACATTAAAGGTTAAGGGTACGCTTACTTTGGTCCATCTTCAATGTACTGCCAATTTATTCGATAAACTTCCGACGCGGACGTCCCATACCGACTTTGCTATTTACTTCTGCAGCTTAATTTTGCCTTTTCGCTCTTTACTCATACATTCTTTTTACATGTCCAAACCACCAAAGCATTTCTTTCTTAATCCCGATAATAACATCATCTTACAAACTTCACTTTTCTCTTATCACACAAATTCTTACCCTGTCATTGACATTCAGCCCAGTATAGTCGTAGCACGAACGCTCGACCGAGGAAGTTTGTTTAATTTTTTTCTCCAATTCTATATCCATTAATGTTTTGTTTATGTTGCATTTTAAGTGGTAGAGCCATGCTGCAGCTACATTAATTGTGTAGTTGTAGCACGAATGGTTCGGAATGGTCGAGCATCAGGGAAGGATCACGCTCTCACAGAATACCAGTGTAAAATAGCAGCTTAACACTTCTGTGTTTCGTATGGTAATTGTAGAGAACCGGACACCCTTTTTACTGGAGAAGAGGCATTCCATCTTAGTCCTCACGAGTGACAACGCATCTGCATTTTGATTCTTTAATGAGGATAAATGTAGATGTCTATGGGTCACAGCAACCACTTACCATCAGTTGGACTGTATGCTCGTTGGTCAGCCTATCCAATAAAAAATATATTTATATAGCATCAATCCATGGATGTCGAAAAAGGCAAAAATAAATATCCATAATAAAAAACAAGACTACCTGAAATAAACGTGTAGAAAAAAACGTCTGTGTGTACTTATGTAAGCTCGTAGGAAGTTATACTTCTTTAGCGTAATATTAAATATAGTTATCCGTTCCCACGAAAACTTAGAGAGAGTTAACCAATGAAATTTTCGCTTTGAGGTGTCAGTGTGCGCGCGCATCGTAACAACTTCATAGTGTCGTTTTTAGCCGTCGGTTTGCGCGAGCATTGTAAAAAATGCACTCTCATAATTTTTCCCAAACGCCCCAAAAGAAGCATAACTTCAAAAATATTTTTTACGTGGTAAAGCCACGCTGCATCTATATTGTGGTTATAGAATGAATGGGTCGGCTCGACCATGCTCTCACAGAATATCAGCGTAAAATAGCAACTTAATGCTGTTGTGTTTTGTATGGTGAGTGTACAGAACCAGAGACCCATTTTTACTGGAAACAAGGCATGCCATCTCAGTCTTCAGGGTTGATAACGTATCTGCATTTTGATTCTCAATTAAGGATAAATGTGTATGTCTATGGGCTTCAGCATCTACGTACCATCAGGTGAACTGTGTGATTGTTTTTAATACTTATTCTACAAAAAAAATATATTAGTTTATGACGGTTTGTGCCAAAATAAGGAGATATAAAAAAAAGTTAAAATCTTGAAGAGAAAAAGCAATAAAACTTCTCAAAGTAAGATATACTCATTTCCTCGTTTGAGTTGCAGGCTTATTGGCTCAAATCATCTTGAAACTTCGTACCGAGTATAAACTTAATTTATTGAGTAATAAAACTGCTTAAGTCAACCATTTGCAAAGTTTTATAATTTTACGATAATATTTAGAGGTAATGAACCGACTAAAGAATCTTGTTTTTTATTCGTTTGTCAGTTAACCGACTTAAAAAAAGGAGAAGCTTCTCAATTTAAATGATTATTTTTTTACTTATTATAAGCCAGTGTATGATCACAATCCCACCTATTGGTAAGTGGTGATGAAGCCTTATGTGGTAAATCGCACTGTCTAAGCGTAATGTAAGCTTTTAAATCTAGCCTTAAAGATGCCCAGACCCCAAATTGTTTCGGAAGAAAAGAGAAGTCGCAAATCATTCTACACCCTCGCTGTACGCATAATGTTAGGAGACATACAAGTATTTGGAGAAAAGAGTGGGAGAAAAAAAAGATTAAGTTTGTAATTTAAATACTAAGACGACATTCTAGTTGTTACTTTTGCTTGTATTGTATTCCTTAGTCCACTTTAAAGGGTAAAAAAACTTATTGCAATGCTTCTCATCCTTTTACTTTTACTATCACGATGTACAGTGATAGATTTTACGTGATAGAGCCATGCTGCAGCTATATTACTGGTACAGTTGTAGCACAAATATGTCAGCTCGACTGGGGAAGCACTACGCTCTCACAGAATACCAGCGTAAAGTAGCAGCTTAACGCTGCTGTGTTTCGTATGGTGAGTGTAAAGAACTGGAAACACTTTTTACTGGAGACGAGGCATTCAATCATAGTCCTCACGGGTGACAACGCATCTGCATTTTGATTCGTAATCGAGGATGGATGTAGATGTCTACAGGCCACAGGAACTACTTACCATCAGGTGGACTGTATGCTCGTTTGTCACCCTTATTCTATAAAAAAAATACAATTATCAGCATTTCGATTATGTAAAACAGCTCGTACTTAATAAAATTTGTGTTTAATCGACGCCATGCCACGGGTTCGCAAAGGCAATATTATCTAAATTCTCCGATAATAAGTGGCTATTACAGTCCATGGACACCTGCAACCAGTACAAAATTATCAAAAATATTCATACGAAATACCTTCCAAATTACAATCACATTGGCTACCTTACTCTTCACACTGGAACGCAAAATAGAACAGAATACTTTTTTTATTCAAAATAGATTACACATTATTCTTAATGAAAGTAATTTTTAGTTTTACCACTGGTTCGGAAAATAACCTCTGTCCTGAGAAGAACCAGCAAGAAGCCAGTGGGCCTTTTTTTTTCGAAATAAGTTATACAATAAGAAAGATTGTACAAACTATTTACAAAATGTATTCTAGAAACAGCTTGGAAGCGAAAATGTCATTCCCAGTGGTAATTATCAACCATGTATTAATTTATGTCATAATTACCCTTTTATGCAGTTTTTGTTTAGTAAAATATGTAAGCTTGATAATACAGAGAACTTGTATATTTTCTGAGACTTTACCCCATAAATAAGTTACTGCTAAAGTTACAGTCTATTTACATCCCACTGCATTGCACAGGTCTCCCCTCATTTCCGAAAGGGTTTTAGGGCGAGGAAATGTCCGCCGCGCTGCCCCAATGCGTGTTGGCGAACTTCACATGTCTTCGATTTTTTTTTATTTCACAGACATGCAGGTTTCCTCACGATATTTTCCTTCACCGTCGAGCACATGGTATTTCAGCACTCAAAATTGCAAATAACAATTTCATTGGTGCCGGCGGGGATTGAACCCGGGTTGCTCGCGTACTGTGAAATTTACAGCGAGCGCTAACCATCTGAGCTACCACGGCTCTTCCTGCCCTTATTCCAAGTTATTTGAGGTCTTTATATCATGTCTCCCTCTTTTATTCTTTTTTCATAGATTATGTGTTAATACATATACGCCTATAGACATCTGTCCTCGATTAAAAATCAAAATTCAGATGTGTTGTCACCCCTGAGGACTAAAGTGTGCCGCGGTTTCGGTGTTATACACTCACTATGCGAAACAGCAGCATTAAGTAACCGTTTTACGCTGGTATTATTCTGTGAGAGCGCTCATTCCCTGGTCGAGCCGACCCATTCGCGCTACAACCATAATATAGCTGCAGCGTGATTCTAACACGTAAAAAATTCTCCACTACTTTCCGTTATCTTCCCACTCACTCATTTCTTATGCATATTATCCCTAACGCAGTCCATTCATGTGTACTCTCTTATATCCATCGACTTTCATACCTCACGGACACCGATTTTATCTAGATGCTTTTGCATTAATCGGTACAATACCGACGGTGCGACAATAATACAGAACTTAGACATTTTTAAACTATATTTTCATGTTTTATTTATTCAATATGACAGACAGCCATTTATGTTTAATACTAGCGATCCGCCCCGGTTTCGCACGGGTGATTTCTGGATCTCGACAACAATACAATGGTCCAATCGTGAATCTAAACCATTCTCGAATCAACTTAATCACACACACACACATACACGCACACGCATACGCGCACGCACACGCACACGCACACGCACACGCACACGCACACGGACACGCACACGCACACGCACACGCACGTACGAACGCACGCACGCACGCACGCACGCACGCACGCACACACACACACACACACACACACACACACACACACACACACACAAACACACACAAACACACACAAACACACACACACAAACACACACACACAAACACACACACACACACACAAAATCGGTGCAGCCGTTAAGAAGGAGTTCAGTCACATACCTACACACGGACAAAATAATTTCTCTACTACGTACTCACTCAATAAGTTTTGAGATATACTAAGGGAGGTATGTGAAGAGGCGTTATCGTGATGCAGCATGATTCCCCGAATCCCGGTCTTTAGTCTTCTCTCCCGCAGAAGACGCAGCCGGCTGCGTGGTTTGCTATTAGCATTTATTACCTCCCTCCCCCGCTTCCGGGTAACGTTGCTTTGATCGCAAAAATAAATCACAGCGCTACAACACAACTTTCGATGTTCACAAGTGTGTTATAAATAAACAGCAAAAATAGATTAGTTATATATTTATTAATTTTAAACATCGATTAATTATAAACAGAGGTTCGGCTTCATCATTATCATTACAGCCCTTCACAAGTCCACTGCTGAACATAGGCCTCCCCCAAAGAAAGCCACAAAACACTGTCCTAAGCCCCCTGCATCCATCGACTTCCTGCATGTCTTACCAGGTCGTCACTCCATATAGAGGGTGGCCGCCCCACACTACGCCTAACAGTACGTGGCTGCCATTCGAGAACCTTGCTTCCTTATCAGTTGACGGTTCTTCGAGCTATATGACCACTTCAACTTATTAATCCGTTGGGCTGTGTCGCATAGCCCTTTCCATAGCTCGCTGAACAGTCTTGCGCTTCCTCATACGGCCAGCAGTGAAGGACCACGTCTCAGACCCATAAGTCATAACTGGCAATACGCACTGGTTGTACAGTCTCGTTTTCAAGTTTTGAGGTATACCTGACGAGAAGATGCGTCGTAATTTCCCGAACGCTGCCCAGCCGAGTTGAATCCGTTGATTGACCTCTCGGTTGAAGTTGGAATTACCTAGTCGGACTATTTGTCCCAGGTAAACATACTGGTCAATAATTTCGAGCTTAGTGCTCCCAACAACTACCGGCATAGGTGTGACGTGGACATTACACATTATCTTTGTTTTATCCATGTGCATATTAAGACATATCCTTTGGAAGACACTATTGAGGTTATTGAGCGTAGTGCTTAGATCCTCCAGCGATTCGGCCATATGGACTATATCGTCGGCAAATCGAAGGTAAGTGATGTACTCGCTAGAAGATGTGCCGTAATTTCCAAAAGAGCGTTCGGGATATTAAACAGAGGTTATTTTTACATTATTATGTAACAATACACAAACAGCACTCACGTTGTTCACTTCAATAAAAAATAAATGTCACGCAAACATGAAACTTGGTGTATTTTCGTCACACATTTTTAATTTTATCCATTCTGTGGGAAGCGGACGTGTTACCGGCGTGACGTTGCCGATAAACTGTTGAAGGCGATATATCGATGTCGTGTCGGTCTATTAAAAAGCTCTAAGAGGTCTGCCACCGCAGAATCAATATCAGCTGATGATGTCTCGTTTAGAGGCGGCACAGGCGATAGTGTGTCTTACCTAGTGTAGTATTGGGAGTAGTGGTGTTACGATTAGTGGTGACGGGGATAGTGCACGCAATTGGAGGAGGACAGTAAGTGCTCTTTAAACTAAAAGTATATTGGTAAGACACAATAAGACTGACTTAGCGGTTAGCCACCGTAGAGTCTATATCACCTGAGGATGCCTCGTGTAGAGGCGAAACACGTGTCGTATTATCGTCAGTGGTGTGTCTTGCCTAGTGTAGTGGTGTTGGGAGTAGTGGTGCTGGGATTAGTGGTGACGGGGATAGTGCACGCAATTGAGGAAGGGCGGGAGGTGCTCTTCATACTAGGTAAGACACATCACTTTATTTTATAACGCGGATTAAATCTAGACCCCCGATCCCCCGACTAAATCTAGTCCAGTTCAATCCCCAGAAGACACAAGTTTGCGCGTTTACCGCTAAAAAGAACCCCTTTGTCGTATCTCCTCATTTTCAAGGCACTCCCCTTGCTGCCTCAGCCAGTATCGGAATCCTTGGCGTCGACATATCGAATAGCGTGCAGTTTCGTGGTCACTTGGAAGGGAAGGCCAAATTGGCCTCTAAAAAGCTTGGCGTGCTCAGCAGAGCGAGACAATATTTCATGCCGGCACATCGCTTGCAACTTTACAAAGCGCAAGTTCGGCCCCACATGGAATACTGTTCTCATCTCTGGGCCGGGGCACCCCAGTGCCAGCTCCTTCCACTTGACCGCATCCAGCGCAGAGCGATTCGAATCGTCGACGACCGAGTTCTTTCCGATCGGCTCGATACACTGGCACTGCGTAGAGATGTTGCATCTCTTTGCGTATTTTATCGCATCTATCACGGGGAGTGCTCTGAGGAATTGTTCGGACTAATTCCAGCCGCTCAATTTCACCATCGCACGTCGCGACAAAATTCGTGTTACCATCCATACCATCTGGATGATTGGCGGTCCACCACTGTGCGATTTAGAAGAAGTTTTCTCCCTCGCACAACTTCTTTGTGGAATCAATTACCACCAGCGAATTTTCCGAACCGATACGACTTAGGAACCTTCAAGAAAAGAGCTTACACCTTTCTAAAAGGCCGGCAACGCATCTGCAATTCCCCTGGTGTTGCGGTTGTTCATGGGCGGCGGTAGTCACTTACCATCAGGTGAGCCGCATGCTCGTTTGCCCCCTATTCTATAAAAAAAAAAAAAATTGTATAAATAAGCTATACATTTAAACTACAACGTTTAACTATATAGATTAGTGGACTTAAAATGACTGAGAAGAAGACGTTATTCAAATACAAATGAGGTTAAAGGTCTACCTGGCAAACGTTCAAGTTAAGTGTGTTCTATAACAAGGTCACCAACACGCTGTTGATGGATAATGGGATTTTTGACGTTGTTATCTTTATATATAAGAATTAGTCTGCGATGAACTCCTAAACTACTGAACTGATTTCAATGAAATTTTGCACACTGTGTGCATTTTGGTCAAACTTTAGAGACAGGATAGTTTTTATCCCGATAAATGACCCTCAGCATTTTATATTGCGAATTTAAGGATTTTTATAGAAAGGGTAGTTGGAAAGGGCAGAACAACGTCTGCCTGGCGAGCTAGTATGTATATAAAATTGACAACCGGTGAAGTAGACGCGTCTAGGATGACCAGATGGAGCGACGATCTACGCAATCTGGCTGGTAGAAAGTGGATGCGTGTAGCCGAAGATTGTGTAAAGTGGCGCGCCTTGGGAGAGCGCTAGGTGGTAGCCCTAGGAAAGTTTTCTACCTAGGAGTTCATCTGGACAGGTTCTATCTCTTTCCTATTTATGCTGCCAAAAAGCAATGCTTGTACTCCAGTGTTCCGGTCCGAAGGTTATAAAAATACAGTACAATTACAGGATGTGTGGTATTCCATCTTAGCTCTCACAGGTGAGAAGGAATCTGCAGAATACTTTGTTTGAAGTTGGATGAATAAATTCATGGTCTGCGATGCGAAATTACCATCAAGTAAACTGTTAATTCGTTTTTATAACAATAAGAAAAACTAATACTTACTAAGAATTACCAAAGCTGCCGCTAAAATCTGTATTATAGTTTTATTTATATTATATCTGTAACTCACGAATAATCGTTGAAATCACACACCACGCAACATCTTGACTTAATTGTTCCTTCCTTAGTATTAACATGTAAATTGTTATTATTATTCCAATCAAAGCTCCCGCAAAGCGGTCCAAACCAACCACATCGCACACTACTCTCGACGGTAACTAAATATCTCTGTTTAATCTTGTGTATCTTGTATCTATAGTTTATTACTTCGGGGATTTATTACCATATAAGTATGTGTTTGTAGTGAAAACTAGATGTGAGAGTACTAATGTGTTTTTCCGTAACTTATGTAGAAAATCTGTTGCCCTAAAAGCGTTATTTGATTTGCCAACCCGATAGCGATATATCGTCGCCGACGCAGGCTTACCTATATAAAATAAAAAATTGTATAAAAGCTTTTAGAAAAATTTACTTCGCTAATATCCGCGTTATAAAATAAAGTGATGTGTCTTACCTAGTATGAAGAGCACCTCCCGCCCTTCCTCAATTGCGTGCACTATCCCCGTCACCACTAATCCCAGCACCACTACTCCCAACACCACTACACTAGGCAAGACACACCACTGACGATAATACGACACGTGTTTCGCCTCTACACGAGGCATCCTCAGGTGATATAGACTCTACGGTGGCTAACCGCTAAGTCAGTCTTATTGTGTCTTACCAATATACTTTTAGTTTAAAGAGCACTTACTGTCCTCCTCCAATTGCGTGCACTATCCCCGTCACCACTAATCGTAACACCACTACTCCCAATACTACACTAGGTAAGACACACTATCGCCTGTGCCGCCTCTAAACGAGACATCATCAGCTGATATTGATTCTGCGGTGGCAGACCTCTTAGAGCTTTTTAATAGACCGACACGACATCGATATATCGCCTTCAACAGTTTATCGGCAACGTCACGCCGGTAACACGTCCGCTTCCCACAGAATGGATAAAATTAAAAATGTGTGACGAAAATACACCAAGTTTCATGTTTGCGTGACATTTATTTTTTATTGAAGTGAACAACGTGAGTGCTGTTTGTGTATTGTTACATAATAATGTAAAAATAACCTCTGTTTAATATCCCGAACGCTCTTTTGGAAATTACGGCACATCTTCTAGCGAGTACATCACTTACCTTCGATTTGCCGACGATATAGTCCATATGGCCGAATCGCTGGAGGATCTAAGCACTACGCTCAATAACCTCAATAGTGTCTTCCAAAGGATATGTCTTAATATGCACATGGATAAAACAAAGATAATGTGTAATGTCCACGTCACACCTATGCCGGTATAGTTGTTGGGAGCACTAAGCTCGAAATTATTGACCAGTATGTTTACCTGGGACAAATAGTCCGACTAGGTAATTCCAACTTCAACCGAGAGGTCAATCAACGGATTCAACTCGGCTGGGCAGCGTTCGGGAAATTACGACGCATCTTCTCGTCAGGTATACCTCAAAACTTGAAAACGAGACTGTACAACCAGTGCGTATTGCCAGTTATGACTTATGGGTCTGAGACGTGGTCCTTCACTGCTGGCCGTATGAGGAAGCGCAAGACTGTTCAGCGAGCTATGGAAAGGGCTATGCGACACAGCCCAACGGATTAATAAGTTGAAGTGGTCATATAGCTCGAAGAACCGTCAACTGATAAGGAAGCAAGGTTCTCGAATGGCAGCCACGTACTGTTAGGCGTAGTGTGGGGCGGCCACCCTCTATATGGAGTGACGACCTGGTAAGACATGCAGGAAGTCGATGGATGCAGGGGGCTTAGGACAGTGTTTTGTGGCTTTCTTTGGGGGAGGCCTATGTTCAGCAGTGGACTTGTGAAGGGCTGTAATGATAATGATGAAGCCGAACCTCTGTTTATAATTAATCGATGTTTAAAATTAATAAATATATAACTAATCTATTTTTGCTGTTTATTTATAACACACTTGTGAACATCGAAAGTTGTGTTGTAGCGCTGTGATTTATTTTTGCGATCAAAGCAAGGTTACCCGGAAGCGGGGGAGGGAGGTAATGAATGCTAATAGCAAACCATGCAGCCGGCTGCGTGGTTATGTGGGACTCACTGTGAAGTGCCTACCTACTAAACACCACCTGTGGGATCTGTGTGTGTGCGGGAGAGAAGACCAAAGACCGGGATTCGGGGAATCATGCTGCATCACGATAACGCCTCTTCACATACCTCCCTTAGTATATCTCAAAACTTATTGAGTGAGTACGTAGTAGAGAAATTATTTTGTCCGTGTGTAGGTATGTGACTGAACTCCTTCTTAATGGCTGCACCGATTTTGATGAAATCGTGTGTGTGTGTGTGTGTGTGTGTGTGTGATTGTGTGTGTGTGTGTGTGTGTGTGTGTGTGCGTGCGTGCGTGCGTGCGTGCGTGCCTGCGTGCGTGCGTTCGTGCGTGCGTGTGCGTGCGCGTGCGCGTGCGCGTGCGCGTGCGCGTGCGCGTGTGCGTGTGCGTGTACGTGCGCGTGCGCGTGCGCGTGTGCGTGTGCGTGTGCGTGTGCGTGTATGTGTGTGTGCGTGATTAAGTTGATTCGAGAATGGTTTAGATTCACGATTAGACCATTGTATTGCTGTCGAGATCCAGAAATCACCCGTGCGAAACCGGGGCGGATCGCTAGTATTAAACATAAATGGCTGTCTGTCATATTGAATAAATAAAACATGAAAATATAGTTTAAAAATGTCTAAGTTCTGTATTATTGTCGCACCGTCGGTATTGTACCGATTAATGCAAAAGCTTCTAGATAAAATCGGTGTCCGTGAGGTATGAAAGTCGATGGATATAAGAGAGTACACATGAATGGACTGCTTTAGGGTGCATATTGCATAAGAAATGAGTGTGTGGGAATATAACGGAAAGTAGTGGAGAATTTTTTACGTGTTAGAATCACGCTGCAGCTATATTATGGTTGTAGCGCGAATGAGTCGGCTCGACCATGGAATGAGCGCTCTCACAGAATAATACCAGCGTAAAATGGTTGCTTAATGCTGCTGTGTTTCGCATAGTGAGTGTATAACACCGAAACCGCGGCACACTTTAGTCCTCAGGGGTGACAACACATCTGAATTTTGATTTTTAATCGAGGACAGATGTCTATAGGCGTATATGTATTAACACATAATCTATGAAAAAAGAATGATAGACATGAGGAGACATGATATACAGACCTCAAATAACTTGGAATAAGGGCAGGAAGAGCCGTGGTGGCTCAGATGGTTGACGCTACGCTCGCTGTAAATTTCACAGTACGCGAGTAACCCGGGTTCAATCCCCGCCGGCACTAATGAAATTGTTAATTGCAATTTTGAGTGCTGAAATACCATGTGCTCGACGGTGAAGGAAAACATCGTGAGGAAACCTGCATGTCTGTGTAATAAAAAAAATCGAAGACATGTGAAGTTCGCCAACATGCATTGGGGCAGCGCGGCGGACATTTCCTCGCCCTAAAACCCTTTCAGAAATGAGGGAGACCTGTGCAATGCAGTGGGATGTATATAGACTGTAGCTTTAGCAGTAACTTATTTATGGGGTAAAGTCTCAGAAAATATACAAGTTCTCTGTATTATCAAGCTTACATATTTTACTAAACAAAAACTGCATAAAAGGGTAATTATGACATAAATTAATACATGGTTGATAATTACCCCTGGGAGTGACATTTTCGCTTCCAAGCTGTTTCTAGAATACATTTTGTAAATAGTTTGTACAATCTTTCTTATTGTATAACTTACTTCGAAAAAATAAAGGCCCGCTGGCTTCTTGCTGGTTCTTCCCAGGACAGAGGTTATTTTTCGAACCAGTGGTAAAACTAAAAATTACTTTCATTAAGAATTATGTGTAATCTATTTTGAATAAAAAAAAATATTCTGTTCTATTTTGCGCTCCAGTGTGAAGAGTAAGGTAGCCAATGTGATTGTAATTTGGAAGGTATTTCGTATGAACATTTTGATAATTTTTTACTGGTTGCAGGTGTCCATGGACTGTAATAGCCACTTATTATCGGAGAATTTAGATGATATTGCCTTTGCGAACCCGTGGCATGCCTTCGATTAAACATAAATTTTATTAAGTACGAGCTGTTTTACATAATCGAAATGCTGATAATTGTATTTTTTTTATAGAATAAGGGTGACAAACGAGCATACAGTCCACCTGATGGTAAGTAGTTCCTGTGGCCTGTAAACATCTACATCTATCTTCGATTAAGAATCAAAATGCAGATGCGTTGTCACCCATGAGGACTATGATTGAATGCCTCGTCTCCAGTAAAAAGTGTTTCCAGTTCTTTACACTCACCATACGAAACACAGCAGCGTTAAGCTGCTACTTTACGCTGATATTCTGTGAGAACGTGGTGCTTCCCCAGTCGAGGTGACACATTTGTGCTACAACTGTACCAGTAACATAGCTGCAGCATGGCTCTACCACGTAAAATATATCACTGTACATCGTGATAGTAAAAGTAAAAGGATGAGAAGCATTGCAATAAGTTTTTTACCCTTTAGAGTGGACTAAGAAATACAATACAAGCGAAAGTAACAACTAGAATGTCGTCTTAGTATTTAAATTACAAAATTAATCTTTTTTTTCTCCCACTATTTTCTCCAAATTTGTGCATGTCGCCTAACATGCGTACAGCGAGGGTGTAGAATGATTTGCGGCTTCTCTTTACATCCGAAACAATTTGGGGTCTGTGCATATTTAAGGCTAGATTTAAAAGCTTACGTTACGCTTAGACAGTGCGATTTACCACCTAAGGCTTCATCACCACTTACCAATAGGTGGGATTGTGATCATACACTGGCTTATAATAAGTAAAAAAATAATCATTCAAATTGAGAAGCTTCCCCTTTTTTTAAGTCGGTTAACTGACAAACGAATAAAAAACAAGATTCTTTAGTCGGTTCATTACCTCTAAATATTATCGTAAAATTATAAAACTTTGCAAACGGATGACTTAAGCAGTTTTATTACTCAATAAATTAAGTTTATACTCGGTACGAAGTTTCAAGATGATTTGAGCCAATAAGCCTGCAACTCAAACGAGGAAATGAGTATATCTTACTTTGAGAAGTTTTATTGCTTTTTCTCTACAAGATTTTAACTTTTTTTTTGTGGAATAAGTATTAAAAACAATCACACAGTTCACCTGATGGTACGTAGATGCTGAAGCCCATAGACATACACATTTATCCTTAATTAAGAATCAAAATGCAGATACGTTATCAACCCTGAAGACTGAGATGGCATGCCTCGTTTCTAGTAAAAATGGGTCGCTGGTTCTCTACACTCAACATACAAAACACAGCAGCATTAAGCTGCTATTTTACGCTGATATTCTGTGAGAGCATGGTCGAGCCGACCCATTCATTCTACAACCACAATAAAGATGCAGCGTGGCTTTATCACGTAAAAAATATTTTTGAAGTTATGCTTCTTTTGGGGCGTTTGGGAAAAATTATGAGAGTGCATTTTTTTTTGCGCGCGCACACCGACGGCTAAATAACGACACTATGAAGTTGTTACGATGTGCGCGCATACTGACACCACAAAGCGAAAATTTCATTGGTTAACTGTCTCCCAAGTTTTCGTGGGAACTGATAACTATATTTAATGTTACGCTAAAGAAGTATAACTTCCTACGTGCTTACATAAGTACACACAGACGTTTTTTTCTACACGGTTATTCCAGGTAGTCTTGTTTTTTATTATGGATATTTATTTTTGCCTTTTTCGACATCCATGGATTGATGTCTATATAAATATATTTTTTAGAGGATAGGCTGACCAACGAGCATACAGTCCAACTGATGGTAAGTGGTTGCTGTGATCCATAGACATCTACATTTATCCTCATTAAAGAATCAAAATGCAGATGCGTTGTCACTCGTGAGGACTAAGATGGAATGCCTCTTCTCCAGTAAAAAGGGTCTCCGGTTCTCTACAATCACCATACGAAACACAGAACTGATAATCATTTTGAGTAATGCAGCATTGTGGGGCAGCATGGAACCAGGTCATCCACATATACACACCACTAAACACCACTGTACATACATTTACTCTACCTACGGCCTGACCGAGCCTTGGGGCGGTCTTAGATTCGGATGCAGGTACGTACTATTTATTTTCCTAGCCTTCTCCCTATAGCGTAGTATGATAGGTCAAGTTTCCATATGGCCATTTGGGCCCGAACCCTCGGCTGCCCGTCGAAGAGGCTACTATGGGCCCTAGCCAAGGCGATCTTTGCAGGGGCCGCTGTGGGCCGTAATACTCACTATGTGTTTATGTGTGGTAGGTGCAACAAGTGTAGGGTCGTAATAGTGGTACTGGTTGTTGCATATTCGACCGTACGTTACTCACTAGAGGTCGCACTGTAAACCAGCTTCGTGGATAATACCACGAAATAATGCTGAGTGTAGCCCTTTTATACCAAACCCACACACATAATACATTTTTGGATGTAATGATTATATTTATGTTTTAATTTTGTTTTGATCTGTAGTTATAAGTTTTTTAGTGCATAATATCTTTTGTAACATGCGTGTTGGTGTTTGATGTAATAAATAATTTTTATTTCTTTTCTTTTGTTTCTTTTCAAAATTTGAATAAATCAAAATTAAATTATAGATGCGTCAAGGGGCGACAAGCCCCTGAGGACTAAGTTGAGAAAATATTTTAGAATTTACTTATATTTAACCTGTAATCCCCGAAAGGGTAGACATTTTTCAAAGAGCAGCGAGACACTCGGTCCACGTTCAGCAAAAAAATATCGGTATAAATGGAAAATTGTAAAAGAAATGATAGGTGACTAAACCGTCGTCTAGACGATAACAAACGTAATATCCCATGATATCTTATGACAAGCCAGGCAAGGAACACCGCTGACATATTTATTTATGTTATGAAGTCCACAAAAACATGACCAAAATGGGACAAAATTTTTTTTGGATCTACTGATAATAAAGTATTAAAACATGGATGAGAAATGCCCAGTAATAGCAGCAGGTTCGGGCCCAAATGGCCATATGGAAACTTGACCTATCATACTACGCTATAGGGAGAAGGCTAGGAAAATAAATAGTACGTACCTGCATCCGAATCTAAGACCGCCCCAAGGCTCGGTCAGGCCGTAGGTAGAGTAAATGTATGTACAGTGGTGTTTAGTGGTGTGTATATGTGGATGACCTGGTTCCATGCTGCCCCACAATGCTGCATTACTCCAGCAGGCGTCCCCACTGGACCATTTTCTTTCTTCATTTCACTATTTCAGTCTATCCACTTTATTGTATATTTAACTAACTTCAACTCGACTAATTCAACGTTCATCGTAGAATCGAACGCGTGATATCCGACACAAGTAACGAACAGTAGTCAAAGTTCAACACTCAATGTCCCGGATTTATTTATCACGAAATTATAAATAGGAAACTAACGCGATCTCTTCATGAGTCACACGGTTCAGCGTTACAAATACAATTAAGCTCCCGCGTTCGATATTAAACACCACGCCGCAATAAGAATTCAAAATCAACCTAGCTGGCACGTAAAATAGCTACTGAGACTCAGTAAGAAGAGACACACAAAAGGCTCATAACGCGACGATATAATTAAACAATGATTTCCAAAACAATCAACGGGGCGACGCCTCGATAAGGAATTCGCGGTCAAATTCCACGTCACCCGAGCAAGTTAAATATTGCAAAATGCACTTCAACGCGTAATCACTATATAATTGGAGCAATCACTTTCCAACGAAATCACTTTAATCAGTCAAATACAATACAAGCCTCTTGTCAAGAACTTAAAACCTAGACAAACCAAACGGCGGCGATTTTCACGAAATCAAAATTACGTAGCGAAGTCACACGCACAAATTCTAAATCTAGACCGTAACCCCAAAATCGGTCGCGCGAAACTTCCACAGCGGAAACCGAGGTATGCTAATTAACTGTACCGCTGCCAGCGAGCTACTCTCACCTACTGTCTTCAGCTCCCGCGTTGAGCGACTGCCCGCGGCACGCGGCGGCCTCGCCCCGCCGTCGGCATTACCTCACCTCGACACTATCGGATGATTCGACAGTCACAGGTGATTGGGTGCCGTCTCAAAATGCCCATTTTTGGGCATAAACAAACCCCCGTCCCGGACATAAGGATTTATGTCCACGAGGAAACCGGCAAGCGTGACAGGGTCGCGACGGCACGTTGCAAGACCGAATCTACAACCAAACCTAGGCCACCTTAGGCACCCTATCAGATATTGCAACTCTAACCACCGCCTCAAAAACACAGCCCCAACGTGGGCAAGCCGGAGGATCGAACCTCCACTCGATGTCCCTCCTGGACATCGCAGCACCTAAATAGGTCCTATTACTGGACAGAAGTCTGACGACCCCCTTCAAACACCTATCTGTTCCCCTATGATCCGTTCCGCAATCCGACAGGATCAGGTCTTCAAACAGCGACGCGATACGAAGCGGCCCAGCGTGGCCTCCTTGGCTTCAGTGCAGAGAGCACCCACAAATTCCACATGAACGTCGTCTGTGGAGAGCCAAACGAAACGCACAGATAGTCCTTAGTATGAATTTTCAAACAAGTAGGCATAACCAAGCCATCTACCATATAATCATTTACTCGCTCCGGTGTACGCGCACAATTAATCTATATCCAACATGAAGCGATCTCCTCTCGGGCCACACCTTCTTAGCGTTTCAAACTCAAAAGAGCCTCTTGTCACTTAAAGCACGAAAGACAATCAATAAGAGGCGTTGGTCACACGGCCGAGCGCTTCGCACGTAGCCGTCATACTTTAAGAGTAGCTTTTCCAAACATGCAGTTCTATGCCTATGCTTCATCCAAGCCGATACTCAAAACTACTATGCAAAACTTGAAACAAACTGTAACAAACTTATTGCCCGGTGCGCATAGCTTTAAACAGATAGATTAAGCAAAACGATAAACGATAAAAATCGTTTGCGCGAAACTTCGGCAGCGGCAACCGAGGTATGCTAATTAACTGTACCGCTGCCAGCGAGCTACTCTCACCTACTGTCTTCAGCTCCCGCATTGAGCGACTGCCCGCGGCACGCGGCCGCCTCCCCCCGCCGTCGGCATTACCTCACCTCGACACCATCGGGTGATTCGACAAAGTCGAAGGTGATTGGGTGCCATCTCAAAATGCCCATTTTTGGGCATAAACAGTGACTAAAAGAGAAAAATTAAAAAGTGAAAAAATGAGATGCAGATATTGCTGATTTTATAATAACAAACATCGCAAATTATTTATTACCAACAACATAATAATTATAAAATCTACTACTGTTACTACTTCTATTACATACTACTAAAATTTACATTACATTATGTCTGTTTGGTGGCAGCTGTAAATATCATTTATATACGTTTTTGTATATTGAGAACATGAATTTTGTATTTTTTTCTAAAAAATAATAATGATGTCAAACTACGCAGTGGGGGTGGTAAATCGTTCCAGCATTTTGAGGCTGCGTATCTAAAGCTACCCCGAAATAACTGAATACGACAGCTTCGAACTTTTAAAGACCACTTAGACCGCCTTGTTTTGATCTCTAAACAACAAAGTCACGATTTAAAGAAGCCTGTCAAGCAACGCTAGCATACCGTCGCACCGGAGAAACCGTCCGTAAACTCCTGTCGTAATTGTTTTTGAAAACATATTTTAAAATATCAATTATCGATTTAAAATTCAACTATGATATGGAAATGACATGAAATGAAAATATATTTCTTTAACCAAAAAAAACATACACTGGTTTCTGCACTAAGCTCTAGGCTTGTATCGCAAGAACCGAAAACATTGACTTACAGCGTTTACACCGATTAATACATAGGACTCCGATTATGTTAAAGTAATGCTAAAATGTTAATGTAAATGAAAGGATGAAAGAAAAAAAATACCTAATTTACTCTAGGAATGTGTGTTGTGTGTTTGTGTATGTGTGCGTGCGTGTATTCGCGCACGTGTGGGTATGAGTGAGTGTAAGTATGCGCGTGCATATGTCGGAATCAGCTATGAAGAGAAAGTAAGTTTTTCGTTTCCTGATAAGAAGCATGGAGCAACCAGGTTGTTATTTTGTGCTTGACTTTGCTTGTGGACAAAGACCTCAAATCTGGTAATAGACAGCAGAATTTGTTGTAGATGCTAGGCATAAGAAATGGTGAGTGGCGTTTTATAAAACTACTGTATGAATTGGGAATCAGTATTCGAAAGACGCTTGCACAGGCTATGATAATCTGGGGAATTTCTTATTATTCTATGAGTTAGAATTACTGATTTGAAAATGTAGATTTGGCGAACCCGTAGCACTTACATTTCCAGTACAGTTCGTCAGGAGGATATCTAAAGATTTTAGATAGCATTACTTTTAGAACTACTCGCTGGGCCCTCTCGACTTCGAGTATTTTTGTTTTGATAGCCCCACCCCAAGCCAGCGTACAGTAGTATAGTAGGGATTGTGTTATATGTATGTACGTAGGTCACTCAATAAGTTTTGAATTCAGCAAACCACCTAAAAATTGTTGCTCATGATGGAGCTGAGCTGAGTAAACTTAATTGTTCGTTTAAACCAAATTTAAAATCATAATATATCAAAGCGCGCAAATGTTCACGGTTAACATCCATCGTTTTAAATGAAAAGCGCGGGAAGCGTTGCAGGAAAATTAAGAGAAATTTGTTTTTTTTTTAATATTGAGCAATTATCTTATGGAGTTCTATTTTTAAATAAATTTTCTTTATAGAAACATATAACACGGGTGCGTTCCATTTTTAAATTTCGAGCATCTCTAAACTTATTGAGTGACCGAAGTATGTATAGACGACTATATTATGATATGTTATAGTCAACTATCAGGCCTGACAGGTGTTGTTCTGCTCTTTTCAGTAAGTGGCGCGATAGTTTCACTTCGGAATTTTTACAGTATCAACAATCTATTAACTACTTGACCAAAGCGCCAATATTTTGTAAATTTCTTTTTTTTTTGACACTAAACCAACATACATTGTGAATATGGATGACTTTGGTCTATTCATACAAGATTTTTAAAAACGAGTAAAGAGCCACTCATTGAGTTTTATTATAGCTATTAACTATTATCTTGACAAAATAAATATTTTATTGTTTAGTAATGATCTCAATAGATTTAGAAATTACACGATCACGAACAGATATAAGAAACGAGTTTAAATTTTAATATATAAAAATAAACTACATATAATGTAGACTACTATTGTTGCAAGCTTTCCTTGATTTTTTAAACAAGTGCAACAGGTCTATTAAAAACTGCTTCGTTCCCCTTGACGATTCTAATTGGAAACGTTGTTAATTGTTCCGTGTCTTTGTTTTATCCGCCATGTAACCTGACTGTTTTTAAATTATCTAGTAGTAAATATATATTGCGAACTTTGGTAAAGTGAAAAACACAACAGATTTTATACGAAAATGTTGGTTTTATACGTATGATCAAAGATTTACCGAACAATTATAAGGAAGAAATAAATAACATTTTGTGACAATTATACACAAGCTCTCTATTATACATTCGAAACTTGACTACACTAATCAATTTACTTCTTTAAGACAACCCTCATCCAGACGCTACACAATGAAAAATATCAAACTGAAATTTCATTATAATGCCAAATATGCATCGACAATAATTCACGTTATTAAATATAATATTTTCTTAATAAAAAGACACCAAATAGCGGTGATAAGACGCTGATCTTGGATCTTGGAAATGACGATCCGGGTCGAACGACCAAATGCAAAAACGAAGGTGTTCAGATACCAACTCCAGAAAACGATTCGTTTGTTTCTCCAAAAAAATTATCTCGTATAAAATAATAATAATGTTTTGAACATTTCGTTTAAAACATAGCATAGAAAGAGATTATTAAAAATGATTGTGAATGTGGTGGTCTGACGTTAGTTGAACGCGGTACTTTCCCATTTGACTGATAGAGCTAACTGCTTGTTTCTTCAGAACCATGTTTAAAATAGTATAGGAACTTAAACCGCTGCGCTTCACAAACGATAGAGTTAAATCAGCAATAAACAATTTAATGCGTGGGAAATCACCAGGTCATGATGGTATCAGCGTCTAACACCGCGGATGTGCGGGTGTGTACCTTCACAGAGTCCTCAAGTTGCTCTACAGCCTATGTTGGTCATGGTTACTTACCTGATACAATGATGAGGACAGTGGTCGTGCCTATCCTGAACAATATGCCGGGCGATGCAGCGGATGAAACCAACTACAGGCCGATATACTTAGCAATCATCTCGGCTAAGGTTCTGGATAGTCTGCTTGATACACAGTTAAGTAAGGCAGTTAAGTAACATGATGCTCAGTTCGGGTTTAGGCCTGAACTGTCAATGGAGAGTGCAATACTGTGTCTCAAGCCGACTGTGCGGTACTACATGGACAGGAAGACTCGGGTGTATGAGTATTTCCTGGATTTGTTTAAAGCTTTCGACCGTGTGTCGTACAAAATCCTATGGCAAAAACTAAGAAGGAAAAGTAGCTTTAGACCAGAGTTTATTTCACTGTTGGAATATTGGTACGGTAACCAGACTAACACAGTTAGATAGGGTAACACCTTAAGTGATCCCTACAAACTAGAGTGCGAAGTGAGGCAGGGAGGGCTGATGTCACCCAGGCTGTTTTTTTTTTTTAAAATGTTTATTTGTCTCAAAACAGTTACATGAATTATAAATGAGACATGCCCAGTAAATAATTGATAATACTTGTGTTGGGGCTATCTCGCTCTTTCCCTTAATTATTAACAATATTGAGACTATTATAGAAAAGGTAAGTAAAGGTAAATTTATGAAGAAAAAATAACAGTAAGTGACTTATAAAGTAATTATTAGCTCTTTGTGTAACTGTAGTTGTACGCCTGTGTAAAACTGTAGTGCATCTTGTTTATAAAACAGTGTTTGTTCTGTTGAACGTGCGTGCGTGCGTGCGTGCGTGCGTGCGTGCGTGCGTGCGTGTGTGTGTGTGTGTGTGTGTGTGTGTGTGTGTGTGTGTGTATGTGTGTATGTGTGTGTGTGTGTGTGTGTGTGTGTGTGTGTGTGTGTGTGTGTGTGTGTGTGTGTGTGTGTGCGTGCGTTTATGTGTTTGAGTGTATGTCTTCTTTGTAGTGCCGGTGTGTTCGAAGTGCATGTAATAGATTAAGCTCGGTGAGTACATACATATTGATAAGAAAGAAGAAAAAAAATTGCTTAACTAAGTCTATCTAAAATTTGTTCAGTTTCTTCGTATGTTAAGGTTTTTAACCGCTCAGTTATTACCTTTTCGCATACGTGTGATACCTCATGGTGGAACTTTAATTTTACGTTTATTTTATTATAAATGTAGACTGATTGGGTTGCATACTGACGCCGTGCAAAAGCGGTTCGGACCCTTAGGGAGTAAGCCACTATGTCTTTTCGTCTCCTCTCTTGACTGTCTTGGTTAAATGGAATAGATTTTAATAGTTTAATCTTTATGTTAACGGACTGATTGACAGGATCAGCAGAGCAGGTGCCGGTTGTTCAATAGACGGTGTATGGATAAATAATTTTAGTTACGCAGACGAAATGGTTCTGTTGAGTCCCTCAGTCAGCGGGCTTTGAAAGCTGTTAAGAATTTGTTAAGAATATCCCGAGAAGCCTGGACTCAGTTACAACTCAAAAAAGAGCGAATTTATTGTCTTCAGAGGTAAAAACAAACCACTTGATTTGAAACCACGTATCCAGCTATTGGTACTCCTCTGAGACAAGTGGCTGAATTTAGGTACCTCGGACATATTGTAACTGAACGCCGGATGACGACAGCGACATTGAATGAGAACGCCGATCGCTGTCGGTCCGGGGTAATTTGTTGGTTCGCAGATTTGCACGTAGTATGACTCAAGTCAAGTTAACTTTGTTCAAGGCGTATTGCCAATGACTATACGAAGCGAGCTTACGGTGTTCTGCGTGTTCAGTACAACAATGTGAGGGTGATGGTGAAGAGTGCGTCGGCTGTGTTTGTGGATGCTCGTGTGGACTACTTCTCCGTGATCACGCGCAAGCGTGCCGCGTCCATGCTATTAGGTAGCTATTGAGGAGCTGCAATACCCTTTTCAGAGCATTGCCTGTGAAGCTGGATAGTCCGCTCTGGAGGACTTGGAATGGTGCACACACCAGCACCAGTAGAATTCCACCTGGTGTTCGCTATGTGAAGCTGGGTGTAGGTTTAGTTACAAATATAGGGTAAGTACCATTGCTACTAATATTTTAATATTAACTTCTATTTTATTTTATACCAACATTAGGCTAAGTAAGTTTTACTAACAATCTATGACTATTGTTGGTCGAAATAAAATATTTATTATTATTATTAAACTATATAAAATTACATTTTATAGGTAACAATAATATTTTGTATATATTTTATATAATAATGTACAAAAACAAATAAACACTGCTACAAAGCCAGCAACATTCAGGCCTGCCGTCTATTACGAGATTACAATCGACTATTTTGGAAATAATTGGACCATAACTTGCGCAATATTTAACGTTGGAACTAAATAGCTACCACATTTCGCAGCACGAACAGTTTGGCTTATTTATTTTAATATTAAACGTAAAAGCGTTTGGATCTGAAAAAGTGTTTTTACATCTCTTATTTTTTTCAAAGAAAGTAAAATATATTTTACACCACATCCAACCACAATAATGGGCTTAAAATTATTATATAAAAAATGAACATAAATGAAAACAAAATAAAAGCAATCAAACAAACTGCGTACGATGAAAGGAAAGTTAGAGGAAGAAAGAAGTTTATGCTTAGGGGTTCACCTGGGTAGTAGTGACCTACAGATTATTTATATATATATATATATATATATATATATATATATATATATATATATATATATATACAGCGCAACTGTTGTATTATAATCTAAAAGTATAGATAGTAGCGGTACAATGAAACGAAAAGAAAAATGCACCTCACAAACATACGACGCCTGCACTGTAAACTCAATGCAGTCCATTACCACCTTGAGACTGACAAGCCGCACTTACTCTTCTAGACTGAGACGCAGATCAGATGTCCTCTAGATGCAGCGTACCTTGGCTACCCTGGGTATACATTGGAGAACAATTTCCATCAGAGCGCCGGAGTCTGAGTTTACGTCCGTTACGACATCTGCTGTAAGCGTCTCCGTCACCTTGAAGACCCTACTTTCTCTACGATCTGAGTACTGATAGACACAGGAATGGATAAAATTATTTATTCTTATCTCTACTGATGTGCGATCGGTGACCAGGAAACAACTAGGCTGTTTGAACACCTCAGTGAAGCCTCTGATGTGGATCTAAATCGGTATCCTAATGCACAGTTGGTTTTTCTTGCGGACTTTAATGCATCATCAAGACTGGCTGTTCCCATACCAGAAGACCGACCACGCTGGGAGAGCACTTTGAATTTTGCCTTGTCGCTGGGGCTCTCCTACCTGGTACAACAAGCGGCTAGGGTATCTGATGTAGATGGGCACACAGCCAACTGCCTTGACCTTCTACTGACGACCGATCCAGACAGGTACGATGTTCAGGTTACCTCACCCGTGGGAACTTCTAACTACTGTCTGGTGAAATCTGTGTCGTTATATTCCCCACCTAACAACGATTTCCACGGTGTGCGGCGAGTGAGGCGATACAAGTCAGCAGATTGGAATGAGATGCGGTATTTCTTTGCATCTTCTCCTTGGCGGCAGTTCTGCTTCTCGTCAGAAGACCCGTCGAGCTGCGCAGATGCCATAACCGATGTGATACGTCAAACGATGGAGTATTTCATCCCCTTTGCTGAAGTGCTCATTAGTGGTAAAGCTCGCCTATGGTTGAACGCCGAGTGCGCTCGTGCTGATAAGCACAAGCATATGACGTACTAATCCTGAGTAGAGACCGCAAAGCTCCGGATGTTAGCCTTAAGAAGCGAGTCTAACCAAGCTGCCAAGTCCTGTAAAAGGGCATTACGCCAAGCCAGTTTCGACCGCATTAAACGCATCGGTACAAAGCTCTCTGTCAAACAATCTAGCAGTAGAGCTTTTTGGTCAAAAGCGTCGGTCAAAAAGCGGTCAAAAAGTCGCCAAAGCGGTCGAAACAAACTTCTGTCGGTCTATATTGCCTCCGCTAGTAAAACCAGATGGCTCACAGACTTATTTGCTTCTCTTTTTGCTTGCAATTCGCGTCTGAACAGTAACAACAGCCTACCATCTCAATTACCTCACTGCGGTTCCTCTATGTCAGAGGTCCGTGTCACCAACAAGGAGGTTCTTAAAACTTTGCAAAGTCTAGACGTGGACAATGCTAATGGACCTGATGGTATACCAGCTATAGTTCTAAAGGTCTATGCACCTGAGTTGTCTCCTGTGTTGATACGCTTGTCACGCTTCTCATACGGGACTGGAATAGTGCCTAAGTTTTGGAAGCTGGCCAATGTGCAGCCTGTGCCTAAAAAAAGGTAGTTGTACCGACCCTGCCAAACGCCCACCTCATGGCATGCCTAGAGTAAAATGATCTCCTCAGTGATCGCCAGTACGGATTTTGCCGAAATCGATCAACTACGTACCTTTTAGCATATGCCACTCACATATGGGGCGAAGTCCTCATGAGCAGTGGTGAAGAACTTGCTATTTCCCTCGATTTTGACAGAGTTTGGCACGCTAGTCTATTAGGCAAGCTTTCAGCGTACGGATTAAACTCTGGTCTAATTGCTTGTGTGAAAGACTTTTTGAGTGAACGGTCTCTCGGGGTCGTCGTCGATGGCTGCTCATCCGATCCTATGGCGACTAAAGCCGGTGTTTCTCAGGGTTTCGTTCTCTCCGCAACACTCTTCCTGCTGCATATTAATGATCTGCTTATGCCCGGTATCTATGGGTATGCAGACGATAGCACAATTGTTGAGAGATACCAACCAGGTCCTCGGGCCAGTCGGGATCAAATCCAGTCCGAAAGAGAAGCTATGGTTGAGCGTGTGAATCTCACAGTACAGACAGTCTCCAAATAGGGCGATGCCAATCTCGTGATATTTTACGCCTCCAAAACACAAACATGTCTTTTCACTGCTAAAAGGAGCCCGCTCACATTGGCTCCTACTTTCCGTAATGTATCCTTGAAGACCGTCTTCAATTGTTAGGGGTTGATTTTTCTCCGAACGTCAACTATGGGCAGTTCATTGAGTCCAGAGCCAAAGCAGCCCTAAGGAAACTTGTCCTTGCAATGATGCAGCGGAACTTCACGCTGGGGCAGCTTCTTACCTTTTATAAAGTACAAGTCCGATCGTGCATGGAGTACTGCTATCACATATGGGCTGACGGCGTTGAACTCATTGGAGAGACGTGCTAAGAGGCTCATTGGTGACCTTGATTTGTTTGAAACCAATCTTGTTAGCCTCGAGCACAGGCGCAGAGTAGCCAGTCTCTTGGTAATCTATCGGATGCATTTCGGTGAGTGTGCGCAGGAATTACACGCTTTCTCCTCCCTCTCCTTTCTACCATCGGACAACCAAGCGGTCGGCAGGTCTTTACACCTTTGTTGTCGATCTTTTACGCATTAGGAGCAAAAGGTTTACTTCTTTTGTACAGCAAAGGAGTGGAATGGTTTCCTGGCGTCTATCTTTCCGTCCGAATACAATCTGGACGTCTTCAAGGCAAGAGTGAGGCTTTCGTTACGTTAAGATAGTCCGATTTACCATCTAAGGTTGCGTCATTACTTACCACCAGGTGACTTAAACTTAAGTTAAAAAAATCACAGGCTGTGAGGCGTTCCATTTTAGTCTTTATATGTGAAAATGGATCTGAAGTCTTCTTTTTTTTAAATCGGTTGCATTGCATGGACTACTTACTGTAGCCTCTTACCATTAGGTGTACTGTATGTTCTGTTGTCACTTTAGTCTTATAATAAGTCTTATTAAAAATATTGAGATAACGTAAGGTGACGGGAGCAGTAAAAGAGTGTTACACTGTTAGGCTGAATCAAATCGTTCTATATTTTCTAAAGAGATAATTTCTTTAGACCCACTATAAATAGTAATGTTCATTAATTACAAAAAAATTGCTGAAAATATATAAAATCGAACTTTCGCCATGCTTAATAACTTTATTAAACAAAGATGGTATAAAATGGATTAATATAATATTAAAGACCCATTTTACTGGATAAGAGGCATTCCATCTTAGTCCTCACGGGCGACGACGCATCTGCATTTTAATTCTTTATTGAGGATAAATGTAGATATCTATGGGTCACAGCAACCACTTACCATCAGGTGGACTGTGTGCTCGTTTGTCACCCTATGCTATAAAAAAAGGAATTTAAGAATGATAATGAATGAAATGAAAACCCCTGAGAGGGTTACCCTCTCAGAAATGAGATGACGCCTGTGCCCAGCAGTGGGACGTAAGTATATAGGTTGTAACTTAAGCATTTAACTTTAATAACCTCTGGGAATGAGTTCAGAGCTACCAAGCTATTTCTAATTTGTTTTGTAAGTTATTGTTGTTTAACTTCAATGATTGTAAACTATTCTTTTTTTCTTTCAAAAAAAGAAATGTCCTATGGATTTCTTACTGGTTCTTCACAAGACAGAGGTATTTTTCGTACTAGTGGTAAAATAAACGTAAGAGTGACTTTCAATAAGTTTTATTTATAATCTTCTTTATAAGTTTCTGCTTTTTCTTAATTTTTTGATTTGTACTAAAACTTAGTTTTTTCTTTCAATATTTAGCAAGACATTTAGTTTTATTCCACTTTAAAATGACAACACACCTGCTGCCTTCTTTACATAAAATTGATTCAAGGTAACGATGGCTTATAGTAGGCACTTGCTATTAGTTGGACAGTTTGTTTGTTTTTCACTATAATGCTATAAAAATATATTGAAATATATCAAGTGGCTTTCGACGACGCGATGCGATGTTTCAAAGGTTACGATGTCAAGCAATGTCACGGCCACTGTAAAGTTCTATTCAAAGCCAGGTACAGAAGTCTGAAATTAAATACGAAATTATTGTGCCCTTCCATTAAAATTATCATTAATGAAAGGAATTCGAAAAAAACTCTTAGAAAGAAATTTAATTAAAATATATTTTTTAGCCATCCCTAAAAACATATTAATACGTCCTATAATTTTAACCTGAAATTATATAAACAAGAAGAATTATCGTGAAAGAAACAAATACAGCTAAAGATTAAAGCTAAGCTATAAAATATTAAATAAATCTAAAAATGTTATTTATGCTTCAAATAGTGCTATCATTTAATATGATACCACTTTGTTTTATAATACTTAAACCAACTATCACTAAGATTCAAGATATAATGGCCACATCATAATCAGTGCTTAATAAAGTTACAGACGGCATTCTACAAGGAATGGAAAAAAAAATATTACAATGTTAGCGCTAGGGGACTTTAAAAGCTTTTATAGTTGACCACGATGCCCCGTTAACTTGCCTGTCATCTTAATTTGATTCAAACTCAATCAGTCAAAACGTACGTCAGAGTGGGCAAACGATGAACCTATCACAAGTTACCTATATAGCATTTTCTTTAAATTTTCAACTTTTCCGTGTTGCCATAATTGTTATTGAATTTTTAGTATTTTTATATTATAGTAGCACAAAAATTTAATGTTTTTAAATTGGAAATTTCAATTTATCTCCCATAACATAATATAATTATAAGAGATAAATTGACCATGATATGATTACTGTAAAACAATTCTATTCTAAAAAAAAATACGAATTTGACCGGAGACTCTATACACCGGAAGCAGTGCAATCCATCTTAGAACTCAGGGTTGTTTTCTCTTTATTTATTTTAAAAAAGCTTAATCAAAAGTTATAGGTGTCTATGACCAACAGCATCCAATTACCGTCAGGTGAACTGTGTACTCTTTTGGCACCTTATTATTATTAAAAAAATATTTGACGCATAATCACTGCCACCTCACAAACACTTTGTCGTTTAAAAAGTTTCCTTCCTCCAACATCCAAGTTATTGCTGTTTCAGATGTTTTTGTAAGCCAGTATTGATTATGCAAATGAGTCTATCCCGACCTAGCTTCTTAAGTAGCTACCCAGACTCATCTTAATATATGTAAATTACCCCTACTTGACAACTTGTTTACGAAAATTTGATTTTAATTTTCATGCACACCAGACGTTTTAATTTTCGTTTCATGCATTTTAATTACATTACATTTAATTACAGTAACTATTTGGATGTTTACAAGGTAAAACTAAATGGTTTAGTTAAATGTGTGTGTGTGTGTGTGTGTAATCTTTGGCTACATAATAGTTTTTTTTTTATAGAATAGGGTGACAAACGAGCACACAGTCACCTGATGGTAAGTGATTGCTGTGACCCATAGACATTTACATTTATCCTCAATAAAGAACCAAAATGCAGATGCGTCATTACCCGTGAGGACTGAGATGGAATGCCTCTTTTCTAGTAAAATGGATCTCCGTTTCTCACTATACGAAACATAGCAGCATTAAGCTGCTATTTTACGCTGGTATTCTGTGAGAGCGTGGTCCTTCCTCGGTCGAGCCGACCCATTCGTACTACAACTATACTACTAATATAGCTGCGGCATGGCTTTACCACGTATGGATATGTATTTATAAATAGTGTAGGAAAAGAATATCTCTCAACATCGTCCACACATGAAATGGACTTCTTATTTATTTTTTACTATTCTAAGCCAACGCTTAACTAAAATCCAACCCTGATGGTAAGTGGTGATATAGCCTAATTAAATAAATAAATAAAATAAAATATCTTTATTTCAGGCAACACAGGACCCATACAAGAATGTTAGTAACAGTGAAATGAAACGCACTAAGACGGTGAAGCGCACTGATTTAACAAAAGCCTATTCGGTCTTGCATTGAAGACACCCACATTGTAATCAGATGGAAAGACAGATGCTGCCTACTTATTCCGCTCTTTTGCTGTACGCATGACGAACTTTGTAGCAAACCGTTTAGTTCGAATGCGTGGTAATTCAACAATGAAAGGGTGGAGACTTACCAAACGTCTGGTTGTCCGATGGTGAAAAGGAGAAGGAGGAATTAAATTATGTAATTCCTGCGCACATTCTCCGAAATGCATCCTGTAGAAAACCTAAAGGCTGGCCTTGTAAGATTAGTTTTAAGAAGATTTGGGTCACC
Source organism: Parnassius mnemosyne (assembly GCA_963668995.1). Lineage (NCBI taxonomy): Eukaryota > Metazoa > Arthropoda > Insecta > Lepidoptera > Papilionidae > Parnassius > Parnassius mnemosyne. The sequence continues at coordinate 5,582,939 of CAVLGL010000057.1, forward strand.
AATAATATTAATGGCGTCAATCCAGAACTCTACTCGTACTTTTCCTAATGCGTGGTAGAGCCATGCTGTATCTATATTATAGTTGGAGCACAAATAGGTCGTCTTGGCCGGGGACTGATCACGCTCTCACAGAATACAAGCGAATAATAGCAGCTTAATGCAGCTGTGTTTCGTGTGGTGAGTGTAAAGAACCGGAGACCCTTTTTACTGGAAACGAGTCATTCCATCTTAGTACTCAAGGGTGACAACGCATCAGCATTTTGATCCTTATTGAGGATAGATGTAAATGTATATGGATCACAGTATTCACTTACCAATAGGTGGGCTGTGTGCTCGCCTTTATTATATAAAAAAGTATTCTGATCCTCCTCTTCCACTTATCATATACTTCTCATAACTTTAAGAAGAATGAAATATATTTCGTATCTAATAAAGTGTACTTCAATTTTTATCGAACAATAAGTTAAGCATAGACCGCGTAGAGGCGGTGTAAGAAATTTCACTACTCCATACCATCCACTGGGTAAAGTAACAGGTGACAGAGGAAACCAATTAAGAGATGGGCAGCAGTGGCTTTCTAATAACGACTAACAATGGTTGCCAGTCCGCTTGCCACGCGAAACTATGGCAAATATCCCCCCTATAATCCTATCTACGAGGGGCGCCTATATTCAGCGATGGACTTAATACGCCGAAACGGTAACAGTAAGGTCATTCAAGGCCACATTCCAAAACACTTCATCATAATTTTTCGAACACCATCACCGCAACTTTCAGAAACTCTAGTAACGGGTCCTTTAAAAGTTACTCAATATTTTCGTATCTTCAGCTGTCTTTAAATGAATATGCCTATCTATTTTATTCCGTTGGATTAAAATATGCTTACTGAGGAATATTGTGCGTTGAAATAACTAATTAAACAACATTATCTTGATCGAAATCCGGAAACCAAAAGGTCATTTTGTATTGGCCTTAATATCCTCAGTAGATTCGATGTTTAATAAAATAAATGATACAGCCTATATACCTCGTTGGCTCAGGCTTTCTGTCATTTCCAAAAGGGTTTCAGAGCAATGAAGTATCCACCGCACTGCCTTAATATGCGTTGAAGGATTTCTTTTATTTAAATCTTTATAATATTTTTTTTATTTCTTAGACATGCAGGTTTTATTAAAGGCCAATTTGTTTTATCTATCAATACATTTGTTTCAGATGTAAGCACATATTCTTTGTTGCTCTCTTTAATGTATATTGTTGATAGAAATAAATAATAAGAAGAAAGGTTTCCTCGCGATGTTTATCTACACCAAACACGTGGTAAGTCTGTACTTAAAACTGCAATTCAATTTTTTTATGATGGAATCGAACCCGGGTCACTTGCGCGCTGTGAAATTTACAGCGAGTGCTTAATCCCTGAGCCTACTACGGCTCTTAAAAACTATCCGATATTATTATATTCAATAAAATAAATTACTGGATAATTAGTAACACGGACAATGTAGAAGAATATTTAGACCGTAGTTTAGTTAATAATACAAAATGTATTTCTATTTAGTTTCCAGTAATCAATTGCATGACCAGCAGTCTTTAAAACTAAACATACAATAAAGCAAAAGCAAAAAAAAATTGCTTACATTCATAAATAATAATGAAGCACTTTGGTATGCCTAACTATGCCTAGCTCACTACAAATTACTCCCGCGTTCATTTCGTGTTCTATATTAACGTATAGCTTCGTAAACCTTGATATCGCACCGACCGTGACCTTTATAATATATCAATGTTAAGACGTTTTACAAGTTAAAACTTTTATATAACTAAAATATAATTATTTCTAAAATTATTCCTTGGGGCCTAAACTAACAGTTTATTTGTGTTTTCTTTCTTTGACAATAGCTCAGGGTTATTATGATTAACTGTGAAGTCCACTTAACTGGTGATTGGACATTTTTCTGGATAAGAGTCTATCCGGGTAGATAACACCCTCATAACTATGCTGCTGCTATACAAAACGATTATTCATTAATAGGTTCTTATTAAAATTGTAACTAGTGTAGGTGTCCGTCTGGGGTAGATCCACACTCTCGCCTGAATCTGCCGACATGTAGCCAGTGCCTGAAGTATAGTTTCCATTTTAAAAGGAGATTCAGTATAATTACCGGTGACAACGCAACTATAGCTTTTTTTGTTTGAAGTTGGTTCCAGGTGTCCATGGCCTGCAGCAGCCATTTACCATTTATTAGACTGTAAGTTCGTTTGTCATTTCATTTTTTTAATTTAAAAAAACCCTTGAATCAGTGTGGTGCTATCACTCTGTATTACCTCATCTAATGATAACAGTTTTCTCTTCATAAGTCATAAAATAATCAGTAAGCAATGAAACTCATTAGTAATTTTATTCAATGTACAGTGTTCGCGTAAATATAAGAATCCATTTGCGTGTTTTCTTTGATGTTTTTACAGAGGTTAGGGTGACAAAGGGAGTTAGGTAGTTTGGTACGAGGTAGAGCCATGCTGCAGCTATATTATGGTTGTAGCACGAATGGGTCGGTTCAACCGGGTAAGGACCACGCTCTCACAGAATACCAGCGTCAAATAGCAGCTTAACGCTGCTGTGTTTCGTATGGTGAGTGTAGAGAACCGGAGACCCTTTTTACTGGAAACGATGCATTTCATCTTAGTCCTCACGGGTGACAACGCATCTGCATTTTCATTCGTAATCGAAGATAGATGTAGATGTCTATGGGCCACAGCAACCACTTACCATCAGGTGGACTGTGTACTCTTTTGTCACCCTTCTCCTATAAAAAAAGGAAGGTAAGTCTATTCTGTGGTCCACAAACCTACATCTACCCTTAATTAAGCATCATAATGCAGATGTGTTGTGACCCCTGAGGACTAATATAGAATGCCTCGTTACCAGTGAAAGCGATCTCAATTTTTTGTCTCTCACCAGGAAACCCGGAAGCATTATGTTGCGATTCACGTTATCATTCAGTACGAGCGAGGCCCTTCACCGACCCATTCACGCTGTATGCTACAGCGTAGCTCTACCACACATTTTTAATGTTGCTTTCGGTGGAGATTTGAACTCAGGACCCATAGTAAAGTAACCAGTTACCTACTTTTATACGTGGTAGAGCCATGCTGGGGCTATATAGCTGTACCGCAATTGACCCTCACAGAAAACCGCTACTGTTTCGTATGTATTGTAGAGATCCTTTTTACTGGGATTGAGACATTTCATATCTGTCCTCAGAGGTGATAATGCATCTGCATTTTGATTCTTAATCTGTAATAGAGATGTCTACGGGTCCCACAGAATACCAGCAGCAATAGCAGCAATAGCAGCTAAACGCTGCTGTGTTTCGTATGGTGAGTGTAGAGAACCGTAGACCCTTTTTACTGGAAACGAGGCATTCCATCTTAGTCCTCACGGGTGACAACGCATCTGCATTTTGACTCTTAATCGAAGATAGATGTGGATGTCTATGGGCCACAGCAACCACTTACTATCAGGTGGACTGTGCGCTCGCTTGTCACCCTTATCCTATAAAAAATATATTATAATAAGTAGCTTGTATGCCATAATATCTTTTCTGCCTTTTAGACTGAAAGAGCCCGGTGTAGTGAAGTTTAAAAAAGGGTCACAGCATCCACTTACCATCAAGTGGAATGTGTGCCTATTTGTCACCCTAATTCCATAAGGAAATCACTTTGAAAACTAAGCCACATAATCAATTTCATAAATATTTTTTAATATCTTCTTTATATTTATGTAAAAGCCCATTGTTGGATATATGCATAAACACTGCATAAACACTTCAGCATTTCAATATACCGACAGTCAGCTTGGCGACGCTGAACGGACTGTAGCAATCAAACTTTATTAAACTAAAGAAATCAAAGCCTTTCTCATAGTCCACATACGCGAGGCAAAGTGGCAAATTGTACTATTCAGTCTTCTGTACGATTTGCCGAAAGGTATGTATGTGGTCTAAGGTACTAAATCCTTTTCGGAAACTAGCTTGTTCGGGAGGCTTGAAGTCGTCAAATCTACATGCCAGGCGATTAACAATGATTCTTGAAAACAGCACGTAGACGACTCCTCCGGAGTAGTCCCACCATGGAAGACGGAATTAAAAAGCTTCTGAAGTACTTCAAGTACTGTTTTTCCATCCGCTTTCAGAAGCTCTGCTGTAATTATATCCTCGCCTGGTGACTTACCGTTTTTAAGGTGCTGGAGAGCCATTCTAATCTCGCTCAGACTGCTGTCCGGGATATCATTGGAATAGTGTCGGATAAATCCTGCACTAGAATCGTTGTGAGTAACGATCCTAGCGTGTGGCTCCAATGATGATGTGTACAGCTACCCATAGAACCTCTCAATCTCACTCAAAATCTCAGGTGTCCCGGAAATGATGCTACCACACTCGGTCTTCAGCTTTGACAGTTGGCTCTTTCTGGCAAACAGATCTCTGGCAAAGATTGTGGAACCCTGGTTCCGCTCGATTGCTTCTTCAATACGAGCTGTATTGAAGTTGTGTAAGTCCCGCCGCATCCATTTGGAGATTTGTCTATTCAGTTGCCTGTATGCTGTCAAATCTACCGAAGACTGCAGTGTCATTTCCATACTACGAACTACGAAGCAATCTTTGAGATCTTTTGGTCTATGTTCAGAAGTCGAATTTTAATAAGCTGTAACCCTTTGTCCTTTGAATGCTTAAATTCGCAAAAAGATTGAGTGTTACAAGTTGGACAAGTAATACATATTTACAAAATATTATTAATATCGGTTGGGCAATTTCGGAAATTAGCGTGAACGAACATCTTGATACGGGATTTTTATATTAAGATTTTTACATAAAATTATGAATAACTTTCCTATTTTTGAATACATAAAAAAGTTTTGCATCACCATCGCTCAGGTTTAATCTCATAACTGTCAAAACTGCGTTACAAGTCGATTTAGATGTGCACGAGTAAGATTTTAGTCTCAAGAGAGTAAATAGTCTACTCTCTTGAGCGAAAAGTTCGTAACAATCGTGTCTGCCTTCTTTAATCGATCATTGGAATTTTTAAATAAATTTCTTATTTAGTGGCTTACCTTCCCTGCTAAACACAGTTATCTGCTACTTGGTATGGTCTACTCCCTACATGTCTGCGGTACTACACCGGTAAAGGTAAGGATATGCTATATCATTTTTATTATTTATCGAGGATAGATGTGGTAATCTACGGGGCACAGCATCCACTTATCATCAGATGGACTGTGTGCTCGTTTCTCACCTTTATTCGGATTCTGGGACGAAACGGCTTTCTTCTTTTCAAAATATATTGAGGCTATTAAAAAGCCATCGCACACTATCGCTTCTTCGTGTTTAATCGAGAACACTTTGCGTTAGTATTAAATTGAAAATAACATATTTTTAAATTGTATTTAAAATTTAATTGATTTTAAAATTTATAGTTTATATAATCATGGTTTCTATTGGTATGTAAAAACGTTAGATATTTCTCTTCCAACTTATCTTACATTGCAGAAAGGGCATTAAAAAACTTATATAACAACTAATTCCACAACTTTAATTAATTAATTCATTCATTGCTGCCCTTCAAAAGTTGACGGCTCCGTGGCGCAGTGGCTTAACAATAAGTTGCAGCAACAAGGGCCGCGGGTTCGAGTCCCGCACGGAACATGTGTTTATATGGCCTACGTATAATTGTTCCGGGTCCGGATGTTTGTCCTTGTGAAATTTATATATGTAAACTGCCCCCACGATTCATGACAAAATCCTAGTGTGGAGGTAACGTTTATTTAAAAAATAGAAGAAAAATGGTTCCCCTATAGGTTTCCTCAGAGATATTTGCCACCGTTGCCAAGTTTGGCAGGTCGGCAACCACAGTTTCTTCATTGCGTTGTTATCAGGAAAATGCTGCTGCCCAGCTCCTGTTTAAGTAGTCGCCTGTTGCGACACCCACTGGATGATAATGAAGTATTGGATTCTCTAACGCCACCCAGTTCAACAACGTATAACTACTCATTTTATTTTAGGTCATCAGATCTTCGTTAGTTGCCAAACGTACTTTGCAATCGAATATAGAACAACACGTTTCTCAAATATAAGAATCAGGAATTATTCACATAGGCCTAATATGCGGGACAATTACTCTTACCAGACTCGAGTAAAAGTATATGTATATAGCTCAAACAAAAAGTTTAGCGAGTTTACTTAGACAGCTTTATAGGCAGCTTTTAAGTAAGACGCTGCAACATACGCTAGCTAATAGTAGTAGATCCGATGAGTAACGTCTCTTTTGCACGCGATCATCCTCTTAAATGTAAACGTTAGAAATTTCACAAATTCTAAGAAATTATTTTAATCCTGCAAATTTATTATAATGTAACATCTTTAATTTATTGTTTCTTTCAAATACATGGTTCTTTGTGTAACTCATGAATGTTGAATAAGGAACATGACACATAAATTTGGACGTCTTACAGAGAGAAAAGCTCTCAAAACTTAACTGAAATAAAATGTCACTAAAATGTTTTTTTATTTTATTTTTTGTGTTGGTATATGAATCTACCCAGATCTGACCAGTCCACCTGGCGTAAACGTATCGTAGTTTTCGTCAAATTTAGAAGTGTATAGTGTGTAGAAGTAGTGTGATAGTGGCGGTGTAAGAATATCTACTACCCGATATCATCCCCGTGCGGAAAATAAAGCAGCCGATTGGCAACAGTATCTTCCCAATAACGATTAAAAATAAAAAAACTGCGGTTGCCAACCCGCTTGCCAAGCGTGGCAACTATGGCTTCCCTATAGGGCAATCTATGGGGAGGCCTATAATAAATAATAAATAAAAATCTTTATTGACATAAAAAATGTTACAATTTTTTTTTGTAGTCCCTGACTCCTGAGCTAGGTTAAAAAAACCTGTGTTACGGGAGTCAGTGCGATCTCCCTAATATAAATGACAGCTAAACTATTTTATGTAAATAAAGTAATTTAATTCTATTTGCCTGCACAGCCTATGTTCAGCAGTAGACTCTAATAGCCTGTAACGTCAGTCTATAAGTATAAGTCTATACACAAACCAGATCTACAACAGGCTGTTAAGGGATAATGATATTTTTGATTTAGCTGTATTACACAGTAAATACTTATTCCTATAATCATTTAATAAGTTAATAGTAACTTCTACTCCATTATTACTTTTAGTCTTTTACTCGATTCAATAGACAATATATAATCCATTGATCGCGTTTTAGTGAGGGGATTACGCACTCGTATGACATATTGAAGTCTTTTAAGATTACTTTTAGGTAGATACACTCGATAAGTGATCTTCTTCTTTGGATCAGAGGTAGACTAAGATGAAGAGACACGCTGCAGTTATATTGTGGTTGTAGCACTAATGCGTCGGCTCGATTGGGGGAGGACCACGCTCTCACAGAATACCAGCGTAAAATCGTAGTTAAATTCTGCTGTGTTTCGTAAAATGAGTGTAAAGAATTGGAGACCCTTGACAACGAAATTTTGATTCTTAATCGTAGATAAATATACATGTCTATGGGTCCCAGCATCCATTTACCATCAGGTGGACTGTGTGCTCTTTGGTCACCGTCATTCTATAAAAATATGCAGTGTGAGAAGCTGAGGACAATCAAAATACAAACTTATTTCAAAAATAACAGTTTGTGTTTTAGTAAGACTTCTTTTTCCGTGAAATGTGACAGGCCATACATAACATTGGTCGAGGAAATAAAGGCTGATGCAGGTGGTACGTGGAAAAATATACAGCACTTATTAGAATAATTAAAAAACTATCTAAATAATCCTCTTATCATCACAATTGTCATTACAGCCCTTCACAAGTCCACTGCTGAACATAGGCCTCCCAAAGAGATGCCACAAAGCACGGTCTTGTTCAGCAGTGGACTTGTGAAGGCCTGTAATTATGATAATGAATGATATCTCGGATTATCAACCAATAGTTTTCCATTTTGTAATCCGACATACACACTTCACGTTAACCTTTCCGTTTCCATTGTTTTCGATTTAGGTCGTCATAGTCACGAGATTTATTTATTTATATGAACAGTATGCCCACGGATACTAATTATCTTGTATTATTTACTTTCCAGTCTCATATGTCTTTTTATCATTCCTGGTGATGGAGTTAAAAAATTACATATATAATCTAATAAATATGTAACCCTATAAAAGTTTCCTTAGCTAAATTTCCCATAGTCACACGTAATACTTTGCGCAATGATAACGGAGAAAAAATCATCTCATCAGAACAAAACTCTAAGGAGATACTAAGAAAAAGGAACGAAAGACAATTTTGCCACTATAGGAAGAATATAATATTGTAGCGGTAAGGAAAAGGTAAGCGAACTGATCAACAGGGTCTATATATCGAAGTCTAAATCACGCTATCAAAATTTTATAACGACTCTGCATAAATAAAACAAACTTCGCCACTACTATACTGACACCGTGCCCAATGGTAGATCTCACCTTCTCCTTCGACGAACAAAATATTATGTTGTGTGCGCGAGTTAAAAGAAATAATAAACAACTTACCTCTTTCGCAGAATGCCCCCTCATAATCACCGTCTCGGCACTCGCAGACTGGACCGTTGTCTGTGCTGATGCAAACTCCCCCATGCTGACAGGGATCCCGTCGTTCACAAGCGTCGCCACTGGCGTTGCTCATACGGGCCGACTGCAACAAAGAAATACTTATATAGAAGGTGATTAATTTTGCTTATACCTCATTAACGTATCAGTACGCTGAAACAATGGGCGAACCATAAACATAGCGCATTCTGAGTACCTGTCAAGTTCTGCGTACCTGGCCAGTTATAAATATTTGAATTTAAATGTATAATTTTTAAAACATAAGAAACTCATATATTGATTAAAATAACTTTTGGCTTTTTAATAATTTTTTTTTCTCTTTATATATATATATATAATAGTCACAAGTCAATTTTTTATGAAAAACTGAAGTTTGTCATACGTAGCAAAGTGCACGAAACATGACAAAGTTTACTTAAAATAGAAAAAAATTATACCATAAGTCACTTCCAAAACTAAAACACCTTATATGTAAAATTCAACAAGCCGTTTAGTCATTTAGTAGTCATACATACATACATAATTCCTATATATATATATATATATATATATATATATATATATATATATATATATATATATATATATATATATATATATATATATATATATATATATATATATATATATATATATATACTCAAAAGACATTCCATCCTCTTGAGGCAGTCGGGCAAAAATGACAATAATAGATGTTATATCCTATATCATGTGTTTGTTATTATTTTTATAAAGTGGTTGAACAAAGGTGAGGTATCTCAACACAATCATAATCATCATTACAACCCTTCACAAGTCCACTGCAGGACATAAGCCTTCCCAAAGAATACCACATGACATGGTCTTGAGCCGTTAAGCACTTATTTTATCTCACTTAACAACCTACATACAGTAAGTATTAATTGATTCTTATTTGTCGCTCACGACTCAACTATAATTGAAATAAAATTTATTATAATAAAACAACAATTTAATTTTAATATATTTAAATTTTAAATTTTATTTTAATGTAAAACTTCTATTATGGAACATTTGTGTTGAGCATTATGCAGATTGTTCGCAAAGATTCTGGAAAATCTAGAAACAATTGGTTATTATTTTCACATTCAAACATCGCAGAGCGCTGAAGATGAATAGATTATTCTGGAACATTTTTCAAAATTGTACAAATCACGGAGCGTATTGTATGAAATAGTTTGCTTAATTTCGTACAATAATAGAATTTTTACACATATAAATGGAATTGAAATGATTGTCTATAAAATCGAAATAACTACCTTTTAGTAATCTAAGATTAAGCCACGAATAAACATTTGTAAATTGTTTGTATGTCTGTTTGTTCGGGCTAATATTCGGAATAGCTGAACTAATTGTAATGAAACATATAGATAGAGCAATACCAGTAGTGATTTAGACTATATTTTATCCGAAAAGTTGAAGGTTTTTTTGAGACAATAAAGTTCATAAAATTAATTGCCTTTGATGATTACCTTAAATTCTAATTCATCATCATCATCATTACAGCCCTTCACAAGTCCACTGCTGAACATAGGCCTCCCCCAAAGAATGCCACAAAGCACGGTCCTGAGCCACCTGCATCCATCGACTTCCTGCATGTCTTACCAGGTCGTCACTCCATCTCGTGGGGGGACGCCCTACACTTCGCCTACCGGTACGAGGTTGCCACTCGAGAACCTTTCTTCCCCATCGGTTGTCGGTTCTTCGAGCTATATGGCCGGCCCACTGCCACTTCAGCTTACTAATTCGTTGGGCTATGTCGGTTATTCTGGTTCTACTGCGGATATCCTCATTCCTAAGTTTATCACGCAGAGAAACTCCGAGCATAGCCCTCTCCATAGCTCGCTGAGCGACCTTGAGCTTCCTCATACGGCCAGCAGTGACGGACCACGTCTCAGTTCCGTAAGTCATCACTGGCAACACGCACTGGTTGTACAATTTCGTTTTAAGGTTTTGAGGTATGTCTGACGAGAAGATGTGTCGTAGCTTCCCGAACGCTGCCCAGCCGAGTTGAATCCGTCGATTGACCTCTCGGTCGAAGTTGGACTTACCTAGTCGGACTATTTGTCCCAGGTAAACATACTCGTCAACAACTTCGAGCTTAGTGCTCCCAACAACTACCGGCATAGGTGTGACAAAAATTCTAATTACGGCCAATCTAATAGTGGATCTATTCGGGCCATTTAGCTTCTATCCATCCAGACGAAGCTGGGCTAGCCGTGTAACGGCGGTGTATGTATATCCACTACCCCATATCATCCCGTGGATGTCTTAAAAGGGGACAGAGGGAAATAAATGAAAATGAGCAGTAGCGTCTTTTTAATAACGACTAAAAATAACAAACTGATGTTGCCAACCCGCGTGCCAAGCTTGGCAACTCTGGCAAATATCTCCTCTACGAGGCAATCTATTGGGGAGGCTTATGTTCAGCAGTGGACTTTGATAGGCTGTGATGAAGAACATGATGTTATCTTAAAGCATAGTTGTAGAGACCATCAATTTTATATTAAGAATTATAATGCAAATACACTCCTGAGGATCTTCGATACCAGTAAAAAAGTTTTATATGTGGTAGATCCATGCTGCAGATATATTACTGGTGTAGTTATAGCATGAATGAGTCGGCTTGACCGGGGAGGACATCGCTCTCACAGGACCAGCGTGAAATAGCAGCTTAACGGGCTGTCATATGGAGAGTGTAGAGAACCAGAGACCCTTTTTACTGGAAACGAGGCGTTTCATCTTATTCCTCACGGGTGAATACGCATCTGCATTTCGATTTGTTATCGAGGATAGATGTAGATGTCTATATGGGCCACAGCAATAGGTAAAAAAAAGATTTCATTAACAACTTAGGTCAACAGAAAGTCAATCATGACAATATCTCATGTTCTTAAGGCACCTAAGCGGACGAAACAAAAGACATCAGGCTACTTGTTTTGTCGTTTTCACTAGTAGTTCACATGCGTAAACTCAAATTGTGTCACTTTAACAAATCAAAGGCTACTTCAAGACATTTTTAAACGACTAAAGAACGAGAAGCAATTCACCTACGGACCATTTCCCGCGAAAGCACTCAATTTTTTTTTAAATTTGTATCTCGATAACATTTTTATTTTTATGCCGGTAGGGATCGAGTTCGGCGTTTTAGCGTTCTATGAAATTTTAACGCAAGCAATTTTGCTACTGCGGCTCAAAGATAAGAATGTTCCTAGCAAATTAAGTTTGTCATCTTCAGATTAGCGTAAAATAATTATTAACTTTATTATTTTATTTTTAATTTTTTTATTATTCTAAGCCAGTTCTTGAATACTATTCAACCTAATGAAAAGTGATGATGCAACCTAATTTAATAAAGCGCGCTGACTTAGCTTTACAAAAACCTGTTTACTCTTACCTTGGAGTCACCCACATTGTAATCGAAAGGATAGACAGATGCTGGCAAATTATTCAAATTCTGCGCTATACGCATGATGAACGACGAACGACCATTTGGATCGAATGCGTGGTAAGTCGACAACAAAAGGGTTGAAACTAAAGCGTCTGATTATTCGATGGTGGAAAGGAGAGGGAGGAGTAAGGTTATGTTCAGTTCCTGCGGAAATTCCCATAAAAAATTTAGTATAAAACGGTCATATCTTTATGCCTAATTTTTTTTATAGGATAAGGGTGACAAACGAGCACACATTCTACCTGATGGTAAGTGGTTGCTGTGGCCCATAGACATCTATCTTCGATTAAGAATCAAAATGCAGATGCGTTGTCACCCGTGAGGACTAAGATGGAATGCCTCGTTTCCAGTAAAAAGGATCTTCGGTTCTCTACACTCATCATACGAAACACAGCGTTAAGCTGCTATTTTGCGCTGGTATTCTGTGAGGGCATGGTCCTTCCCCGGTCGAGCCAACCCATTCGTGCTACAACCATAATATAGCTGCAGCATGGCTCTAACACGTAAAAAATTTTTGAATTGACAAACAAACTACACTTCTACTATAGTATAGTCGCAGTCAGGAAGGCGGACAAATAAAAGTAAGGAACAATGTACATCAAGCTGCTAGCTGTACTTTCTTAAAGAATATTTATTAATGAACAAGTTCATAGAAGTAAGCAAGACTTCGAGCCACTTTCAATAAAGTTTTAGGCCTTCATTAAGCCTGGATGTACCGCAAGGGCCCTAGCGTGACCGAGTTACAACTAATTAGTCTCTGGGTCATGTTCCAGCTAAAGTTCCCGCGTGAACTGTTCGTGGGAATGCAAAGTTTGTCCAAATATAATTGAGTTAACATTAATTATAATTAAGTGTAAGTTTTATTGCTGTTAAATAATCTCAAGCTGGGTTTTTATGAAATAATTATGTTACTTTATAAAGTAATTCTAAGAAATATCGTTTCATTTTCGTACCAATATAGAAACTGTAGCAAGCTTTATTATAGTGTTAAAGGTAAGATTTTTTTAACTCATTATAAGTCAGTTTGCCTCGTTAGTCTAGTAGTTGTAAACGCGACAGCTTGATCATGAGTTCCCGGGTTCGAATTCCTGGTCGGGCCAAAAAAACCGTTATTGAGTTTTTTCGTCGAGAAATTCTCAGTAGCTGCCCGGAGTCAGGATGTTGGCGGTGTCTCACCCACGTGCCTCGGAAAGTACGTGAAGCAGTTGGTCCTGCGCCTGATCTCTCTCCGGCCGTGTAGGTTTACCGTCCCATCTGCCTACGAGAGTAAGGAAATAGAGAGTGTACCTGTGCTTAAGCTTACACTTGGGCACTATAATCTTGTCCTACGCCGATGGCTAGTCTCTGATGAGGCTGACCGCCGTGACCGAAATTCGGTCTGGAGGACATTATTATTATAGGTCAGTTCTTAACCACAATCCCACCTAATGATAAGTGGGGCTAAATGGTAAATCGTACTGTCTTAATGCAACAAAAGCCTATCCACTCTTGCCTTGAAGACGCCCAGTTTGTATTTTTCTCACACTAGGACGGATTTTTCTCACACTAGGACTTTCGCCTGCATCGTAGAGGCAGCTCATCACAAGTCCACTGCTGAACTTGCATAGATTGCCTCAAAGTACGGTCCTGAGCCACCTGAAACCATCAACTGCCTGCGTGTTTTATCAGGTGCTCACTTCATCTAGTGGTCGCATAACACTGCGCTTGCAACGAGGATGAGAGAGAACCTTTCTTCCCCATTGGTTGTCGGTTCTTCGGGTTATGTAGCCGGCATATTACCATAGATTAAATTTCTTTTACTTGTAACCCTGATTCGAAAAAACATTGGTAAGAACCATCAAGAAATCAAGCGGGACTTAATTTCTTCAAAAAAAATTTTTGGAATAATAACAGGTTGTACAAACTGCTTACAAAACATATATAAGAAACAGTTTGGAAGCGACCACCTCATTCCCAGGGGTTATTAAGCTTTCTGATATGGCCAACAGTGTAGGACCACGTTTCAGTTCGGTAACATGTCATCGAATTTATTTAAAAATTAAATTAAACATTGGATACATTTCATTGAAAAAGTATGAATAAAAAACCTTTTGTAAACATATATGTTATTCTGAATGCCTACATTTTAAATTCAAAATGCTTTATTTTAAATTTAGCTGACAATAAAATACATTCCTTTTTAAAGCGAACAGGACAATAGATGCTTTTTTAAAGCCAGACATATTATGTAAGGCCCAGTTTTCGATTTTAGATATTGTACACTGACTTTTTCCATTTCGTCATAATTTTGAATACGATACATACTTCATCGAAAAAAAAATATATACATTTTGTTAAATTATTCAATGTCAAGTAGGTGTTCGTGAATTTAAGAAATCATTACACAAAACAAAAAGTCTTAACACCGACTTCGGAAGCTATTATGCATAAATTATTTTATGCTTTATAGTTCTTTGAAGTCTGCTCTTACTTTTTATGAAAATCCTATTTTTGTAGTTCGTAGTTTGAACACAACGTATATTATTAGATACCTTGTTCGTTGTTATTTTTTCAAATAATTTCATTACTGAAAGAGTGTTTTTGTGCAATCTGTTTGTATTTTAAAAAAAGCTTTTCCAATTTTCGATTTGGAAATATTCCCACTAACATTTCGTAAAAAATGTACTGTAAAAGGTACTGAGGGAACATATCTGTTACGCTAAAACAAGCATAATATTATCTGTTATATTATTCACGTATATCTTTTTATTCTTATATTATATTAGACTGACCTGTATGTGTGTTAGTACATTAAGTGGTAGAGCCATGCTGCAAACATAACGTGATTGTAGAACGAATATGCCAGCTCAAGGGTAAGGACCACGCTCTCACATAATATCGGCGTGAAATTGCAGTTAAATGCTAATGTAGAGAACCGGAGACTCTTTTTACTGGAAACAAAGCATCCCATTTTACTCCACAAGAGTGACAACGATTTTTGATTCCTAATCGAGGATAGATGTAAGTGTCTATAGGCCACAGCATTTATGATTAATGTGAACTGTGTGCTCTTTTGTCACTCTAATTATATAAAAATACGTATGTAGCTATAGGTAAACACCTATTTATCTTTGTATTATATTACAAAGGAATGTTATAATTCAGTTCTAGACGTTTGAGAAATCTTAAATTTTGCATACGTATTATGAAACGTTGAAGAGACATTAATTCCATGACTAGGACGTAGAACTCTCACTTGGATCGTAACAGCTCATGATCGTTTCATGTATTTTAGGTATTTTTTAAACTCCAAGCGAAACAAAATGTTTAACAACTTTGCGTTTTCCTTTAGTGTAAGCATAACGCACGCCTGTTTTTTTTATTAAATTATTTTATGTATGCTAATAGCTTTTATACCTAATTCCTCTTTCAATTAAATGTAAATTTAATTCACTTTATACTAAATTAAAATAACTTTCATATAATATAAATTACATTAATCTTTTCAGTGAGTAATGATTTGGTTTGGAGCGAATTAAAAACAACTCAATCACAAAACAACAAATTACAAATTTTAATCAACGGCTAATTATTTTACAGAAATTAAAAGTTTGTATTTTATTCATAGTTATACGATATTTTGTTTCCATTGGGCAAAAAACTGCGAAGTAACTCTTTAATAAATGATTTTCATATTTATTAAAAAAATGCTTATTTTGAATTCATAATATAATAGAGTTGCCTTCTTTTACATTACCTACTTTATTTAAGAATACCTAAATAAACGCTTGCCCTAAAATTGCATAGTACCTGAGCAAACCAATTTCGATCCGCAAAGACCTTCATACGTTTTGTTTTACTTTAAAAATAAAGTTACTTCTACACTACGATTTTTTATACGCGGTAGAGCCATGCTGCAGCTATATTATGGTTGTAGCACGAATGGGTCGGCTCGACCGGGGCAGGACCACGCTCTCACAGAATACCAGCGTAAAATAGCAGCTTAACGCTGCTGTGTTTCGTATGGTGAGTGTAGAGAACCGGAGACCGTTTTTACTGGAAAAGAGGCATTCCATCTTAGTCTTCACGGGTGACAACGCATCTGCGTTTTGATTCGTAATACAAGATAGATGTAGATGTCTATGGGCCACAGCAACCACTTACCATCAGGTGGACTTTGTGCTTGTTTGTCACCCTTATCCTATAAAAAAAAGGATTTTCTCCTGTATCGTTGGGACAGTTCACATACATAAATTTAACAAGAATAAACATCCAGACCCGAAACAATTTTTGTAGGCCATATACTTGTTCCTTGCGGGAGTCGAACCCGCGGCCCTTAGTGAAGTTGTTTGACTGAATATTATACTGAAATTTTATCACGGCAGCCAGTCTCAGCAGAGGCCATAAGATTATAGTACACGATTTTGTGGGCAAGCGTAGTTGCAATCTCTATTGCCTCACTCTCATAGTCTGACGGGACGGCAGTCTGACACGATTGACTACCGAGAGTGATCAGGTACAAGACCAACAGTTTTACGTACTTTCCGAAGCACGAAAACTGCTGCTGAAACTGTATTGACGGAACAACTCAATTACTGATTTTGTTTCAACCACCTTCCAAACCAAATAAACGAGTCATTCAGTAAACAGTATGCTGCTTGTATGTGCCATAATCGTCATGTCGTACAGTTACCTGTTGTTACCAGTTGGTGTCAGTTCTTTACTTATTTACCGAAATATACTATATCACCGTGTAGTGGCGGTGCAAGAATATCCACTATCCCATATAGTTCCCAGGGTATTATAAAATGCGGTCAAGGCAAACTCAACAAAGACTATCTTATTAAAAAATGTCTAAGCAAATAATATAAAAATCTAAAGAACTGGGTCTATTTAGGCCAAGGCCAGGCCATTTCTATACAGGTGAAGCTGGGCTAGCCATGTAGTGGCGGGGTAAGTATATCCTCTACCTCATGTCATACCGTGGGTGTCGCAAAAGGCGACAAAGGTAAATAAATGAGGAGGTGGGCAGGCGGCGTCTTTTTAAAATCGTTTGATAATAAAAACAACGGTTGCCAACCTGTCTGCCAAACGTGGCAGTTATTACAAATATCCTGTCTATGAGGCAACCTATGTGGAAGGCCTATGTTCAGCAGCGGACTTTAGGTAAGCTGCAATGCACTCGAAATATACCACTTAATCTCATTATGTCATTATATTAGGGTTACAAAAGATGTATACATACATACATTGTCGTGAAGCGACAATTAAAAAAAAATAGAACCTAACCTAAGTACAACAAAACAACAAAAGTAGAGCCAGAAAACAAATTAAATTTATAAAAGGTATTTACAATTTTATAAAAAAATGAAATGAGGATGATGATGAATGAAGTGAGAATACAATTAGATTATAAAAAAAAAAAGGTGAGAGAATAGGGGAATATAGCGTTGAAGTGGGGCCTAAAAGTCGAAGCGACACACGTTGCGTTTGTAGAAGTAGGTTTCTTAGCAGCGACGGCACGCAGCGCCTGAAGCCAGCACACGCCGTTTGCGCTTGTAGAAGTAGGTTTCTTAGCAGCGACGGCGCGCAGCGCCTGAAGCCAGCACACGCCGTTTGCGCTTGTAGAAGTAGGTTCCTTAGCAGCGACGGCGCGCAGCGCCTGGAGTCAGTACACGCAGCGTCCGGAGCCGGCGCACGTAGCGCCTGGAGAAGGGGCGCGCAACGCTTAGAGCTAGCAGTTGCAGCGCCCAAAGGTAGCGCCGGCGGTAGGTGCACTCGGCGCCTGGAGTAAGTAGTAGTAGTGCCCGGAGTAGTGTGGCCCCCGCGCTTGTAGTAGACTCGAAGCGACTTCCGAGGTAGATGGAGGCTTGTAGGATTCCGGAGTGGCGCGGCCCGAGTTTGAAGAAGGCTTCGCCGAAGACTTCACGTGTAAATGGAGGCTTGCAGGATCCCGGGGCAGTGCGGCCCCGGGATAAGGCCTTTAGGAGATACTTCCAATTCGCGAACTGAAGCGAGACTGCCTTTCTTCACCGATTGTTCGGCTTTTATACCTTTCTAGAGAGAACGGAAAAATTATTTAAATTATACGCAAATTTTTTGTAAATGGTCAAGAGAAAAGAGGATTTATGTGGAATTTATCGAAATAGGAATAACAGATCGGTAGCAAATTTGAATATAATTACCATGGAAACGATATAAATAAGAAAGACAAAATATGTCAAATTTTTGTTTTTGGTTTATAATAAGAAAACGGTAAGATTTAAGTGGAAAATGAGATATTATTGATATAGGAAAAAAGGTAGCGCAACTGCCCACACAAAGTCCAAGATTGTAGAGTTACGGAAAACTAGCTAAAAGATCGAAAAAAAGGTAGACTCCATTGACACCAATTTAAAAGTGCTGATAATGTGAAAATACGAAGTAGAAATGATTTGTTATTGTGTTCTTATGGTTTAAAATCGTTACAGGATCCTATGGAAATAAAGGTGATGTAAAATATCCAGTTTTGAGGTGAATGCAGAAAATCGAAACAGAATGGAAAAATGAATTTAAAATAATGTAAAAAGATACGTAAGTAGTATAACACTACAACATACACATACTCTCACGCCTGTTAGCTAGAGGGGTCGGCAGATGCTACGGACCATTTGGCTCGATCCTGGCACACTTTTCGCTTCTTCACACTTTTCACAATATGTGAAAAAAATCATATCTACAGAAAATATGACTGGCATATAAAACGCTTAACGTAACGGAGAT
This sequence comes from Parnassius mnemosyne, assembly GCA_963668995.1. Lineage (NCBI taxonomy): Eukaryota > Metazoa > Arthropoda > Insecta > Lepidoptera > Papilionidae > Parnassius > Parnassius mnemosyne. The sequence continues at coordinate 5,601,803 of CAVLGL010000057.1, forward strand.
ATAAATGTGAAACATGAGATGATAACCCTATAGCTCCTTCACAAATAAGCTTCAGATAATGGTTGAATAAAACCAATAGTCGAGATATTTTGGTAAAGCCAACCCTCTTTATACCAGACGACACGCGTCAAACATTCACTAGATAAATGCAGATTGGTTATTTGATAACGGTGAATGAGATTACTTTCCTTAAATTCCCTCTCGAGCTGCGAAAGATGTAACGCCGGATATTCGTTACTGAATAATAGCGACAGCGTTGTGACTTTTTTTGCCCTTCTAATTTTATTATGGTTACCTATTGCTTTATATTTATAAGTCGTTAGGGCGGTGTGAAAAAAAACCAATACCATATGTTATAACGTGGGTATCGTAACAGAAAGAAGTAGAACCAGGAGATGAACAGGCCTATTAATAGTGATACGGTCAGCCACCGCAGAGTCTAGATCACCTAAAGATGCCTCGTGTAGAGACGAAACACGTGTCGTATTGTCGTCAGTGGTGTGTCTTTCCTAGTGTAGTGGTGTTGGGAGTAGTGGTGCTGGGATTAGTGGTGACGGTGATAGTGCACGCAGTTGAGGGAGGGCGGGAGGTGCTCTTCAAACTAGGTAAGACGCATCATTTTATTTTACCGAGCGGATGTACGCGAAGTAATTTTTTACCAACTTTAGTGATATGTAGGTCGCCAACGCATTTATATCTATGGGAGAGATCTATTTTCAGCTATGAACATTTATAGGATATAACGATAACGATAACAATTGTTAACACACATATTTGTTTTATATGTATATATATAAGAGGGGGCAAAGGAACATCCGTCTCACCTGATGGTGAGGGACTACCGCCACCCATGACCTACTGCATCACCAGGGGAATGAAATAAATTGAATGAAATGTGGTGAAACCACTACCCATAATTTCATGAGTGTCGTAAGAGATGACACAGGGAGATTGTGATAGCAGATGATCAGCAGCACCTTCCTGATAACAACACAAAATTATGAAAAACCATGGTAGCCAACCCACTTGACAAGTGAGGTAATTATGCAATATCTCGCCCAACCTGAAGCAATCTATGAGGAAGGCCTGTGTTTAGTAATGATATTAACAACGTTAGAGAGTAAATAATTGTTTTTAGGGTTCCGTACCTCAAAAGGGAAAAACGGAACCCTTATAGGATCACTTTGTTGTCCGTCTGTCTGTCGGTCAAGACCCTTTTTCGCGGGAACGCGTGGAATTATCAAGCTGAATTTCGAATCAAATACTCAAGTCTACTGTCCCTTAGAGGTGAGAAAAAATTAAACTTCTAAGCCAAAGAAAACAAAAGATTCGCAAGGGAATCAAAACGTACAGGGTACTTCCCGTGAACTCAGAATCTTAAAATTTGGTACGAAGCAATGTATTATGGCACAGATAAATGAAAAATTGCGAAAAGCATAAATTTTTAGTTGCATCATATAATAAAAATATTTTTAATAATTGTAAACTTATATACCAACGGATTTGTTCGGAACCCTCGGTGCGCGAGTCCGACTCGCACTTGCCCGGTTTTATTTTATTTATTATTACAAAAGCGAATAAACAACTAACTGTACAGACCGTTCAGTTTGACCGCATTTTAGCACATATTATATAAAATCCGCCAGGTTTATATTTAAATTTAAAACTACCATTAGCATAAAAAATTTACCAATATAACATATAACCTTGCATATAGCATAATAAGAAAAATTTGCACGCTACTCGTTCATTTTATGAACGCGATGTAGAATCAACACGCGATCATTCGATTGTATTAAATGCAAATAAATAAGCTATACACTGATATACCCAAAGTTAAATTGACTAAGAATAAGGAAGAAAGATAGATGGAGCGCTGCGTATATTCCAAATGACGTAAAAACTAAGCTAAACCATGCCTACTTATAGCAACAACACGCAGTCACGTACACATTTACATCTAATTTGTAACCAACAACATGGTTTTAGGTGCAAGCGTGTTTGCCCAGCAGTGAATTTTGACGGGTTGATAAAGAAAGAAAGAAGTAAGATGTGTACGTGAGTGCGTGTCAAGAAGTTGGACATGGTTTCGGAATTACTTTGAAACGCAGCGCTCCATCTATCTTTTGTTTTGTTGCTTCTTTATTTTTTGATCCGAGGAATTGGAGGGTGAAGAGGGCAAATAAAAAACTTTAAACGCATACATTTGTCGCGTATATACATACGTACATACGTTTTTACATTTTAAACCCATGCTATAGCGTTTTATGATGACAATAGCACGAATAGGTCAACTCGACAGGCGACAGGCGACGACTACGGTCGCACAGAATATCGACGTCAAATAGTATAAAGCTGCCGTGTTTCATTTGAGGGAACCGGAGACTCTTTTACTGGTATCAAAGCATTCCATCGTAGTCTTCCGTTGTGATAATGCATCTGCATTTGTATTTTTAATCGAGGATGCATATGGACCACATTTTTTACTTTCTATCAGGTGTGGGCGCATGGAAGCTAACCCTAACGCTATCGGCCGATCGTGATCGGTTGCGAATGTTATGTTCCACAGATTATAAAACCGGACAATTTGATTAGCGTCCATTTATGATTATACATTAAATACCGATGTTGAAGCTGGCCAACAATTTTATACAACATTTAAGAAGATAATGGTAATATTATAACAAAAAAAAAACACAAGAGGTAAAATTTAAAATTTTGTACAACCGACTTCAATATAAATTATTGAAGATAACTCAAAAACTACTGATCAGACCTTGATCAAATCTATATGAAACTACATGAGTAGTTCTAGCTTTCAATTAAAACAAGAATTATTAAAATCGGTTAACCGAGAAAAAAGTTATGAGGTAACACACATAAAAAACACACAGTCGAATTAAATACCTCCTCCTTTTTGAAGTCGGTTGAAAAGTGGGACCTAGCCAAACCGTAGGTTACAATCCACTTATAATTATCTGTAAGGCATAAGTCCTTGATGCTAGCCTTGCTTGTGAATGGCAACTAACAATTTAAATAATTGATTTGTGATTAAATTTTTTAAATATAAATCCCACCTTTTTATACTTTTTATATTATAAATGCCATCCAATTCTATGTTCTTTAGCTATGTTCCTTAGCTTATCGGGTTTAAAATTAGTTATCAAATTCGACCCGAATATAAAATGTCTGATACACGAAAGTCAGTTAATAAAAACGTGGTATAAATATATTTTTTATCATTTCTAGCAAGTACTCGTATAAAGTATGTTTCTCATGCCCAAAAATATTTCGAACACTAATAAATTTACAAAATATTTTCCTAGTATCTGAAAATCAAAAAGATATTGCACTGCACTGCGCTTGTAATCAATTTTCAGGTTCAAAATTTTAAATTCAAAATGCAAGTGAAACTGCCCTCGACGGGCTTTTATTACATTTTATATGTATAGAAGCTTCTCTTTGTGTCCATGTTGTGATCTGTTGTATTAATAGAAGGAATGAGTAAATTAATAACGTCTATTTATCCAATAAAATATGCAAGCGTATATTGAGTAATATCAGTGCCTGCAATAATAATGTAAGCTTTATGAGTTTTAATGGAGTAAATTAACATGATTTGCGTTTCTGTCTTGACACAGGACTTGTCCATATGTTCAATTTTTATTTAGTAGTTTTATTGTGCGCAATAATTATATATCAGTAGATTTAAAGAGGTTAATAAAAGTTAAAAAGTGCTGCAATCTTCTCTTTTCCTTCTTCCTGCTCTTATCCAAGTTTTTTAGGGTCGGCATAGCATGTAGCTAACGTGGTAGAGCCATGCTGCAGCTATAGTAGTAATATAGTTGTGGCACGAATGAGTCGGCTCGACCAGGGAAAAACGACGCTCACACAGAACTCCAGCGTAAAATAGCAGTTTAACGCTGCTGTGTTTCGTATGGTGAGTGTAGAGAACCTGAGACCCTTCTTACTGACAAGGCATTTCATCTTAGTCCTCCCGGGTGACAACGTATCTACATTTTGATTCGTAATTGAGAATGGATGTAGATGTCTATGGGCTACAGCAACCAATTGGACAGGTGGACTGTGAGCTCATTTGTCACCGTTATCCTATAAAAATTACTTCTTCTTCTATTCTTCTCTATTATCCGTCATCTCTTCACTCACTCATTTCTTACGCATATCATTCCTAATACAGTCCACCCTTCTTTACTTAAGCCTCCCTTTATTCATATAGTCATTCACTTTCATAGATAGCATTCTTCTTTTTACATGGCTTCCTTTCATATATGCCTATATCACGCCAGCCTACCTCTTTCTTAAATTTCCTCGACTTGGGCCACTTTTAAAGTGCCTTAGATAAATTACTTCGTATCTTTAAATAATTAGTAGTTAAAAAAACCTAAAAATACGCTTTTGTAGATAACCGAACTATAAAGTAGAAAATAATTTTCAATAAGTTTAAAATAACAAAATAATGATTAACATAAATAATTAATTTTTTTGTAAAAAAGCGTGGTTATATATACCGATTTTCATGGTGATCGATCAAATAGATTCTGAATTAAACTATTTCATATATACTAACATACACACATGTGTGATATTATTTAAAAATAAGTTAATTTAAAGGATTGCTTCCGTGTCTTCTTAAGTAACATGAAAACATTTTACAGAGTGCAGTTGTCCCATGATCTACTCTTATCGCGGCTTACATATTTTTTATTATCGTAATTGATATATATTGCATAAAAGTAAAGTAAAGTTACAGCCTATATACATACGTCACACTGCTGGGCATAGGCCTCCTCTCATTTCTGAGAGGGTTTTAGGGCAAGGAAATATCCGCACAATGCCCCAATGCGTGTTGACAAACTTCACATGTCTTCTTTCTGCAGATTTCCTCACGATGTTTTCCCTTACCGCGGTGGTAAATCATCACTTAAAATTGCAATTAACAATTTCATTGGTGCAGGCGGGTATCGAACCCGGGTTGCTCACCTATTGTGAAACTTACAGCGAGCGCTAACCATCTGACCTAACAAGGCTCTAATTTACAAAATATTGCATATTCTAAATATATCAGATTAACTTTTCTAATTCACAATCAAGCGTACAAACGTAAACACAGAAGACTTTCTCAAAATTTTGCTGCAATAAGAAATTCATTCGAGTTGGAATGTTTCAGGATTTCGTAATGACTGCGTAGACCGCAAATGGCCTGGCGTGACCGACTTATGCTTAATTAACTTCTCGGTTGTGTTTCGAAAACAGTTTTCCTCGTGCTTTGATCGTAAACAAGATTTTTCGTTTCATATTATAGAAACACTTTATTGAATTTTCTTTTAATCTACTGAATCGTCGAATTAGGTCTTATCAGATGCTGCATATAGATTACTAAATTAAAAGGCAATATACAGTACTTTTTTTATAGGACAGGGTGACAAACGAGCGCACAGTTCACCTGATGGTAAGGAGTTGCTTTGGCCCATAGATATCTATATCTATCCTCGTTTGCGAATCAAAATGCAAAAGCGTTGTCATCCGTGAGGACTAACATGGAATGGCTCTTTTCCAGTAAAAAGGATCTTAACTTACATACTGTTGCGCGCCACTATTAATGTCTTGTACATGGCAACACTAGTTACACTAGCGCCCTCTAGTGTCGTGTAAAAGAAAGTGTTGCGCGCCACTATTAATGTCTTGTACATGGCAACACTAGTTACACTAGCGCCCTCTAGTGTCGAGTAGCAGAACTAGGAGAGTCGAGATCCTTCCAGAAATTTCGGGGCCGATATGTACTCGAACATTCTAGATGTCGCTACAATAGAAGGTTCTGGAAACTATCTGAGGCCCTATATAAGGCCGGTATAGACCACGAACGGGGCAGTATTGAATCGGCAGTTTTTAATTGTCTCGAACCTCATGCTCGTAACAATACTATACTAGTGGCTAGAGCTTAATTCAGTAGTACAATTGGACCTTTAAACGGTTTGCTACATCTTTCGTAATACATACAACAAAGGAGTGAATTAAATTTCCGTCGTATCGATGATAATCTGGGTGTATTTTCTGTCAAAAGTGAATAGGCTCTTGTTACGCTAATATAGTGCCATGTATTAACAGCAGGGAGTGGCAAAGATTGAAAGGGATGCCGGATAGACGGAAGTTTATTAAGCAATTGAAAATTGAAAATTTATTTATTTCTCACTACAAAACAACAAAAATATCTTAACACTACATTAAATAGCTATTAAGCAAGAATGGTTGTGGATGGCTGGCGCCTGAAGTAGGTAATAAAAACCTGAGTTACAGGACACCAGGCCTCCATCTTAATTACCAATAACCACTGTGCACTGTGTGTGCATATGTGTGAGTTAGTGAATAGTGTGTGAAGTGTGTGTGCGAATGTGTGAATATATGAAGAATACAATAGCAACGTTGTTTCAAAATATCAAGAAGACATTCAGTTTCAGTGTACGATTGATTTAAAAGTCACTTTCAGAGTGAATTGAAAAATGACTGAATGAGTGTAGGAATGATTTCTAATTGATGGTATATTGACGATGGGTCAAATTAAGAGTATCCTTAACCCTTAACATCCACATTTATCCTCGATTTAGAATCAAAATGTAAATTCGTATTCACCCCTGTGGGCTTAGATTTAATGCCTCCTTTCCAGTAAAAATTGTTTCAGTATCTCTTCACTCACCATACGAAACATAACAACATTATGCTGATATTTTACGCTGGTATTCTGTAAGAGTGTAGTCCTTCTTCAGTCGAGTCGACGCATTCCATAATATAGCTGCATTATTGCCACGTATAACTAGAAATGTTCACGCAAAGGATCCTATCCCGTGAACCCACTCAAAATCATCTGGGACAGAACGACTTTGTAGCGCTCTACACATGATCCATTTAAAGCTTGATGTGGGTATATTAAAAAGCCAGTGCGAAGCCTGTTCATGCATACTGAATAAATTGGATACACTGAAATAGATAGTCGCTGAAGACGGGCGATGTATTTTTAAAACATTTTGTAAAAATTGAAACACTGTAGGTGTAAGTAATGAAATAAAAATAAATGTAAAGAATGAATTCAAAACGAAAATGTACATACATAACATATACATAAACACTCACGCCTGTCACCCAGAGGGGTAGGCAGAGATTATGGACTTCCATTTGGCACGATCCTGACACACCTCTCTCGCTTCCTCCACATCCATATACCTACGCATACACGCTCGTTGGTTAAAGGTACTCTTGATTTGGCCCATTTTTAATATATCGCCAATTTGGTCGATAAACTTTCGCCTAGGGCGACCCTTCCCGACTAAGCCGTTCACCTCTGCAACATAAATTTGCTTTGTCACTCTTTCCTCATTCATTCTTTCTACATGGCAAACCACCGAAGCATTCCTTTCTTAATCCTGGTCACAACATCATCTTGCAAACCACACTCTTCTCTTATTAAACAATTTCTCACTCTGTCATTCAGCTTCATCCTGATGGAGGATGAAGCTGAACGAAAATGTTTTTCTATGAAAATGTGTTTTCTTTTCATTCATTATTATTTTTATATCAGCCTATCAAAGTCAACGGCTTAACATAGGTTTCCCCATAAAATGACTCTTAAAGGGGATATTTGCCATAGTTACCAGACAGGTTGGCAACCACATTTTGTTTTTTTAGTTATTATCACGAAGATACTGCTGCCTATTCACTTCATCATTGTTTCTCTCTGTCCCTTCTTACGACACCCACGGGTCGATATGAGGTAGTGGATATTCCCACACCGACACTACACTGCTTACACCGTCAGTAGACGTTTACGGTGCTTTATTTAACGTCTTTAATAAACAATGTTCACAAGCTTTTAAATAAAACTAATTTTACGGATTTTATCGCGTATATTAACTTATTTTTTATATTCCCGACGATTCACGGTCACGTTCGGGTGCTTCCCAGCACCCGTGGTCACGGGGGACTGAGGTGTTTGACGTCTTGCTGTCATAGTTAGCCCAGTTACCTTCAGTTTTTTAATATTAATTTTTTTTTAGTTTGTGAACATGTTCATGATGGCTGCCGCCATTACATTAGATTTGATAGACCACGAAGATGTATGAGTGCTGCCATCTGCTTGGAATCCCATAATTAATAAAATCAAATCCAAACTCAAGTATACCACTGCTAGACTTCAAGATACTGTAAGCTCATTCTGCGTAAATCGAACCAAAAAAAAATTAATATTAAAAAACTGAAGGTAGCCGGGCTAACTATGACAGCAGGACGTCAAACACATCAGTCCCCCGTAACCACGGGTGCTGGATAGCACGCGAAACGTCGGAAATATAAAAAATAAGTTAATATACGCGATAAAATCTGTAAAATTAGTTTTATTTAAATGTGTAGTGTTCGCGTAAATATTAGAAATTGTAATGTTCACAAGCCTCAATAACAAAGTTTTTATCAAAAAAAATAGTTTATATGTTTTCAAAATAAAATATTTTATTTATACATTTCAATTTTATTTCATTGTAAAACAAGTCGACCGACAAACATTTTGTATGGGAATTTTTGTTGACATTCTTTGTGTCAGATAAAATATATTAATGTAAGTTTAAAGAATTTGATTTTTGGAACAAATTCGTCTTCAAGTATACTATTTAATAAAGTCAGAAGTAAAAGATATTTCAAATTAGATATGGATCAGGAATTATAGTTATAATTCATGGTAGATGTATACCTACATAGTTGTAGCACGAATGGATCCGCTCGACCACGAACCACGCTCTCATAGAATATTAGCGTAAAATATCAGATCAATGCTGTTGCGTTTCGTATGATGACTGTAGAGCAGCGAGGACCCTTTTTACTGGAAACGACGCTCTTATTTCATAGTGGTTGTAACGTAGCTGCATTTTGATTATTAATTAATGATTTATGTTGATGTCGTATGAGCCACAGAAATCACTCACCATCAGGTAGACTGTGTATTCCTTTTTCGCCCTAATTCTATTAAAGTTGCAGTTTCTGTTATCTGCAAATACCACTAAAATTATAAAACATTAGTCAAATGTGTTTACAATAAAAATGATTTCGTTGCTAGACTGATACCATTATTTTATACGTCGGAGCGTTTACAAAATACTCGGTTGAATAGATGTGTAATTGAGGGTATATAGAGAAACCCTTTATTGTTTGTGCAGTATAAAGTTCATTGTAGGTGCCGTGCGCGATAGATTCCGCTTAAGTCATTCAACGAGTGTGGTCACTCTACTAGCGCTAAGATAGTGTCGTGGTTTTGATTGAAATATCCGACATATATGATTTAAAAAGTAATGAAATCATTTTATCTACCTATACCAATAAATAAAATATAAGTGTCTGTTTGAAATATCACAATAACAGTTTTTACTAAATGCTTATGAAAATATCATTACTCTCAATACGGTACTTGAAAAAAAAGTTAAATTTTCGATTTGTTCCAGCTGATCTCCGAAATAGCTAGACCAATTTTAGCATGCCTTTCACTGGCAGACAGTTGGTTATAACAAGTAATTTAAGCTACTTTAAAAACCCATAGAATCCAACTGTAATAAATTCCACACCGACGAAGTAGCGGGGAACAGCTAGTCTATATAACCTATATAATATGGTTTCATTTGTAGACGAGTGAAAATTCTATTAACAATTTTTTTTTAATTATTCTTTAAAGAAGAAAGTAAATTAATCAGAAATATATTGTTATTTCGCGATGGTATTCCGTGCGAGCGAAGCTCTCGGCTCGAGCCGACTCTTTCGTGCTGCAATCGTCATATTTAGCATGGCTCTACCACGTAAACCATTTTATTCATATTAAATAATTTAAAAAATAACCACTTTCTATTATTCTTGTCTCGAAACATAAGAAATTGCTTTATAATTGAGACTTTCCATTATAATAAGATTAATATCGCCATGCAATTTTGTGTAGGAAATTACACGCCACTGTTTTCACACGCGACTAAAAGAAATATACGAATTCAAATAAAATTATTATTATATTTATTTATTTTATTATCATACCTAAGTGCACCTAATATTTGTGTAAAATACTGCCTCTTAGCTTTATTTTTATAGGAGAGAGGGCAAACGCCATACGGCTCACCTGGTGGTAAGTGACTACCGCCGCCCATGAACAATTGCAACATCAGGGGAATTGCAGGTGCGTTGCGATAGGTTCGATAGTACAATCATTTGTGTCATAGTTGTATTGCTCTTCTACAATAGCGTAACTTAACACAAAATAGATTAATAAAATTAAAAAACTGAAAACTTTGTTGAAAAAATTAAAATGAAAATAAAAAATCCACGTTTGATTTTTTCTGAAATTGGGGCTTAAATTTTTGCGATTCACTGTCTTAGCGCTGACTTCAAAGACTTTCAAATTACATTTTTTTTTTGTTTTCACTTACTTAAGTATTATTTGACCCTTTTGAGTGGACTTAACTAAGTAATATCACAAGCTTAAGGTAACTAAAATATTACCTAAGTTGTACATTAACAACTTGGGTACCTTGCTCTGTTTGAAATACTCTTAACATTTAGTTTCAGCTCTTTACATAATGAATTTTCATAGCGCTTGAATAAATAAATCTTAAAGTTTTTGAAAACATTAAAGCAATCCTAGGTAATATTATAATGATTTCTTATATTTACATGAACACTACACATTGAATAAAACTAATTTTACGAACGCGTTTAATAATAATTATTATTAAATTTTTGGCGGCTCCTTGGCGCAGTGGCTTAGCAATGAGTTGCAGGCAAGGGCAGCGGGTTCGAATTCCGCACGGAACAAGTATTTGTACAGCCTACAAATAGTGCCGGGTCTGCATGTATTTCCTGGTAAAATTAATGTATGTGACGGCACGTGCACCATTGCACGTGTGGCGGCGTCGGTGTAGCTAGACAGAATTCTTGTAAATAACACGGGCTCCGCACACCTGCACCATTGCACCTGCGGTGGTGCCCGTTTAGCTTGTATAAAACGAACGGAGCTGCCGTCGTTAGGACAGTCTTGGCTCTGACGTGGAACAGTGCGCTTGTCGTATTCCGTTACTAGTTTATCCTCGACTCGTTGGATAATTAATTCGTGTAAACGAATTAATTATTATTCCTAAGTACAAAATGGTTGAATGAATTATGTATGAATGATTTAGAATTGAAGAATGTATGGAATAATATTAAGAGAGTTCTGGTGGATGCAGCCACCGAAGTATGCGGTGTAAGTAAGAGAACGAATGAAAGGAAAAGTAATACGTTGTGGTGGGATGATGAGGTACGGATGGAAGTTGAAGCAAAGAAGAGAGCATGGCTAGATTTACTAGCAACTAAAGCTGGTAATTCTGGCGGTATGAATGATGAGATTGAAAGAAAAAAGGCAAACTTTAGACGTATAAATAAGAGAGTAAAAGAAGTTGTTGAAAGGAAAAAGCAAGAAAGGATAGATAAAAATGATAGAAGGATATCTGATAACTTCCAGGAAAATATTAAAATGTTCTGGAAGCTCGTAAGAACTGCCAGGGGAATTTCAAAACAGCCTAGAATGAATGCTATACGAGACGAGAATGGCTGCATGCTGAATGATGAAGTTTCGAATTTAAAGAGATGGAAGGAATACTTTGAAAGCGTGTTTAAGAGTGAAGAGTCGTCTAAAATAAGTGAAATAGAAATTCCGGAAGAAGTGGAGAGAGGTAGGGAGATAAGTGTAGATGAAATAATGAAAGCAATGAAAAGCATGAAAGCAGGTAAGGCAGCCGGATATGATAGAGTATCACTCGAAATGCTAAGGGCTGGTGAGGGTGTGGTTGCAGGCCTGCTGTACACCTTATTTAATTTGTGTTGGGAACTGAAACGGGTACCGGAAGACTGGTGCAAAGCCGTTATAGTCCCAATATATAAGGGAAAGGGGTCGCAGCAGGACTGTAAAAAATACCGTGGTATCAGCTTGCTTAGCATTGTGGATAAACTGTATGCTAAGGTATTAATTGAAAGAGTTATGGAAGAAACTGATGGAAAAATTTGGGATGTGCAAGCTGGATTTAGAAAGGGGATGGGGTGTACGGATCAAGTCTTTTCCATGCGCATGATAGCGGAGAAGTTTTTGGCTAAAAACCAGAAAGTTTTTTGTGCGTTCTTGGACTTGGAAAAGGCTTATGACAGAGTGGACAGGAACGTGTTATGGCAAACACTGAACTCATTTGGGTTGAGCGCTGGCTTGATACAGGCATTAAGGTATCTTTATAGGGACTCTAGTGCTTGTGTCAGGATCAACGGGGTCTACTCGGACTGGTTTGGCATTCATAAAGGTGTCAGACAGGGATGTGTGGCTTCCCCGTGGCAGTTTAACCTATTTATGGACAGTTGTTTGCAAACTTTGAAAGTTGAAGAATGTGGGTTGAGAATGGGTGAGTCAACCGTCAAATGCCTTTTGTACGCCGATGATCAAGTCATATTTGCATCGTCGGCGGCCAAGTTGCAAATGATGGTTACTTTAATGAATTGAAAGAAAGGGGTATGAAAGTGAACGCAAGTAAGACGAAAGTGATGGTTTTTGAAAGAGAAGATAGTAAAACTTTATGTGAAATAAGAATAGAAGGGGAGTTGATTGAGCAAGTGGATGAGTTTGTATATTTGGGATGTTTATTTAGCAGGGATGGTAGATATGATAAGGATATAGAACGACGAGTGAACGCAGGAAATAGAGTGAATGGGGCTCTACACGCTATTGTGAGGAGTCAGAATGTGTCAACTAAGGCACGTATGGCAATTCATAATGCTGTGTTAGTACCCACTTTAATGTATGGTAGTGAAAGTTGGGTCTGGCAGAAGAAGCATGAGAGTAGAATAAATGCTGTAGAAATGCGTTCCTTAAGGAGTATGCTAGGGCTGAATCTGAATGACAGGGTGAGAAATAGTGTAATAAGAGAAAAGTGTGGTTTGCAAGATGACGTTGTGACAAGGATTAAGAAAGGAATGCTTCGGTGGTTTGGTCACGTAGAAAGAATGAACGAGGAAAGAGTGACAAAGCAAATTTATGTTGCAGAAGTGAACGGCAGGGTCGGGAAGGGACGCCCTAGACGAAGGTTTATCGACCAGATCGGCGATACATTGAAAATGGGCCAGATTAGGAGTACCCTTAACCGACGAGCGTGTATGCGTAGATATATGGATGTGAAAGAGGCGAGAGAGGTGTGTCAGGATCGCGCCAAATGGAAGTCCGTAGTCTCTGCCTACCCCTCTGGGTGACAGGCGTGAGTGTTTATGTATTATGTATGTATGTAAGTACAAAATCAGTCTCTGTACTATACCCACTATACTTCCTACATCAGAAGTGGGATAAAGTCCCCATTTTTGCCCACATACAATCTTCGAATACTATGAGGATTATTACATTTGTAAAAGACTATAATGCATTCTGCATTGATGATTCTGTTTTTATGTTAAATACCGTAATGAAATTTGCCGTCCTACTTACGATATTGTCGTATCATTAAAGTATAAAGAAAAGATAAAGTGAAATAATTTAAGCAAATTTTTTTTTAATTTGTTCGATTTGTATTAAAAGTACTCGCAAGTATTTTCATTATTTCTTGACGTACGTAAATATGTTAACAAATGTCAAAAGAAATGGCTTTCTAATTAACTTGTTCAAGTTTTATCATTTGCTATATTTTGAAGTTCAAAACGTAAGTGACATTTTTGTGTTCTAATGTGTTGATCAGTGTTGCAGTTTGCTCCGAATATTGTGTCGTTGACAAGATTGGGGTTTGATGTGGAGGGATTCGTAGAAGTCTCTACAACAATGATCAATGAGGAAGACGTTGTGATGGCTAACAGAACATTGTCACGTACGGCCGAGCGCTGGTTAGATTGGGCCTACACCGCTACAGTCGGTTACTTATCGGCTGATCTTACAGCAGGGCAATTCAAGCGGCCGCCGTACAAATGGTGCTTTGGCGCTGTAAATGGACGGCTTTCGTAGATTTTGCGCAGTTGCCTCCTTCGCTTCGAAATATGTTGTGGTATCTGTCTCTACACATAGTTTCCATTTTCTTTTGCAATGTTTTCAAATGTCATACAGTTGCCGTTTGTTAAGAGAATATGTGATGAATTTTGGAAGCTCTGAATTCCATGGTTTGAAATACATTTATCTCGATTTCTTTTAATTTTGCAAAGCAGTGCGACGATTCGCTAGCGCTTGTACGGCGCGACGGCTTGCTGGCGCGAATGTAACACGAACGCAGCAGAAGGAAAAGCTGTAGTGCGTTTGCCTGGAGGTAGCCATATCCGGCGCGTTCCAGACTTAAATGAAGTCTGGGATGGTCGACCGTTGTAATATTTAACAAGAGTTAATATCTGTTAGCAGGTGGTGATAACTGATAGACCGTATGCTGTTCACTGTCAACCGCATGAGGACGTGCGACAGTCAGAGGTAGCCGTGTCAGTGCATCTAGAAAATATTAGAGACGTTGCAACACTCTAGCGAAGTAATTATTCTAGTGCAGGAAAGGAACATGAAGTTGCAGGGAGGCTGGTCTGTGCTGCACTGGGATATGTGTCGAGTTGCTGTTGGTTTACATACTTAGGTGTTATCGTGTCACTACGTCCCTCACGATACACTTTTGTGAGATTGTGACGGGGACATGTTTGCGGTATGGTTGGTCTGTAACTGTTCTATACTGAAATGAAAAAAAAAGAAGTGAGAAAAAAATTTGGTTCTTACTATCATTGCAGGGCGTTTGCCGGTCCAATGATATAGCTACAGGGAATAGTGATTCCGGACTAGCATAAATAGTACTGAAAAAAAGAGATTAAGAAAAAAGAATAGTTCTTACAATCATTGCAGGGCTTTGTGCCGGTCCAGTGATATAGCTATAAGAAATAGTGATTCCGGACTAGCGAAAATAGTATTTGAAAAAAAAGAGAAAATAGAAAAAGCTACAGACTAATTATTCCGATCTAACATAAAGATGATTAAAGTTTTGTAGGGCTTACTGCCGGAACAAAACTGACTGTCACCCGAGTCTGAAGGGTCAATATAGACCGGACCAGACGCTGTTTTGTCAGGAGAATCGAACGATGATTTTCTGTATACAGATAACTAAGATTGTGATGGAGCGCGTGCGAGGACGGACGCATGTCAGTATGGCCGTGACGGCACGTGCGGCGGCGTCGGTGTAGCTAGACAGAATTCTTGTAAATAACACGTGATCCGCACACCTGCACCATTGCACCTGCGGTGGTGCCCGTTTAGCTTGTATAAAACGAACGGAGCTGCCGCGCTAGAACAGTCCTGGCTCTGACGTGGAATGGTGTGCTTGTTGTATTCCGTTACTAGTTTATCCTCGACTCGTTGGATAATTAATTCGTGTAAACGAATTAATTGTTATTCCTAACTACAAAATCAGTCTCTGTACTATACCCACTATACTTCCTACATATGCCCTGCTGTCTGCCCTACTGCCCCCATGGTACGGATGAAAATTCTAGTGTGGATGTAACGTTATTTAAAAAGAAAAGAAAAAAAACCGTTCAAGTGCGAGTTGGACTCGCGCACCGAGGGTTCCGAAGAAATCCGTAGGTATATAACTTTACAATTATTAAAAATATTTTTATTAAATGATGTGACTAAAAATTTATGCTTTTCGCAATTTTTCCTTTATCTGTGCTATAATACGTTGCTTCGTACCAAATTTTAAGATTCTGAGTTCACGGGAAGTACCCTGTAGGTTTTGATTCCCTTGCGAATGTCGAAAATTTGCGGCATAAACGGCTGTATCCTTCTAAGACATAATAAAAGCTTGCCACCACAATATATTGTATAAAAAAATTAAAATGTGATAATATGAAGGAAGGAAAATAACTGAATGATATTTATAATTAAACATTAAGTACTTAAGCAGTTAAAAATAATAATATACACACATCCTATACAATAATGTAGTTTTATTCTAATTTATATATATATAGGACTATAGCTCACATCCTAACTGCGTACATCAGTAAACCTGATTCAACTAAGAGCAGTCACAGTAATTATATTCAAGCTTAGTCCGAGATAACTTGGTAGTATCGTCTACACCTTGCTCGATGAACGCGTCCTTTTAGAGTAGATCTAAAACAAAAAAGTTGCAACACAAACGCAACCTAACGCTTCTCGAATGTCATTCGTTTTACCGCGTTTGATGAACGATCATCCATTTGCAATTGAAAAAGTTTTGGTGCAATTTATTCTGGTTACGTTGGTTTAAAATGCCTAAAAGACGAAGGGAGTCAAAAGAAGAACGTTTAGAAAGGAAGTTGAACAAATATAAGAAAAAATATGAACGTTGTAAAAGACGTAAAGACGAACATTCAAAAGATAATAGAAACGAAAATGTTGTTGGCGATATTGGTAAGTCTGTTTTTATCATGACTCAATTTATTATAATTAATAAATTGTATTATGCGGAACTTTATGGATATATAATATTTCATTAAAATAAAACAAAAAGTTTTAAAAGATCATTAAAATTAGCATGTAGACCGCCAACGTTTTTCTAAAAAATTTAAAATGAGGTTTACTTATCCTCAATTTTACCATCCAAAATTTTATGTGTATAAACTTTTGAGACTATCCCGTGGGGCATAGTCACGACTTTCCCGTGGGGATTAGTCGACCAGACATAATATGCCTGGATACAAATGTCACAAATTTGTAAAAGCGAGTGTCACTTTTAACTTATCCCGTGGGGATAATAGTCATGCCATACCATTTAATATGGTATGGCTCTTAAAGTGAGTGTCACTATTAAACCATTATATTGGTACTATAGCAATTGAATATCATTAATTTATGGGCATTACATCTGTAAACAAAGGGGGGAGAGAAATGAAGGCATAAATAAGAAAATTAGCATAATACAATACTACTATAATTATAAAATTTCAGTGGAAAGTATTGAATCAGAAGAGGAGATTATTCTGGAAAATATCGAACCAGAGGAGGAGGAGGAGGTGGAAATTATGGAATTTAAAGAAGAACATTTAGAAGAGGATATTATAGAAGCCATGGGTCCACCGATTAGTACTGAATCTTTATATGGTCAACCAATACATCCGGAGATTTATAAAAGGGTCGAAGGTATTTTGATGGAAGGCTTGACTAATGAAAAAATTGAAACATATAAAAAAGAGCAACTAATACCGGAAAATACCATTTTGTTAGAGGCACCACTACTGAATCCTGAATTACACATGATACAGGAGTCAGTAAAAACAAGAGATAAAAAAATTGAGAACCGCCAAAATTTATTAGGATTAGCTACAGGCACAATATTAAAATGTGTTGATAATTTAACCAAACAAGATTTTAATAAATTAGATATCATAAAAAACATGACAGAGGCGGCCAGGATTCTAGCCCACCTCCATTCAGAAGATACGGCAATAAGAAAACATTTGTTAATACCTCACTTAGATAAAACCATATCTAAGACTCTTGCGGATCTCAAACGGGATAAATTCTTATTTGGAGAGAAATTGAGTGAATGTGTAAAGAGTGCAACAAGTTTACAAAAATCTGCTTCAAATCTTCTAAAGAAATCTATTCCAAAACCCTTTAAGCCAAGGCAAAATTCTTCTACAAAAAACTACTATCCCCCTCAACATCAAGGGACCCAGAGGAAGATGTTCAGGGGAAATCAAAATTTTCAACGGCCGGCAACCAAGGTCCAAGCACCGGCAGTGACTCGCAGCCATCCTCACAAACAAAAGAATTACAGACAACAACGTGCCAAATACCCATAGAGGTAACACATTTTGCTGGTCGAATTAAACACTTTTATAACTGTTGGAATAAGCTTACAAATCATAACACTATTTTATCATGGATACAGGGCTATAAAATCCCTTTTATTGATAATCCAACTCAAAATTGCTTACCACTGAATGATAAGTTGTCAGGTTTAGAAGATAGGATTATGTCTATAGAAATTAAAAAGTTAATGAAATTACATGCTATTTCACAGTGTACTCCTGTAAAAGGTCAATATTTATCGAATATTTTTTGTATTCCAAAGCCTGATAAATCACATAGATTTATTTTAAATCTTAAGCCCCTAAATAAATTCATAAATCCTCCACACTTCAAATTAGAAGATATTCGTACCTTATGCAAATTAGTGACTAAGGACAGTTATATGTGTACATTAGATATACAAAATGCATACTATTTAATTAGTATTCATGATGATTTCAGAAAGTTTTTACGTTTTAAATATAAAGGAATTCTGTATGAGTTCAATTGTTTACCATTTGGATTGTCTACTGCACCATATACTTTTACAAAATTATTAAAACCAGTAGTAGAACATCTCAGAAGTCAAGGCCTCATAAATGTTGCCTATTTAGATGATCTTAATTGCATAGGACTCTCTTATGCAGAGTGCCTAGACAATGTTCATAAAACTGTAAATTTACTCCAGTGTTTAGGTTTTATAATTAATATGAAAAAGAGTAATTTAATTCCATCACAAGAAAGAGAATATTTAGGTTTTGTCATAAATACACAAAAAATGATAATAAAACCCACAGAAAATAAAAAGAAATCTTTATTATCTGCAATACATAAATTTCTTAAATTAAAGTACTGTTCTATTAGAGAATTTGCTGCCTTGGTAGGTAGTTTTGTATCTATATGTATGGCAGTATCTTATGGATTTGTATACACAAAAATATTTGAGAGGGAGAAATACATAGCTTTACAGAGATCAAATGGAGACTATGAAAAACAAATGAAAATAAATGAAAATGTGAAGTTAGATTTATCATGGTGGCAAAATAAGATTAATACCGCATATAATCCAATAAAACAGTATCAGTTTATATTAGAAATTTGGTCAGACGCTTCTAGTACGGGTTGGGGAGTACACTGTGATGGTAAAGTGGCACGAGGTTTTTGGTCCATTCAAGATAAACAAAATCATATAAATTATTTAGAACTCTTAGCAGCATACTTTGGCTTAAAATGTTTTGCAAAAGACTTAAAAAATTGTGAAATATTATTGAGAGTTGATAATACAACTGCAATTTCATATATTAATCGTATGGGGGGAGTTCAATATCCTAAGCTTAACAACTTATCTCGATTATTGTGGCAATTTTGTGAGAAGAGAATGATATGGGTTTTTGCCTCTTACATTAAATCAAAAGACAATAAAGAAGCAGATTTTGAGTCTCGAAATAGGAATATAGATGCTGAATGGGAACTATCAGTTGATAGTTTTAACAGGGTGGTTACAATGTTTGGCCAGCCAGACATTGACCTTTTTGCATCTAGGATTAATACAAAATGCATTAAATATGTGTCATGGCAAAGAGATCCAGAAGCCTGGAATATAGATGCATTTACATTAAGATGGTCTGATTTCTACTTTTATGCATTTCCACCATTTTCAGTTCTTTTAAAAACAATTCAAAAAATTAAGAATGAAAAGGCAAGGGGCATCATTATTTTCCCTGTTTGGACTGCTCAGCCCTGGTATCCTATGATGAAATCAATGATAGACTCAGAAGTAATTTACTTGCCACCTTCATTAGAACTCTTATCTTCTCCTTTCAGGACACCTCACCCACTACATGCACAACTTACCCTGGGGGCATGCATATTATCAGGACAGCGTTCCAACTAAATAAAACCCCGGAGTCAGCATGTGATTTGATGTTAGCATCTCTGTCCTCAAATACATTAAAACAGTATAATACATGTTTAAAACAGTGGTGGCATTACTGTATGCAAAACAATCATGATATCTATAGGGCATCAGTGACATATATAATAACATACTTAACAGAGTTATATAATAAAGGGTGTAGTTATCAGACCCTTAATTGCCATAGATCAACTCTTTCCTTAATAATAGGATCACATCTGGGAACAGATGAAACAATAAAAAGGTGGTTTAAAGGAGTATATAGGCTTAGACCACAAACTCCAAAATATAGTGTGACATGGGAGCCTTCAATAGTCCTAAATTTTTTGCAAAAATTGTATCCACTTGAATCACTTGCCTTAGATAAACTTACCAAAAAATGTGCTATGTTGATTGCACTCAGCACTGGGCAAAGGATACAAACACTATCTTTAATTAAATTGAGTGATGTAAATGTGACTGATACACATGTTACAATACTGGTTTCAGACTTACTTAAAACATCGGCTCCTGGAAGACAACAGCCAATGTTAATCCTACCATATTTTAAAGAAAAGCCTGAGATTTGCCCAGCAAAAACTTTGTTATTTTACATTGATACCACTAAAAAATTAAGAGATCAGGATGGAAGTACACAAAATATTTTTATAACATTTAAAAAACCGTATAGAGCAGCCACATGTCAAAGCATAAGTAGGTGGCTTAAACAAGTAATGAGCGAAAGTGGTATTGATACAAGCACATTTACTCCACATTCAACTAGACATGCCTCAACGTCTAGTGCTCTAAGACAAGGACTTACAATAGATAACATATTAAAGACAGTTGGATGGTCAGAAAACTCTCAAACATTTGCAAGGCATTATAATAGACCTCTGTTAAATGATAATCACCTGTTTGCAAAAACAGTATGTAGGACAAACTCTACTTGATTAAAATTTAGTTTGAAAAAATATTTGTAATTTACATATAATTACTACTTAGTTGTGATAGCAACCTATTTTAATTTTTTGTTCAGTAAAGTAACATTTTAATAAAAGTTGATTTTCAAGTTTAGTATTCTTTGAATCTTTCTTTCTTATAATTTTAAGTTCCAATTTAATGTGCAAATGCAATGAGAATCTATATGTTTACTCATTAACTCTAAACATCTACCAAGTTATCTCGGACTAAGCTTGAATATAATTACATAATTAAACGAACTTACCTTAAGTGAAGTTCAATTTTAATTATATGAAGAGCTTAGTCCGAGATATAAATTTCCCACCCACCTCACTTAATAAGTTTGCGACTTATTAACCCAAGTAAACAGTAGATTCTAATATTTACTCTAAAAAGAATGACATTCGAGAAGCGTTAGGTTGCGTTTGTGTTGCAACTTTTTTGTTTTAGATCTACTCTAAAAGGACGCGTTCATCGAGCAAGGTGTAGACGATACTACCAAGTTATCTCGGACTAAGCTCTTCATATAATTAAAATTGAACTTCACTTAAGGTAAGTTCGTTTAATTATGTAATAATACATGGCACGGCTTCATTTCGGTACGAGACACATGCGCCGTTAATGTAAGCGATGTGTACATAACATTCAAACATCTTGGACGTGTACTCGAAGCACTCAGGCAAAGTACACGATGTACTGTACTTTGCTCGAGTGCTTTCGTGTCTCGACATAAATTACACAGTACTCAGAAATTATAAGGTGACGGATTTACTTACAAATTTCGGCGATTTTTTTTTTATAAATCTGAAGTGGCAACCTACCTTGCAGACTTTATGGCAAGTGGCTATTGCATTCTATGGGCAAATGCAATCAACTTCAAACTAAGAAGTCTCATTGTATCAAAGTCTGTAACTGTACTGACTCTCTATATCCTTCAGACAGGATGGAATTGGTACAGCACAAATAGGTCAACTTGAAAGGTCAAAACCGCATCTTCTCGGAATGCAATACGTGGTATAGCCATGCTGCAGCTGTATTAGTAGTATAGTTGTAACACGGATGGGTCAACTCGACCGAGGAAGGACCACGCTCTCACAGAATACCAGCGTAAAATAGCAGCTTAATACTGCTGTGTTTCGTATGGTGAGTGTAGAGAACCGGAGACCCTTTTTACTGGAAAAGAGGCATTCCATCTTAGTCCTCACGGGTGACAACGCATCTGTATTTTGATTCGCAGACGATGATAGATGTAGATGTCTATGGGCCACAGCAACCACTTACCGTCAGGTGGACTGTGTGCTCGTTTGTCACAAATACAAGCTTAAAACAGCAGTATAATACTGCTGTATTTCCTCGCAA
Source organism: Parnassius mnemosyne (assembly GCA_963668995.1). Lineage (NCBI taxonomy): Eukaryota > Metazoa > Arthropoda > Insecta > Lepidoptera > Papilionidae > Parnassius > Parnassius mnemosyne. The sequence continues at coordinate 5,623,849 of CAVLGL010000057.1, forward strand.
TAGTGATGAGACTCGTAGATTATTTTTACAAAACATTATATCTTAGCCTATAGGAGTAGCAATGCTTTTGCAATTTGATTTATAATCAAGGATAGATGTAAGTATGTGCAAGCGTCTAGCCATAACATCATATGGACTGAGTTTTCGTACGACTATGTTGTCTTTACTTGTATAATGTAAATTTAAACAAAATTCTAAATTAATAAATACATAGCGTCACGCGACAGAGTCCAAAAAACAGCGAGCTGCTCGAAATAGTTTTAGCCAAAAAATATAAGTTAAGATGGAAAACTGTAAAATAAATGATATATGGCTGCTTTTATCCATTGAGTTGTTCGGCTTTTACGATTTTCTAGACAAGTAGTACAATTGGCAGATTATTTTTTGTAATAAGACTGATATAAACATAGATCCTACAAAATATATTTCATTCAAAATTAATATACTATTTTACATTGCATTTTTACACCGCGATTCAATCACGTCATAGCGTCATCTGTTGAGAAAACTTAAATACATATTTTATATGTATATATATATGTCATGCCTCTGCATTTGAATTTTGAATACATTATTATTTGAATTCCGAAATAAAATAAAAATAAACAATTGACAAGTTTGTCATAAAACAACCATACATTTATTGAATTTGGAATAAAAAATAATTGACATGCTTGTCATAGAAACAATTGTACATTAAATGAATATCGAATAACAAAAGAATGCAAGTCTGTCTGAATACAATTATATAAAAGTTATAACTTTAAATAGTTAAAAAAAAGAAAAAAAAAACACTTGCATTGTTTTTAATTAAGAACTCCACCGTAACTATTTACTCTTTTGTGAATATATCCGAAAATAATTCAGTGCCGGTTTTATTGACAGTAATATTCAAGCGACGTATCAAACGAAACGTAAATTCGGAATTAAAGAGAAACGATTCAACTGTAATTAAGTAGCCAGGTTATTTACAAAGGCTTACATTGATGCCGTTTGAGCGAGCATTTCTCTCGATTTTAGGAATATTGTGAAACGGATGAGTGCCCTTAAATCGCCGACGGGGTATTTGTTTATAAATAGGATGATTTATTAAAATTAGAAGGATTTTTGAACCTGATTCAGCCATGCTGCAGCTATATTATGGTTGTAGCACGAATGGGTTGGCTTTACCGGGGGTGAAATAGCAGGTTAATGTTTGTTGTACGGTGAGTGTAGAGAACCGAAGATAATTTTTACTCGAAACAAGGCATTCCATGTTAGTTCTCAGGGGTTACAATACATTTCTGCATTTTGATTCTTAATCGAGAGTAGATGTAGGTGTCTATGGGTTACAGCATCTATTTAAAAACTGGTGAGTTGTGTGCTCATTTGTCATCCTTATATAAAGACTCGTTACTAGTTTAATATTTTTAGCAATTTTTATCCGACTTCAAAAAGGAATCAATCCGGTTTTATGTTTCTTGTATGTATGTGACGCGATAACGTTGTCAATTTGGAACCTATTGTAATAATTCTGTCTCTTTATTTAATTCAATTACATTTCAGCGGTGGCCCTTTATAAATTTGAAGAAAAAATTACACCTCTAAGAGAGGAGATATAGGAAATTAAGTGTTAAATATAACTATTTGATGAAATTTTGGTTGTCACCTTGAGGTTGTAATATTTCTAGGTCCAATCAAAAGGATCAAAGAAAGTTGTAATAAAAAGTAAAAGCCACCTTCAATTGCAATTCTAATTAATTTTCTACCCTTTAACAATCTCAATGTGGAAGGGTAGATAAATTTAACTTAAGTTTAATAAATTAAATTTATATTAAAAAAAATTATCAGCTATTCTGCCAGCGAGTGGCGTTTTTTCGCTAAAACCACCCATGTTTTAAACCCTATTTAATAAAAAAAAAATCAAAATCGGTTCACAGTTAACGAAAATATCACATAATATACATAAAAATCCCAGATTTGCATTTTACACCTCCTTATTTTAAAGTCAACTAAAAGGAATAAAATTATTTACACTTAAAAGCTTCCGAAGTCGGTGCTTCTAGTTCAGAAGCTAATATGTGGAAATTCTTTATCCTCTTTAGTTCTTTGAAGTCGGCTTTTACTTTATATTAAAAGTTTATTTACAGAAAGCTCCCATTATATTATTATACTAGAATCTAACAGTGGTAGAGCCACGCGGCAGCTGTTGTGGTCGCACGGATAGGCCGGCTCGAACCTGGGTGGTACCACGACCTCACAGAAAACCAGCGTGAAGTAGAGGTTTACCTCTGCGTTTCGCTTGGTGAGTGCAGGTGGCCGGATGCCCTTTTTACTGGAAATGAGGCATTCCATCTTAGTTCTCACGGGTGACAACGCATCTACATTTTGATCTGTAATAGAGGATAAATGTAGACGTCTATGGGCCGCAGCAACCACTTACCATCAGGTGGACTGTGTGCTTGTTTGTCACCCTTATCCTATAAAAAAATCTATCATTTTCATTTCAAATTCATTTATTCATTTATGAATACAGTAAGTTTGGGGTTAGTAACATTTACAGTAGGCATCGTGTATTCTACCACAGTGTGGTGTACAAATATGTATATTTCTTTTCGTTTATCCAATTAAAGTAGAACAGATAAGGTAAGCACATAAAAAATACAATAATCCTCAGTGACCGTGTTAGAAAAAAATTACGAAATATGTGAGGTTTATAGTTCAACTTATAGTTCAAAACATTCATTCGATCTTGATGAATTATTGAATGATTTTTTTAAGATTTGATTAATTAGAAATAAAGCCCAAATCATGTAAGAATGGAAATGCCCGTACTATGATAGAAATTCCTTACGTCCAATGACTTCCTTAAACCTATCCCCGCCGCTCGACCGTCTGCATTTATTTTTGTTCCGTGAAATCAATAAGTCGTTTACTTCTTCTGAATTGTATATTCCAATGCAATTGCGTAACCAACAAAGTTGGTCTACATTTTTTTTATTGAATTGAAATGTTCAACGAACAGTCAACCTGACGGTAAGTGGATATTGGTCTTCAAACGAAGATAGCTACTGACCCGTTGTCACCTCAGACGACATGGGATCTCACCCGGTATATACTAGCTCTCTTTACCATTCGCACCAACACACAGGAGTGCATGTACTTCTTCTTGGCAGCAGAAATAGTTAAAGGAGTGGTACATACCTAGACAGATTTTTAAGCAGAAACAGAGTCTTATAACATAGAAAAGATGGTTGACTGGGAGAGAATGCCCTAATGCATTAAGTCCGCCATATGTACGGTTTTTCTTTTGTGCATAAAAGTTTAAATAAATAAAAAAAAATAATAGAAATTAAACGTCTTATCGAAATAATGTGTTTATTTTATAAGGCTTTATGGTGTAATTGTAAGTGATTTTCGTGAGAACAGTAAAATAAGAAAAACAAAGGGAGTATTATAAGTGCTAAAATAAAAAAAAAATACTTGTATAAATAATATTTAGAGATTTTTATATTATATAGAAAGATTTTTGAATACCTCATTGGGTTCTAATATAGAATCGGGCCAGAAAAAATCAGATTTTCTGTCTAGAACTTCTTAGTAGCACTTCGGAGTCAGTAAGTTGGCGGTGTTCAACACCTGTGCCTGTTAAGACTATCGGCCCGGCGTCTGATTTCCAACGCTGTGGTCTGATCGGCCACTCTAAATAAAGTAAATTTAAATCGATTCAGCCGTTTCGAAGAAATCAGTGAAAATGGTTTAAAAAAAATTTATGCGTCAAATATAGAATGACTCCTCTTTTTTAGTCGGTCATCTTCAGTATATTTCAAATTGTATGATCGGATCAATAAAGCCAACAGTGTTAACCCTGATGTATCGCGGTCATTATTAATCATTAAATCAAATACGGGTCGATTAAGCTCGTTGAAGTATGTACATGGCACTGTAATTTGTTTATCTCTGAAGTATGTCTTCGACTTATTCTGTAACTGGTCACCGATTTAATAATTTACTACAAGTTACGACCATACTACGAGTTCTACGAAATCTTTACGAATACTACGAAATTGCTACGATTACTACGTAACCTCTACGAAATCTCTACACATATGATATTACCAGTTCAGACAATAGTATATATTGTTATTTGTATAAACCTATTCCTTAAGAGGTTACCTCTTCATTTTTTACCAAAATGAAGATTATCACCTTGACAGTCAATCAAGCTAACGTAACTATGCTACAAGTACTACGGAATTGCTATAATAGGTATGATATAAATCACTTGATTTTTCGCATACTCTATTCTAATTAAAGAGTACGAAATCAACCTCCTGAGAACTTTTTTTTTTTTGTAGAAAATTGAGGTTAAACTTAGACTTTCCTATAAACTGCCTCATGAGGGGGATATTTGTCATAGTTGATACGCTTGGCAGGATTGGCAACCACAGTTTTTTTTTATTATTCAATCTTCATAATTACTCGATTACTTATGTAAATCTACTAAAACGTTCCGAGGAACTAAATGCTCAGCATTTCCCCGTTCCTGATAAGAACCCAATAATCCAACAGATAACTGCAGCTACTTTATGGTTGTAGCACGAATGCGTCCTCGACTGAGGAAAGGCCACGATCTCACAAGCGTAAAATAACAGTTTAATGTTGCTGTGTTTCGTATGGTGAGTGTAAAGAACTAAACACACTTTTTACTGGAAACGAGTTATTCCATCTTAGTTCTCAGGGGTGATAACACATTCCGCATTTTGATACTTAATCGAGAAATGGTAAAGAAGTATTTGGGCTATAGCAAACAGTTTCCATCCAGGTGTGTGTGCCCACTTACCATCAGGACTGTGTGTTTGTCACCCTTACCTTACAAAATTAAAATAAAAATACAATATAAGACAAATTGTGGGAGAGGACTTAGTATAGAACTTGTGACGGGCTGCAATGACTGAATAAATAAACAAATAAGTGAAAAAAAAATACGTACGGATTACAACGTACTCACGGCCTCAACCTTTATTGTTTCATATTTTACATTTCAAAACAATTTGCCTGCCTTCTATTGTACAGCTGAATAAACAGTTTTGATGCACGATTTTTTTTTCAAATGAAGGATGAAAACCGCATAACGGTTGTTTTGTTTGCTTTTCATCCTCCAAACATTGGCACATGATAAACTAAATAAATCCTTTACAAGCTTGCTTTTTACGACGGTTTTATACAATAATCAAGTAGGCCTCATAACGCCACATAATTAAAGGCTTCAATTACTTTGGAATAATGAATTAATATTCTATAATTCCCAACATGTAATTATTGAAATCTGCAAATTTTTAAAGTTAGGTTTCTTTAACCCAATGTTTCTTAACGTTTAAGTGATAAGGGATCATTTTCATCAAATTTTGTGTTCAACCAACTTTTAGACACATAATAGACTTTTAGAATTAATTTATAGGTTTTTCCTTTAATGCGATACTCAGGAGATTCAGGCATTATTGTACGCCCCTTATTTTAATGTAATAACAATTTATATTGTAAATTGCAGCACCGCCAATTAAGGACTAGGTACTGCTCGTACACCAAGCATTCCCTTGTTATCATTATTTTTATATTTAAAAAGCAATGGTATTTTTGTAAAAGAAATAATATAATACAAAAAAAAACAAGTTAAAAGCACAACACCATCACAAGTATGAAGTATGAGACAGCCACCGTTCTTTTCGACCATACAAAAAAATAAATGTCCTTCAGATCGAATTTCGGTCACTGCGCCCAGTTTCAACTTAAAACGATCACCAACTTTTCCTTATCATCGTATGATAAATTTTGTAACAGGTTCGAATATTTTTTTTTTAAATCTACGCTATTTATAGGATACATGTACAAAATTGCATTGACTTGATTACATAGAAAAGGCCCGAACAATGTAAAAAAATCTAGCATGAAATAATGCCTTATTCTAATATTAGTTTCACTTACCTTATCAGTGATCTCTTTTCTATAGGGTAATTTCAATTTCTATTTTAGTAACGTACTCATAACGAATAACTGGCGCACTGAGAGAACATTACAGAATTTATATAAGAGATAGGATAGGAATAAGATAGGGTTGCGACTTTTAATACAGCTCTTTGAGTGCGTTCCAGTGGTAACAGTTTAGTTTTAGGTTAACTGTTACTACCCCATCGGGTTATGCAACAACTGGCATACATGATACACCATTTTGCCTAAAATCCGTCTGGATAGGTAACCGACTATATCTGCAACCAAAAAGCAGAGCTGTACCGTGTTGTACTTTAGTTTAAAGGGTATAGAGATTCAATATAATAACAAGCTGTGAAGCATGCTATCTAAGTCCCCAGAGATGTCAATGTATCTGTAGCATTTTTTTATTTTTAGTTGGTTGCAGGTAGCCAGCAGTAATCACTTACCATTTATATATATTTTTAATAGGAAAGAGGCAAACGAGCATGCACTTCACCTGATATTAAGTGAATACCACCGTTCATAAATAACTGAAACACCAGGGGAATTACAGGTGTGTTACCGGCTTTTAAAAAAGGAAGAAGCTTCTTTTGTTTAATCTCCCTAAGTTGTATCGAACCATAATAATTTCTAGTGGTAACCCATTCCACAAAAATTCGGGCAATGAAGAAAAATAAAAATCATTTCAGTCTTATAAAAAAATACCATCGCTCACCGGAGGTTAATACGAGTATTTTACTAAGTCGACGAAATTGGGCAATACATTTTCCTATCCATTATAGCGTAACCAACAAACTTTGTTACCTTTTCAAACAACAAAAAGAGTTTTTTCTGTTCTAACTTTTTATTTTGCTGGTATTCGTCATAAGAGACGCATTGTACATATTCTTTAAAAACAACTTCCTTGGCTTCCTTTCTTTAGTTTATTTTTTATGTTTTCGGATCAAAGAAATATAAAAAAAAATTCGTACCGCTACTAAAGTACTTATTCTAAATAATAATATACAGGATTCTAGTGCATGAATATGTGTGCGATCACAGATTCCCTCTCTATTCCCTCACTCTCACAGTCGACCGACGCGACTGTAGATAGATCAACCGCTGGACTACGCTTTACGTGCTTTCCAAGGCACGTGGTTGAAACATCACCAACTTCCTGGCTCCTGTACTTAAACGTGCAACTGCGTAAAGGTCTACATACAGTCTAATCAGATTTCTGACTCGGTTAAATTTACGAGTGAAATTTTTGATATTATTACTTGAACATTTTGAGAATATATAATGTCCGATAACACACATTGGACCTATGCAGAGGGATGTTCCCTGTTCCGGAACCGTCTCAGGAATGAAAAGAATCTATGTCTAAGGGAGAGACGCGTTATAAACAATATTTGGATATTTCCGCTGTGGTTGAAAAGGTTTAGGAAAAAACCATTCATTTCTGAGGGGATTATAAGCAGTTAGTCTGTCGCGCTGGTACGGTGCATTGCAACGGACTTCACAAATCTTAGGAAACATAAATTTCTCCGACATTATTCACTGTACCTTCAGCCGAGCACGTGTCTTACCAGAACATAAAATTTTAAATGACAATTTCATTGACGCCGGCGATGATCGAATCCGGGTTGCCCGTATATTTTAAAATTACAGCGACACCTTACTTCTGAACCCCTCGTTAATTTTTAATTTAATTTAATTTAACCCTAACCCTCATTAACAAAAATATTATGAAAGCAATGTTGTTATGTTAAAACATAACATTAAAAGATATACAATATTAAAAAAACTATAATAAAAATGAATTAAAATTAAAAACTTAAACTTTCACACAGTCCTACTCCTTCTAGTATCGTGCCAAGAACTGACAGAGTGAAAGAATGAGTGCGTTTCCTCGCTGAATGGCTATCCTTAGCCTTTGAGCGAGAAAATAACCAGCCCGTTTATCACCCGCAGCGACGACTAGTCGCGGATTTTTTTTTTTTTTTTGCGGATGGAAAATCATCAAATGACGCCTTTCGCTCTGGGTGGAGCGGAAGGGAGTGTCAGACTTTTACTGACTAAAAACCATCCGTGTTCCTTCAGTGCCCTTACGTTCCGGAGCCGCGGTATCTCTTTCGAACAGCCCGCAGCCCCGGCAGGCGTCGGCCCTTGCGGGCCCCTTCACGCTGCTGACAGCTCTTTGAGGCGCGCGTGGAACAAAACGCGCCGTCGACACGGCCTGTCGTCGTTAGACGGACGGACGGCGAGCTACACATTGCTCGCCGTCCACAGGCCCTAGTCGCGGATACAGTTCCCTTACGAACTCTACCGCACGTGAATCCCACAGATCGATAGTATTTACATCAAATGACACAAAAATGTTTATTTATAGAATAAGGGTGACAAACGATCACATAGTCCACCTAATGGTAAGTAGATGTTGTGGCCTATAAACATTTACATCTATCCACAATTAAGAATCAAAACGCAGAGGCTTTGTCACATCTGAGGACTAAGATCGAATGCCTCATTGCTAGTAAAAATAGTTCTCTACGCTCACATACACAGCAGCATTGATCTGCTATTTTACGCTGGTATTATGTGAGAGCGTGGTCCTTCCCCGGTCGAGCCGACCCATTCGTGCTACAACCATAATATAGCTGCAACATGGCCCTACCAGTTAAAAATAGAGTTTAATTTAAAAATGGCGTTAATATCGCGCTTGCCTATCAATGAACGACCCCAAATATTATTCTACCCTCCGTCGTAAATTTAAAACTCGCCAACGCGTCGGAATATTTCGCTGCCCGAGCCGAGAGGGGCGTTTATCAAATTTACTTTTAATGAATGCACCTGACGGAGTGCCTGACGTTGGAGAGATAGGCTTTTTATATTAGCAATTATATGCTTACCTCCAATTTTATTTTCATTTGATATCATACTATGTGACGTATGTGTTTTTTGTAATTGCATTATCGTATTTTTTATTATATACGTGTGGATGACAAATGAGCGTTGTCACCTCTAGTGATAAAGATTGGATAATTCATTACCAGTACTTTATAGATTTTGAACCTGGTAGAGCCATTTTGCAGCTATCTCTAATAGAATACCAGCGTAAAATAGCAACTAATTTATGCTGGGTTACGAATGTAGAGAACCGGATACCCTTGTTACTGAAAACGAGGCATTCCAACTTAGTCCTCAAAGGCGACAAAGCGTCTGCATTTTGATTCTAAATTGGGAATAAAATAAATGTTTTTGGGCCACAGACTTTACTTATAGGTGGACTGACTGCTCGTTTATCACCAATATTCTATAAAGAAATTAGGGGGCTTATGTTTTATCGTATTTGAAATATCGTGTAATTTATTATAGAAGTAAGAATAACAATCGAGCACACCTTCCATCAGATGGTAAGTGTGTGCTGTAACCCATAGGCAGCTATATCTATTTTTGATTAATATTAAAAATGCAGTTGCGTTATTACCTCCAAGTATAAAGATTGGATGCCTCATTAATAGTAACAAAGGTCTACCTAATTTTTTACAATCACCATACGAAACACAGCAGCATCATGCTGCTATTTACGCTGTAATTCCGAGAGGGCGTCAACGGTAGAGCTGCTCCACACTTGCAACAGTATATATTTAAGCTGCAATAGCCATATTTAAGCCATATTATTAATTAAGCCATATTTTATACAAAGCCGTTTTAAGATGTATTATGGCTTCATCTAAAGGCAAAGCTTAATAATGGCTTTACGAATATTGCATTATTATATTTTCATAAATTCAATTTTTTCCTCGTTTTTTTTTAAATGTTTTCTGGAGTAGTCATTATAGGACAAGATATTAACGCTCACCTTATTATTTATTTTAATAGCTTATTCTAGCTTTGTTCCTACTGTCACCAATACAATTGTTTTTTCTTTCTTTATGTTTACCACTAATACTGCAACTGGCGGTAAAAGAAAATATCTATTAATATGGTAATGCCACGCTTCAGCCCGAAAGAGTTGGTTCGACCAGGGAAGGACCACGCTCTCACAGAATACTAGATAATTACCTGGATTAAGGTTTTGCAATGTTTCAAGCCTGGTTTATCAGGCAAGATGTTTAGAATCTTATAGAATATATTGTTCGAAATAGGTTAGAAGACCTTAATCATCAATGTTAATACAATTATGAAGTAAAATTTACTTCATACATACATATGAGTAAAATTCACTTCATACAATCATACATATTATGTATATATTTAATAAAAAAACGATATTATTATTGTAAACACCAGGAACAAACACAAGCTAATTATACCAGTTTCTCGATTCCACAGAGTCAGTAATTCATTCATGGGTTATACAGGGTTATTTTTCAAAGAGTAGCCAAATTTTAAACTTACGTTCAAATATATAAACAATAGTATACCGTTATTGCAGTGTTTGAAAGTACGAGTAAATAAGGCTTCTAATTTTATTTGAAATTATCTCAAACTTTTTTTTATAGGATAAGGGTGACAAACGAGCACATAGTCCACCTGATGGTAAGTGGTTGCTGCGGCCCATAGACATCTAAATCTCTCCTCGTTTGCGAATCAAAATGCAGATGCGTTGCCACCCGTGAGGACTAAGATGGAATGCCTCATTTCCAGGAAAAAGGGCCTCCGGCCACCTGCACTCACCAAGCGAAACGCAGAGGTAAACCTCTACTTCACGCTGGTTTTCTGTGAGGTCGTGGTACCACCCCGGTTCGAGCCGGCCCATCCGTGCGACAGCAAAAGCTGCCGCTTGGCTCTACCACTGTGTGTGTAAACTGAATGTGATTTATGTGTAACAACGTTTTTGCCTACCGATCGATCCTTACAAATGTGTGCGTGCACAGTAAAATCATTTAAAATAATGAATTACTACGCATTTTGAATTTAAAAGACAAAAAGGACAAAATGTTTGAGAATTTTTTAATTGATTTTTCTTCAAATTACAAAGTGCAAATTTAGCCGGTTATTGCATAATAACCCTGAATATTACAACAAATTATAAACTCTATTACAACGCTATTACAACAAAGTTCCAGAAAATATACAAAGTCTCTATTACCAAGTTTAAATATTTTACTTTACAAAACTTTGTTAATATGGTTATTATAATATAAATGAATACATGGTTGATAATAACCTCCGGGAATGATGTGGTTGCTTTCAAAGCTATTTCTTAAATAAGCTGTGTAACTTATATGTAGTTTGTACAACTTATTGTATAATATATTTTGAAAAACCTCCCAGTGGTATTTTTGCTGCGTTTTCCCCAAACCAGAGGTTTTTTCGAACCAGTGTTAAAAGTAAAAAAATGACTTTCAATAAGAATTATAAACATCTTCTCTTCCATATATTGCCTCATCTGGAGGAATTTCGGAAGCTTGGCAACTACAGTTTTTTTTTATTACTTTGAATTCTTATCATCAAAAACATGCTGCTGCCCATATTCTATTTTAATTTCCCTCTGTTGCCTCTTACTTCACCCACGGAACGAAATTGGGTTGTGGATATTCTTACTCGTGTATTCTTACACCGCCACTACACGGTAATCTATGTTATATAAAAAATATTCTATTCTATACTATGAATTCAATTTTACTTCATTATTCTAGAAATTTGATGATGGCCGTCATTAATAACAGAATATCTAATAAAAATATAATTATTTAATATGGCCGCAAATAATAATAACATTGATGCAAAACTATAGATAGGCCATTATCAACACTGTTAATTATATGGTAAAATAAAATTAACTTCAACTCGTGATAAAAAAGAAGGTTGTGATTTTTTGTTTGCTCTCTATTGTAACTTGTTAACGTCTAACTCGGGACGGGTTTTATAACTTCTTTTGTATTTAAGTTTATTAACTTTTCGCTTTGAAACAGAAAACTGATTGTTAATAATAACTTAAGGAGATTTTTTCCTAAGTAACTTCTTATGAAAAACACGAAACCATAAACAATTTTATAAACTTTTTATTTGTTGAATTTAGTCGTTACTTGCTATGAACAACTTTGTTTCCACATTTTCAGAAAGGCTTGAAGATAAGTACTTAAAGTTAAATATATATATCACGGATGTTGTAAGAGGTGAGAGAAGGAAATTCAAATGGGCAGCAGCATCTTCCTAATAACAGCTTAAAATAATGAAAACAATGCACATTCAACACGCTTTTTTATAGAATAAGGATGACAAACGAGCACACAGTCCACCTGACCGTAAATGGTTGCTGCGGTCCATAGACATCTACATCTATCTTCGTTTGCGAATTAAAATGCAGGTGCGTTGTCAGCCGTGAGGACTAAGATGGAATGCTCCCTTTCCAGTAAAGCGTCTCCGGTTCTCTACACTCACCATGTGAAACTCAGCAGCATTAAGCTGCTATTTTACACTGGTATTCTGTGAGAGCGTGGTCCTTCCCTGGTCGAGCCGGTCCATTCGTAAATATAGCTGCAGAATGGCTCTACCACGTAAAAAAAACCGCTTGCTAATTGTGACAATTATGGCAAAATCCCCCATTCGAGGCAGGCAATCTATAGGGGAAATATTTTTAAAAATATTTTAATATACTTTAAGAGAAATATATTTAAACAGGATGTAATAATCATTTGTTATTGAACATTATTATTAAATGAAAATTATTTCTACCCGACTATAGCATAACCAAAGGGAGGATTATTGTCCTATCAAAATATTATATATCAGATGTATAACACATTGTTCTGTGTTAGCGGTGCCGTAAAGTTGAAACCAATCTTGTCAGCCTAGAGCGCAGGCGCAAAGCAGCCAGTATCTCGGTATTCTTAAGGATGCATTTCGGTGAGTGTGCGCAGGAATTACACGCTTTAATTCCTTCCTCTTCTTTCCACCATCAGACAACCAGGCGGTCGGCGGGTCGTCACCCCTTTGTTGTCGATATTCCACGCATTAGAACCAAAAGGTTTGCTTCATCTTTTGTAATGCGTACAGCAAAGGAGTGTAATAATTTGCCGGCGTCTATCTTTCCATCCGAATACAATCTGGGCATCTTCAAGGCTACAGTGAATAGGCTTTTGTTACGCTAAGACAGTGCGATTTACCAGGAGGTTTAGGGCTGCACACCATTTACCACTAGGTAGGATTGTGGTCAAGCACTGGCTTATAATAAGTAAAAAAAAAATCTCGTTTTGTCCCAAAAGTTTCTTTATGATTTTAGTTATCGCTGGACATATTTCTAAGTCTGTTCATTTCAGTTAATGCGTCGTTGTTAGTTTGTTAGGATCCGCCATCTTGATATTTTATCGCTAGCAGTTGACCTTGTCGGTCCTTACAATATTTATTCGAGCACCACCCAACTATCCCTAACAGTTTCCGAGTTCTTTAAAATTGGTATGGAGGCCATATTGTTTTCCGCCATTTCAAATTTTTTTACCACCGCTAGAATTGGCCTAGGGTGTATATTAGTTAAGACGAGACCTCGCTTAGTCTTACCGTTTAGCCGGGTACATATATACATATTTTATTCGTATTCTTTTCAGCGAACAAAGGGTTCATCTTGATATCATCATTTGAATCCATATGTTCATTTGATATCCATATCATTAGGGTGATTTTTTTTATAGGGTAAGGGTGACAAACGAGCACACAGTCCACCTGATGGTAAGTGGTTGCTGTGGTCCATAGACATCTACATCTATCTTCGATTACGAATCAAAATGCAGATGCGTTGTCACCCGTAAGGACCAAGATGGAATGCCTCGTTTCCAGTAAGAAGGGTCTCCGGCTCTCTACACGCACCATACGAAACACAGCAGCGTTAAGCTGCTATTTTACGCCGGTATTCTGTGAGAGCGTGGTCCTTACCCGGTCAAGCCGACCCATTTTTTTTTATAGGATGGGGTGACAAACGAGCACCCAGTCCACCTGATGGTAAGTGGTTGCTGTGGCCCATAGACATCTGTATTTATCCTCGTTTGTGAATCAAAATGCAGATGCGTTGTCACCCGTGAGGACTAAGAAAGAATGCCTCTTTTCCAGTAAAAAGGGTCTCCGGTTCTCTACACTCATCATACGAAACACAGCAGCATGAAGCTGCTCTTTGACATAATATAGCTGCAGCATGGCTCTACTACGTATAAAAACATAGTTCGCCAACTTTGGGAGTCCACCATATTGGTTTTAGAGTGACGTCGTTTTATTTTTCGTATTCTTCGCAGCGTTATATAAAACGCACATTATGAGACCGTGTAAAAATAACTAGTCCGCCATCTTGTTTGGTCTGCAATATGGGATTTAGAATGACGTCACTTAGCTAGGCATACTTTTAAAATTCAGTTGCAAAATTTAACTCGAACAATTCGACCACAAAATCGTAATCAGGGACTCCAAAAATCCCGCAATACAAAATGCAGGCAGATTGCAGCAACTAAGTTTTTGATCGCCAACTTGGATTCGCCATCTTGAATTTTTTTATTGCTAGCAGTTGATCATTGTAGTTCCCTTTGCCGAGTTATAACTCTATAAAATTGGTATGGCAGCCATTTTGTTTTCCGCCTTTTTAGCCATGGCCACATTTTAACTCCATCATCAGTGATTATATCTCATAATAATGTTGCATTGTCATGGTAGAAGTCCGCCATATTGGATTTCGAATGACGTCACTTTACTTATTGTGTTTCGCTTGTCAAACCCTTTCTTTACATACCCATATCATAGAGGTTGTTGTGGAAATGACATATCGCAATTTGTAACGTCCGCCATATTGAATTAAAAATAGCGGCATTTAAGTTAGCGTGCATTGTCACGAGAACTAAACGTGTGTGTCAAGTTTTAGCTCAAAAGATTCAGTGAAAGTGGGTGAAATATTGTTTGCAAAGTTCCAGGACATACACACAAGTAACATAAAAGCTTTTTAAAAGATTTTACGTTCTAAAACGTAGAAAAATGAAAAGAAAAATGCTAACGTGGCACTTGTGGGCTGTCAGATGTCAACGACAAAATCTGGCTGCCAAACCGCAATCACTGTTGAGTGGGTTCTTCAGACTATTAGGTTGGCGGCTTGAGTACACATTAACCGATAAATTGGATGCGAAATTCACAGGTGGTGTTGTTAATTGGATCTTGTAGAATACAAAATCGATTTTGGTACGATTGGCTGACGTTTCATAGACCCGTGTATAAACAGTCATATTATTTTCTACCTTGCCTACGTGTGCCGGACGGGCGAAATTCTCCGGAGTAAATGTTGTCGGAGATACCCCGCGAGTCGCTCACGTCCTACACCTGTAGGTTCCAGACTCCTCCAACTGCCGTCTTTCACTGCCGTCTTTCACTGCCGTCTCTTTGGTTGCTGCGAATAAACTGTGGACTGAGGTTCAGAATTAAAATGCACGATTTGTAAATTAAAATAGCAAGGGAGTGGCCAGCGGATCGACTAATTAATTTGTCGCGAGATTTTACACTGTTATTTATTTATCACTATTTTTCAACTATGATTGTTCACTATATATTTTAAAACACAGATTTAATTAAACACACAGTAATATTAAAATTTCTATTGGTTTTCTAAAATTTCTATTCGTATTTTTAAAATATTTGTTGGGAATATCAAATTTCTATTGGCAGTAACAAGTTTCTATTGGTGTTCTCTACAATTTCTATTGGTAATTTTAAATATCTATTGAAAGTAACAAATTTCTATTGGTAGTATCCAAAATTTCTATTGGTAGCAGCTGGTTTTCTAACACTACTGACTAGCAGCTATTAATCAACTAAAATTAGTTGAATTTAAACACTTTTGTAACTGCGAATATCAGTTACCACTTTTTCCGTCTAGCTAACACTTTTCACGAAATGTAACGGCGAAATTTCCGTTACCACTTTTTTCAGCTAGCCAACACTTTTTCACTATATGTAACTGCGAATATCAGTTACCACTATTTTTGGCTAGCTGACACTATTTTTCTTTGTGCAACTGAGAATTTTCAGTTGCCACTTTTTCCGACTATGTGTAACTGCGATTTTTCAGTTACGACCTTTTTCGGCTAGCTAAACTTTTCTATTTCACTTTAACTTTTCACTGTGTTCTGCTACTAGTCACTTCAGCTACTACCGGATACTGCTGCTTGTTACTGGTAGTTCTTCCTACTACAATGTTACTATGATTTGCCCCCATAAGGTAGACTTCGGCTATACTCTATAGAGAGCCGCTTGCCAATTCCCATTTGCCTCTTTATTTTCAATCATTTTTCTTTATGCAAATGGCACAAATTGCAACTTTTCTATATAATACAAATCTTAACTCTAACATGCTATACATCATTAAATAGACATTTTTGTTCTACATTAGTATGCGATAAAGGATAATTAATATATTTACATTTAACAAAGTTATTCATTGAAATGTCCTAAACTTTTACACTAATTGGTCATATTAATTCTTTAATTATCCTATAACTTTTAAATCGTGCTTAATTATACAAAATATTTCTTTATTATAACGATCTATACATCATATGCTAACTAAATACCATATTTACAACTCTTTTCAGACATAAAATTATTCTCATTAATTTTTTGCTTAAAATTATTACGCAGTTAATTTAAATTTCCAGAAAGTTCTATAGCGCGGCGCGCTGTGATTGGTCGATATTTTCTTAAACAAAATAAAGTTGTTTATATTAACTATTGTCAAATCGACCTTCTATACAAACATATTGAGAGTTGTAAATACATGGTAAAACTATATTTAATACATTATTTAGTCAATTTTTCCGTATTTTCATTTTTTAAACAAATAAATATTCCTTAATCACTTTCTCGTTTAAAGTCATTTTTGCCGTTGTGAACAGTCATTTTGGCCGTCTCGAACATTTCTCCCGCCGTGCAGCGTCGCGAAGACCCGTCGCAGCGGCGCTGCATAATTTCGGTGAGAGACGTTGCCTCTACTTCGGCAGCGGCACGAGTTTTCTGGTTGGCCTCTTGATTATTCCATTCGCTGTGCGTACCTCCACAGTGCGGATCTGTCCGTCCGCCCCGGGGTATATGTTTTCAATCCTTCCTCGTGGCCAGGTGTTACGAGGTAACTGGCTGTCAGCTATGAGGACTGGATCGCCCACCTGGAGATCGGGGCCTTGACCGTGGGCCTCCCGCCGGTTTTGAAGTTCCGGCAGATATTCTTTGACCCAACGCTGCCAGAACATGTCAGCGAGTATCTGGGAGCGTCGCCAGTGTTTTTTGCTGTTCGCATCTTTTTCACTAAAAACTCCAGGTGTTGGCAGTCTCGCAGATCCTCCCAATAGGAAGTGATTTGGAGTGATGGACTCGTTGTCTTTGCTGTCTACTGAGATGTGAGTCAATGGTCTGCTGTTTACTGTATATTCCACCTCGCAGAGCAGCGTGGTCAAGACATCTTCGTGCGGATGTCTCTCATGAAGGACGGTGTATAGTGCCGTCTTCACGCATCGAACAAGCCGTTCCCACACCCCTCCCATGAAAGGCGCGGAGGGGGTTATAAATCGCCAGACTATGCCTCGTCGGCTGGCTTCTTCTCGGAAGGCCTCTCGAAGCTCCTTGTCGGCACCGTGCATATTGGTGCCGTTGTCCGAGTAAATCTCGGTGGGACATCCTCGGCGCGCTGCGAATCTTCTTAATGCCAGTATGGCAGAGTCTGCGCTGAGATCTTTCACAATTTCCAAATGTACAGCTCGTGATGTAAGGCAGGTGAAGAGCGCCACGTATCTCTTCTGATGCTGACGTCCCACTGTTACGGAGAGTGGCCCAAAATAATCCAGGCCGGTGAACGTGAACGGTCTCTGGTGATGTGCGAGACGCGTGCTGGGATGATCACCGGTGGCTGGCATGGATGGTTGTGCCTTTCTTATGCTGCACTGAACGCATTGGCTTACTATTCTTTTAGTAGTGGGTCTTAGTCTGATTACCCAGTAATGCTGTCGAACCTCGTTGATGGTTGGTTCGGTCCCGCAATGATGCAGGCTACGATGCGTCCAATCAATATACAATTGGGTGATGTGATGATCACCATCCAATATAGCTGGCCCTTTCATATCTTCAGAGACTCCTTTTACAGCGGCTATTCGACTTCGTAGCGCAATGATCCCGTCTTTCAATTGTATCTGTAGTGGTCGTAGGCGGCTATCATGGGCGACCCTCTTATCGTTACGGAGATCGGCTATCTCTTGTGTGAAGGAGTCTTCCTGGATGACATGTACCAGGAGCTTTTCGGCCTTTCTTATATATTCGGCCTCCAGTGTGATGTATTTGTTTACATCTTTGCTTTTCACCTGACTGGGAGGCTGCGCGAGACGTCGCGGATTGCACTTCGATCTCCTCCAGTCGGGGTCTTCCTCTCTATTTTTTTTGTCCTTTTATAAAAGGTCCTGTCGGTTGTTTTGCGGCAGAGTGTTATGAATTGAAGCACTCTGGCCGTAGCTCGCACTAAGCGTTCCCATTTCGAAAATTTCGTCGGATCGGGAATGGCCTCTTTATATAGCGGAGCTCTATATCTTTCTGTGATGGTGAGAGATCTTTCTTCACCAGTAGGTTCGGATGACGTGGGTCGTTCTGTTGGCCATGCTGACGGTTCTTTGTATAGAAATGATGGGCCACTGTACCACTCGTGGTTAGAGTCGAAATTGGGTGGTACGTCCCTCGTAGCGGTGTCAGCTATGTTTAATTTACGGCGCCAGCGCCAGTCATCCACTTTACTATGGTCCTCTATGGTTTCCTTGCTCTTGTGCAGCTCATTGGCCGCGTGGACGCGCTGATGCGGGGCTTTAGTGTGCGCCCCGTGTAGCACCCATCCCAGTTCTGTGAGCGAGGCTATTGGCTGGTGCGGTGGACCTCTGCGTACTTGTGTGGCTATTAAGAGTCTCCAGTTGTCTTGTCCTATCAGGATCCTAGGGTTGCCTGAATCATATGTCAATTGATCCTTTAAGCCTTTCAAATGCTTACAATTTTCTATGTCTGTTGCACGCACAGTCTGCGGCCCCAAGTTTAGGCTGGCGACCGTGCGTGCTCTGAATGGCACCCTTTTTCTATGGAGACTCTTCAGTGACACTTTGACTCTTTGGGAGTCCGGCGAATCGAGGGTAGTGTTCCCGATAGCTGTGATCTTGAATGGGTCCAACCGCCCTTTAGCTCCAATTTGATCGGCAATCTCTTGATCCATTAACGAGACTGTCGACCCATCATCCAGCAGAGCGTGTGTGTTTATTGCTCCCGCCGGTCCAATTACTCGAACTGGAATTATCTTCAAGTAAGCTTGATGCTTTGATACAGCGAATGAGTTTGCCACTGTCTCTTGAGGTTCTTTTAGTGGGCCCTCTGTCTTTTCCTTTCTATTATTATGAAGGAGTCGATTGTGTGTCGCGTTGCATCCTTTTATTCCACACTTCGTGGTTTTGCATCTGTGTGTCTGACTTCTATAACGCAGACACCGGAAACATAAATTCCTTTGCTTGGCGAGTTGCCATCTTTTATCAATATCTGCCTCTTTAAACTTGTTGCAGTCGGATCCGTAATGACCCTCTTTTTCGCACACACTGCATTTCGGAGACGGCTTAGTGGTAGCCGTGTGCGTCCTATGCACTGGACGATTATTTTGCGCTCCGCTTATGATCTCAGGAGGCGCAAATGCACTACAGTAGCGAGCTTGTTCGGTGATAAATTCACTGAAGGAACCGAGGTCTGGTCTTGAGTCATACTTTTCTGTATAAATTCTATACCACTGCGCGCGTATAGAGTTTGGCAGTTTGTCTGTGAGGTGTCGTAGCAGCTCTGCGTTAACGAGGTAATGGTCTCGCTTGAGTGCTCGAAGTGTGACGACGCTTCCCCTCACTTTGCTCGCGAATGTACAAATATCTCTGGGTGCCTCTGTACAGCGTGGCAATCCCAGTAATTTATCGGTTTCTGCTTGCGCGATTGAATCTGGACGCCCAAATTGTAGCTCCAGTTCTCGCATAATCTCATCTGGTTTAGCATGCCCGATGAGTTCCGAACTAACTGTTTCCAAGGCTCTTCCTTGTAGACTTCTTCGTAGTCTAGCAGTATTTTCTATGTCATTGAAGTAGCCTCGGGTTGTTTCATAAATGGCACGGAACGAAAGCCATTCAGTATGTGCTCCGCTAAAGCTCGGCAGTGTCATTATCGCTTTTGATGCTGCGAAAGTATTTGACGATGCACTCTCTGGTTTTGGTTTATCAGCGAGTGCGGCTATAGCGGACGTGAGCTCCGATATGAATGGTCGGAGCACCCTGTCTTCATTGCTGACAGGTGCCTGGTTAGGTCTTTTTATTATGGGATTCTTGGTTGCTTCTTCCGGTTGGGGATCCTGGTAGGCGGGCTCTGATACAGCAGGTAGGAGCCCCCTGTCTTCATCAACCTTGGAGTCCTGGCAAGCCTTCTGAGGTACGGGACTCTTCGGTATATTTTCAGCATTGGGATCCTGGTAGGTGAGCTCTGATACAGCAGGTAGGAGCTCCCTTTCTTCATCAACCTTCGAATCCTTGTTTGTGAGCTTCATCGGCTGCTCACTGAGGTCGACAACCTCCGGGGGTGGCTTTGTGATGTTTTTATTAAGTGGGGCCTCCCCACCGGTGGTTGCGCCTTGCGTTGGCTTTTGTTTGGCTACAGAATTTTCGAGCCAAGATCGGACATACTCACTTTTGGAGTGACCATCCTCATCATAGTCGTCCGATTCATCATCTTCTTCAGCCATTTGTAATGAGATCTGTGCGAGTTCCAATTTTATTCTCAGCACTTCCTCACGAGCCTTCAAAACCTTTTTACTGGGCCGAGTGGTCTTCTTTGACCTTGTACTTTTATCGGTGTGGCCCCTTGGTGGCTCTTCGGCGCGGGAATATACCCGGGCTGTTGGCGGTGATGCACAGCGAATGTCATCGTTGCCTTCTATTTGTTTCCTCTGCTTCGGTGTACCAGCTTTAACAACGGCTGGCACTGGCAGGTGTACCCCCCCATCGCAGGGGCAAGCTATCTGTTCTCTCTGCTTCGGTGTACCGGCTTTAACAACGGCTGGCACAGGCAGGAGTACCCCCCCATCGCGGGGGCAAGCTGGCGCCTCAGCGCCTTCTGTTGTGGGTGGTGAGCGTGGTGGCATCTGGTGGCGGACGGTGTCGGTATTGTCCGACGGTCCATCATCCAGACCGACAGTCCACGCCATGGTTCCCCTTCCTTGCGAACGAGTGATCGGCATCTTGATTCTGAAATTTCAGCAACTTTAAAACGGTAGTGATTATTTACCCGGTTCCGAAATACTAACGGATTGACGAATCCCGTTCGAATGACCAGCGTATGTGGTCCGGTGTATACGGATGATTCGGCTCAAAAGACCATAAAATGGTCCGGCTGGCAGTACAGGTGGAAGTATCCGGCTCGAAGGACCATAAAATGGTCCAGCCGGCAGTACAGGTGGAAGAATCCGGCTCGAAGGACCATAAAATGTGCCGGACGGGCGAAATTCTCCGGAGTAAATGTTGTCGGAGATACCCCGCGAGTCGCTCACGTCCTACACCTGTAGGTTCCAGACTCCTCCAACTGCCGTCTTTCACTGCCGTCTTTCACTGCCGTCTCTTTGGTTGCTGCGAATAAACTGTGGACTGAGGTTCAGAATTAAAATGCACGATTTGTAAATTAAAATAGCAAGGGAGTGGCCAGCGGATCGACTAATTAATTTGTCGCGAGATTTTACACTGTTATTTATTTATCACTATTTTTCAACTATGATTGTTCACTATATATTTTAAAACACAGATTTAATTAAACACACAGTAATATTAAAATTTCTATTGGTTTTCTAAAATTTCTATTCGTATTTTTAAAATATTTGTTGGGAATATCAAATTTCTATTGGCAGTAACAAGTTTCTATTGGTGTTCTCTACAATTTCTATTGGTAATTTTAAATATCTATTGAAAGTAACAAATTTCTATTGGTAGTATCCAAAATTTCTATTGGTAGCAGCTGGTTTTCTAACACTACTGACTAGCAGCTATTAATCAACTAAAATTAGTTGAATTTAAACACTTTTGTAACTGCGAATATCAGTTACCACTTTTTCCGTCTAGCTAACACTTTTCACGAAATGTAACGGCGAAATTTCCGTTACCACTTTTTTCAGCTAGCCAACACTTTTTCACTATATGTAACTGCGAATATCAGTTACCACTATTTTTGGCTAGCTGACACTATTTTTCTTTGTGCAACTGAGAATTTTCAGTTGCCACTTTTTCCGACTATGTGTAACTGCGATTTTTCAGTTACGACCTTTTTCGGCTAGCTAAACTTTTCTATTTCACTTTAACTTTTCACTGTGTTCTGCTACTAGTCACTTCAGCTACTACCGGATACTGCTGCTTGTTACTGGTAGTTCTTCCTACTACAATGTTACTATGATTTGCCCCCATAAGGTAGACTTCGGCTATACTCTATAGAGAGCCGCTTGCCAATTCCCATTTGCCTCTTTATTTTCAATCATTTTTCTTTATGCAAATGGCACAAATTGCAACTTTTCTATATAATACAAATCTTAACTCTAACATGCTATACATCATTAAATAGACATTTTTGTTCTACATTAGTATGCGATAAAGGATAATTAATATATTTACATTTAACAAAGTTATTCATTGAAATGTCCTAAACTTTTACACTAATTGGTCATATTAATTCTTTAATTATCCTATAACTTTTAAATCGTGCTTAATTATACAAAATATTTCTTTATTATAACGATCTATACATCATATGCTAACTAAATACCATATTTACAACTCTTTTCAGACATAAAATTATTCTCATTAATTTTTTGCTTAAAATTATTACGCAGTTAATTTAAATTTCCAGAAAGTTCTATAGCGCGGCGCGCTGTGATTGGTCGATATTTTCTTAAACAAAATAAAGTTGTTTATATTAACTATTGTCAAATCGACCTTCTATACAAACATATTGAGAGTTGTAAATACATGGTAAAACTATATTTAATACATTATTTAGTCAATTTTTCCGTATTTTCATTTTTTAAACAAATAAATATTCCTTAATCACTTTCTCGTTTAAAGTCATTTTTGCCGTTGTGAACAGTCATTTTGGCCGTCTCGAACACTACGGTAAAAAAATATAAGTCTGTACTTTAACCGTACTTTATTTTTTTAAATATAGGTGACAAACGAGCACACAGTCTACCTGATTGTAAGTGGAAGCTGTGGCCCATAGACACCTACATTAATTTATCCTAGATTAAGAATCAAAATGCAGATGCGTTCTCACGCCTAAGGACTAAGATGGAACGCCTCATTTCCAGTAAAAAACGTCTCCAGTTCTCTACACTCACCATACGAAACACAGCAGTATTAAGCTGCTATTTTACGCTGGTATTCTGTGAGAGCGTGGTCCTACTCCGGTCGAGCCGACCCATAGCTACATCGTGATTCTGTGTTTCACATTTTCGTCTTATAAATAACTATACCGTGAAGTGTCAGTGTGAGAATATCCATTATCTCATATCTTCTCATAGGTGTAGTAGGACGCTACAAAGGGAAATGAAATTAGATATAAGCAACAGATCTATCAATTATGGCAACATCCCCCATGTGAGGTAATCTATGAAGTAAGAGTATGTTCCGCAGTGGACTTTTATATTTTGCAATGGATGGATAGACATTTTGGATTTGTAATGACTAATAAATGAATAACTTATATTTAACCCATTCCCTGTCCCATGAGCCGCATATCGTACATTGCTATTGTCTTACTATTGTGTTTCTTATCGGACAGTTAATGTGTTAATAATATAACCTATTCATTATAGTCTATACATATAATAAATCTGTAGAAAAGCCGTGTCTGTAATTGTAACATATTTTTGAAAAAACAAGTCCATATTACTAAATAAAGTATGCTGAAGCTAAATTTGTGGTTTTTAGAATTTTTGTCTGTCTGTCGTCTGTCTGTCTGTCTGTGTATTACCGATTCACGCCAAAACTACTGGACCAATTTCCATAAAATTTTATATGTAGGTAGTTAGTACCCCGGGGCAACTTATAGGCTACTTTTTATCCGATTACGAAACTTAAAAAAGAAGGTTAAGTATTTTTCTTCCTTTAGATGTTAATTTTCTATTATATATGATTATTTTAGTTAATAGGCGGGATGACGGGTGTTTTTCAAAGAAATATTATATTTGTAAATTTAGTTTCAATTAGTTTTAACCTTTGCATAACAATTTGAAACTTCGCTGACGATATACGTTTTAATTATCAAAACAGCGCCATCTATCATCAAATGAAAAAAACCTACATTTTGCCATCAGTAACTAATAAATTATGTAAATAACTTACATTTATATGTTTAAATAATTACATTAATAAAATTATTTTAAAATCCTAAGTCTTAATTTAATCGTTATTTCATTTTAAAAGTGCAATAATTAAAATTTAAAAAATAATAGATAAAAGTGACATCTATTATCTAAAAGCATCATGACATCATCTATCAAACGTAATATGAACATTTATATTATTTTGAACCAAAAAACATATCAATTTTCATATGTTTAGTACTATATCTGTATATAAACTGATTAAAACTGATCCGTCCTGCAATTATTGCAAAATTCTCATGAAATCATTGTTTCGTGAAATGGTGTTATCTCATGATATTTATCACTGTTTGTTGACCATGTCATAATATATAGCTTAGCCAAACAAAGAATAGAAATCGTTTAACGATATCACTAACTTAACACAATATTGCTATTTCATGACAATATCTTCATATCGTCAAATAGTTTTTCACCGCTAGCGGCGCTGATAGCGTGTTTTTAACGGAAACAGATTTTTAACAGGATCAACATCACTTATTGCCTTTTTATATAATAAATGAATGTTCCCGGTTTTGGGGTGGCTCTTGAGCCTTCTTTCTTCTATAGCCGATATTACTAGATAGTATAGTTTTGACTTTCATAGTATTAATGTAATATAGCGCCCTCTACTTTCTCTAAATAAACTAATGGTAAGTAACTGATAAAATTAAATTTTAGTATGCTACCGAATTCTTATTCGTGCAGCATCAAAAATTGTCACACTTAAAAATATCTAGACCGGTGGTCATTATCGGGATTATTTATCACAATAACCACGTTTGGCAAAATGGCTAACAACACTGTTATATACAAAACTGAGATTAGGAGAGAAGCTCTTTAGTATAATATATTGTTTGTCTATAGGCATAGGTTTCATTTTACCTCTGTTAGTTTTCCTCCATCGCCTCTTAGGACACAGACACACACGGAACGATATGAGGTGGCTGATTCTCTTTCGCCGCCACAACAAGGCGAATATTTTTCTGCTTTCGATCATGAGTGTAGTTCTACCCACGTTCACTGCGAATAGAACTTCATTTGCAATAAAAGTAATCATAAGGATTTTAGCGTGTTTAATTTTAACTGTTATAATTGATGACGTTTCGGGCAATATACAGAACCCATGGAGATGCGGCGGGGGCTTATTTTTTGTCTATCAGATCTGATATCATGGTTGGGACGATACTCAACATGTTGACACACTTTCAGACTTCTCGGAGCGTCGGTGCTTCACATCAGCAATACGTTGTTTTACGCAAATTTTTATGGAACTTTCTTTCAAAGATATGTTTTGTGCAACCCGCTTAAATAGAAGTTAAAATGTAACGTAATTTATTACAATTTGTTTTATCATATGTGTAGTATTCATCATTATCAGAACTGCATTTATGAAATGTTGAAGTCTACTCGAACGTAGAAAAAAAATCAGAATCTATTTTATGGTGCCAATCAATATAAAATGGAAACAAAGATATGAATCAAGTATCGCATATAAGACCATGAACTCATCATTATTATGATAAAAATAAATTATTAATGAATGTAAAGAGTAAATAATAATAGTAAATTTGGATTCCAAAACTATTTATCTTTGTTATGGATAGATACATCGGAAGACAGGTCCAATATAAAAAAATTGTGGATATTTCTAGACATATGATATTAATGCAATTCTGAAAAACTTATTTCTGCACGTGTCCCTCAATCATCTGGGTCCAATAGTCTTTGGGAATTCAAAAAATTCTTTGAAAAACTGACATAGATACACAGACACCGACTTGACTCTAAAAGTGATCGCACTTTACTAAATTTGGCGTGGAATACATTTAATGACGTTTCTAAAAAAGAAGACCACGCGAGCGAAGCCGCGGGTAAAAAGCTAGTTATAAATATAACTCATTTCTTGAAGCAGAGTTAAATGAAACAAGTGATATCGTGTTTTTACAATATAAATGGATTCCTTACTGCAGCTTCCTATCGCACCTCAATGTTTTACACAAAGAATAGTCTGTCCCTCTTTATTAAATAATAAATTATCTCTTTTGCATTTCACTGGTTCTAGAATTTTACGGCATGCCGAATAAGCACTATTATAGTGTAATAAGGTTTCAATGTAGTAGTGCATTAGGCTTTATGCCGATGTCATTAAAAATAAAAAATATATCATTCTCTTACATTGTAGCCTATAAAAGTCCACTGCTGAATGCTGAAAGTCTCCCACATAAATTGCCTTATAGAGAGATTTGCCATGGTTGCGCTGGCAGGCGGATTGAAGTTCTCCTGTTTCACATTCCCTCTATCGTCTCTTACGATACCCACTGGTCGATATGCGGTAGCGGATATCCTTACACCGCACCGCCACTACAAACTAATATATATACTCTATACAAATAAATAAAATTGAAGTATCTGTTTGTAATGTTAAAATCATAGCTTTTCACTAAATGCACATGAAAGTATATACGGTACTAATAACAAAAAAAAATTAAACATTTTTGTCT
The DNA here is from genome assembly GCA_963668995.1 of Parnassius mnemosyne. Classification (NCBI taxonomy): domain Eukaryota; kingdom Metazoa; phylum Arthropoda; class Insecta; order Lepidoptera; family Papilionidae; genus Parnassius; species Parnassius mnemosyne. The sequence goes on from CAVLGL010000057.1 coordinate 5,650,714, forward strand.
GTCTGTCTGTATGTCGATCTGTTTGTTCCGACTAACCTCCGAAACGGCTGGACCGATTTTGACGGGACTTTCACTGACAGATAGCTGATATTACGAATATAAGGAGTCACTTAGGATACTTTTATTTTAGAAAAACAATCAGTGTTCCACGCAAAAACATTAAAACCCTTGAAAGTCGCGAGGGACAGTTATTTTATCAATGAAATAATAATTAATATTAGTAAATAATAGAGTAGAAATAAATTCAAACATAAATTATAACGTCTGTAATTGTATAAATGTATATGTTACGGATAAAATTCGAAATGCGGTTTGCCAGTTAGAACTAGATGCAGCCTCTTGCGTTTGGTTAAACTTAGGTGTATCATATATAACTTATAAATTAGATAAATATCTACGGTTTTGGCAACTGCACCTTATGATACCTACTTATCTTATCTGTGCTTTTACAAATTTAACAGTACACCTAAATTTAACCAACTACTGCTGGACGCACCTAGTGCTAACCGGCAAGAGCTAGATGTAACCACACTTCGGCTTTTAGCCGTAACATATATACACCACATACGCTTACGAATATAGTCATCGCCGCTGTTATAAATGCGGAAACTGCGTAATGCGTAAATTTTACTAAACGTAAATTTTACTAAACGTTTTCTACGTGGTAGAGCCATGCTGCAGCTATATTATGGTTGTAGCACGACTGGGTCGGCTCGAACGGGGAAGGACCACGCTCTCACAGAAAACCAGCGTAAAATAGCAGCTTAACGCTGCTGTGTTTCGTATGGTGAGTGTAGAGAACCGGAGACCCTTTTTACTGGCAAAGAGGCATTCCATCTTAGTCCTCACGGATGACAACGCATCTGCATCTTGAGTCTTTATTGAGGATAGATGTAGATTTCTATGGGTCACAGTAACCACTTACCATCAGGTGGACTGTGTGATCGTTTGTCACCCTATCCTACAAAAAAAAAGGTTTTTTTTTTTCTTCAATAGGGTCTTGGATATTGTTATTAAGTCACGAAAATTCTGCCAAGTCGGATCTTAGATCTATCAAATTTCGTCTCCTCTGTGAGAGAGGCGATTGGCGCTTTATGTGACTATGTATAATAGTAAATAAATATTACCGTTTTTAAATTTTTTCACTAAAGTTTACTCGTATGACCGCTTATTACTGTTAGAATGTATTGTTTTGTTGGGGTAGGTGGCGTATGACCACAGCCATCCTCTGAACATCACTACAATATTATGTATTAAATATATTAAAATATATTACGTGTAAATTGTTTTTTTTTCAAACATTACCTCCACATTAGGATTTTCTCCTGTATCGCGGAGGCAGTTCACATACATAAATTTCACTAGGACAAACATCCAGACCAGGAACAATTATTTGTAGGCCATAAAAATACTTGTTCCGTGCGGGATTCGAACCCGCGGTCCTTAGCGCTGCAACTCATTGCAAAGCCAATGCGCCACGGAGCCGTCTTATTATATATCTTAGCCTGTTTATTTAATAGATGATAAATATTGAATAATTTGTACATAAAAAATTCAGATGAGAATATTTTCTTGTTTCGTACTTTTAGAGCGTGATTTTTCAATTATCTGTTTTTAGTTTCTGAACTGACTTTTTATTTCGATTTTATATTATCATCCCATCGAGTTCAAATCTTACAAAAGTCAAAATTCAAAATTAAATAATTGCACTTGTATGTATTAAAATTAACTAATTTGTAATTAATTTATAGACAGACACCTAGACAACTTAGACTTTTCGTCAAATAAGTTATAAACCGGTTCTAGTATAAATCTCCATTCTTTACTTCATCGCACTCGCTGCTCTTATCAAAATTAAATTTGATAAACAGCCTTCAGGGAGCATTGAGACTCATTCTGGGCATACGTTGGTCGATTTATTATTATTTATTACAGTACTTTGACACACTGGTCAATAAACCAGTAATAAAATTAAATTTATGTTGCAAGGATAAGTTTAAGGAATCGCCCGCTGCGCAGGCGTTTACTAGAAACTTCTAACAAATTCCAACTAAATCTACAGCAAAAGACAACAAGAATTTATACTATCCCACCTTTATATACATATAAGTGCCTACATTACAAATGATATTACTTTCTTTACAGCCTCACAGAATATCAGCCGTAAAATAGAAGGTTAACGCTGCTGTGTTTTGTATGGTGAGTGTAGATGTGTAGCTTCGGTCCAATCCTGTTTCGTGGTCGCTCTGTCGCTTCTTATAACGCCCATGGGATGATATGGAGTACTGGATATACTGACGCCACCTCCATACTGGCGTGATCATTGATATACCACCAACAATAACTTATTAATATAGTTATTTATAAAATCACATTAAATATCACAAAAGAAGTGAACATGAGCGATCAAAGAAAAAAAGAAATTTATGGAACGAGGAAAATTGTCACGGAATAAATAGAGCATTTGTTTAATTCTTTTTAAATGTGGTTAAGATGCTTTGTATCTTTAAATTAGGACCGTTTTAAAGTAAATTAAAACGCCATTAATTTAAGGAATGTTTAAAAATAATAATATTAAACGTCATAAATTTAATTCGCTTCGCCACTTACAAAAGCGGCGCGTACGAGTTGTCTGGTATCGATGTTTTCACAACATGGCCGACACGCAATCAACGTTGAGATACGTTCCATCAGAATATGCCGGCAAAGGCTCAAGTGTATGTTGCCTGTGAAATAGGATGTGAAATTAGACGCCGTTATTAATTGAGAATTAATTCAAAATTGATTGGTGTCTCCGTCGATTAATTCAATATTTACAAAGGTTATTTAGGCTTTCGTGAAATACATAGATTACTATGTGGCATGTTAAACCAACAAAGGAAGAAAGACAAAAATTTGTTGTCTGAGAGAGTCCAAAACAGACTTATTGCATTCGGCAATAAGGCTTAGGTTTCGAATGGTGAGAAAGGAAAATTATTGTACATGATTACACTATTTATCTAGAAGCAGCTTTTTTGTAAATTTTTTTTTTATAAATAATAGGGTGACAATCGATCATACAGTCCACCTGCAGGGCTAGCATGGGCAGGAGACAATTTTATCCCTGGGGAAAGGAGAAAATGTTTATCCCCTCGCTTAGTTTTATTCACCCTTCGAGCATGGGCACACCGGTGGATATAATATCCACAGTAGATAGAATGGGAGATAGAAGTAGACTTGGATAGATTTTTTATATGAATGTAAACTTGAAACCCACGTTCAATGAAATAGGATAGAATTGTCCCTTTTAAATGTCAAAAAGCATAATTGTTTATCTTTCAATTGGCTCCATGCTACGGACGGTGGATATATGTCTACTCGTTATGTCAAACGGGGATATACTTCTCGCCGTTGCCGTGCTTTGGCATAGGGACAAGATAATTTTATCTCTTGTGAGTGGTCATAATCGGGGGATAAAAATTTTGTCCCCAGCCCATGCTAGCCGTGCTGATTGTATGTGGTTATTGTAGCCCATAGACATCTACATCTATCCTCGTTTGTGAATCAAAATGCAGTTGCGTTGTCACTCGTCAGGACTAAGATGGAATATATTTCCAGTAAAAAGGGTGTCCGGTTCTCTACACGATCTCTCACCATACGAAATACAGCAGCATTAAACTGCTATTTTACGCTGGTATTCTGTGAGAACTAGGAAAGGACCATCCTTTCCTGGTCGAACCGACCCATCCTATAACTATACTACAAATATAGCTGCAGCATGGCTCTACAACCCATGACATATAGAAATGGTGAAAAATAAGTATATAGTTCACTTGATGGTATGTGGATAATATAATTCATAGAAAAATAAATCTATCACCGATTATAAAGCAAAAAGTGGATGCGTTTTCACCCCTGGCGACAAAGATAAAAATGTAGCATGTGGCAGTAAATAAAATACGTTAGAACTAAATATACGAATACACTTTACTAAACGTTACAAAAGAAAATAAAAAAAACATACAAAGCATTGTAACTATAAACGGATAAGAAAAAAAATAAAAAAGAGAAAAAGGCTTCGTTAAACGTAGATTGCAAGAGAATACTTAAGCTATAAAATATCCTCCGACTTCAAAGCACTTTTAAAGTATCGCATTACAAAATGCACTACACCTTTGTAGAAAGCGCTCTTTAAGTTGTGTGTTTGGAAATTGTAGATAAGAAGAAGAAGAAGAAGATAAGAGTTTTATTTTTAACTAAGTCTCCACTCTACAAAATTCAGGTTTGCCAACGCGCTTGCCAAGCTTGTCCTCAAATTTTTTTATAGGATAAGGATGACAAACGAGAACACAGTACACCTGATGGTAAGTGATTGCTGTGGCCCACAGACATCTACATCTATCCTCGTTTGCGAATCAAAATGTAGATGCGCTGTCAGCCGTGAGGACTAAGATGGAATGCCTCATATCCAGTAAAAAGGGTCTCCGGTTCTCTACACTCACCACACGAAACACAGCAGCATTAATACCTAATATTACATAATTTTACGCTGGTATTCTGTGAGAGCGTGCTCCTTCCCCGGTCGAGCCGACCCATTCGTGCTACAACAATACTAGTAATATAGCTGCAACATGGTTTTACAACGTAAAGGAAAAATATGACAAATATGAGACAATATATCAGGGAGGCCCGTGTCTGTGTACAGCATACATTGTGACTTTCAATAGACTGTAATGACCAATTGAATGAATTCTCGGCATCAGTTGTTTTTCTTCGTAATATGTTAAATTGTAGATGTTTTATTCGTTTCAAACAAAACAATCAAAAATATATAAATATATTTTGTGTCGAAAACCTACATGGGTGCGCCCACCGCAACTCAAACTAAAGAAACATTCATTTTCATATGTATAAAGACTAATTGCATTGCATATAGATATATACATCACTCACCTTCGATTTGCCGACGATATAGTCCTTATGGCAGAATCGCTGGAGGACCTAAGCACTATGCTCAATGACCTCAATAGTGTTTCCCAACGGATAGGTCTTAAGATGAACATGGACAAAACAAAGATCATGTTTAATGTCCATGTCACACATATGCCGGTAGTTGTTGGGAGCACTAAGCTCGAAGTTGTTGACGAGTATGTTTACCTGGGACAAATAGTCCGATTAGGTAAGTCCAACTTCGACCGAGAGGTCAATCGACGGATTCGACTCTAGTGGGCAGCGTTCGGGAAATTACGGCAGATCTTCTCGTCAGATATACCTCAAAACCTTAAAACGAAATTGTACAACCAGTGCGTGTTGCCAGTGATGACTTACGGATCTGAGACGTGGTCGTTCACTGCTGGCCGTATGAGGAAGTTCAAGGTCGCTCAGCGAGCTATGGAGAGGGTTATGCTCGGGGTTTCTCTGCGTGATAAACTTAGGAATGAGGAAATCCGCAGTAGAATCAGAGTAACCCACAAAGCCCAACGGATTAGTAAGCTGAAGTGGCATTGGGCCGGTCATATAGCTCGAAGAACCGACAACCGATGGGGAAGAAAGGTTCTTGAGTGGCAGCCTCGTACCGGTAGGCGAAGTGTAGGGTGACCCCTCACGAGATGGAGTGACGACCTGGTAAGACATGCAGGAAGTCGATGGATGCAGGTGGCTCAGGACCGTGCTTTGTGGCATTCCTTGGGGGAGGCCTATGTTCAGCAGTGGACTTATGAAAGGCTGTAATGATGATGATGATGATGATGAATGATATATTTAATATTAAGAGAGTGTAGAATTAAGCCACTAATCCATATTGTCACATGGGTGTCGTAAGAGACGATAGAGGGAAAGAGAAACAAACAAAAGAAGATGTGCAGCAGCATCTTTCTAATAACAAGTTAAAAAAACTGCGGTTGTCAACCCTCCTACCAAGCGTGGTTATTATAGCAAATATTTCTCAATAAGGCAATCTACGAAGGCCTAGCTAGGCCTGCCAAAACTTCAGCAGTGGTCTTTTGATAGGATGTAACGATAAACCTTCATGATGCTTAGGAGTGGTTCACGACAGTAGTCGAGTGGCCGATTCAAGTCAACAACTTTTTGAGTACTTGATCTTAACACTTTCTTCAACCTACTATTACTAATTTAGCTTGAAAACGTTTTTTTAATACTATTTTAAGCCAGTGCATGACTACTATCCTACCTGATTGTAAGTGGTGATGCAATCGAAGACAGTAAAGTGCACTAATTTAGCTGAACGTAAGCCTATTCACTCTTACCTTGAAAACACCTACATTTTAATCGGATGGAAGATGGTGGAAAATTATTTCATTCCTTTATTTACGCATTATTCAAATGCGTGCTACGTCAACAACAAGGGGAATCAGCCAAGCATCTGGTGATTGGATGATGGAACGGATAAAGAGCAATTAAGTCATGCACGTATTTTATATCATACAACATCGCTTGGTGGCATAGCAATAAGGTATAATGTTATACAAGCTAAAGTTTTAATCTGCCAACATTTGTTAATGAAACTTTTCTACAACAACATACAAACTCAGAGCGAGATTAAACGCTCGCTGCTTACACTGGATGTGATGTATTTTTAGTGTGGTAACATTTACCGGCTATATTTCTAACACTCGAGAAGGAAGAAGTTTTAAAGTCAATGGATAATTTACGTCAATCGTTCTTTATATACTTTGTTAAATATCTATCTCATTGTTCTGGTGTTCGTAACCTCGACTGCTGCGCATGAGATCCCAAGACGGTGTCAGTTGGGCCAGAATTAGTTTTAGTAGCCCAAAGTCAAAAAGTTGGCGGTGTTTTTCCCATGTGAAAAGCACAAAAAGCTGTTGGTCCTGCGCCTAAATTGTCTCCGGTCTTGTTAGATTGCCGTCTCATCGGACCATGAGAGTGAAATAATAGAGAGTACACTTGTGCTTGCCTACATAATTGTACACTATAATTCCGTCCTTGCAGATAGCTAGACCCGATGAAACTGGCCACCATGACCGTATTATTAAATATAATCATAAATTTCATATTCAAGTTTTAAAAATGCGTTTTCAACATCGATTATTGTCACAAAACTAACAAAATGTTTTGAAATAATGTCCCTAATCATCAACATCAACTGCTGGACATAAGCTTCTTGACTTGGCAATAGTTAACAGGCGTGTCGCTCCTTTGACGCTGGTTATATCCATCAGAAATGGATTTTTTTAATATTTTCCACAGTTTTGTACGTAGTAAAGCCATGCTGCAGCTATATTAGTAGTATAGTTGTTGCACAAATGGGTCAGCTCGAACGGGGAAGGATCACGCTCTCACAGAAAATCGGCGTAAAATAGCAACGTAACACTACTGTGTTTCGTATGGTGAGTGTAGAGCACCTTTTTACTGGAAGCGAGTCATTCCATCTTAGTCCTCACGGGTGACAACGCATCTGCATCTGGAATCTTTATTGAGGGTAGATGTAGATGTCTATGGGTTACAGTAACCACTTACCATCAGGTGGACTGTGTGCTCGTTTGTCACCCTATACTATAACACAAAAGTTAACTCTTACGGAATCCACGGCACAAATTGGGGTGGTGGATATCCTTACAGAGAGTCGTTGCCGTCCGTCGCTTTTTAAACGAGGAAAGGAAGCAATTAAAATATTAAACTCTTTAATATTCTTTTTAAAAAACTTTCTTTCTACACTAGATCCTTCACGTGTATCTTGGGAAAGTTTTACATAAATTTAAAGCTCATGTAAAAATATTCTTTAGAAATGAAGTAAGTATATCACAAAATAGATGATTATTTAGAATAATGGAATTACGTGAATATAATAAATTCCCTTAGACTAAGTACTTTTTTACTTATATGTCATTGTCATCATCATTACAAGTTACAACCCTTCACAAGTCCACTGCTGAACATAGGCCTCCCCCAAGTTATGCCACAAAGCACGGGCCTGAACCACCTGCATCCCTCGGCTTCCTGCAGGTCTTACCAGGTCGCCACTACATCTAGTCAGCCACTCGAGAACCTCTTTTCCCCATCGGTTGTCGGTATGTATATATTACAAGGTATAATTGTGACTGTGAGAAGAAAAATTGTTTACTAGTGAATTTTTTTGCCGCTAGGTTATTCTCACAAGATTAGCGACAAACAAAATTCAGTAGGAACTTGTTTAAACGATGGCCTAGCTTTCTTGACCGTCACTACATAGTACTTTAGTATAAGTACTATAGTACTAGATCGTAGTACTCTTTTCTGTCTGGGAATTCGACTGGTTAGGTACCTCCGTCTTACTTAATTCTGCCGCCAAATAGCACTACCTGCACTGATGTTATCCGATGCGTGGGGTATAGAGAGTTTAGTGTAGAAACTATGAGGCAATACATCTTAGTCCTTTTAGGAGTAGTCCATAGACATCTACATCTATCCTCGATTACAGATGCGTTGTCACCCGTTAAGACTAAGTTGGCATGCCTCGTTTCCAGTAAAAAGGGTCTCCGGTTCTCTACACTCACCATATGAAATACAGCAGCGTTAAGCTGCTATTTTACGCTAGTATTCTGTAACCGTGGTCCTTCCCCGGTCGAGCCCACCCATAAGTACTACAACTATACCAGTAATACAGCTGCAGCATGGCTCTACAACGTTAAAAATTTGACTTTGAAATTACCCATGTAATAATATCCACTACACCATTTTATCCCGAAACATATTATCCGGAAACTGAAACAAAAAATGGGCAACAGCGTTTTTATAAGCAACAGATCATTGTTATAAAAAAAACTGCGGTTGCTCACCCGACTGTATCTGGCAGTGGACTATGTTCAGCGGTGAAATTTGGATGGGATATAATGAATGAATGACAGTCAGAGTGACAAACAAGCACACAGTGTCGACCACGCACACATATCTTGAATCTAAATAACACCACATTCATAGATTCTACCACTATGAGGTACTCTATGGGATTTGGATGGAATATAAAGAATATATATACATGGTAAAGCCATGCTATAGCTATATTTATGATATAGTTGTAGCACATATATATAGTATTCTGTGAGAACGTGGTCGTTCCCCGATAGAGCGTTCCATTCGTTTGAAAAATTAAATTGACGACGACTTCTGTTTTACAAGAATATGGCAAGTTTTTTTTTTATAGGATAAGGGTGACAAACGAGCACACAGTCCACCTGATAGTAAGTAGTTGTTGTGGCCCATAGACATCTACATTTATCCTCGATTACGTATCAAAATGTAGATGGGTTGTCACCCCTGAGGACTAAGATGGAATGGATGCCTCGTTTCCAGTAAAAAGGGTATCCGGTTCCCTACACTCACCATACGCAACACAGCAGCGTTAAGCTGCTACTTTACTATGGTATTCTGTGAGAGCGTGGTCCTTTCCCGGTCGAACCGACCCGTTCGTGTTACGTACAAAAATGTGTATTACGTACAAAAAGTAAAGTTACAAATTTTATAAATTTTTAAGTATATTTGGTTATGTTTGAACATTGATCAACGTATTAAATGTCGAGTTATGGATTGTTACCGATTGATTAAGGAAGTAATATTTCTTACCCGATATTAAAATTACAAATAGATTTCTCTCAGATGCGACACATACCTGTAAACAATGAAACAATTTTTAAGTATAGAACAGAATAATTTTTAATCAAACAGGTACATAGATTATTAATAAAGGCCATATAGAGGCGACAGATATTAAATATTTAAGCAAACAAGAAGTATGCATCTAAAGATTCTTCTTTCTTCGTCTTCAGAGTGTTACTCGATTCATGGTAAAGACTGTTTAGGAAAAAAATCTCATGCCCTCATTACATCAAATTAAATAACATCAAAGAACTCAGAAATATATTTATGATGTACAAATTTCCTTATACATACTCCACCTACATACATGTACTAGTGCGGCCCTAGCGGGAAAACCGAATTAATTTCGTTGAAATGATAATTATTTCTTTCAAGTTTAATATCTTTGATGTAATGTTATATAACATTATGTAAATGTAATATAAAATATATTATTTTAAATATATAAAATTAATCCCGATATATTTTGAAATCATAATTTCAAAGAGGCCATCGGCAAACAAGTTTAAGTTCATTAATAGAATCAGGCGTTACTTTGCAGAACTCCATTATATTAAAGTTGGTAAAAAATTACTTCTCCTACATCCGCTCGATAAAATAAAATGATGTGTCTTACCTAGTTTGAAGAGCACCTACTGCCCTCCGTCAATTGCGTCAGTGGTGACGGGGATAGTGGGGGGACTAATTTTTTACCAACTTTAAGTTGAAGTTCCTTATGAAATCCAAATCTCTATCATCTTGCTACTGTGGTAGAGGAAATCAAAATATTTAGCAATTTTATATCCCACATACAAAACGCTGATGATGTATGGATATTGATGATATCCTAGATGATCTCTTTTTCTGCCTAGGTTTCCATATGGATAAGTTTCACCCACTAACCTATGTGTAACATTCTTTCACCACTTGTGTTATGATCTGGTGTAAAGAGACCCAGTTTAATTACAAACTATAAATTAGAAGCTTGCAAGAACGAAGAGATTCGCAATATAGCAGGTTTGAAAGATGACCTTATCACAAAAATTGATAAGGGCATGCTTCGATGGTTTAGGCACGTTGAGCGAATGAGTGAAGACCTAATGGTGAAGAAAATATATAGCGCGAAAGTAAATATTAAAAGGTGTCGAGGTAGACCAAGACTAACTTTCGAAGACCATGTGAGCAAATTGCTCGAAGAGGGGAGGGTCAAGAGTACTTGGATACCTAGACGTGCATGTATGAAGAAGATAATGAATGTGAAAAAAGCGAAAGAGGTATGTAAGGATCGTTACGCTTGGCGATCTGTTCTATCTGGCTACCCCGTCAGGGATTGTGCGTGAAGATAAGTATAAGTAAGTACAAGTACAAGTGTTCATGGATTGCAATAATCACTTGCCATCAGAAAGATTTGTGACTTTTAGTGACTATTTTATTTATAAAAAATAGCACTATACCCGTTTGAATGGCTACTGATGACCAACTTCAAATAAAAATGATACAAGTGGAGGAGTTTTTTCCAGAAATGTACCAAAGGCTGGAAATTTCCACCCTATAGGGCAATGTATGTGAGGCCTATGTTCAGCAGTGCACTTTTAATATCCTGTGGTACCGTACCGCTACCGAGTGGTAACGGTACCACAGGATGGTACTTACATAGACGAACTCCTATACTAGCAGCTAGGGACTAGAAACCTTTTCACGTGGTAAAATTATTGTGTTATAATCAGTTATAATACTATCACTACTACAGTTATCACAAGTCCACTGCTGAAGGTCCGGTCGTCACTCCTTCCAGTAGGGGTCGTCCTATATTGCGATTGCTTTTACAAAGCTACCAGCAGCTTATTGTCAATTGATCATCTAATAAAAATTGGTTGTAAAATGTATTTTATTAAACTTATTAATTGTAAGTTCCTATATTGAGGAATATTTTTGTTCCTATAAATGAGAGGAAAGATAGTTTAGAAAAATTTAATAATGCTGATACAAATGAGGTAAGTTGTAATTAAAATTCATAGCGAAATAGCTTTGAACTAGAAGACGACGTGTTCATGAATAAGGCGCTCAGTTAGAAGACAGCTCACGTTCGAATTCTGAATTAAAACTAACAGTGTTATGTTAGAATAATGTATTACTGTATAAAATAAATTGAATGAAGAAAAATTTAATAAATCAAACTGAGTAGAATGAGATATAGTTTAAGGAAAAAGAATAGAGTCAGGATTTGAAAGAACGTGAGACGTTTTTTTTTTAAGTCAGAGTAGTTGTATTTTCATACATACATAATATGTTGTCCATGTTATCGGATTAAAGCTTTAAAATCCTTCTTTGTGATTTGACGTACCAACTCTCTCTTTCTTTTTCTCTCTCCTTCTCTTTCTCTCTTTCTCATTTCGTTATTTCCTTTTATAATTACTGATCTGTCACTTAAACTGTTGTTTTTGTACAATATTGATACGTGACGCAGCTGCAATAAAGCTCACTACAGCTGGATTGTGACTGCAGCGCAATTAGATCATCTCAGTCGGAGATGAACCACTCTCTCAGATGATACCCACTTATAATGTTTTGAATGGTCTTTCATTTTTTATTGGGGGATATGCGCGTATAGATCACAACATCCTCTTACCATCAAATTGTTTATTCACCCGTTTCGTGTTTACACCCTATATCGTTGTACTATTATTTATTCTGTGTTTATAAATGTACAAAAAACATATATAATTAATAGAATCAGGCGTTACTTTGCGGAAATCCATTATATAAAAGCTTTTAGAAAAATTTACTTCGCAAATATCCGCGATATAAAATGCACTATCCCCGTCACCACTAATCCCAGCACCGCTACTCACAACACCACTACACTAAGCAAGATACACCACTGACGATAATACGACACGTGTTTCGCCTCTACACGAGGCATCCTCAGGTGATATAGACTCTATAGTGGCTAACCGCTAAGTGAGCGGCGAGCCAAAACAAGTGCCTTTTATACAGACCGATGACGCAACCGCTTTCTACTTAAGGAGCGAGCGACTGCGACTACTTAATCATGCGATAAAACATGCGACCAATCACCGCTGGACTTACGCAGCCGTTTGTAAAATTAAAAACAAACCGCCGCGCAACGCCCACCCTCCAACCACGCAACCAATCATCGATCACCGTGAGGGTGACAAACGACCATATTGCGAAGCTCTCTATTATTAGAGAGCAGGCTTAAAGATCTTAAATATCTTTCTTTCTTTCTTATTTTCTTTTTTCGTGCTCTTCATACTTAGGTAAGACACATCATTTTATTTTATAACGCGGATATTTCCGAATTAAATTTTTCTAAAAGCTTTTACAAAAAACATATGTTTAGGTTTTAATATTATTTACATTTCACCCTATCCTTTATCTTTCTGATGTCGTATGCGATTGAGTCGATTTTATATGTCCTTCAAATGACGTTTTTTTCACGGTGATAGTAAATCATTTAAAATTACAAGTAAATAACGTAATATTAAGAGTTGCGAGGCTTATGTTCAGCAGTGGACTTATGAAAGGCTGTAATGATGATGATGATGATAATGATGAATGATATATTTAATATTAAAAGAGTGTAGAATTAAGGCACTAATCCATATTGTCACATGGGTGTCGTAAGAGGCGATAGAGGGAAAGGGAAACAAACAAAAGAAGATGTGCAGCAGCATCTTTCTAATAACAAATAAAAAAACTGCGGTTGTCAACCCCCCTACCAAGCGTGGTTATTATAGCAAATATTCCTCTATGTAAGGCAATCTACAAAGGCCTAACTAGGCCTGCTAAAACTTCAGCAGTGGTCTTTTGATAGGATGTAACGATAAACCTTCATGATGCTTAGGAGTGGTTCACGACAGTAGTCGAGTGGCCGATTCAAGTCAACAACTTTTTGAGTACTTGATCTTAACACTTTCTTCAACCTACTATTACTAATTTAGCTTGAAAACGTTTTTTTAATACTATTTTAAGCCAGTGCGTGACTACTATCCTACCTGATTGTAAGTGGTGATGCAATCGAAGACAGTAAAGTGCACTAATTTAGCTGAACGTAAGCCTATTCACTCTTACCTTGAAAACACCTACATTTTAATCGGATGGAAGATGGTGGAAAATTATTTCATTCCTTTATTTACGCATTATTCAAATGCGTGCTACGTCAACAACAAGGGGAATCAGCCAAGCATCTGGTGATTGGATGATGGAACGGAGAAAGAGCAATTAAGTCATGCACGTATTTTATATCATACTCGTACAACATCGTTTGGTGGCATAGCAGTAAGGTATAATGTTATACAAGCTAAAGTTTTAATCTGCCAACATTTGTTAATGAAACTTTTCTACAACAACATACAAACTCAGAGCGTGATTAAATGTTCGCTGCTTACACTGGATGTGATGTATTTTTAGTGTGGTAACATTTACCGGCTATATTTCTAACACTCGACAAGGAAGAAGTTTTAAAGTCAAGGGATAATTTACGTCAATCGTTCTTTATATACTTTGTTAAATATCTATCTCATTGTTCTGGTGTTCGTAACCTCGACTGCTACGTATGAGATCCCAAGACGGTGTCAGTTGGGCCAGAATTAGTTTTAGTAGCCCAAAGTCAAAAAGTTGGCGGTGTTTTTCCCATGTGAAAAGCACGAAAAGCTGTTGGTCCTGCGGCTAAATTGTCTCCGGTCTTGTTAGATTGCCGTTTCATCGGACCATGAGAGTGAAATAATAGAGAGTACACTTGCGCTTGTATACATAATTGTACACTACAATTCCCTCCTTGCAGATAGCTAGACCCAATGAAACTGGCCACCATGACTTAAATATAATCATAAATTTCGTATTAAATTTTATTAATGCATTTTTAACATCGATCATTGTCACAAAAATAAAAAAATGTTTTAAAATAAAGTCCCTGATCATCAACATCAACTGCTGGACATAAGCTTCTTGACTTGGCGATAGATACCCGGCGTGTCGCTCCTTTGACGCTGGTTATATTCATCAGAAATTGTTTTTTTTTTAATATTTTCCACAGTTACCTCTTACAGAACCCACGGGACGAATTATGGTGGTGGATTTTCTTACAGATAGTCGTTGCCGTCCGTCGCTTTTTAAACGAGGAAAGGAAGCAATTAAAATATTAAATTCTTTAATATTCTTTTTAAAAAACTTTCTTTCTACACTAGATCCTTCACGTGTATCTTGGGAACGTTTTACATAAATTTAAAGCGCATGTAAAAATATTCTTTAGAAATGAAGTATATCATCAAATAGATGATTATTAAGAATATAAGAATTACGTAAATATAATGAATTCCCTTAGACTAAGTACTTTTTTACTTATATATCATCATCATCATCATTACAAGTTACAACCCTTCACAACTCCACTGCTGAACATAGGCCTCCCCCAAGTTATGCCACAAAGCACGGTCCTGAACCACCTGCATCCCTCGGCTTCCTGCATGTCTTATAAGGTCGCCACTACATCTAGTCTGCCACTCAAGAACCTCTTTTCCCCATTGGTAGTCGGTATGTATATATTACAAGGTTTAACTGTGACTGTGAAAAGAAAAATTGTCTACTAGTGAATTTTGCCGCTAGATTTTTCTCAGAAGATTAGCGACAAACGAAATTCAGTAGGAACTTGTTTAAACGATGGCGTAGCTTTCTTGACCGTCACTACACAGTACTTTAGTATAAGTACTATAGTACTAGCTCGTAGTACTCTTTTCTGTCTGGGAATTCGACTGGTTAGGTACCTCCGTCTTACTTAATTCTGCCGCCAAATAGCACTACGTGCACTGATGTTATCCGATGCGTGGGGTATAGAGAGTTTAGTGTTATTACAAAATATGAGGCAATAAATCTTAGTCCTTTTAACTGTAACTACGCGTCGAGCTTTCTTTGTTTGAAGTTTGAAATACAGTAGCTACTTATCGCTTACATTTCAGTATTATAGCAAAATATATATAAAAACAACAATATAGTTATCAATTGTATATATATATATATATCAATATTTTATGTCAATAGTAATATAGTTATCCTCTTTTTATTAAATAAAAGTATATTTTTTATAAGATAAGGGTGACAGACGAGCACACAGTCCACCTGATGGTAAGTGTTTACTGTAGCCCATAGACATCTACATCTATCCTCGATTACAGATGCGTTGTCACCCGTGAGGACTAAGTTGGAATGCCTCGTTTCCAGTAAAAAGTGTCTCCGGTTCTCTACACTCACCGTATGAAACACAGCAGCGTTAAGCTGCTATTTTACGCTGGTATTCTGTAACCATGGTCCTTCCCCGGTCGAGCCCACCCATTAGTGCTACAACTATACCAGTAATACAGCTGCAGTATGGCTCTACAACGTTAAAAATTTGAGTTTGAAATTGCCCATGTAATAATATCCACTACTCCATTTTATCCCGAAACATATTATCCGTAAACTGAAAAAGAAAATGGGCAACAGCGTCTTCATAAGCAACAGATCATTGTTATAAAAAAAACTGCGGTTGCTCACCCGACTGTATCTGGCAGTGGACTATGTTCAGCGGTGAAATTTGGATGGGATATAATGAATGAATGACAGTCAGAGTGACAAACAAGCACACAGTGTCGACTAAGCACACATATCTTGAATCTAAATAACACCACATTCATAGATTCTACCACTATGAGGTACTCTATGGGATTTGGATGGAATATAAAGAATATATATATATACATGGTAGAGTCATGCTGTAGCTATATTTATGATATAGTTGTAGCACATATATATATAGTATTCTGTGAGAACGTGGTCGTTCCCCGATAGAGCGTTCCATTCGTTTGAAAAATTAAATTGACGACGACTTCTGTTTTACAGGAATATGGCAAGTTTTTTTTATAGGATAAGGGTGACAAACGAGCACACAGTCCACCTGATGGTAAGTGGTTGCTGTGGCCCATAGACATCTATATTTATCCTCGGTTACGTATCAAAATGTAGATGGGTTGTCACCCGTGAGGACTAAGATGGAATGCCTCGTTTCCAGTAAAAAGGGTCTCCGGTTCCCTACACTCACCATACGAAACACAGCAGCGTTAAGCTGCTACTTTACTATGGTATTCTGTGAGAGCGTGGTCCTTTCCCGGTCGAGCCAACCCATTCGTGTTACGTACAAAAAGTAAAGTTACAAATTTTATAAATTTTTAAGTATATTTGTTTATGTTTGATCATCGATCAAATTGAGGTGATACTGCAATGAATTTAACGTATTAAATGTCGAGTTATGGATGTTACCGATTAATTAATGAAGTAATATTTCTTACCCGATATTAAAATTACAAATAGATTTCTCTCAGATGCGACACATACCTGTAAACAATGAAACAATTTTTAAGTATAGAACAGAATAATTTTTAATCAAACTGGTACATAGATTATTAAAAAAGACCATATAGAGGCGACAGATATTAAATATTTAAGCAAACAAGAAGTATGCATCTAAAGATTATCTATATATATACTATCTTCTTTCTTCGTCATCAGAGTGTTACTCGATTCATGGTAAAGACTGTTTAGGAAAAAAAATCTCATGCCCTCATTACAGCAAATTAAATAACATCAAAGAACTCAGAAATATATTTATGATGTACAAATTTCCTTATACATACTCCACCTACATACATGTACTAGTGCGACCCTAGCGGGAAAACCGAATTAATTTCGTTGAAATGATAATTATTTCTTTCAAGTTTAATATCTTTGATGTAATGTGGTATAACATTATGTAAAGTTATTATAAAAATGTTTTAAATGTATAAAATTAATCCCCATATATTTTGAAATCATAATTTCAAAGAGGCTATCAGGAAACAAGTTTAAGTTCATTAATAGAATCAGGCGTTTGAAAGATGACCTTATCACAAAAATTGATAAGGGCATGCTTCGATGGTTTGGGCACGTTGAGCGAATGAGTGAAGACCGAATGGTGAAGAAAATATATAGCGCGAAAGTTAACATTAAAAGTTGTCGAGGTAGACCGAGACTAACTTTCGAAGACCATGTGAGCAAATTGCTCGAAGAGGGGAGGGTCAAGAGTACTCGGATACCTAGACGTGCATTTATGAAGAAGATAATGAATCTGAAAGAAGCGAAAGAGGTATGTAAGGATCGTGACACTTGGCGATCTGTTCTATCTGGCTACCCCGTCAGGGATTGTGCGTGAAGATAAGTATAAGTACGAGTAAGTACAAGTACAAGTGTTCATGGATTGCAATAATCACTTGCCATCAGAAAGATTTGTGACTTTTAGTGACTATTTTATTTAAAAAAAATAGCACTATACTCGTTTAAATGGGTACTGATGACCAACTTCAAATAAAAATGATACAAGTGGAGGAGTTTTTTCCAGAAATGTACCAAAGGGTGGAAATTTCCACCCTTTAGGGCAATGTATGGGAGGCCTATGTTCAGCAGTGCACTTTTAATATCCTGTGGTACCGTACCGCTACCGAGTGGTAACGGTACCATAGGATGGTACTTACATAGACGAACTCCTATACTAGCAGCTAGGGACTAGAAACCTTTTCACGTGGTAAAATTGTTGTGTTATCAGTTATAATACTATCACTACTACAGTTATCACAAGTCCACTGCTGAAGGTCCGGCCGTCACTCCTTCCAGTAGGGGTCGTCCTATATTGCCATTGCTTTTACAAAGCTACCAGCAGCTTCCATCAGTTGTCAGTTGATCATCAAATAAAAATTGGTTCATCATTGGTTCACGGTCCTGAGCCACCTGCATCCATCGACTTCCTGCATGTCTTACCAGGTCATCACTCCATCTCGTGGGGGGTCGCCCTACACTTCGCCTACCGGTACGAGGCTGCCACTCGAGAACCTTTCTTCCCCATCGGTTGTCGGTTCTTCGAGCTATATGACCGGCCCACTGCCACTTCAGCTTACTAATCCGTTGGGCTATGTCGGTTACTCTGGTTCTACTGCGGATATACTCATTTCTAAGTTTATCACGCAGAGAAACTCCGAGCATAGCCCTCTCCATAGCTCGCTGAGCGACCTTGAGCTTCCTCATACGGCCAGCAGTGAAGGACCACGTCTCAGTTCCGTAAGTCATCACTGGCAACACGCACTGGTTGTACAATTTCGTTTTAAGGTTTTGAGGTATGTCTGACGAGAAGATGTGTCGTAGCTTCCCGAACGCTGCCCAGCCGAGTTGAATCCGTCGATTGACCTCTCGGTCGAAGTTGGACTTACCTAGTCGGACTATTTGTCCCAGGTAAACATACTCGTCAACAACTTCGAGCTTAGTGCTCCCAACAACTACCAGCATAGGATCATCCGTTGGGAGACACTATTGAGGTCATTGAGCATAGTGGTTAGGTCCTCCAAAAATTGGTTGTAAAATGTATTTTATTAAACTTATTAATTGTAAGTACCTATATTGAGGAATTTTGAAAATTTTGTTCCTATAAATGAGAGGAAAGATAGTTTAGAAAAATTTAATAATGCTGATACAAATGAGGTAAGTTGTAATTAAAATTCATAGCGAAATAGCTTTGAACTAGAAGACGACGTGTTCATGAATAAGGCGCTCAGTTAGAAGACAGCTCACGTTCGAATTCTGAATTAAAACTAACAGTGTTATGTTAGAATAATGTATTACTGTATAAAATAAATTGAATGAAGAAAAATTTAATAAATCAAACTGAGTAGAATGAGATATAGTTTAAGGAAAAAGAATAGAGTCAGGATTTGAAAGAACGTGAGACGTTTCTTAAGTCAGAGTAGTTGTATTTTCATACATACATAATATGTTGTCCATGTTCTCGGATTAAAGCTTTGAAATCCTCCTTTGTGATTTGACGTACCAACTCTCTCTTTCTTTTTCTCTCTCCTTCTCTTTCTCTCTTTCTCATTTCGTTATTTCCTTTTATAATTACTGATCTGTCACTTAAACTGTTGTTTTTGTACAATATTGATCTTTGTGATTTGACGTACCAACTCTCTCTTTCTTTTTCTCTCTCCTTCTCTTTCTCTCTTTCTCATTTCGTTATTTCCTTTTATAATTACTGATCTGTCACTTAAACTGTTGTTTTTGTACAATATTGATACGTGACGCAGCTGCAATAAAGCTCACTACAGCTGGATTGTGACTGCAGCGCAATTAGATCATCTCAGTCGGAGATGGACCACTCTCTCAGATGATACCCACGTGTTTTGAATGGTCTTTAATTTTTTATTGGGGATATGCGCGTATGGATCACAACATCCACTTACCATCAAATCGTTTATTCACCCGTTTCGTGTTTACAACCTATATCGTAGTACTATTATTTATTCTGTTTCTCAATGTACGAGTACAAAATCATATGTTTTGGTTTTAATATTATTTACAGTTCACCCTATCCTTTATCTTTCTGAAGTCGTATGCGATCGAGTCGATTTTGTATGTCCTTCAAATGACGTTTTTTGACGGTGATAGTAAATCATTTAAAATTACAAGTAAATAACGTAATATTAAGAGTTGCCGACGCTTTTAGGTAGGGGTTCCTTGGTGCGCGAAGAACGCAAAAAATAAACGCTGAGTAAAAATAACGCATACACTATACACGTTACGTTATGTGTATTTTTGGTGAGCCTTAACGCGCCGACTCACTGCAGTTGCTTTATTATTTTAAAATAAAAGATTGGAAAAGACAAGATTCATCAATGCATTTATGCTGAGAACTTTCAACTTTACTCCCAATAAAAGATCGCCGGCTTCAGAACATTCACTACTAGGTACCATACGTTTTCGTTGGCTATGATATATGACACTTCGATTAGCATGTGTTATATATGTGTTTTACGTGGTAGAGCCACGCTGCAGCTATATTAGTTGTATAGTTGTAGCACGAATGGGTCGACTCGACCGGGGAAGGACCACGCTCTCACAGATTACCAGCGTGAAATAGTAGCTTAACCCTGCTGTTTCGTATAGTGAGTGTAGAGAACCGGATACCCATTTTACTGGAAACGAGGCATTCCATCTTAGTCCTCACGTGTGACAACGTATCTGTACTTTGATTTACATACGAAGATAGATGAAGACGTCTATGGGCCGCAGCAACCGCTTACCATCAGGTGGACTGTGTTTTTATGTGTTTGTCGCCCTTATACTATAAAAAAATGTGATGAAATCGTATTCTCAAACTTTACCAAAATGTCTTTAAATATCGTCTATTTTTTCTTTTCACCTTTAATATATAATAATAATTAAACACTTTGAGTCATTTCATCTTAGTTCTCAAAGGTGACAACATATCTGTAGCCTTTATTAAATGTTGACTACAGATTGACTGGAGCTTGAAGGACTAAAGTAGCCACTTTCCTAAACATAGGCCATAAGTTCGTTTGTCAATTCAGTTTTATAAAAAAAACATTCTTTATCCCTGCTAATTTCAATAGATGTTTCAGCATTTTGTAAATATGAAATATTTATTTTTATTTATTTCTTCAAACTTACATGCACAAAGTTGTATATATGGCGGACATAATGCCATAGGGCATTCTCTCCCAGTCAATCATTAGGGTAAAGAAACATTATATACAAGAGGCGGTGCAACATCAATCAAAGTAGAAATGTTTAAAAAAATATTGTAGAAAACTATATTTTTTGTAAATTCCAAACGTCCAACGTTTATTACTCAGAAGTTACCTACTGATTTTCGGGTGTATATAAAGTCATCTGCGCTATTTACCGATGCGTACGCTAAACGGATCATATAGTCATTACGCATTCGCGCGCACCAATAAAACCCAGCACACCTAAAATTCAATAACTACTCTGTGATTTTTAATAGTTCGACTTTTGCGTTTGTTTTCTTGTAGGACATTGCGCTTATACGTTGCTTTCATAGATACAAAGGAACATTGTACGTGGTAGAGCGATTCTGCAGCTATAATAATTGTATAGTTGTAGCACGAATGGGTCGGCTCGACCGGGGAAGGACCACGCTCTCACAGAATACTTACGTATAATAGCAGCTCAATGCTGCTGTGTTTCGCATGGTGTGTGTAGGGAACCGGAGACCATTTTTACTGGAAAAGAGGCATTCCATCTTAATCCCCATGGGTGTGTGCATTTTGATTCGCAAACGAGGATATATGTAGATGTCTATGGGCCACAGCAGCCACTTACCATCAGGTTGGCTGTGTGCTCGCTTGTCACCCTTATCCTATAAAAAAAACCTTAGATTAAACGTGCTCAAGGTTGCTACTATGTTTAAAAAAGTATTGATAGGCCTGTTGGTCTAGTGGTTAGTGACCTGACTGCTATGCCGGAGGTCGTGGGTTCGATTCCCACCCAGGACAAATGTTTGTGTGATGAACACGATCATTTGTTCTGTGTCTGGGTGTAATTTATCTATAATATTTATGTATTTAGAAATATATAAGTTTGTTTATCAGTTGTCTAGTACCCATAACACAAGCTCTGCTTAACTTGGGACTAGATGGCGTTGTGTGATAGTTGTGGAATATTATTATTATTATTATTATTATTGTGCATGTAATTGCGTACACGCTTACGAAGTGAACCTTCTTTAGCACATCATTCTTCTTTTAGTTTATATTTTACATAAGTAAATTAAATAATAGTACACTCATGGAACCAGTTGACATTTACCAGAAACCTCCTCTGGAATCGAAGAAATACACACGTGTTTTCTGAGTTTAACCCGTAGGTTGTTAGACAAACCGGGATTTAAGGATCGCATACTAGGACCAGTGTTTCTGCTACATCGACTTAACAGACATAGATAGTCCGTGAGTGCCTCAACGAGCTATTTCATTATCGCTGATCGTGGATGTTTTTGACAAACTACGTGCGGACTATGTCGATGACCCCACGATGATGCCTGCATGAGGAGACGCAACGCAGAGCTCAAGTCTGCCTCAAAATGAATGTGGCACAATTTGGGCCGCATCTCATAAGGCCACGGAGTGAAACATTGCAAGCAAGCGGGACGTTATTTATTTTTAATACCGTACTAAATTTATCCACTAGGCGGATAAAGAAGTGCACTACAATAAATTTAAATATGTTCATAGATAAAACAAATCAAGCTTATTGAAATAAATCATAACCTGTGTAAATACTCATATATATATACATCAGAAATCTCTTTAAATCCAAAAAAATTGCGCTGTTTTAAAACTGTTGTATTTCACTTCTTTGTACGTCCGCTTTCCTTTACGGATGATGGTTCGTGAATATATGTAAAGGGAATTTAACTTTGAGACGTGTCTGTATTGGACAAAGCACGTTTTAGCGCTCTTAGAGCCGATGTAAACTGAAACGAAATATAAATTATATAACTATACACCTATACGCAAAAAATTTAAAAACAACTATGTTGACAACATGATGATAAAAAATTATAAAAAATAATAAGCCATAAATAACTTTTAATGAAAAAGTAATACCGACTTCAAAAACTAAGCAGAGTTAAATAATTTCCACATAACAGCTTCTGAAGTATGTGTTAAGACAGTACAGCGAAGAATTAAAGCACCGAAGCCGATCCAGAAGCAATTAAGTGGAAATAATTTTATTGTGTTTAGTTTTTCAAGTCGGTTTCGGAACAACCATATCTTTTTTACCCATATCTTTCCAAATTTTGAGATGGTTTCTTTCTTCAAATTTATATCGGACCACCTTTGAAACAGACTATTTAATTTAAAAAAATACCTTAGTTCGGTTCTGGTATTTCCGAGAAATCGGTGAAGATTCATAAAAACATAAGCGTCGAATATAAAAACTACGTCTTTTTGAATTCAGATGAAATAAAACATAAACAAAAAATAAACTATTTAAAAAATTTCAACAGCTTATTAAAATTAAAAACAACAATACAATAATTGTTGTTTTATTTATAATAAAAATTTGACTTAAAGAACATACCCTCACTACACTGCTATGGACTATTACGAGTATCTTATTTGTCGTAGCCGGTCGCGAACGCAAGTCATTGAACCATTTATAATAATATTTTTATTACATTTTGAAAAATACTATGCAATAAATATAACACGAATGGTATAATGGAGTCATCGCGACCGAAAATGTAAATGAAAAGCTTTTGTTTTTCATAAGTTCCACATAAGATAAAACAGTCTCGTATAGCTGCAAGTAGCATGATTGTCTAAAAACTCACATACAGACATTCTGCATTATAATATTAGTACAGATTGGTCACATCACATCACAACACAATTATTTTTAAAAAGTAGAAAAAATCTATTCGCACAATAATTTTACATTCACAATGCGCGCAAAACTATAATTTGCTCCGTCCGAAGCGTTCTCCATTGACACACAGTTTACGCCAAACGTAAAACAATCAGACTGGCTACCGGCAGCAGCGTCAAAGGTATCTGGTACTGTGATCCCCAATCGTGATGATCAAGGCATATCATGCCTACAAAAGTAGAGGCTCAATATCCAGCAGTGGACTTTTATGGACTAACGAAGACGAAGAAAGATTTCTATTTTTAACCGACTTAAAAAAGAGGAGGTAATCAATTCGACTGTATGGTCTTTCATGTGTGTTACGTCATAACTTTATACCAAATGAACCGATTTTTTTGTTTCTATTTTTATTTTAAAGCTAGCGCTGCTCACGTGGTCCTATATAAATTTAATCAAGGTCTGACCAGTAGTTTTTGAGTTATTCTTAATAATTTATATTAAAGTCGATTTTACAACCTTTTTTTATTAAACCACTTGTTTTTTATAGAATAAGAATGACAAAAGAGCACACAGTCGACCTGATGGTAAGTGGATGTTTTGGTCCACGGAGATCTACGTTTATATTGGATTAAGAATCAAAATTCAGATACGTTGTCACCCGTGAGGACTAAGATGGAATGCCTCGTTTCCAGTAAAAAGTGTATCCAGTTCTCTACACTCACCATACGCTGGTATGCTGTGAGAGCGTGGTCCTACCCGGTCGAGCCGATGCATTCGTGCTTTAACCATATTACAGCTGCACCGTGACAATACCACGTATAAATAAGTTAATATACGCGATAAAATCCGTAAAATTAGTTTTATTTAAATAATAATATTAGGTTCAACCGCAAAATATTTTACCAACCACGCATGAATTCACACGTGTAACGCCATTTATATTTAATGAAATGGATGTATACCTTGTAAGTCAATACGTCGTAACAAAATAAATCATTATCTTCAAAGTTTTATATCCAAAAGAGCTTATGTGTAAACGAAATGATGAGTAGACTTAGTGGAGGCGTATATCTTTATATACGCCCCCACTAAGTCTACTCATAACGTATTACGGGGGCTACTAACGCGAAACAGATCAACATAAAGTGATGGTACACACTTTGTTATTTTAAAAGAATATATTTATTTATAATGCACTAGCTGATAGCTGGCGCATTGCTGCCGCAAAATAAATGATTATGTAAATATCATTTTAAATTGGGAAGGGCTATATAGTTTAATTGATAATGATAATACATACATTGAACTTGATTTTTTTTTTTAAAAACGTTACCCCCACACTAGGATTTTCTCCTGTGTCGCGGAGGCAGTTTACAAACATAAATTGCACAAGGACAAACATCCAGACTCGGAACAATTATTTGTAGGCCATACAAATACTTGTTCCGTGCGGGATTCGAACCCGCGGCCCCCAGCGCAACAACTGATTGCTAAGCCACTGCGCCACGGAGCCGTCAAATATATTTGACTTTCAAATAAATTTGTCGGTACGATACGCGCGCCACCTACATTAAATTAAGTGTGATATGATAACCTTCGCGCAAGTGCAAGCAATAAGTTGTCAAAGTTTTAGCGCAATCTGATGAACGGTATGGCAGTGCGTAAAATACGAACAAACAATTATTATTTTTTATAGTACTAGCTTTTTATAGGACTAGCGATCTGGACGGCTTCGCACGGGGGATTTCTGGATCTCCACCATAGCGCCACCTATCGGGCCAACTGTAAACCGAAACCATCTAGGTACTCACTCAAACAAAGACAAAAAAATCATCAAAATTGTTCCAGCCATTTAGACGGTGTTCAGTGACAAACACGCGTATAGAAGAGTTAAAATTATATATAAAGATTATCTTTCAATTTCGTCATTAACTTTTAAATCTGTATGTAGTATCATTTTGTTTCTACCCTCTATTTTTGTCATTCAGATTTTGCTTTACGTCGTTGTATGAATACTCATCACTTAAATTCTGCAGTATGAGAACAATTTAAGTTTGACAACATTGATGTTTATGCTTTTTTTTTTTTCATAGACATCTACATCTATCCTCTATTGCAAATCAAAATGCAGATGTGTTGTCACACGTGACGACTAAGATGGAATGCCTCATTTCCAGTAAAAAGGGTCTCCGTTTCTCTACACTCACCATACGAAACACAGCAGCTTTAATTGTTATTGCTGCTATTTTACGCTAGTATTCTGTGAGAGCGTAGTCCTTCCCCGGTCGAGCCGACCCATTCATGCTACAACTATATTACTAATGCAGCATACCATGTATAAAATTTATGTAGTATAATTCTTTGTTGACACGGTTCACCTTATCCTTCTATACGATAAACAATGTAGCAAAATAGGTAACTAACTCCTTTTATTGAGTTATAACGTAAATCGAAACGCAACAATGACAAATAGCCCGGCCCAATCAAAAAATACGAATTAATATAACGGTTCTAGACTCCTTCAAGACAAGATAGCATAGCTTAACTTAACACAGTAGTTCACCTTTTATATACAATTGTAATTATCTTTCAATATAGAAATCTTGTTTTCATTCTTACTCGTAGTTCTTGAATTATATGCAATTAATACAATTAAAGTCAAGAGTTTTATTTTGGGAATTCGACTACATCAATTTATTATATACATCTACCAAGAGCTCCTGCTGCATCCAGGAACAGTATCTTGGGCAAACACCTTTGTTTCATTGGGAAATGCCAACTATCCTCTTGGAAGCATGAACTGATTATGTTGGATTTGAACCAAATAAAACCTTAAGGTGTTTTACCATCGTAGCCAGACCGGCCACGGGAGCGTCCACTGGAGACAATTCCATCCCCAATTCTCGGCCTCCATCTCCACTTGCACAACAGCTTCAGAGTTCGTTACACGAAAATCACAGGGCCAGAAAAACCAGCACTCGAAAGCCCTATACATCCTGACTCCAACGGCGGATCTGATCTACATATGGTTTGGCCACGGATGGTACGTTACGTAATATCGAATTTCCTCGAGTATACGACATGCAGTAACTTGATGGAATCAGATGGATTATGTTTTGTAGCATTTTGGGGACCTATGTCCAGCAATGGATATGTGAAAGGCTGTAATGATGATGATGATAAAGGAAGCGTTCGCCTCCTGATCAACTACGGATAGTTTATAACTTGGTATTGATTTACTTTATCGATTAAATTCATTCCCGTGAATAAAAATACTTAACCTAGTTAATGAATACAGGCATTGATTGACAATGCATGTATACATGAGCCGTCATTATACAATGATATGGCGTCAAGAGTTTGCGGTTGGATGGATATGTTATTACGTCAATGTCACTGTGACCTTTTATTAATTAAAGTGACTTTCTGACATTTAATAATTCTGTGATTTTTAGTACATATTTAAACGTAAATACTTGATTAAATTAATATTAAAATATCGAAATGGCTGAACTGATTTTGACGGCATTTTCAGCTGATATTATAAGGTGTAACTTTACTACATAATACATAAACACTCACGCCTGTCACCCAGAGCGATAGGCAGAGACTACGGACTTCCATTTGGCAGGATTCTGACACTCCTCTCTCGCCTGCTCAACATAAATTTGCTTTGCCACTCTTTCCTCGTTCATTCTTTCTACATGACCAAACCGCCGAAGCATTCCTTTTTTATTCCTGGTCACAACGTCATCTTGCAAACCACACTTTTCTCTTATCACACTATTTCTCACCCTGTCATTCAGATTCAGCCCTAGTATACTCCTTAATGACCGCATTTCTACAGCATTTATTCTACTCTCATGCTTCTTCTGCCAGACCCAACTTTCACAACCATACATTAAAGGAGGGACTAACACAGCATTAAGAATTGCCATACGTGCCCTCTTTGACACATTCTGACTCTTCGTAATAGCGTGCAGAGCCCCATTCACTCTCTTTACTACAATAATTTAAAATTTAAAATTTTGTACAACCGACTTCAATATAAATTATTAAGAATAACTCAAAAACTATTGATTATATCTTGATCTTCTTAATATCTGAGACCACATGTGAAGCATTAGCTTTCAAATAAAGAAAGAATCATCGAAATCGGTTTACCCAGTAAAAAGTTATGAGGTAACACACATTAAAAAAGCATGCACTCGAATTGAGCACCGTCTCCTTTTTGCAGTCGATAGAAAATAATTAGAGTTTCGCACAAAAAAATTAAAACCCTAAATTACACGCAAGTGAAGTCGCGGGGAATACCTAGTATGGTATATAACTCAACGGAGTCAGTTTGATTTAGCTCCTACTTACCGAAGTACATCTGTAGGGGTTACTGATCAACTTTGGCGCTAACATTGAATCAAAAGCACAAACTGCGGCGAAAAAACTGGGTATTCTAAACAAGGTAAAGCGACACATCACGCCTGGACAGCATTTAACTATATACAAAGCTCAAGTCCGAACATGCATGGAGTATTTTATTCACCTTTGGGAAATCTCACCAAAATACCAACTTGCCGAACTCGACTCAGTGGAATGCAGAGCCAAGAGGCTCATCAGCGACAAAAAGCTGGTGGAAACTGAGCTTCACAGCTTAGCTCACCGCCGCCAAGTTGCTTGTTTGTTTTTCTTCTACAGATTGTACTTCGGAGACTGTGCCCATTAGTATCTTAATCTAATATCGCTATCTCCATCCAACATTTTACGTAAATTAATAGTTCTTTTTTTTTATTTAGAAAGAAAGAAGAAAGAAAGAAAGAAGAAAGAAAGAAAAAAAGAAAATAAACTTTATTGACACAGCAGTGCATGCACATTTACAAATGGTTAACAGTAAATTATATATATGCATTAATACTGTGCCAAAACAGGCTTCCGCTCAGCATTTGTCATATTCATTTGCCATGCTCGCTTTTTTGTCATATTCATTTGACGCTGATCTTCCGCGGACACCTATTTTTATGGGTAATAAAATACCTGGGAATGGGGTCAACGCTACCAAGATCTTTCTAGTTTGTTTTGTATTGTTAATTGTGTAACATATTAAATGAGTGTAAACTGTACTTTTTTTCAAAAAAAAAAAAGATTTTCGCGAGTTTCTTGCTAGCTCATCCCAGTACTACCCAACTGCAGAGAGGTGTAAGACAGGGTGACGTTATATCCCCGAAACTCTTCACCGCTGCATTGGAGGACGATTTCAAGCTAGTGTACTGGAAAGGATATGGTATTAACATCAATGGCGAGTACATCACTCACATTCTATTATAGAGGTATTTTCCGAACAAGTGGTAAATTAAATATGAGAGTGACTTTCAATAAGTATTATTTATAACCTATATTCAATAATAATAAATCTGTTACTATATAGAGACAGAGAATGAGTACTAACACCTAGAGAAATTTCAGAAACTCCTGTATTCAGTATAAATTATAAATATTTATTGAAATTCATACTTACGTCAAATTTACCACTTCACTGTTTCGGAAAATACCTCTGTCCTGGGAAGCACCAGCAAGAAACCTAAATTCAAATTAAAATTTATTTATTTACAAATAACACAGGTTACAAACCAAAAAAAAAATGCATTCAACCCTTAGGTTGACAAATATTATAGTTACAATAAAATCTACTATTTTTTACAATTATATTATTTATATTATAATTATTATATTTCATGGAAGTTTAAAAAGACGAAACCTATAAAACAATGCTTTTAAGTTAGCATTTCCCACCAACAAATATTTTAACTAAACATTGACACATTAAAATATCCAAATAAACTGTTTTGTTATTTACCTAAACAAAATATCGCTTGCTTGTAGGTCAGCTTGTTTGTATATGTTCATCATAAATTTGCAACTCACTGCCTCTATAAAATGTGTTCACATCGCGTCGCCCCAGTTTATCCGTGCAGCGTTTATCAAATTTAATGAATGTGGCGTCAGAGTGGTATACTGTTTTGAAAGTTTCCTAATCTTTAAAAAAATATGTGGATATTTGAACAGCATTTAATAGATTTCTTTTAGGAAACCATAATTTATATTCTACTTTGCTTCGTGATGGAAGTATAAAAAAAATTGAATCCATTTAAATCACGCTATTGAAGATTCCGAACTACTCAGTATAATATATAGACCATGCTCCATACCATGACACGGAGCACTGGCCGATCCCCGGCCAGAACACTTTTTCTTGTCAAGAAATCATCGCTTCACCGGACAAAATGTTGGATAAAAAAACAAAAAATGTAGTTTTGACAGAATAGCAATAGGGAACAGTATTTCCAGTACTAGATCTACCGCTTGTAGAATCACCAATCCACCTGGCGAGCATGGTAAATATAAAGATCTAAGATAATAAGATGCAAATACTGTTAAATATATTTATGTTTGTCACGAAGAAATATGTTGTTATATGGCAGCAAAACCTGGGTATGCCAGAAGAAGCATAAAAGTAAGTTGAATGCAGTGGAGATGCGATCTCTTCGTAAAATGTGCGGCGTTACCATGGCCGACCGAAAGCGAAACGAAGAGATTCGCAATATGGCAGGTTTGACAGATGACCTTATCACAAAAATTGATATGGGCGTGCTTCGGTGGTTTGGGCACGTTGAGCGAATGAGTGAAGACCGAATGGTGAAGAAAATATATAGCGCGAAAGTTAATATTAAAAGGTGTCGAGGTAGACCGAGACTAACTTTCGAAGACCATGTGAGCAAATTGCTCGAAGAGGGTAGGGTCAAGAGTACTCGGATATTAGACGTGCATGCATGAAGAAGATAATGAATTTGAAAGAAGCGAAAGAGGTTTGTAAGGATCGTGACACTTGGCGATCTGTTCTCTCTGGCTACCCCGTCAGGGATTGTGCGTGAAGATAAGTAAGTACAAAGAAATCTAACTCACCAATTTTTATGATAAGACTAGCATACCCATTATAGCCACAAGTCCTTAAAATATATGAGATAAAAATGTTTTATATGACTGCAGACCTTGGGATATAGAACAGTTGGTGAAGAATAAAATGTGTCGACTTATGAATAGGTATGTAATAGCGCCTAAAAGCTGTATTGCGTTCGTCAATTCTAATGTAATGTTGTACCCTCAGGCAATGTGTTTTTCCAAAACACAAAGCCGTTTTCTTTGTTTTCACCCGACTGCACCAGATGGAGGGTAATGTGTATCGAGTGTATTGTTGCCTATGAATTTATATATGTATGTATGTCTATTTCATTGACATGTTCTGTAGCCTAAACGGCTTAATGGATTTTAACATATGGGGCGTCGTTTGATTCATTTTATTGTAAAAATCACTTAGAGATTTGCTTTTCTCTTTTCAGTAAACTTTTTTACGCAGGGGTTTTTCTGTTTTTTAGCCGTCTTTACTGGCCCTGTTTACTTTAACTCTGCTCAGCGTTAAGGTACTAAGGATGCCGGTGTCATTGCTGAGCTTAGCGTTATACAGAATTATCAATTAAACTACTGCGGTAACTATTACCTTTATCCATGACAAGAAGTGCAAGTACTTGCTTTAGGTTGTGAACTATGAAGGGCTAAGATGGAATACATCGTCCCCGCTGAGAAGGGTCACAGCTGCCTTCATACGATCATTCAACATACGAAACGCAGCAGTATTAAGCTGCTATTTTACGCTGGTATTCCGTATGAGCGTGGTCCTTCCCCATTTGGCCCGGCCTCATTGTGTTACAACTATAATATAGCTGCAGTATAGCTCTACCACGTAAATACCGAACTTTTGTAATGGTGGCCTGTCTCACCGGAGAACAGGTATCTGTGCGGAGCAGGATTATAGTGTACGTGTGTATGCGCAAGCACAGGTGCACTCTCTAATCTCACACTCTCGTAGTCCGATAGGATGGTGATCCAACACGAACGGAAAGAGATAAGGCGCAGAACTAACGGCTTACCGTACTTTCCGAAGCAGGGGTGTGAAACACCGCTAACTTTCTGACTCCGGATTATTGCTTCTGAGAACTATTTGACTGGACAAATTAAACAACTGATGTTTTGTCTGACCCGGGATTACAACCCAGACCCTCAAGATCAGCAGCAATGTTTATAACCAATAGATCAACGAGACAGTTGAAAAAAGTAAAAGTGTACGCAAATTATTAAAAAACATACACGACACCTACGCCAACACACAGTACAATAAATACATACATAATAAATACACTTAAAATATAAATATTGAATAAGACACGCACATTTAATAATTCCTTGTTACTAAAAATCTATTAGCCTTACTGTAATATAATATTTAGTATTATAAATAGGATAAAAAAGCAGTTTGATAACCATAATTAAATTAAATTAAGAAATTACGTGTACAAGAACATACAACAGGAGTAAACAAGTAAAATAAAATCCATGACACAAGTATAAATAGGTAGCAGGTTAAAGTTTTACACTATGCTACAAGTTTCATCACGATATCAATTTACAAGTAGCGTTGAACGTACAGAAGATGAAGTTTAATGAGTATTTTATTTATATTGAGGCCACAATTAGATCTCTTTTTGATTATATTTTTATATAAAGAAGTGAAAAGAGTACGAACCAACAATGAACTTACAAAGCCAGCATATTTCAAGTATTGACGCATTTCATCATTGTCTTCATGGTGACAACTAATATGTCTCCTTCTTTGTTTGAAATGACTGCAGATTTCAGGTGCTGCAGTGATATTTTATGGATATATTATAATGTCTACATCAATATGTTGGAAAAACCGCAGTCTGTACTACACCTGAGTATGCCTCGCATAGAGGCGAAACAGGTGTATTTCATAGTGTAGTGATGGTGGAATTGGTCTAGATTATGTGATATTAATGCTGTTAGCCTATGCAGCTCTTACAACTTCATCGGACTGGGGTGGGAGTAGTGGTGCTTGGATTAGTGGTGACGGGGATAGTACACACAATTCAGGGAGGGAGAGAATTGCTCTTCAAACTAGGTAAGACACATCATTTTATTTTTTTCAGCTTTAAACAGCTGGTTGCCAGTACCCAAAGGCGGTTTTAGAGGGTATCACTTAGGTTCCCCCGGTAGGCAGTGAGTCCCTCATAACCACGATCCACGATAGACCAGCTGTCGTGGTATGCGTAATGCATTTCCGCCTCCCTACATAAAGGGTAGCCCTTTTCCAATTGCTTCGGGCGCAAAAAAAAAATTTTTTTCAGCGAATATTGACAAAGTAAATTTCTCCAACTTTAATAATATGAGATACATAATATCTATACTGATTACACTAAAACAGAGATAATTACTATAATGATAACGGAGCTTAACAGTTATGAAGCTATTTTACGAAATAAGCACGAACATTCGTCTTTTATGTTTGTTTGCAGGTAGACTGTCTTAACTTTTCAATATATAAAAATACCAATGAAATGAAAAGAAAATGAAAGAATAGATGAGGAGTTGATTGAACAAGTGAATGAGTTTGTATATTTGGGATGTTTATTTAGCAGGGATGGTAGATATGATAAGGATATAGAACGACGAGTGAACGGAGGAAATAGAGTGAATGGGGCTCTACACGCTATCATGAAGAGTCAGAATGTGCCAATTTTTTTTTATAGAAGAGGGGGCAAACGAGCATGTAGCTCACTTGATGATAAGTGACTACCGCCGCCCATGAACAACCACAACACCGGGGGAATTGCAGATGCGTTGCTGGCCTTTAAGTAAAGGCCAAATAAGGCACGTATGGCAATTCATAATGCTGTGTTAGTCCCTACTTTAATGTATGGTAGTGAAAGTTGGATCTGGCAGAAGAAGCATGAGAGTAGAAAGAATGCTGTGGAAATGCGGTCATTAAGGAGCATGCTAGGGCTGAATCTGAATGACAGGGTGAGAAATAGTGTGATAAGAGAAAAGTGTGGTTTGCAAGATGATGTTGTGACCAGGATTAAGAAAGGAATGCTTCGGTGGTTTGATCATGTAGAAAGAATGAACGAGGAAAGAGTGACAAAGCAAATTTATGTTGCAGAAGTGAACGGCAGAGTCGGGAAGGGACGCCCTAGACGAAGGTTTATCGACCAAATCAGCGATACATAGAAAATGGGCCAGATTAGGAGTACCCTTAACCGACGAGCGTGTATGCGTAGGTATATTGGATGTAAAGCAGGTGAAAGAGGTGTGTCAGGATCGCGCCAAATGGAAGTCGTCGTCTCTGCCTACCCCTCTGGGTGACAGGCGTGAGTGTTTATGTATATGTATGTATCAATGAAAAAAGTAAAAATAATGAAAGAATTCTAATTAAAAAATTAAAAAATATCTGGAAATGCCATCGGACATTTCCAGAAAATCCATGTAAAGAAAAGGCAGTGTGATCTTTCTCTAGCTCACAACAAGAATGCTAGAGGGTAGCTAACAAAGAGTTACAAATAAAGACAGCTAGCACAAAGAGTATTCCGATGACTATGGAAGTACGTGGCAATCGACAGTAACATTCAATGGAGACGTGCTCGCAACAACATACCGCTTATTGTCGAGGACGCCACGGAACAGGTAACAAAGCACAACAAAGGCAAAGCGACGGGAAAGAGAACAATAAGAAATAAATCCGCATCCATCTTTCTAAAACGTAAACGTAAGCCATAAAAGTGTTATGGTTTATATTCATAATAAAAAATGTGTATAATAAAAATTGAACTGTCAATAAAAGGTAAAACCGACTTCTATAACTAGAAATGATAAAATATTTTCCACATAATAGCTTATAAAGGAATAATTTTCACTTAAAAGCTCAGTGCTATGAGAAAGTGTATCCAGTAATTAAAGGCCCAACTTCGAAAGCTATTAAGCGGAATTATTGAAGTTAAAACTTCTTTAGCCGCGTTAAGTTATGAGTTCACGTCACCGATGACTTCGACATGCTCGTGACGTATTGTGCGCAAACGCATACGTCACGATAATATAATAATATTTCGAAGACATATGAAGTTCGCCAACACGCATTGTTTGAGCGCGGCGGACATTTCCTTGCCCTAAAACCGTCTGAAAAATGAGAGGAGGCCTGTGCCCCGCAGTGGGACGAATATAGATTGTAATTTTTTTTTTAATTGGTTTTTACTTTTTATTAAAAGTTAAGTGTTTTTACCCTTTTAGGTGGTCTAATGAATATCAAAAGTCAAAAGTAACGAAAATATAATATTCTAAATAGTTACATTAAAAAATGTATCCCCAATTCAGCCAACCCTAGTAGCCTGGAAGTTGGATAAATTTAATATAAACAATCATCTATCTCGGCTTAGCCGATGCCGAGATATCGATCAACGTACAAAAAAAACATACGTGTTGAATATACGACCACTTTGTTGTATTTCCATATTTTTGAACTTGGTTAATAAAGTTGATATCACGCTAAATATATCCGGCAAAGTTTATTTGGTGTAAGCATTACTTAACATTATATGTAGCTTCTAATTCGAAGTTTGACCGTGTATTCACGGTAAGAATATCCACTACCCCATATCGGCCCGAGGGTGTCGTAAGGGGCGACAGAGGGAAAATGAAACAGAAGCCAGGCAGTGGCAGCTTCCTGAAAACAACTTAAAATTATAAAAACTGCGGTTGCCAAACCGCTTGCCAAGCGTGTCAACTATTACAAAATCCCTTGAGGCAATATATGTGGGAGACCTATGTTCAGCAGTGGATTTTATAGGTTGTAATGGTAATGATTCTAATTGGAAAGGATCCAATACCAAACCGTGAAATACTATCTAGTAACTTTTTAATGTTCTAAGTTGTGAAATCTCTCAGTCTTAACTAACATTAAAACTTTTAACTTTAACATTAAAACATATTTTTATTTTTTATTTCTATAAATATTTTATTACATTTTCAGAATATACTATATCGATAACGAGTCTCGTACGTTATGCATATACGTGAGAGACATAGTGTGAGAGAATCGTTATCGAAGAGGTCGGTTCTAAACGGATTTACATCAAAAACCCATTAAAGCCATATAGACAAGATGACGTTTTATTATCACCTCGATCGGTTCACACTATTTTCATAGATAGCGTAACGCTTTTTAAATTATAGCTTTAGTGCTATGTTACTGTCATAATACATAAAAAAAATATTTAAATATAGTGCTTTTCCACCCCAATCAAATAAATCTCAGCAAATTCCTCAGGTGAATATAGCAAGGATCGAAAATAACGCTGGTAGATTACAGTGTACAAACACGTACTTTTTTATAGAATAAGGTTGACAAACGAGCACAAAGCCCAGATGATAGTAAGTGGATGCCGTGATCCATAGACATTTACATTTGTTCTCGATTAAGAATTAAAATGCAGATGATTTGTCTCCCCTGAAGAATAACATGGAATGCCTAGTTTCCAGTAAAAACGGTCTCGGGTTCTCTACATTAACCATAGGAAACACAATAGCATTAAGCTGCTATTTTACGCTGGTAGTCTGTAGAGCGTGGTCCTATCCCGGTCGAACTGACCCAGGTGGAATGTGTGCTCGTTTGTCAAGCTTCCTCTATAAAGAACATAAAGTAAAGCTAAAGCCTACAGGTGTCACACTGATTGGTACAGGGCTCCTCTCTTTTTTAAGAGGGTTATTGAGCAATTAGACGTCAGGTGTGCACACTGGGTGTGTTGACGAACTTCACATGTTCTCAAAATATTTTATTCCTTAGACATTCAGGTTTCCTCACGAAGACGGCTCCGTGGCGCAGTAGCTTAGCTATTGAGTTGCAGCGCTAAGGGCCGCGGTTTCGAATCCCGCACGGAACAAGTATGTTTGTCCTTGTGGAATTTATGTTTGAAAACTGCCCCCACGATACAGGAGAAAATCCTAGTGTGGAGGTTACGTTTTTTTTAGAAAAAAAAAAAAAGATAACTAACTAACCGCCGAGCATGAAGAAAAACAATTTCATTGCTGCCGACGGGATTGAATCAACGTTGCTCGTATTCCGTTAAATTGACGGCGTTTAGCCCCTGAGTTACCAGGGCACATAGGTCAAAGATTGGAATTACGTAAAAGTTAAATTTAAAAAATACCAAGTCTCGGAATTTTAATTTTTATTTTAAAAAACGTTACCCCCACACTAGGATTATCTCCTGTATCGTGGAGGCAGTTTACAAACACAAATTGCACAAGGACAAACATCCAGACCCGGAACAATTATTTGTAGGCCATACCTACAAATACTTGTTCCGTGCGGGATACGAACCCGCGCCCCCCAGCGCAGCAACTCATTGCTAAACCACTACGCCACGGAGTCGTTGATGAGTCTCAGAATTTTCACAGCTAACATATAATAAAGTACTGTATCTAGTAAATGTACTGAGTTAATATAAATTATGAAAACGATATTTAAATCCACAGTAAGATAAGCCGATTAGGTTTTATAATTTAGTTCTCGAAAGAGGATAAAGTTCTTTGAAACTAATAATAAAGACTGATAAAAGAGATAACGGGAATAATCTTGTAAAATATCTTGATAAATCTAATTTATTGTATTAGATTCAAACACAATTTTCAAATTTCTAAGATTGTTCTAAAATTAAATTTTAATATAATTTTTTTTTTATAGGATCGGGTGACAAACGAGCACACAGTCCACCTGATGGTAAGTGGTTGCTGTGGCCCATAGACATCTACATTTATCCTCGTTTGCGAATCAAAATTTAGATGCGTTGTCACCCGTGAGGACTAAGATAAAATGCCTCTTTTCCAGTAAAAAGGTCTCCGGGTCTCTACACTCACCATACGAAACACAGCAGTGTTAAGCTGCTATTTGACGCTGGTATTATGCGAGGGTGTGGTCCTTCCCCGGTCGAGCCAAACCATTCGTGCTACAACTATACTACTAATATAGCTGCAGCATGGCTCTACCACGTACGTATTTATGAGCTCTTCTATTGTTTTCATTATATAAAATACCCTAGTGGTCCACCTGGTGGTAACTGGTAACTGCAGCCATATTTAACTTCAAACCAAGAAGGTCTCAAATGAGTTGCCACCCCTGAGGACTGAGATGGAATATCTTGTTGCTAGTAAAAGAGTGATCTATCTATAATTAAGTATAGCAGTCGTATGCTTGGGGTTTGATTTAATTTCATTAATTACAATATCCCCAGCGGGTTACCGGTGCTGGGTACTACCAAATAAAAATTGTTTTATTTATGCGATATTATTACAAATTGTTCAAATAACTGAATGCCGACTGTACTAAATATTAAAGAAACGTTACTGGCTTATAGTACCATGCTGGCTCAGATGGTTAGCGTTCGCTGTAAACTTCACAGTACGCGAGCAACCCAGATTCGATCCCCGGCGGCACCAATGAAATTGTTAATTGCAATTTTATGTGTTGATTTACCATGTGCTCCGCGGTGAAGGAAAACATCGTGAGGAAACCTGAATGTGTGAGAAATAAAAAAAATTATATTTCGCAAATATGTGAAATTGGCCAACACGCATTGGG
Source organism: Parnassius mnemosyne (assembly GCA_963668995.1). Taxonomy (NCBI): domain Eukaryota; kingdom Metazoa; phylum Arthropoda; class Insecta; order Lepidoptera; family Papilionidae; genus Parnassius; species Parnassius mnemosyne. Next base: position 5,689,085 of record CAVLGL010000057.1, read on the forward strand.
GCAGCGCGGCGGGCATTACCTTACCCTAAAACCCCCTCAGAAATGAGGGTAGGCCTTTTCCCAACACACATATATACGGACATATATAGGCTGTAACTTTCACTTTAACTTTTACTGGCTTATACATTTTTATGCACTTTACTGTACAACACACGACCGATTACTGAACTCGCTAGTTAAAACGTCTAAACCATCGCCTTGAATTATAATACAAAGACGAAAGATTCGGCAAAGTGAAAAAGCTATAATCATAAAAGGCACTTCAACCAATAGCCGCGCCCTCATGTCTCCCCATTCCTATTGACGCCGGCCATTGACCCCGGAGTATTCATCATCATCATCATTACAGCCCTTCACAAGTCCACTGCTGAACATAGGCCTCCCCCAAAGAATGCCACAAAACACGGTCCTGAGCCACCTGCATCCATCGACTTCCTGCATGTCTTACCAGGTCGTCACTCCATCTCGTGGGGGGACGCCCTACACTTCGCCTACCGGTACGAGGCTGCCACTCGAGAACCTTTCTTCCCCATCGGTTGTCGGTTCTTCGAGCTATATGGCCGGCCCACTGCCACTTCAGCTTACTAATCCGTTGGGCTATGTCGGTCACTCTGGTTCTACTGCGGATATCCTCATTCCTAAGTTTATCACGCAGAGAAACTCCGAGCATAGCCCTCTCCATAGCTCGTTGAGCGACCTTGAGCTTCCTCATACGGCCAGCAGTGAAGGACCACGTCTCAGTTCCGTAAGTCATCACTGGCAACACGCACTGGTTGTACAATTTCGTTTTAAGGTTTTGAGGTATGTCTGACGAGAAGATGTGTCGTAGCTTCCCGAACGCTGCCCAGCCGAGTTGAATCCGTCGATTGACCTCTCGGTCGAAGTTGGACTTACCCAGTCGGACTATTTGTCCCAGGTAAACATACTCGTCAACAACTTCGAGCTTAGTGTTCCCAACAACTACCGGCATAGGTGTGACATGGACATTAAACATGATCTTAGTTTTGTCCATGTTCATCTTAAGACCTATCCGTTGGGAAACACTATTGAGGTCATTGAGCATAGTGCTTAGGTCCTCCAGCGATTCCAGCGATTCCGGAGTATTGTGATTTGCAAATGCTGATCTTTAAAGTATCTTATGCGGTGCGTATAATTTTATTGCATTTTATAATCTATACAAATAAATAAAATTTAAGTGTTTGTTTGTAATGTCAAAATTACAGCGTTTTACTAAATGCATGTGAAAGCATAAATGGTACTTATAACAAAAATACACTTTAAAATTTTTGTGTCTGTCTGTCTGTCTATTTGTTGCGGCTAATCTCCGGAACGAGTTGACCGATTTTGACGGGACTTTCACTGGCAGATAGCTGATATCATAAGGAGTAACTTAAGCTACTTTTATTTCAGAAAAATAATTAGGGTTCCTCGTTAAAAAAAAATAAACCCCAAATTACACGCGGGCGAAGTCGAGGGGGAACAGCTAGTGTTTCTATAAAGACAGTCGTTTTTATATAAAACTAAAGTGACAAAAGAACTTACAGTTGACCCGTTAGTGAGTGGCTACGGCAGCCAATTTCAAACAAAGGCTACAGATGCGTTATCATTTTTGAGGACTAAGAAGGAATGCCTCACTGCCAGTTATTATACTGACTCTTGTCTTGTTGGTTCCTGATCATGAGGCCCCGGGTTCGAATCCCGGATCGGGCCAAAATTAGCTATTGGGTTTTTTGTAAAAAAAATTTCAATAGTAGCCCTGGGTCAGGAAATTGGCGGTGTTTTGACCCCGTGCCTCGGAAAACACGTAAAGCCGTTGGTCATGCGCCTAATCTCTCTCCAATCGTGTCGAATTATCATCACATCGGAAAATGAGAGTGAGAGAATAGATAGTGCACCTGTGCTTGCGCATACACTCGGGCACTTTAAACCCTGTCCTGCGCAGACGGCTAGTCTCAGTTGAGACTGGCCGCCGTGACCGAAATTCGGCCTGGAGGACATTATTATACTAGCTGACACAACAGTACACGCACTGCTATTTAGCGGCGTAAATAAATATGTAATCTGTAACTTCATTATAATGCCACTACTGTATGAAATAATACACCGCCTTTTATTGGTCCCAACTCCCACATAAAGGCTGTTATCCTTCGCAGGTTGCAGTGTCAATAAAACACGAATTCAATGGACAATCCGTATTAATTAGAGTACCTACCTATTAATTTTTGACCGATCTACGCAGGACAATGTTACAGGATCTTAATATATATATATCTTATATGTTTATATATATATAAATATATATATATATATATATATATATATATATATATATATATATATATATATATATATATATTTATATATATATAAAGGTAATGTAATATATCATTCTACCTGACTATCTCTTCTGATCTGTAAACTTATGACCACCTTCATTACATTGAATTGCTTATAATTTTGCTTATAATTTATCTACTAGATTGTTCTTTTTCCTTTTCTTCTAAAAACAATACACCTACCATCAAACAATATAAGGGAAACCTGTTATTGGCCATACTTTTAGTTTGTTACATTAATGTTAATATTTTCTATATACGCTGTTGGTTTTCTAAATAAATAAATAAATAAATTAAAGTGTAACTAAGAAATGTATAATCTGAGAAGTGGGTCCTGGTGACCTATAGAACCTGTAACACACAACAACAACACAAACACTCACGCCTGTCACCCAGAGAGGTAGGCAGATACTATGGACTTCCATTTGGCGCGATCCTGACACACCTCTCTCGCCTCCTTTTCTGTACTCCTAATCTGGCTCATTTTTAATGTATCGCCGATTTGGTCGATAAACCTTCATCTAGGGCATCCTTTCCCAACCCTGCCGTTCACTTCTGCAACATAGATTTGCTTTGAGTATGCTACGGCTGAATCTGAATGACAGGGCGAGAAATAGTGTGATAAGAGAAAAGTGTGGTTTGCAAGATGACGTTGTGACAAGGATTAAGAAAGGAATGCTTCGATGGTCTGGTCATGTAGAAAGAATGAACGAGGAAAGAACCTGTAACTTTTTATTAAATACCTTTATTAGTTACCACTCTCACCCAAACTACGATTTTAATACGTGTATAGTTTAACTTGTTTGTCATCAATAATACACGGCTAGCATGGGCTGGAGATAAAAAATTTATCCACCGATTATATCCACAGACAAGGCATAAAATTATCTTGTCCTTATGTCAAAGCACGGTAACGGGAAGAAGTATATTCCCGTTTGACATAACGAGTAGACATATATCCCCCGTCTGTACCATGGAGCCAAATGAAAGATAAAAAATTATGCTTTTTAATATTTAAAAGGTACAATTTTATCCTAGTTCGTTAGACGTGGGTTTAATATAAAATTCATACAAAAAAACTATCTAAGTCTATCTTCCATTTTATCTACTGGGGATATTATAACCACCGGCGTGCTCATGCTCGAAAGGTGGATAAAACTAAGCGAGGGGATAAATATTTTCTCCTTTCCCCGGGGATAAAATTGTCTCCTACCCATGCTAGCCCGGTTCTGCGTGTTTGAGATGAGAAAATAAATATATTATATTCTATTCTAAAGTTTCCTCAATGGTATCCTTGTGTTTGGATTTAATTTTTTTTATCATATATGAGAATCCAAGCAGATGACATGCAGTAATCTTTTCTGCTGAAACTTGAACGTTTTTTTTTTTCAATAATTTCACAATGCATCTATGGTAGGAATCAGTAATTGTGGTCGAATATTTGCGGCTTTTTAAATATGATGTAATGCCGGGAACGATCCTCAACATATTTACTGACTGATACTTTTCGGAGCGTCTGTAATCACATCAGCTATATGATTTTGACGCGTTACCATCGACGCTTTAGAACACCCCAATACTTCTGGAAGGAATAAAAAATTGAAATTAAACGCGATAAAATCCATAAAATTGGTTTTGTTCGCGAAATAATAGATATCATATTGCGACGAATGTTTTAAACATTTATTACTTTATCGAATTTTTGTAGCTGTTATAAGGCAGTGCTTGATTACCTATCCTCCCCCAGGTAGTGAATAGTGATGTAAACTATTATGATAAAACGCGACGGTTGGCTTAATGTTAGCGTTACTTTTGCCTTAAAAATAAAATAAAATAATCTACGCACAGACAATTAAATTTGGCATTCAGTTTCACAGGTAATATGCACACTATCCGGTGTCATCAACAGCTCGATGGAGAAGCCCTCCACCGTGACTGCGGTGGCATAATTGTGAAGTATGTCACAACACTTGACAGGTGCGTGCATCACTTAATTACTCTAAGGCATCACGTATTTTTAATCACTGGCTTTCACAAAATGGTGTTGAACAATATTTGAATAAATAAATGGCTTTGTTTATTATTTTTTACCATTAAAACCTATGAAAAGTTCACTATCTGTAGGTTTCTCCATAGATTGCTTCATGGGGAAGTAAGTTGTCTTAGTATTAGTCATAGCAGTTGAGTTGGCAACTGCAGTCTTTTTGCCTAGTTATTTAGGAAAACACTTTTTATAGGATAAGGGTGATAAACGAGCACACAGTCCATCTGATGGTAAGTGGTTGCTGTAGCCCATAGACATCTACATCTATCAGCAATTACGTATCAAATTGCGAATGCGTTGTCACCCGTGAAGACTAAGATGGAATGCCTCGTTTCCAGTAAAAAGGGTCTCCGGGTCTCACAGCAGTGTCACGCTGCTATTTCACGCTAGTATTCTGTGATAGCGTGGACCTATCTCGTCGAGCCGACCCATTCGTGCTACAACTATACTACTAATATAGCTGCAGCATGGCTCCACCACGTAAAAAAGCACTGCTGCGCAGCTCCTGCTCTGTTTTCCTCTGTCGCTTCTTATGACACCACCAGGACGCTATGGGTTCTAACACCGCCACTTCACTGTTTATATCCATTATATCCATAGGTGATTCTAAAAAATGAGTTGTTTATGTTTACTGTTAAAGTACTGTTTAAAGTTCTACGATCGTACTTCCGGTTACAGACAAAAACAAAAAAAATAGTCCGACCCGCTGTCCTAATGATTTTTCTTAAAAGAAGTAAAGATGACAAACACACACACCCATCAGTCCACCCTATGGTAAAAAGATGCTGTGAAATGTGTGATAGACTTCATCTCTCCTGGATTACCACTAACCTGTCAGCAAAACAATTTATACAGAATATGAATTTTACATATGGAGTGGCTAAAAAATCAATTTATCGCGAGCAACTGTCTTATATTTTTCTTCCTTTTTCTGCCGACTTCCAAAAAGGAGCCAGTACTCAATTCGACTGTATGTTTTTTTTATGTGTGTTACCTCATAACTACCGATTTCGATGATTCTTTTTTTATATGAAAGCTGATAGTTCTCGTGTGGTCCCATATGAATTTGATCAAGGTCAGGCCATTAGTTTTTGAGTTATTTTTAAATAACTTATATTGAATTCGGTGGTACAAATTTTTTTATTTTATATTATATACATCATAGATGATTTGTGCAATTGCTTCAAAACCCCTTTCAGAAATGAGAATAGGACTGCGCTCTGTAGTAAGCTAAAAATAAAGGCTGTAATTTTACTACACCTAAGAGATGACAATAGAATTGACTGTATTTCTTTATGGAGGACACATCGAACATTTAATGGTCTGTATTTTGTCACGATTATCTACACATATAAATGAAATTGAGTGTCTCTGCTACACATACAAACAAAATTTATATATCTGTCTGCAACATCGAAATAACCTTGTATGTATTTAGCTCAGGAGGTTATTTACATGCCACTAAGATATGATGCATTTTTAACTGAATCGATTGTGACGAAAATTCACACAAAGCAATACCAAGAGGAATAACGCCTAAATACTATCTCAAAATATTGAAAGTTTTTTTTTATGAAATCGAAAAAATTATAAAATTAATAGTCGTTGATGATTATCTTAAACTTTGATGACGCCACATTAATAGATTCAAGCCAAGCGAAGCCGGTACGGGATGCTAGTATTAAGTTATTTATTAATCGAAACGTTAATTAATATCCTTAACAGCTAAAAATATCAGTGTAATTACTTATCTTAAAAAAAGTAGTGCATTTAACTGCAATCTTGTTTAAGTGCCCAATGGGGTCAAACTAAATTTGCATTCTTATTACATTTAAGAAGATAAGCTGTAAGAAAAGATGGCCTAAATGTTATTTTAGATTTGAATAAATATATTCATACTTTTTTCCTATTGTCAATACATATTTTGGTAGAAAGTAAACAACCGAGTCTATATACTACATATATTAAACGTCAAATAGTAACTAATAATTGATTAAATATTGCCAAAGAGATCCATAAGAACAATTTATAACCTACGTCTGAAGGAATCGCTTGGAGAAAAATTTTAGGAAATAAATATATTAACTTTGGCCTCTCAATATATTTACGAATATGTTATGTATGAACACAAAAATAAAAATAGTTTTATTAAAATAGTGATGTACATTCTATAAATACTAGGAATAAGCACAAACTAGTTATATCAGTTACTCAACACTAAACAGCCAGTAATACCTTTATGGGCAATGTATACGCTTTTACAACAAAGTCTCAGATGTGAATGTGCAGATCATAACTATCAAAAGGTTTATAATATTTATTAAGTAAAAAATTGTTTATTAAGGGTTATGATACTCGTACTACTAAAGAGTACATGACTGATAATAACCCCTGGGAATGAGGTGATCGCTACCATGCTGTTTCTAAATGTTTTCATAACCATAACAATTATGTAAAAATTATATTGCAAGTTATGCGCTAAAAAAATGTCTCGCTGAGTTTCTTACTGGTTCTTCCCAGGACGGAGGTTTTTTTCTCAACCAGTGGTAAAAGTTAAAAATGACTTGCAATGAGAATTACATGTCATCAATATTGAATGATTCTATTCTATTCTATTCTAAAATCATAACAGAGGTTTTAATTTCATAAAATCGGACTTCATCGGATGCCATGCCCGTTAATATACTGGCTGATAATAAAATGAGATAAAATAAATAACAAGTGTTCTTGTCGCAAAGAAAATTTCTCATATTTCTTGAGTGCTTTCATTGGAAAGACGTAACAATCTCAAGAGTAGTCAAATCATAACCATAAAAGGCACTTTAACCGATAGTTCCACGCCCTTCCATGCCTTCCTCCCCTCGCTGACTGTGCAACTTTGATGCCGGTCGTTGACTTATAAGAAGGGCGGGGTATCATGTAAACAACTTGGAAGTATTTATTTAAATTATCGTTTTCTTAGTACGAAATACAAGTCGGGGTTTTATTTTAATAAACTATATTTCACAATAACTAAGTAATTACTGTAGACTGTGAAATAGGATATAAAATCCAAGTTTCACCATTGTACATTGCGACAAAATACCCGATACCCATATACATCATCTGGATTATTTCTAGTCCACGACAGTGTGATTTTTTTTATAGGATAAGGGTGACAAACGAGCACACAGTCCACCTGATGGTAAGTGGTTGCGGTGGCCCATAGACATCTACATCTACGAGTATCTTCGATTACGAATCAAAACGCAGATGCGTTGTCACCCGTGAGGACTAAGACGGAATGCCTCGTTTCCAGTAAAAAGAGTCTCCGGTTCTCTACACTCACCATACGAAACACAGCAGCGTTAAGCTGCTATTTTACGCTGGTATTCTGTGAGAGCGTGGTCCTTCCCCGGTCGAGCCGGCCCATTCGTGCTACAACCATAATATAGCTGCAGCATGGCTCTACCACGTATAAAAGTCATTCCAACCACTTCATTGTGGAATAAGCTACCATAAGCAGGCAACAACATTTCTCCGGACCGATACGATTTAGTAACTTACAATAAAATAGCCTACGACTTTTTGAATGGCTGACATGCAATTTCACTGCTGCTTTTGTTCATGGGCGGCGGTTGATACTTACCATCAGATGAGCAGCAGACTATATGATGAGCATGTATTTCTGAGGCCTGGGGATAGTTTCCATAGTTGCGACGCCTGGCAGGTAGTTGCAGTATTATTAATTTTTATTTTCTAATTGTTATTAGAAATATGTCTCTGTCAATCTCCCGGTGTTTTCTTCTGTCGACTCTTACGACACCCACGGCACGATATGGGGTAGTGGAAATCCTTACGCGCGCGGGGTGGATAAAAATAATAAAAGTAAAATTAAAAGTAAAATTACAGCCTATATACGTTCCACTGCTGGGCACAGGCCCCCCTCATTTCTGAGAGGGTTTTAGGGCAAGGAAGTGACCGCCGCGCTGCCCCAATACGTGTTGGCGAACTTCACATGACTTCGAAATTTTTTTTCTTATTTCTCAGACATGCAGGTTTCCTCACGATGTTTTCCTTCACCGCCGAGCACGTGGTAAATCAGCACTTAAAATTGCAATTAACAATTTCATTGGTGCCGGCGGAGATCGAACCCGGTTTGAAATTTACAGCGAGCGCTAACCATCTGAGCTACCACGGCTCTTATAAATATTCTGTGTAAATAAATAGTGCTGTGTGATAAAAATAATTTTCTTTTTATGGTTGTAGTGTAAGTAGATTCAAAACAAATTTTTTTAAGTTTTCGGGATCATCCTAACTGTTTCTGGTCTGAGAAATTAAACATTTGCATGCACAAACATGCGGCGGATTCTTAACAACTTTTATAACGTGGTAAAGCCACGGTGCAGCGAATTATACCTATAGCACAAATGAGTTGGCTCTATCGTGTAGACAGTAAACTTGAAAAAAGAAGGTACCGAAAATACAAACAAAAATTTCGCTATTTCTCAGCCGAAAAAAATTAATTATAACTAAACAAAACAAAATTAAACTGCCATTTACATTTCATGGCTTCCCACATGATAGATGAAGAGTTTATAAAATAAATTGAGTTGAACAATTGATATTTTCAAAAGTTATCGTGTTTACGCCACCATACGGACTTGATAAATCTACACCTTAAGTAAGTTCCACAATCATTTATCTTTCTTACAAAGTGCTTTTTATATAATTTGTATGTTCAATATGAAACAATCATATCTAACAAGATACGATTTCATGCGACAAAACTTTGGAATTGAGATTTTTAGGCGCTAGTAGAACATACCTACGTGCTTTGCGCTTAAGGCATGCAATAAGCCCCTGCGTTTAATAGACACCAGCTATCTCAATATTACAGACAGACATTTCAAGATTACTTATAGTGTAGAAGATATAAGCTTTATTAGACTTTTCATTTTCTTACAGATTATTTTCTTAACTATGATAGGTATACAAATTTAGTTTGACCCCAATGTGCTCTTAAACACGATAAAATAAATTTAATCCAGCCATTTCGAAGATGAGCCCAGACAGACTGACAGACAAAAATTTTAGAAACTTAATACTGCTGTATTTCGTATGGTGAGTGTAGAGAACCGGAGACCCCTTTTACTGGAAACGAGGCATTCCATCTTATCATCTCTATAAAACCGACTCTTTCAATAATCAGAGAAGGCACCAGCTTTTCGGCTCCATAGAGTCTGTAATTCATTCATAGAGCGATATATAGGATATTACAACAAAATCTAGTAAAACATACCAGGTATCTCTATTACTAAGTTCAAATATTGTAATAAACCAAAACTATATAAAAAGGTGTTATGATATAAATGGTTGATTGAACCCTTGGGAATGAGGTAGTCGCTACAAGCTGTTCCTTTAAAAAAACTTGCAAGTAGTTTCCGAACCAGTTGTACAAGTAAGTAATTACTTTTAATAAGAATTACTTGTAATCTATTTTGTACAAAAAATCTATTTAAACCTATTCTATTCTTTTTACATGTCTAGCAGCGGACGTATGTATTAACTATATTTCTTACTTTACTTTTTCCACTTTATAGGGAGTTTGTGATGAAACAGTGGGTGTTTTATGAAAAGTTGAAGCAGATGTAAAGTAGTTCACTTAAAAAGTCAAGCCTCGCTTGGCAAACAGTAGATATTTAGGCCGTGAATGTAAACGTGCCCTGAAATATAAGGTCAAGCACGTGAACCAAAATCTCGCTATAACTAATGTTACATACAAATTTCAAGCACAACCATGTTTGTGTGTGTTTCGCCTCTACACTCTTACACGTGTCATATTGTCGTCAGTGGTGTGTCTTTACTAGTGTAGTTGTGTTAGGAGTAGAGGCACTGTGGTTAGTGGTGACTGGGATAGTGGACGGAATTGAGGGAGGGCGGGATGTGCTCTTCAAACTGGGTAAAACATTTTTTTTATACGATAAGGGTGACAAACGAGCACACAGTCCACCTGATGGTAAGTGGTTGCTGCGGCCCATAGACATCTACATATATCCTCTATTACAAATCAAAATGTAGATGTGTTGTCACCCGTGAGGACTAAAATGGAATGCCTCATTTCCAGTAAAAAGGGCCTCCGGTCACCTGCACTCGCCAAGCGAAACGCAGAGGTAAACCTCTACTTCACGCTGGTTTTCTGTGAGGTCGTGGTACCACCCCGGTTTGAGCCGGCCCATCCGTGCGACAGCAAGAGCTGCCGCGTAGCTCTACCACTGTTAAACATATCATTTAATTTTATCTAGCGTATGTACGAAAAGTAATTTTTACCAACTTTAATTATAATCGATTTTCGCAAAGTAACGCCTGATTCTATTAATTATATCTGGGGATATTTCAGTGGAAACAGGCCACTGAAGAGATAGCCGATGAAAACGAAGCCCAATTTTCTCCTTAAAATTATTAAAGGTTTAAAAATTAATTGGCTACGATTCACATAATAGTCTAGTTTGAAAATTACCTCCTGCCCTTCCTCAATTGCGTGTGATATCTCCTTACCACTAAGACACTTGATTACACGCACACTCAGGGGTTAACTACCAGAGGATGTTGTTTAGAGACAAAATACGTGTCGTATTCATTGGTGGCGTGTTTTTCCTAGTGTCCACTACTCTGTCCGGAGTAGTTTTTTTTGTACGATTAAGGTGACAAGTGAGCACACAGTCCACGGTGTTGATGAGTGGTTGCTGTGGCACACAGACATCTACATCTATCATCGTTTGCGAATCAGAATGCAGATACGTTGTTAGCCGTGAGGACCAAGATGGAATGGACCTTTTCCAGTAAAAAGGGTCTGCGGTTCTCTACACTCACCATACAAAACACAGCAGCATTAAGCTTCTATTTTATGCTGTTAGTCTGTAAGAGCGTGGTCCTTTACCGGTCGAGCCGAACCAATCGTGCTACAACTATAAAATATACAGCTGCAGCATGGCTCTATTACATTCTAAAAATTAGTAGTGGTGTTGAATTAGTGGTGACGGGGACAATGAACGCAATTGAGGTAGGGCGGGAGGTGTTCTTCAATTTAGGTATGACATTATTTTATCTTATTACGCGGATCATAGCTAAATAATTTCTAACATGTTGAATATAAAGGATTTCTGCAAAATTACATTTGATTCTATTAATTAATCAAAAAAAAATAATTAAAAAGTGGAATTTAATATGTTGATTCCTCGGATGTAGATCTTTCTTTACTTTCTTATTTCAAAATGTTCTAGTATCAAATTATATAAGTGCTTACCCTAGAGTTTTGTGTTGATAACCTAACATTCGTGATGGGGACCATAATATTTTGGGATGGGCAAACCACTCACAGCCACCTCCTATGAAAATACTCGTAACAACTAAATTTGGAGTTAATTAAAAAAAAATATTATCGCATAATTCTTCAGAAATTAAAAGTTTCATAACATTTATCCAGAATTAGAGTCATCGTATGCAATAATTTTATCCTAACAAAAACATAAAATGGGAGCAAGTTGGGTACAAACGACGTTCGGGTTTGTCGGCTTCGCTGAGAGAAGAGTTGAGAAGAGATCTGAACGGATGCCAAATGTGAAAATGTGCAAAAACGAAATTTTTATAAAGACTGGAAGCTTCAAATGACTAAAAGGTTAACCTAATCTACACATATAAATATAATGTTACAAAGTCTCTGACTGTAATTTTGAAATAACTGATTTTATTAAAAGAGGGGAGTTATGTGCATTCTATTAAAACATGAATAACGATTAAAAAAATTTTGTCTGTCAGTCTGTCCGGGCTAATCTTCGAAATGGCTGGACCACATTTAACTAAACTTTAAGAACAGATAGGGAGCAATGCCACGAAGGATCTGGGCTATATTTTATCCCAAATTTTTAAGATAAAAAAAAGAAAAGTCGATAAAATAAATGGTCTTTGATTATCTTAAATGTAAATAACACCACAATAGATCCTATCCAAGCGAAGCTGGGGCGGGTGGCTAGTATGATATAATCTTTAATTGTTCTATACCATCGATATATATGTACTACGCACTAGCTGTCGCATTCCGAACATTGACTATGTTCAACTCAACAGTACTGCAGTCCGTACACTAAACTAAATATTGCGTAAATTGATGATTTGTGAAATCCATAAGATAATTATTATATTTTATTTAAAAATATGTTTGTTTACATTAATATAAGAGTATTTTATATTAAACTAGCTGGCCAGGCAGACGTTGTTCTGCCATTTTCGACGACCCTTCATATTAAAAAATCCTTAAATTCGTAATAAAAAAATATTGAGTGTCACTTATCCGGATAAAAACTATCCTGTCTCTCAAGTTAGACCAAATTGCACACAGTGTGCAAATTTCATTGAAATCAGTTCAGTAGTTTAGGAGTTCATCGCGGACAAACAACGTGACACGTAATTTTTATATATAAAGATTAAAGTATTCGCGCGTGCGCGACTCTACTATCACCCCCGCATGCGCGAAGACATAGAGTAGCGCACAAATTTTGTTTGGAATAGCTTCTCTAGTACATAGTACATATATTCTACACACTTTGTATTTGCACTGACTTCAGATATGAAATTATTTTATATTTTTTTCTTTAACGCTTGATTCTATTAATTAACTAATGAAACCGTTAATTGCAGTACTACTAACTGCCGATTTACCATAATATGCTCGGAGGTGAAGGAAAACATCGCGACGTCTAGGGAATAAGAAGACTTCGAAGGCATGTGCAGTCGGCCAACATACATTGGAGCAGCGCGGTGAACTAATACTCTACAGCCCTCTCATAAATAAGAGGAGGCCTGTAACCAGTAGAGACAAACAAGTGATAAAATTAAAAATTTTGTACAACGGACCTAAATATAAGTTATTAAAGATAACTCAAAAACTACTGGTCAGACCTTGATCAAATTTATATGGGAGTTCAACGAGCTTGAAAATAAAAAAAGATTCAAAATCGGTTAACCAAGAAAAAAGTTAAATTGGGTACCTACCTCCTTTTTGAAGTCGCTTAATAATAGGCTATAACTTTGATTTTTATTTTTTTATGTGTTGTGGAATTTGACTGTGGAAAAAATCTCATGTACTAAAATAATCTACAAGTATGAGGGTATCCACTTTTTCTACTACCAGGGCGGTGCCACCTTAGAATGAGGTGAATTAGTTAGAAGTTAATTAGTTAGAAAAATGTAAGGCCTGAATTCCTCCTACGCTGACGTCGGTTGCGTACGGTCGGTCGCGTACAGCGTGCAGCAAACTACGCGCCGCTGTTTTCAGCGTCGCAGTGTGGGGCTATATAGAACACAATGTACATTAGTACGCGCGACCGACGTACGCGACCGACATCAGCGTAGGAGGAATTCAAGGCTTAGGGTTAATTTTTGCTGTAATATTAGTTATAAAAATCTATTGGTGTCCGTTAGTTTCGCTAAAACTAAAAAAGGAGTTAAGAGAGAAAAAGGGCTCGACCGTTTTTGATGAATTTTTTATGTTTATTTGAATGGTTCCATAGATGGTTTAGATTCACATTTGGACTCAGTAGGTGGCGCTGTTATCGAGATCCTAAAATCACCCATGCGCAGGCGGAACGGATTGCTAATATTGAATAACCGAAACTACGTATATTTCTAAAAGTAGAAAAATTAGAAAATGGGTTATTAATGTATAAAAAATTAAAGTGCAAACCGCTGAAGCATTGTTTTGTGTATTAATATAATACTCTAGAATCTGATAAACTTTTATTAAAAAAAAACTTCACCTCAATCCCAACTAGCGACATCTGGTGAGCGTACAATTATAATCCCCCATTGAACGCAATATCCAACGGGAAACTTCATATTTACATCACCAGTCACGTGTTACAACTTACAGCGCATAACGACCGCTTTGGAGCAGCTTATGTACATAAATATGCACATAAGAGACACGTTGTGTACAATTTCGCTTACAAGTGCGACTATAATATCTAGAGAAACAAAGAGAAACTTGAAGTTAGTTCGTGGTTTATGATAAATGATGCAACCGCAAACATTCACATAACGCTTGATCCCGTTTGGATTAAGCGACATGCGCTGGCAATATTTTGACTTAAAATATACCACGGCTTACAAAAATATGAAAGATATCTTGATAAGTAGCTAAGTGCTTAGTTGCGACACTGCAGGAGTTCGAATCTCTCGCGGAAAAAGTAATATTTTATAAATGTAATCTAAAAATGAGTGACACACGAGTATATAGTCCACCTGATAGTTAATGGATTATGTGGTCAGAAGACACCTACACTATCCTCGATCAAGAATTATAGTGCAAGTGCTTTGACACTCTTAAGGGCTAAAATGGAGAGACTAGATATCAGTTAAAAGGGATCGATGAATAGCCTACAAAAAAATTTGTTACCGGTCTGGATGTTTGTCCATGTACAATTTATAATTTAAATTACATTAACACTAGCCGCAAGTTAAGTGTGATGCACTTTATTTTTTAATTAAAAAGTTTATATTTTAAAACATAAATTTGAAATTTAACTACTCCATAGGTAGACTTCTTTATTCACCTGTTATACCTATTTTATGCTCGCGGTAAAAAAAGACAAACAGTATACAGTCTACAGTGTGGTCATTATCATTGGGTAGTCATTATCTGTTAAATGTCTTAGAGGACAGATGCGTTGTCACCTATAAAGACTATTACTAAATTCATTCACAATTTCAATTCATTGCTTAAATTATAATGACTTCATGGCTGCATTGTTGATTCATACTCATTTTCACCCTCTTACATAAAAATAAAACCAACAGGAGCTCGAATTGTGGCCTCTATATAATTAAGATATTCATTAAACTTCATCTTCTATACGTTCGACTTTACTTGTACTTTGATATCGTGATGAAACCTGTAGCACAATGTAAAACTCTACGCTTCATTTTACTAATGGCTTGCTCCTTTATGTTCTAGTATAGGACGTCTGTTTTTTGTGGACTTAAATATACAGGGTTATTATGCAATAACCGGCCAAATATGCAGAGAATTAATTAATAAAAGCTCAAAAATTCTGTCCTTTTTATCTATTAAATTCAAAACGCGTGGTAATGCATTATTTTAACTGATTTTACTGCGCACGCACACATTCGTAAGGTTCGAATCACATTCAATTTGAGATTATTTCAAATAAAAGTAGAAATCTTATTTACTCGTATTATTTTTAAAAACTGCAATAACGTTATATCATTATTTATATATTTGAAATTAAGTCTAAAATTTGGCTATGCTTTGGAAAATAACCCTATGAAAATAGAAAAATAAATCATCTATGAACAAAGAAGGCTCTTTGACATGGTACGCTGCAGCTATATTAATTGTACAGTTCTAGCACGATGGGTCGGCTCGACCGGGGAAGGAACACGCTCTCACAGAATACCAGCGTAAAATAGCAGCTTCGTGCTGCTTTGTTTTGTATAGTGAGTGTCCGTATGAATTTTTTACTGGCTAAGAGTCATTCCAGCTTAGTCTTCACCTCTGACTAACGCAACTGCATTTTGATTCGCAAACGAGGATAGATTGAAATGTCTATGGGCCACAGCAACCACTTACCATCAGGTCGACTGTGTGCTCGTTTGTCAACCTTATCCTATAAAAAAATAAAAATAGGCTACAGGTGCATGGAAAGAGGCATTCCATGTTAGTTCTCAGGCACGACTAGCGCCTGTAAATTTTTTAGAATCTGTAATTTTACTGGTATCTATACCCTTAAGATCGCAACACAGCTGTGCATTGCTTTTTGGCGGCAGAAATGGGAATAATGGTGGTACATATCCAGACAGAATCCTAGGCTGAAAAGAAGCACTACCACCATTCCAGCAAAACACAAATTGTTGGTTTTCAAATAGGTTTCAATTGCGTATGGTGAGTGTAGAAAACTGGAGACCCTTGTTACTGACAAAGAGGCATTCCATCTTATTCCTCACGGGTGACAACGCATCTGCATCTTGAATCTTTATTGAGGATAAATGTAGATGTCTATGGGTCGCAGTGGCCACTTACCATCAGGTGGACTGTGTGCTCGTTTGTCAGCCTATCCTATAAAAAAAAGCTTTGTATTTTGATTGTCCCCAGTTTCTCACACTACATCTTAGTTTATCTCTGATTTAAAGATCATTTATAGGCATCAGAGGCAGCTGAGAGACGACTACATATTTTTGTGTCATTTGCTGTAGAGACTATGGGTTCGTGGGGTCCACGTGCGGTGAAGTTCCTAAAGGAACTCCATCCGCAGCTGGTCGTTGCTGCTGGTGATAAGAAGGCTAGTTCTTTTCTCGCTCAAATGCTAAGTATAGCCATTCATCGGGGAAACGCAGCCAGCGTTCTTGGCATAATACCGCGGGGAGTAGGACTGTATGATAATTAAGTTACTAGGTTTAGTTTTTTTTTAATTATAGTATTAAATTGTATATAATAAAATATTTTATAGATGACGCTTATATTTATTGAATATATCTACCTAAACGAGATCTTAAAAGACTTTAATATGTCATACGAAATCCACTTACAAAGACGCTTCCAATGGTTTATCGTATATTGAATCGAGTAAAAGATTAAACGCAATAATGTAGCTGGAGGTCGTACACATACGTATAAACTAGTAAAAATCGTAAACCTCCATTTGCTACGTTGTAGAAAAGGGCGATAAAAACCATAACTTTATTTCGACTCCAACGGCTTACACGCAGACATTGACCTCGTGTAGGGTTGCCAAACGCTAACTGGGTCAAGCAGAAAATTGAATGTGGAAATTTTAATCGAAGTTATTTAATAACATGCTATCTTATAAAGGTCATATAATTCATAACAAATGGCAATTCTTTTTCTACAAAATTTATTATTTTCAACTTGTGTTTTGTTATCTTCCTTTAATACACTCACGTCTGGTAACTAGAGGGGTAGGTAGAGAATACTGACACACTTCTCTCGCCTCTTTACATCCATACACCTACGCATACATCCTCGTCGGTTAAGGGTACTATTAATCGGGTCCATTTGCAATAGGTATATCGCCAATATGGTCGATACACTTTCGTCTAGGGCGTCCCTTCACGACTTTGCCGTTTACATCTGCATTTTCACTCCTTCCTTGTTCATTCTTTCTAAATGACCAAAACAAACACTTCTTTAAAAAAAAACACTAATACGTTTAACGTCTACATATAAAAATAAAATAGGAGAGTATGTCTGTAATATAAAAATAACTATTTTTAGCGAGACCAGGTTGTTCTTTGCATGCAATTTAAACATGATTTATCATTTGCATACTTTATTTTTATTTTCGGAATGGCTGAACCGATTCTGATAAAACTTAACAAACGGATTGAAAACAAGAGCTATGAAGAGGGCTATACTCGGAGTTTCTCAGCGTAATAGATTTCGTAATGAAAATATCCGTAGTGGAAGCAGAATAACCTACAAATCGCAACGGATCAGTAAGCTAAAATGGCAATGGTTCAGCCGTATATGATTTAAGTTATAAATATTCCAAGATTTCCAAGAGCAATGAGCCTTCGTCTAGAAACATCGTCGCTTAGAGAGAGGTCAACTATTAGTGTAAAAATTAGTTAATAACATCATTGATTCGCCTTTTCTATTACAAGTAATTTCAATTTAGTGCCCTTGATTGAGTTCTCGGAGAAAATCATGCGTGGTAGAACCATGCTGCAGCTATATCAGTACTATAGTTGTAACACGAATGGGTCGGCTTGACCGGGGAAAGACCACGCTCTCAGAGAATACCAGCGTAAAATAGCAGCTTAACACTACTGTGTTTCGCATGGTGAGTGTAGAGAACCGGAGACCCATTTTACTGGAAAAGAGGCATTCCATCTTAGTCCTCACGGGTGACGACGCATCTGCATTTTGATTCTTTATTGAGGATAGATTTAGGTGTCTATGGGTCACAGCAACCACTTATCTATACCACTAGTATAAAAAATTATTTGATATACTTTACACAAAAACAAAATATGCAGGTAATACTCTTATTTATGGTTCAAGTGAATCATATATTAGTATTTTTAGTGTTTTGATGCCTTTCAGTACTCAATACCAATATTTAAGAAATAAAAGTACCATAATTAACTAATTGAATGAAAATATTTTTACAGATTTCATCGCGTTTAATTTTACTTATTTTTAATTTCTGATGTTTCGGTTGCTTTGCAGCATCTATGGTCACGGGGGGACTGAGATGATTGACCTCTCGATGTCAAAATTAACCTGAAGTACCTTCACCATTTTAATTATTACTTTTAAAATTAACCTGAAGTACCTTCACCATTTTAATTATTACTTTTGGTCTTATTTACGCAGAATGACCATACTGTGTCATGAAGTCTTGCAGTGGTATGCTCCGTTTTAGTTTTAATTTTATTAACTACAGGATCAAACAGGTGGTAGTACCCAGCCTCATTCTGTATTGAAATTAGAATAATTTTTAATTTCAAAAGCCTCGCGTATCATCCTTGGTAGGAATCGATGTACTTTCGCGAGGATTAGCGGCCTATCAAATCTGATGACATGGCGTCGCCGCCGTTGTCGTCTATGATATGACCACAAACTTACAGGAGCGTTGGTGTTTGATAAATAACTTTAATCTTTAGTACTTAAACAATTCACGTATCTCATAATTGACCGGGGTTTTTTTTTCGGCGTTTAAATATTAATTAGTCATTCCTATACCTCAAATCTCTTTGTTTTGTCATCGCTGACATGAGTTTAATTGCTAATGCTCTTTTAAAGTTACTTCGATGAACGAGCTGAAGAACTTCTAACGGCAAACTTTTAGCTGTTGAAACGCCACGGTGTTTAAGTTTGGAGAAATATGCAAAATCCTTATAACTCTTTATGTACTTTCTCTGTTGAAACATTTACAAACAGCTTTCGTTGTGCCTTATCGAATTTAAGCATTACTTACTAAAGATTTATTATTGTCTCAAGGTGGCGATAATATGTATTTTTCCTCAACCGATTACCAATTTTACATAAGTAAATCCACTTCAACCGATTATTTAAATAATAATACAAGAGCAGCAATCCTCCACCGTTCATGTTGCCACCAAAACCCCTTGTGGAAAGTTTATTTTTATATAATAAGTGGTACATGAGCACGTGCTAATTGTAACACCAGGGAAATAGCAGGATTGCAATTTTTGTTCTTATTTCTGCATTTTATTATTCATGCTGTATGTAATACGAGGGTGGATTGAAAAGTACTCGGCCTAACACAGATCCATTCAATTCTAAAAATCAAATCTACCCACATTATTTAGTTCAGTTCAGACTAGTTCATTGTGTGAAGTTCGAAACGTGTGCGATAATTAGTTGTGATTTTATAAATTTATTAACAAAGTAATCGGACATAATTTCCGCGAATGGAGCAAATCGAGCAGCGTGCCGTCATTAAGTACCTCCATAAGAAGGGGCTATCATCAAAAGCCATCCATGATGACATGGTCAGTACATTAGGCGATTGTGCTCTGTCATATTCATCCGTCAAAAAATGGATAGCAGAATTTAAGCGTGGTAGAGAGAGTGTGAAAGATGAACCCCGCTCTGGAAGGCCTTCGACGTCAACTACTGTCGAAAATATTAAAAAAGTACTTGATTTAATAATGGGAGACCGCAGATTAAAAATTAGAGAGATAGCCGAGATTATAGGCATCTCTTATGAACGAACTCAAAACATCATTGTCAACGAGTTGGGTTTCCACAAGGTGTCTGCGAGGTGGGTTCCGCGACTGCTTTCAGTTGAACAAAAAAGGACGCGATTGACTATTTCACGCGACTGTTTGGAGTTATTTGAAGCCGATGCAGATGATTTTTTGAATCGTTTTGTTACTATGGACGAAACATGGGTTCATTACTGTACACCGGAAACAAAACAACAATCAAAACAGTGGAGAAAACCTGGTTCACCACCCCCTAAAAAGGCTAAGTCGATTTTGTCGGCAAATAAGGTGATGGCTTCAGTATTCTGGGACTCGAAAGGTGTGATTATGATTGATTATCTTGAAAGGGGTCAGAATATAAACTCTGATTACTACTGCACCTTACTACGTCGTTTACGAGAGGAAATAAAAGAAAAACGTCGAGGAATGCTCAGAAGAAAAGTCCTGTTTCATCAAGATAACGCCCGTGTTCACACGTCAGTACAGTCAATGGCTGAAATTCACAACTGTGGCTTTGAACTGTTACCGCATCCGCCGTATTCACCTGATCTGGCACCATCAGACTTCTTTCTGTTCCCTAACCTAAAAAAGCACTTGGGAGGTCAAAGATTTTCGACAAATGACGAGGTCAAAGCAGCTGTAGACGCATATTTTGACTCTAAGGAAGAATCATTTTTTTTCAACGGTCTAAATGCTTGGAAGGGGAGGTGGCAAAAGTGTATTGAACTTGATGGTGATTATGTAGAAAAATAAAAATATAACTGATTTAGTATATGTTTATTTTCTTGGTTAGGCCGAGTACTTTTCAATCCACCCTCGTAGTTGTATAATATGTATTCAGACCAAGAAAAAATTTGTTTTCTTTTTTCTTTAACTTCTTTATTTAGTCCAATATTTTGGTTTTTAGTGTGTGTTTCGATACAGAACAAATAAATGAATTGATAAAATTTGTAGCCCAAATTGCAATTCATTCTACATAAGACAATATTAAAAAAATGAGTTGAGTTTAGATTTAACCTCAAAGCCTTTTATAACTCGACCGTAGAATTTAAAACCAAGATAAAGGCTTTAGCGAAACAGAAAACAGCTCAATTTAGCTTAACCCTATTATCAATTTAACGAAGTAGAGCCTCGCTGCAGCTGTGTAATAGGGGCAGCGGGAAAGCGGGTCTCTATTTTTAGTCATTTTTAGTCATTAAGAGACACAGGTCTCTTCCATTATTACGAACGTTTGCCTTCATCACCACGCTTTACAGCCTGATCGAAGATCGCAGTACCAAACTTCTTGCGCCAATAATAATAGATATTACATAGATAGTTAAAATTACAGCCTATATACGTCCCACTGCTGGGCACAGGCCACCTCTCATTTCTGAGAGGTTTTTTAGAGCAAGGGAGTGTCGCCGCGCTACCCCAATGCGTATTGGCGAACTTCACATGTCTTCAAAATTTTTTTTCAGACATACAGGTTTCCTGACGGTGTTTTCCTTTACCGCCGAGCACGTGGTATATCGGCGCTTAAAAATGTAATTAACAATTTTATTGGTGCCGGCGGAGATCGAAACCGGGTTACTCGCGTACTGTGAAACTTACAGCGAGCGCTAACCATCTGAGCTACCAGGACTCGTTGATGATCATGATAATAATTATCATTATTTATATAGATAAACTAGCTGACCTGGCAAACGTTGTTTTGCCATATACATTATTTCTAGGAAATATTTTTAGTTTTAAAAATCGCGATTAAAAAACAGAGGTTGATCGCAGAAGGGTGAAAATTTGAAGTTTTATGTATTTTTCAATGCTAAATCATCATCATAATAAAATAAAATGAAAATTATTGTCAAAAAAATAAAAATAATATTTAGGGGTGGGTCACCCTTATTAATTAGGGGTTTGAAAAAAAGATGTTGGCCGTCTCTCAGACCTACTCGATATGCACACAAATTTCATACAAATCGGTTCAGCCGTTTCGGAGGAGTTAGGTAACAAACACCGCAACACGAGAATTTTATATATTAGATAATAATTATTATTATCATGATCATAACAGCTCCTCCTCCCACGTCCACTGCTAAACATATATATCCTCATGTATTTCTACAAAAGCCAGTCCTCATCTACCAGTCTACACCGGCCCTATGCCAATTAAATTACTAATCCGTTAGGCTATGTTGGTTTATTTTTGATTTTATCACGGATGATTACGAAAAACTCCGAGCATAACCCTCTCCATAGCTAGCTGAGCAACCGTAAGCTTTCTGATATATAACCAGTAGTGGAGGACCACGTCTCATTTCCATTTTCCATTACTGGCAACACCACTCTCTCCTTTAATGTTTTAAATTAATTTACACTAAAAAAATATCTCGTGTACTCTGAAACTTACCTCATCAGACACTTAATCCTAGATGGACATACTCGTCAATAAAATAATAATAAGAAATTTATAAAAATATTTTAATGCTATAATATATTTTTTATTTTAGGTTTGAGGCCAACGTTCTTTAATGCAATTAAATTTCTTTTTTTTTATATAAGAGAGGGGAAAACAAGCATGCGGCTCAACTGATGGTAAGTGACTACGGCCGCCCATGAACAACTGCAACACCAGGGGAATCAGGGGAATTGCAGATGTGTTGCTGGCCTTTTGAAAAGTAGTACGCTCTTTTCTTGAAGGTCACTAAGTCGTATCGGTCCGGAAAAATCTCTGATGGTAATCGATTTCACAAGGAAGTCGTGCGAGGAAGAAAACATCTTCTAAATCGCACATTGGTGGACCGCCAATCATCCAAATGGTGTGGATGGTATCAGGAGTTCTGTCGCAATGTGCGTTCGTGAAATTTAGCGGCTGGGATTACTCCGAACAATTCCTCAGAGCACTCTCCGTGGTAAATGCGAAAGAAAATGCAAAGGGATGCAACATCTCTTCGCAGTGCCAATGAATTGAGCCGATCGGAAAGGACTCGGTCGTCGACGATTCGAGCCGCTCTGCGCTGGTTGCGGTCAAGTGGAAGGAGCTGGCACTGGGGAGCCCCTGCCCAGAGATGGGAACAGTATTCCATGTGAGGCCGAACCTACGCCTTGTAAAGTTGCAGGCGGTGTGCCGACATGAAATAATGTCCCCCTCTGCTGAGCACGCCAAGCGTTTTAGAGGCCAATTTGGCCTTCTCTTCCAAGTGACAACGAAACTGCACGCCAACGCAGCCAGCATCCTAGGATTCCGATACTGGCTGAGGCAACAATGGGAGTGCCTTGAAACTGAGGAGATACGACAAAGGGGTTATTTTTAGCGGTAAGCGCGCAAACTTGTGTCTTCTGAGGATTAAACTGGACTAGATTTAGTCGCCCCCAATCCGAGACTTTGTCCAGCAAAGACTCGACTTCAGACACAAGTTTGTTCCGGTACTCCGTGACGTTTTCGCGAGAAATATTGGCACGGCCGGTGTATAGAGCATCACCAGTGCTGTCATCCGCATAACAATGAATGCTACCGGTTTGCAACATATCATTGATATGCAGAAGAAACAACGTTGGTGATAGCACGCAGCCTTGTGGAACACCAGCGTTAATAGGCTTCTAGTCGGAGCACGCACCGTCTACAACGACCTTGATGCTCCGATTTGCAAGGACGCTGGTGATCCAATTACACAATTTCTCGGGAAGTCCATAGGAAGGGAGCTTCGAAAGACGCGCTTTGTGCCAAACCCGATCGAAGGCCTTCGCAATGTCCAAACTAACGGCCAACGCCTCCCCCTTGGACTCTACTGCCTCCGCCCATCTGAGTCAGGTAGACCAGAAGATCACTAGCTGATCGACCCCGACAAAAACCGTATTGGCGGTCACTGAATTCCATTCACGGGATTCCATTATTTTGGAGAACAAGGAGGTGATGGCGAAAGGCTATAGTTGGATGAATCTGAGCGGTCGTCTTATTTAGGGATCGGGTGGACAAAAGCTGTCATCCATTATTTCGGGACTACGCCTAGGGAGTAGGAGTACCGGAAAAGACGCGTTAGGACCGGTGCCAACTCCGGAGCACACGTCCTCAGCACAATTGGGGGGATTCCGTCAGGCCCACTCGACTTCTGGATGTCCAGGGAGAGCAGTGCTTTGCGAACCGAGCGCTGTGAGAACAGCACATCCGGCATGGAGCACTCACACCGCGGGATGGTCGGCGGTGTTTTCCCCCCGTCATCAAGAGTCGAGTTGGACGCAAAAAGGGAGCCTAAAAGGTCGGCTTTCTCTTTTGCAGCGTGGGCCAGTGTATCGTCATCCCTGTACAGAGATGGTAGTGATGGCTTACAGAAATTCCCTTGGACAGCTTGGCGAGAGACCAGAATGCACGGGTTCCCGCAGGAAGGCCAACTAGTTTCTCGCCAATTCTGCCTATGTGCTCTGACTTTGCCTTGGCAATAACTCTTTTGAAGGACCTGGAGGCGAAGAAATAAAGAACAATAAAAAATAAAATATTTATAGGAAACTTAAGACTATAATTAAGCATCTAGTTGCGCAGTAACAGTTCTTCAAACTTTCGCTCCTAGACAAAACTTGCACACGAAACACCACTCCACGGAAACTTACAGATAACAAATAATGAGCACAACTTAATGAGGAATATACAAAATTTCATGAAATTTTCCAATTAAGTAACAACTTATAAACGGCTGCTATACAGAAACCAGAAGCCAAAGTGCAGTGTTCATTATTATATTCTGGAAAGACAATAATTAACCTTTTCTTTACATTTGTTCACTTTACTATGACTGTTTATTTATAACTTATTAATGGGGCATATCTTTTAAATATGCTATGAAATGCTTTTAAAATAATTTAAAAAATAAACAAGGGGTATGTGAAAAATGTAAGATAATCTTCACTCATTTGCATGACACTGGCAAGTTATACATCATCGTAAACAGCAGAAAAATTGAAAATCGAACTATTATTATTTCAAATATTTTTAATTGAAATATGTTTTTTGCGCGAGAATCTTGCTGAAGCTCGCTCGCAGATATAGAGCCTAGTGATAGAAAGTATTTTTTCATAAATATAAACGTAAATTTTAGTGATAGTATCTCTACGTGTATATTTCATACCAAATATGCAGAAGAGAGCCATGCTCCCACTGTATTATGATTTCAAAACTAATGGGTTGACTCGACCGAGTTAAGATCACTCTAGCACAGAAAAAAAAGCGTAAAATTGCATAAAAATAAAATAATTTCAGAATGCGTCTATGTTTTGTATGATGAGTTACGTGAGCCACCTTTTTTACTGGTAATGAGGTACTCTATGCCCATATACACACCTGTATATACATATAAGACTTATAGTTGGTAGACTAGTAGATTTTAATTTTTATTGACGGATAGATGTATACGCCTACCATCAGGTCATCGTTTCTCTCCCTTATTTATTTAAAAATATATTTACTGTAGGTTAATTAGAATAATTGCCGTGTAGTGGCGATTAAGAATATCCACTACCCCATATCTTCCCGTGGGTGTCGTAAAAGGCGACAAAGGGAAACAGGCAGGAGATGGGCAGCAGCATCTTCCTGATAACAACAAACTTACAATAAAAAACCTGCGGTTGTCAACCCGCTCGCCAAGCGTGGCAACTATGGCAAATAACCCCCATGAAAGTAACGAAGAGACGGCCTCCAGTCCTCGGCGGCCCAGCTATTCCTAGCTACGGTGACGACCATGGTAACGGCGGGGCAGGGGGTGCATGAATATCCGGTGGAGGTTCGGTTGCCACCTAAGACGACTCGACCTGGCAACATACAACGCACGCAGCCTGAGAACTGACGAGAAGATCGTGGAGCTGGAAGAAGAGGTAGACAAGTTACGCTGGCATATTATAGGATTATCCGAAGTCCGAAGAGAGGGAGAGGACATGGTAATACTCGAATCCGGCAACTTGCTCTATCACCGGGAGGGCGACCATCTGTCCCAAGGAGGTGTCGGATTTATCGTCCACAAGTCTCTCGTTAACAATGTTGTAAAGATTGGGAGTGTGTCAACGAGGATTGCGTACCTTATACTCAGAATCACCAAACGGTATTCGCTGAAGGTCATACAGGTTACGCACCAACGTAGGCACATCCCGATGAGAAGGTGGAGGAAATTAATGACTGGGCGACTTCATGGAGAAAGAAGGAATCTTTATGATGAACTCTTTCTTCCAGAAGCGGCCCCACAGGAAGTGGACCTAGTCGAGCCCCGACGGTTCGACAAAAAATAGATTGACTTTATTATGACGACCAGACGACAACTGTTCAGTAATGTCTGAGTGATCGCGAGGGAGAAAACTGGTAGCGATCACTGAATAGTTAGAGGTATACTGAACCTATACATTAAGTTGGAGAGGTCTCGTCTAATGAAATCAACGCTCCGCCCCCCTCCTGTTTTAATCCAAAGTCCCGAACCCTTTCAGCTTGAGCTACAAAACCGTTTTACAGTGCCTAGAAGATTGCAATGTAGTGGGCGATATGAATGACAAGTTCGTAGAAACTGTACATGCGGTCGGAGCTAAGTTTTGACCCGCCAACAGAAGAACACAAAAACTCTCCGATCACACTCTTGATCTCATAGCCGTTAGGTGGGAAATGAAGCTGCAGTCTTCAGTAGATTTGACAGCATACATGCAACTGAACAGATAGATCTCCAAATGTATGCGGCGGGTATTACGCAACTTTAATACTGCTCGTATTGAAGAAGCGATCGCGCGAAACCAGGGCTCCAAAGTCTTTGCAAGAGATCTGTATGCCAGAAAGAGTCAACAGAAGAATAAGTGTGGCAACGTCGTTTCCGGGGCACCTGAGATTTTGAGTAAGATTGAGAGGTTCTATAGGCAGCTGTACACGTCATCGTTGGAGCCACACGCAAGTGTGAGTAACGATCCAAGAGCGAGTCTTATCCGACACTATTCCGAAGATATCCCGGACGTCAGTCTGAGCGAGATTAGAATGGCTCTCCAGCACCTTAAAACCGGCAAGACCCCAGGCGAGGATGGAATTACAGCGGAGCTTCTGAAAGCGGGTGGAAAACCGGTACTTGAAGCCCTGCAGAAGCTCTTTAATTCCGTCCTCCATGGTGGCATTACACTGGAGGCGTGGAGGAGAAGTGTGGTGGTCTTTTTCTTCAAGAAAGGCGACAACGCTCTCTTGAAGAACTACAGACCAATTTCCCTTTTGAGCCGAGTCTACGTGCTGTTTTCGAGAGTCATTACGAATCGTTTCGCGCGCAGACTTCCAGCCTCCCGAACAAGCCGGTTTCTGAAAAAGCTTTAGCACCATAGACCACATACATACCCTTCGGCAAATTGTACAGAAGTCCGAAGAGTACAATTTGCCACTATGTCTAGCGTATGTGGACTATGAAAAAGCCTTTGATTCCATCCAAATTTGGGCGGTGCTGCAATCCCTTCAGCGGGGCCAAGTTGACTGTTGGTATATCGAAGTGTTGAAGTGTTTGTACAGTAGAGCTACGATGGCTATCCGAGTACAGAACCAGAGTACGAAACCTATCCAATTGCAGAGAGGTGTAAGACAGGGTGACGTCATATCCCCGAAACTCTTCACCGCTGCATTGGAAGACGTTTTCAAGCTTCTGGACTGAAAAGGATACGGTATTAACATCAATGGCGAGTACATCACTCACCTTCGATTTGCCGGCGATATAGTCCTTATGGCAGAATCGCTGGAGGACCTAAGCACCATGCTCAATGACCTCGATAGTGTCTCCCAACGAATAGGTCTTAGGATGAACGTGGACAAAACAAAGGTCATGTTTAATGTCCATGTCACACCTATGCCGGCAGTTGTAGGGAGCACTAAGCTCGAAGTTGTTGACGAGTATGTTTACCTAGGACAAATAGTCCGACTAGGTAAGTCCAACTTCGACCGAGAGGTCAATCGACGGATTCAACTCGGTTGGGCAGCGTTCGGGAAATTACGGCACATCTTCTCGTCAGGTATACCTCAAAACTTGAAAACGAGACTGTACAACCAGTGCGTGCTGCCAGTGATACATATGAAACTAAGACGTGGTCCTTTACTGCTGGCCGTATGAGGAAGCTTAAGGTCGCTCAGCGAGCTATGGAAAGGGCTATGCTCGGGGTTTCTCTGCGTGATAAACTCAGAAATGAGTATATCCGCAGTAGGACCAGAGTAACCGACATAGCCCAACGGATTAGTGGCATTGGGCCGGCCATATAGCTCGAAGAACCGACAACCGATTGGGAAGAAAGGTTCTTGAGTGGCAGCCTCGTACCGGTAGGCGGAGTGTAGGGCGACCCCCCCACGAGATTGAGTGACGACCTGGTAAGACATGCAGGAAGTCGATGGATGCAAGTGGCTCAGGACCGTGCTTTGTGGCATTCCTTGGGAGAGGCCTATGTTCAGCAGTGGACTTATGAAAGGCTGTAATGATGATGGTGATGATGAAGTTAATTAGAAAGGAATCATAACGCCAGTTTAAAATTGCCTTATTAAGTGTGTGGGAAATTATAATAAACTACCTAAAGAATTTAAATTATTTAGCAAACGATACGATACGAAATATAAGAAACATTTGCTTATTATATTGTAATCTGTATAATTAAATTTGTGTAAGAAAAATAATTTGTGTAATTGGTTAAAAATGGTGACGTCTTCTTATATCGTGATTCTTGCAAATAAATCTTTATTTGCTAGAATCACAGAATATTATTTTGAAATCTAATCATCATCTTCATCATTACAGACCAAGACAAGTCCACTGTTGAACATAATGTCCTCTAGACCAGTTATCACAGTAGCCAGCCTCAACGGAGGATAGCCATCTGCGTGTGACAGGATTATAGTGTCAGAGTGTATTCTGTGCTTGCGCATAGACTCGATCTCATAGTCTGGTAGAATGATAATTCGACACGACCGGATAAAAATGAGACGCAGAATCAACGATTTTACATGCTTTCTGAGGCACCAGAGTGAATCACCGCCAAGTCCCTGATTCTCGACTACTGAGAATTGCTTGACAAAAAAACTTAAAACTGATTTTTTTGTGACCCAACCACATCAAACCCGGAACCTGATGATCTGCAGTCGCGTATACCACTAGTATACTAATGAAGCAGTACCGTACTCGATTGCTGAACATAGGCCTCCCCCAAGTAATGCTACTAAGCACGGTTCGAGCCATGTACATCCATCGACTTCTTGTATGTCTTACCAGGTAATCACTCCATCCATTGAGGGTCTACCCTACACTTTGCTTGCCAATACGAGGCTGCCACTCAAAATCTTTTTTACCATCCGTTGTAAGTTCTTTGTGCTGCATGACCAGCTTATTATTACTCCAGCTTAACGATCCGTAGGATTATATCGTTTACTCTGATTCTACTAAGGTTATCTTTATTACGAAGTCTATCATGCAGAGAAACTCCAAGCATAGTCCGGTCTATAAATTTCCAAAGGAACCAAAGTTGCCTCATACTACTAGCAGTGCAGAAACACGTCTCAGACCTATATATGCGTGTTACAAACGCAATTGTTTTACGCTCTTGTTTTCAAGTTTTGAAGTATACGTGACGAGAAGATACGTCATAATCTCCCGAACGGTTCCTAGCTAAGTTGATCCGTCGATTAGCCGAAGAACGATAAATTGTCCAAGTTGAATTTACCTATTCGGACAGGTTATCCCAGGTAAACATATTGTATGTGACATGGACGTTACACATGAAATCTAATATTTAAAAATAAATGTGAAATGTGCATTGGACAGCGATCCAGCTCTAATCCTATAACAGAATTCATAACCGCATTAAATCTGTTTCGATTCAAAAGAGAACGTTTAAAGCTAGACAGCGAGGGCAACCAGATTTGACCGAACATTTTAAATATTCCGATTTGTAGAGTTTCTGACTTCGCATTGCATATTTTAGACTAAAATAAGTGATTCAAAGTTGAGCTTTCCGTTACGTTAATGCAACCATTTTTTTAAAATATATTGTTCTATACAGACGTATATTCGTATGTGAATGTGATCGTCCAAATAAAACGCAGTCTATTGAACATCATCACCATTATGCCTTCATATGTCCAATGCTGAAATAGACATCCCAAAAGTAATACTACAAGCATGGTCTTGAAACATTTACATCCATCGATTTCCTGCATGTATTACCTGATCGTCACTCCATCTACATACTACAGGAGATTTGCGAATTTTTTTGTTTTTATATGAGATACTTGCCAGTTATTTATGAACAAGTAAAAATACGAATGTTCTAATTTTAAATTTTCCTCCACCTTTTTTACTACCCAAATTCATCTTGTTTAGTTAAAATATGTATCAGCGTTTTACGATTTAAATATCGCTTAAAACCGAAGAAATCGTTTGATAGACTTTAAATGCCTTTTATGAATAAAGGTTAGAGCTAGGCAGTACACAGTTTCTTATAGACTTTAAATGCCTTTTATGAATAAAGGCCCTTCTTAGAGGCAACTGTGTACTGCTGGTGTAACAAATTTTTGCACGGTTAACGAACTTCCAGAGATAAAGCTGATGAAAAAAATGCTAGCTGTGAAAAATTAAATTTCATTCTACTCTTTGCAAATTACGTATGAAGAGATTCAGCACATATTGCGGGCGATTTTATCGGAACACATTCACGAGGTTAACACCTACAAATTCACGCGAGGAGGATAGTTTTGCACTGGGGTGCTCAGAATCAGACCCGCGTGTGATGGAGCCGTAACATGAGTACTAAATTTTTATTATTACTTAAAGGTTAGCTGGCAGAGAATGCCTTTTCGGCATTAAGTTCGCCTTTATACCAAATTGTTTTGAGTGCAATAAAGAATTTTCTATCTATCTATCTGAACTTGAAGCAGGCTCGTATATGCTTGTTTACAAAAAGTGATGAATCTTGAGTTTCGATCACGAAACGAAGCGCTAATTAAAGGTTTAGCTGTTTCAAAATGTACCAACGCGTATCAAAGTTAAGCGATCGAGAAGCCAAGGGAAAATTTCGATCGCTGGTTTTTTAATTTGACGGAGTATATATAAACACTCACGCCTGTCACCCGAAAGTAGGCAGAGGCATTTTCTTCTTCCATTTAGCACGATCCTCACACACCTCTCTAGAGTTAGGTTAAGGGTACACTTAATTTGGACCATTTTCAATATATCGCCAATTTGGTCGATAATACTTCGCCTAGGGCATACCTTCCCGACTCTGCCGTTCACTTCTGCAACATAAATTTGCTTTGTCCCGCTTTCCTCGTTCATTCTTTCTACATGAACAAACCTCCGAAGCATTTCATTCTTAATTCCGGTCACAAAATCATCTTGAAAACCACACTCTTCTCTTATCACACAATTTCTCACAATTCAGATTCAGCCCTAACATACTCCTTAATGACCGCATTTCTACAGCACTTATTCAACTCTCGCGCTTCTTTTGCCACATCCAACTTTCACTACCATACATGGACACATTCTGACTTTTCACAATAGAGTGTAGATTCAGTCTATTTCCTGCGTTCTCTCGTCGTTCTAACATCCCTGCTAAATCATCACATACATAAACATCCCAAAGACACGAACTCATCTACTTACTCGACCAACTCCCCTTCTATTCTTATTTCACATATCGTTTTACTTTCTTCTCTTTCAAAAACCATAACTTTCGTCTTATTTGCGTTCACATTCATTTCCCTTTCATGTTTGTGTCCCCGTTCACTCAAAATGATGGACTTCCTGGAGGGCACAGTGATTAAGGTTTTGAGGTACTCTCTTTACAGCCCTGATTTGGCATCGTGCAACTCCGTTTTATTCCAATAAATTAAATATTAGCTGAAACAGAAAGTGCTTTAATTGTCGGAATATCAAAACTATATCTCCTTCAGAAGCAGCGTTCCGGCTCGCTGTAGGACAGTTGTCTAAGAGTGACTGAAAAAACTTTTTTAGAAATTGATTCAGCTGATAGAGAGTATTTTGAAAAGATATAGTATTATAAACTTTAACCTCAGAAGTTTTTTAGCTACGCAATACATTATCCGTAGCCGAGTAGGCTGCTACATGCGTAGATAGTTTGGCGGCTTGATCTCTAGGGTACCTTGTTTTGAGCTGGTGCGGCATCAGAGGTGACTAAACTCAGTAAACTAGTATGAGTAGATAGATGACTAAATATGCCATTTTCCTTAGACAATATCTTTACTTGAGGTCCACGTGCGATGAAGTAGATAAAGAAACCGTATTCGCAACTTGTCACCAGTGGTGACAAGAAGTCTTATTCTTTTTCGCTCAAAAGCCAAGTGTAGCTATTCGGTGAGGAAATGCGGCCAGTATAATAATTTTTGTTTTAGTTTTTTTTTTTATTAATTAATTGAATATTGTATATTTTTATGTATACTTTTTATGTAATTTTATTGTATATTATCGCGTAGTTGCAGTGAAAGAGTACCCGCTACCATATATCATCCCGTGGGTGTCATAAAAGGCGACACCGGGATTCTGATACAGGAGATGGGAAGCAGAATCTTTCAACTAAAAACTCAAAATAGTGACAAATCTACTTGACAAACTGCATACTAAGAGTAACAACCGTATATCCTCTAATGAGGCAGTCTATGGGGCAGGTCTATGTTCAGCAGTGGAATCTGTTAGGCTGTAATAATGATAACGATTGTGTTATTTAAATAAATGTAAATCCTTCTTACTACTTCCAGTCAATTGTTTGACTTCATATTCAATTGGGTGAAAAAAAAAGAAATATTTTATAAAGCTGTGCAAATAATACATATTTATAGCGCTCATAATAAATTCCATTCCAAGATGTAAAAATTTCTTTCTGCCCGCCATCGTACGCGGAGGATCTCATTTTTAATTTATGTCGCGGACACAACTACACGATATTATTTGATTGTGGGTGCGACTGAGAAGCAACAGCGGTTTTCAATTGTTTTGTTAAATAAAACAAACTAAGTCCTATCTTATGCCTTTTTCAGTATTTATTTATTCTTTACAGTCTTTCATTAGTCCACTGCAAAGTCCTCCTCTATAGATCGCCTTATTATGGGCTTAGAATTTTGATGAAGATGCACAGGCGCACGGCTCCACGGTGCTACCGTCAATCGACAATTAAGTTCGGACGCTGGGAGTGCAACCATTATGCACCCCGCAAAATATTTAGAATTAAAAATACATTACATCAAGCAAAAACGTATCCAAACCTACACTACAATTCCGAGCTATTCCGGAAATCACAGAACCATTCTAAGCGCAAAGCTGGTCAGAGGAATCGAATACTTTGGCTCAAATTTTCTAGGAAATTTGTTTTTATTTCATTATAGCTTAGAATTTTGCAGCCCGGCCGGCATATATTGCCAAATATTTGTTTAAATAAATTTTGTTCTACAGATGTTTCAATAAATAATCACTTTTTGTTTTATAAAAGAATATTGGGGACGCTATTAATACTACTAACATTTCCTTTAACTACTCCAAGTAATCTTAAAATGCTTGTGTTAGGAGTGGTCCAGGACAGTGTTCGAAAGGCTATTTGAACCCACTACTTTTTAAGTTTGCAGTTCGTACACACAAGCTTCTGTATATTTTTAATAGGATGTTTGTCCATGATCAATATATCTATGTTAAACGCTTCGACGATACAGTAAAAATATATAATTGTTACGGACGGCGAGGGGAGCCGCCGCCCCGTCGTGATGCCGCCGATCACATCACGTGATGCCGCCGACCAATCAGCGCGCGGCTCACCTCATAAGACCACACTCGTGCCGAGACACCCTTCTCGGGAATATAAGAAGGGCATTTTGGGCTCCGAGTTGTTCATTTCGACAGCGGCACTTCAAGAGGAAACATCAAGAGAGAAAGCAAGAATAAAAAGGCTCCATAGAAGACTCCCTCTTGTGAATAGATATTACTGCCGCTTGTAAATAGTTATAATATATAATCGTCAAGAGTACCATCTTTTCTTCCATAAACGTCCCTAGTATAGTTCACCCTAACACAGTAAATAGTAAAATCAATTAAATTCAAATACAGTCCACTGAAGTCCCCTACAAAACTATTTAATAAATTATAAATTCAGAAAAAAATAGAATAATTAAAGAAATGAAAGAAGTTGGAATATTTTTTTTGTAACATCTTTCTAGCTTATCACAAATACACAGCTGAACATATTAAACAACAAAACTTTATTTATATAACATATAACAGTTTATGGTTGACAGTTTATTTATCAGAGAAATATCATGTATATTTAAAATTTGTCTGTTTTTATTAGGAAATTTATCGTTTGTCAATATTGGTAAGTTATTGTCAGTTTTCAAAAAAATAAAAAAATAGTAGCAATTATTCTTTTTAATAATCGCTTCAGCCTTTATATTGGACCACAAGCGACGCTCGATGTAATTTCTTTGTTGAATTTACCGACCAAAATCTTGAACGGGACACTGAGTAATGAATCCTTTATAAACTCATAGAGAACTGAAGTAAAAATAACTGCATGGTTGAAAAGAATCAGCCACAGTTAAAACTGAAAATTTGAAAAATGCGCGAAGAAGTAAATAAAATCTTTGAAATATATTCGATTGAAACAATTCATGATTTCACAACTTTTAATGTCTCCTTTGAAACGGGAATGAAAGATGTTCCCTTTACTATACGCTCGCACACTTTGGAACTTTTAAAATTACGTGACACAAGCAAGGTAGTTTTGTTTGCGCATCTAACTTAGATAAGTACAAAAAAAAGTACAGTTTGTTTGTTTTTATTTTTAAATTAACTTTTTGTTTTCTTCAGCCTTTACGAATACTTTATAGCCAGTAAAAACAACCGATACAGCAAAAATTCCTATAGGAGAAAAATTTGTCTTCTATTTTACTTTGTAGAGAACCTTTTTTTATTTATGTAGTCTGAACCTACGAAAGAAAGTTCAAATTCGTGCTATTCTATATTCATAGTACTTTATAAAAACAATAACTTTGGCGGTAAAAGGTTTGACAGATTGGAATAAGTTTGTTAAAATATCAATTTAAAACATTTAAATGAGTTTACCTTCAAATCCCTCGAATGTCGTAACTCCTGTCTTCTTGGTGGTTGTCCCGGGAGGTCTGAGTATACGAGATTACGTACCGACCCTCGAAATTTGGGTTCGAATATTACGGACGGAAGCGCCAATGTCGTCAGCTTAGTGTTATACCTGTAACAAAAATCATTAAAATAAGTTAAACATGGATCTTCAGGTCACGGTCAATGATGGCAACTTCTTATTGATCTGAGTCATCATCATCATCATCATCCCTCAATTAATGCCACAAAGCACGGTCCTGAGACATCTGCATGGCTCTGACTCAATACCGTGCTTTATGGCATTTATTGGCGACGCAGGTGGCTCAGGACTAATCTGAGTCACCATCATCATTTCATCATTACAGCCTTTTATAAGTCCACTGCTGAACATAGGCCTCCCCCAATGAATGCCACAAAGCACGGTCGTGAGCCACCTGCATCCATCGACTTCCTGCATATAAAAAAAAAGTCCCGCTGGGTTTCTTGCTGGTTCTTCCCAGGACAGAGGGTTTCTTTTCGAACCAGTGTAAAGTGAAAAATGATTTTCAATAAGAATTACACATGTAATGTATATTGAATAAAAAATATTCTATTCTATTCTATTCTATTCTATCTTACCAAGTCGACACTCCATCTAGTGGGGGGTCGCCCTACACTTCGCCTACTGGTATGAGGCTGTCACTCGAGAACCTTTCTGCCCCATCGGTTGTCGGTTTTTCGAGCTATATGGCCGGCCCGCTGCCACTTCAGCTTACTAATCCGTTGGGCTATGTCGGTTACTCTGATTCTACTGCGGATATCCTCATTTCTAAGTTTATCACGCAGAGAAACCCCGAGTATAGCCCTCTCCATAGCTCGCTGAGCGACCTTGAGCTTCCTCATACGGCCATATAGTGAAGGACCACATCTCAGATCCGTAAGTCAACACTGGCAACACGCCCTGGTTGTACAAGTTCGTTTTCAGGTTTTGAGGTATGTCTAACGAGAAGATGTGTCGTAGTTTCCCGAACGCTGTCCAGCCGAGTTGAATCCGTCGATTGACCTCTCGGTAGAAGTTGGACTTATCTAGTCGGACTATTTGTCCCAGGTAAACATACTCGTCAACAACTTCGAGCTTAGTGTTCTCAACAACTACTTGCATAGGTGTGACATGGACGTTAAACATGATTTTTGTTTTGTCCATGTTCATCTTAAGACCTATCCGTTGGGAGACACTATTGAGGTCATTGAGCATAGTGCTTAGGTCCTCCAGCGATTCTACCATAAGGACTATATCGTCGGCAAATCAAAGATGAGTGATATACTCGTCGTTGATGTTAATACCGCATTCTTTCCAGTCCAGTAGCTTGAAAACGCCTTCCAATGCAGCGGTGAAGACTTTCGGGGATATAATGTCACCCTGTCTTACACCTCTCTGCAGTTGGATAGGTTTCGTACTCTGAACCAGGTCGAGTCGTCTTAGGTGGCAACCGACCCTCCACCGGAGATTCTTAGCACCCCCTGCTCCGCCGTTATCATGGTCGCCACCGTAGCCAGGAATAGCGGGACCGCCGGGGACTGGGGGCCGTCTCTTTGTTACTCTAATTATTGGAGGGTATTTGCCATAGTTGCCGCAGTTTTTATTTTATTATAATTTTGCTGTTATAAGAAAGATGCTGCTGCCCATCTCCTGCCTGTTTCCCTTTGTCGACTTTTACGACACCCACGGGAAGATATGGGGTAGTGGATATTCTTAACCGCCACTACACGGCAACTAATCTGAGTATAGAAACTTAATTATTGCGTGTTGTGTAGAAAATTGCTCACTTATGATATCCTGTTCTTGCCCAATATAACGCTTTTATCCAAGGTAGGATGCAGGATCAGATTTATCGAAGTGAAAACTTCTTTAAAATCGTTGTGATTGAAACTCGATGATACGAAAAGGCGCCTTCAAAAGGAACAAACATATACATATATAGGACTAGCTGTTCACCGCGACTTCGTTCGCGTGTTAGGGTTTTTATGTTTCTGCGCGGAACCCTGATTCTTTTTCTAAAATAAAAGTAGCCTAAGTTACTCCTTATGAAATCAGATATCTGCCTGTGAAAGTCCCGTCAAAATCGGTCCAGCCGTTTCGGAGATTACCCGGAACAAACAGACAGACAGACAGACATACAGACAGACAAAAATTTTAAAAATTGTATTTTAGTTATAGGTATCGTATTTACTTTCATATGCATTTAGTAAAAAACTGTAATTTTGACATTACAAACAGACACTTCAATTTTATTTATTTGTATAGATTT
The DNA here is from genome assembly GCA_963668995.1 of Parnassius mnemosyne. Taxonomy (NCBI): domain Eukaryota; kingdom Metazoa; phylum Arthropoda; class Insecta; order Lepidoptera; family Papilionidae; genus Parnassius; species Parnassius mnemosyne. Next base: position 5,726,589 of record CAVLGL010000057.1, read on the forward strand.
AGCCTACGAGAGAATGAAATAGAATACAATATTATAAATTTATTCATATTTTAATTACATAAACAATACAATTATTCTTTATTTAATTACATATAATTATCGTTTCACTTCTACCGCGTGTGAACTGCGCACATGTTTTTTTTATGGTGTCACAGCGCAATCAAATCAAAAACCAACAACTTGTGTTACTTAAAATATGTTTTAATCATTGATCGCTATTCGATTTTAAAAAAGTATGTATTATTACTAATAATAATAAATACTTTTTTTAAAACGAATAACTTATTACATATAAATATTTTTATAAATAATAATAATCAGAAAATCGATTACTATCTCTAAATCAGCGTAATAAGTAGTTCGTTAGAATATAGACATTATTCAAAATCAGGCAGCGCAATCACTCATAGAATATTATTATTGTTTATAATAAAAGTATAAAACATGAGGGTAATTTTTTTTACGTTTTATTTAAATTAGGTAATTTAATTCTTTACTATTTATATTTGTATATGTATAAACATATGGAATATATAATTTATATTTCATATATTTGTTTAACATCTACGTATCTGAATGTTGAGAAATATTCATAAAGCTTTCGTTTGTGCATGTCGGTTTCTTGATTTAAATATTTGTAGTTCCTTTTATAACTGCATATTAAATAGAAATTCTCAAGTAATAAATAAAAATAAAATACTCAAAGAATGTAAATCGTATCAATCAATGTAAACTGCGAATAATTAAATTCCAAAAAATCACAAAATTTCTATAATATGCGTTACCAATTTGATACGCTCTAGTCTTATTGTTCTCATTATTAAGATTGTATTGCTTTCAGATATTCGTCACGTTTTCCCGTAATCAGATTTGCCAGAGTTGCTGTTTATGTTTAATGATATCGTTTGGCTTCAAACCAAATATTTGATTATTTTATTGATTATTTATAAAGAGCGTTCTTTTTATTAGTTTTTTATTTATATAAATTTACATACTTTTTTCATAAACGGGCACGGGCATAACGGATAATTTTAGATGGTTAGGTAAAGCGCACACTTATTGTAAAACTGAAGTATCAAACAAACTTACAGTCTACCCCTGGACACCTGCAACCAACTCCAAACCAAGAAATTTACAGATTCGTCACCTGTGACGAATAACGGAATGTCTAACGACCTGTAATTATAATGGCTCTTTGAAACTTCAAACCAAATTACAGCAGTGCAAACATTGCTATTTTGCGAGAAATTGAAAGAGGGTGGCACTTACACTGACGGACTCCTCGGCAGAAGGAGGATCTAGTAAACTTTAATACATTTCATAACGTGAGCAACCCAATCAACTCCGATAAACACTAATGGGATTGAATAAATCTATTTTTAAGGATTTTATCACGCTTAATTACTTGTAAAGTGAATACTTCTTTATAATCGTTGTGATTTGAAAATCGATAAAACGAATAAGCGACACTTTTTTTTTATATGATAGGGTGACAAACGAGCACACAGTCCACCTGATGGTATGTGGTAGCTTTGGCCCATAGACATCTACATTTATCCTCGTTTGCGAATCAAAATGCAGATGCGTTGTCATCCGTGAGGACTAAGGTGGAATGCCTCTTTTCCAGTAAAAGGGGCCTCCGGCCACCTGCACTCGCCGAGCGAAACCCAGAGGTAAACCGCTACTTCACGCTGGTATTCTGTGAGGTCGTGGTAGCACCCCGGTTTGAGCCGGCCCAACCGCGCGACCGCAAAAACTGCCAAATAAATACTAAAGAGATACAAACATATACATCTACAGGATTGAGAGAATGGGATAAAATACAGAATACAGTACACATACAATAGTATATTTTAATCACATAAATCCTACATTTATCCTACTCTTGACACTCTCCATTCGTCTCATTCTCTCAAAGCTTAGTTTCTGTAGGTTTCTTTTATTTTTCTTTTTTCTGGTGTTCACTTATACCGCGTATGAACTGCACACATTTTTTTATTCCCGATGTTTCGGGTGCATTTTAGGACTGTGTCACGGGGGGACTGAGGTGATTAACATCCCGATGTCAAAGTAAACCCGGAGTGTCTTCAGATTTTTAATTATTAATTTTGGTCAGGATCTACGCAAAATGAGATTATTTTATCTATTTACCACAAGCTCGGCGATAAAAAGGCCAATACCGTTACAGTATCATAGGGAGGGATATTTGCCATAGTAGTCAGGCATGCCAGGCGGGCTGGTAACCGCTTTTTTATTTTTTAGTTATTAATACGAAGACGTTATAGAGCCGTGGTAACTCAGATGATTAACGCTTGCTGTAAATTTCACAGTACACGGGCATCTCGGGTACGAACCCCGCCGGCACCAATGAATTTGTTAATTGCAATTTTACGTTCTGATTTACCAATGCTCAGCGGTGAAGTAAAACATCATGAAGAAACCTGTATGTCTAAGAAATAAAAAAAAATCGCAGACTTGTAAAGTTCGCCAACACGCATTGGGGCAGCACGGCGGATATTTGCTTACCCTAAAACACCCTCAGAAATAAAGGAGGCCTGCACCCAGCAGTGGGACGTATATAGGCTGGTTTATTTCCCACTGTCATTTTTTATGACACCCACGAGAGGATATGGGGTAGTGAATATTCTTACACTGCCACTACAAGGTCGACATGAAAAAATGTATTGAAATAAAAATCATATCAAAACACTACTGTATCTAAACCGACGTTAAGCAACGTCAGAGGTTTGAAACGTCTGACACTACGATCTTCCATCCGCGCCTGCCAAGAGTGACGATTAATGGACGTGGTCCTTCCTTAGTTGACCCGATCCATTACGTTCCCAATCTATATATGTTATACTTTTTATTTATTTATAGTGTGTACTACAGTGGACTAGGGTGAAAAAACTAATATTAATAAAATTCACACAAACACACACACACACACACACACACACACGCACACACACACACACACACACACTCACACTCACACACACACACACACACACACACACACACACACAAGCGCGCGCGCGTATTATCGATAATATATTTTTGTTGTGATAATTTATTTTTTTAAATCTATACAGAGTAGCAGATGAGAGCTATATTTTTAAAAGCTGACATCGCAGACAGATAATCTATGGAAAACGATTTAACACGGCGCGTAGCTGTAAAGCGGGATTGGATGCAAAACGATTTATTAACGTATTTTCAAATTGTTTTGATTTATAAGTTAAAATATGTATTATGGATGTTTTTATAACCTTTGTAAATTATCGCCCGCTATAATATTAAGGCTGATTTACACGGGGACAGTAACAGGCGACAGTGCTGGCGCTGACGACTGACTTGCACCGTTTACACGCAGTCAGTAGTCGCGCAGACATTGCTGTACTGATTAAAAATCAATTTACATTTTGCCAGTAGCGGGTCAGCACTGACTTGCCTCGAATTTGGAGCCAGTTACTGTCCCGGTGTAAATCAGCCATAAGTTCCGACTGCATCGTTGGTCTAGATGTCGTAATCGTGGTTACGTATCATAATAATATCAATATCAATATCAAAATATAGAATAAGGGAATATAGAGTGCATCTGTGCTTGCGCATACATTTGGGCACTATAATCCTGTCCTATGTCCTAAGAAGGCTAGTTTAGACTGGCCTCCGTGATCGAAATTCGGTCTGTAGGACATTACTATAAGCTTTGAAATCAACTTAAGAGTAACTATATTTTATATGTTCATTTTTTTATAGGATAGGGTGACAAGCGAGCACACAGTCCATCTGATGTTAAGCGGTTGCTGTGGTCCATAGACATCTACATCTATTCTCTATTATGAATCAAAATGCAGACGCGTCGTCACCCGTTAGGACTAAGATGGAATGCCTCTTTTCCAGTAAAATGGGTCTCCGGTTCTCTATACTCACCATACGAAACACAGCAGTCTCAAGCTGCCATTTTACGCTGGTATTCTGTGAGAGCGTGATCCTTCCCCGGTCGAGCTGACACATTCATGCTACAACTATATTACTAATATAGCTGCAGCAGGGCTCTACCACGTATAAAATAATATATTACAGCGCATGCTGAGCATAGGCATTGCCTCATAGGAAGCTCATTCGGCCATTGTTGCCACGCTCAGAAGACGGATTGCAACCGCAGTTTTATTTTAAGCTGATATCAGGTAGATTCTGTTGCTGATCTCCTGTTTCAGTTTCCCTCTGTCACCTCTTACGACAATCACGGGGCGATATGGCGTAGTGAATATTCTTACACCGCCACTACACGGCAAATGCCATCTTATATGCCAGGAGTGTAATACCCAACCAGGCGAAGGACAGGTTAAAGGTGCGAGACACGCTGCTATCACCAAAACGCCTGCTAAGATTGGCGATTAAAGTAAATACTCCCTACAACTGGCGCTTATGGACTATAAAAATGGTAAAATTATGATTTCTTATGTCTACGCGAACGTCGTAAGGTCGAAAATATAAAATAAGTTAACGCACGCGATAAAATCCGTAAAAACTAGTTTTATTTCAAGACGATAATGAAGACAAAGGACCGGTAAAATGTATTATTAACTTTTTGATAACGTCACAAGCCTAATGGCTAAAGGTACGGACTGCTAAAGTGAAAGGTCATGGGTTCGATGGCATGGCTAGAAGGGGTTAAAGTTGTTGAATATCGGATCCGCTATTTCAACAACTAAACCCTTCTAGTATAATTATTATAGTTTTAATAGCATTGCTGGTAGTCAATAAAAAAAAAATTCCGCTATTAATTTTTATTTTTTATTTTTGACATTTACAAACTGAAAAATCTAAATTATATAAATTACAATTTAAAAAAATTAAACACGATTTCGCTTGAAACGGAGAGCATTAAGCTTAATCTCCTCCTTTCCACCGTCTCAGCGAATGTGAAAAACAATTCTCGTTTCCCCAGCGCAACATCCATCTTAGTGCGACAGGGACAGGTCACTACGATTCATCTTCCATCTTTTTCTATTAAAAGTAAAGCTAGCAATATATCAAAGCGAGAAATTGACGCGAGACTCGCGACGCTCGTAATTTAAAATTGCTTCTAGCAACATTCGTTATTGCGTTTGTCCTTCAATTTTGAAAATAATCTTTATTTATTGCATTTTCATCTTAATCTAAAGTTCTACTTATGGATATGTTTTTTTTTAACAAAATAAGGATAACAAAAAGAGCACACAACCCACCTGATGGTAAGTGGGTGTTGTGACATCTACATCTATCCTCAATTAAGAATCAAAATATAGACGTGTTGTCACTCCTGAGGACTAAGATGGATTGCCTCGTATACAATAAAAAGCGTATCCGGTTCTCTACTCTCACCAACGAAACACAACATCGTTAAGATGCTATTGTATTCTGACAGAGCATGGTCCTACACCGGTCAAGCCGACCCATTCGTGCTACAACCAATTATATAGCTGGGATATGGCCCAACGACATATTATAAGCCCCATTGTGTGTGTGTTCTGTACCTGTGACTCAAATTAATGACTTAAGTTGATTGTATTATTTTCAAATTTCAGGCAATAACGTCTGCTATTTAACGCCTCTATGATACATTTCTTTTTTTTTTTCACAACATCCTAATGTGAGTTAATATACAGCTGGCAAAAAACATTACTTTGTTGCAGCTGGCATATTTTTGTAATAAAATAAATTAACCGTGTAGTGGCAGCAAACGAGAATCCACTACCCAATATCATCCCGTGGGTGTCGTAAGAGGTAACAGGAAGAAATGAAACAAGAGATGGCCAGCAATAGCTTCCTGATAACTAAAACTATGCCAAAACGTGGCAACTAAGCCAACTATATTTTCTTTGGGGAAGGCCTATGTTCAGAATTCGACTTGTAGTTAATAGTTTTTTTTTAATTTATTTACCATATTACAAATAATTGCAAAAAAAAACTATACTAAAATGTCGCATACAGAAAACCACTGAGGTTTGTGATGACGCGACCAGAGTCGACGTTACATTAAGTATAATTAATATAGTTTGTAAAAAGGAAACATTACAGCCTAATTAGGACCTGAGCAAACGCATATACGCTGTTTCAAGTAGTAACTTTTTTTTATAAATTACACAAATAATACATTTTAAGTTTTTTTTTAATGTTTTTTTATATTTAAGTAATCGCGGAAATCTGGGGGTAGGTTGTTTATAAGTCGTGGAACAATGTAACTTGCTGTTCGTTCCCCGTACATATTGTTTGTTGGAGTAAAAGAGAGCAGAAACTCTTCAAAATAAAGAATCATTTCTTTCAGATTCTTACTAAAATGAACATTATATATTAAAGTAAAACTTCTGTCAATCAATTCCGAAAAAAAGTTTAGGACTTATTTTCGGAATTGATTGACAAATATTGTTATTTATTTCACATTAAAAATATTACTAATCACAATCAAATATAGCCTATGTCACTTAGGAATAATGAAGCTTTCTAGTGTTGAAAGAATTTTTAAAATCGGTTCAGTAGTTATAGAGATTACAAACTTACAAACTTTGCCTCTTTATAATATTAAGTATATATGTATATGTATATATGTATATATATATATATATATATATATATATATATATATATATATATATATATATATAAAAATTCATGTGAGAGGTACGAAACCTTTTTTTACTTTTGATCAGACATAGCTTCTTGTCAAATTTTATGATTGTATGTCAACGTGCCTTATATATCGTACCAAGGTAGCTTATAGGTTATGATGAGCGAGTGAACATAGGCCTCCCTCATAGATATGCGTCATAGGGGGGATATTTGCCATAGTTGCCACGCTTACTAAGCAGGCTGGCAAGCACAGTTTTTTTTAGTCGTTATTAGAAAGACGCTGCTACCCATCTCCTAATTTGTTTTCTTCTGTCGCCTCTTACGATACCCACGAAATAATATGGGGTAGTAGATATTCTTACACTGCCTCTACACTGTATAAATGAGTACGCGAGTTTAAAAATGTGTGACATAAATTATTGAGTTGTCTTAGTAGCTTGGATTTCTTACATTTTTAAGGGACCGTTACTTAAACCGTAGACCTTAGTATTTTATATAAATTTCAAATTTATATCTCTATATCCCGTTCATGAGAAAAGGAGTCCCGACGGTCAGACGGACGAAAAAGTGATCCTATAACGGTTCTCTGTTACATTTTACTTCTTTGCTGTACGCATTGAATTTTAAAAATATGTATGCTTATGTATTGTATACATGTATAAATAGGAGATATTTTTATAGTTTATTTATTGTATGTATTAGTGAATTGTATATGTAACGTAATTAATTATCATTTTTATTTTGTTTTTATTCTATATTGCTACACCCACTTCAAATTCTCACCACTCCATGGGTTGACTGGTAGAGAATGCCTCAAGGCATTAACTATTTCCTTCCCTTTGTATTCTTTTAGACTAAGGAATGCAATAAAGAATAAATAAATAAATAAATTGAGAAAGACGAAGCAAACCAACCATCTTAATACCACCAAATAATCTAAATAATCTATAACCAAAATAATCTTAAATAAATAAAAAATAAATTACGACCATAATTCAGCTGTCACAATTTATATTCCGTGTTAAATTTTAAATTTATACTTCAAATATTTTCTGGATAAACCTGTGCGAGATAGATGGGCACTGAAGTGCTTTTTTATAGTATAAGGTTGACGAACGAGCACACAGCCTACCTGATCGTAAGTGGATGCTGTGGCCCATAGATATCTATATTATAGATATTTATTATCGATTAAGAATCAAAATGCAAATTGCGTCATCACCTCTAAGGACTAAGATAGAGTGCCTCGTTTTCAGTAAAAGGCTCTCCGATTTTCTACATTCTCCATACGAAACACAGCCGCATCAAGCTGCTATTTTACGCCAGTATTCCTACCCCGGGCGAGCCGACCGATTTGTGCTGCAACCATAATATAGCTGCAGTGTGACTCTACCACGTAAAAACACTCCAGTGCTTAACCACCCAATTTTGTTTCCCAATTTTGGCCCAGAATACCAAAAATATCAAAAAAAAAATTAATTCACCTTATCACATTAGAATTTTCTCCTGTATCGGGAGTTTACGTAGGAGTACATAAATTTCACAAGGACAAACATCCCAACCCGGAACAATTATTTGTAGGCTATACAAATACTTTTACCGTATAATGGTGGTGTAAGAATATACACTAATCCATAAAAGCCGACAGAGGGAAACAATTCAGGATATGGACAGCAGCGTCTTCTTAATAACGACTAAATATAAAAATCTGTGGTTACCAACCCACTTAAAAACGTGGCAACTATGGCAAATATCCTTCCCCATGAGGCCTATGTTCAGCAGTGGATTTTAATAGTCTATAACGGTATACAAATACTTATTCCGTGTGGGATACGAACCCGCAGTCGTTTAGCGCTGCAATTCATTGCTAAGTCACTGCGACACGGAGCCGTCACAATAATTAATACAGAGAAATAATTTTATCACGGCCTTCTCTATTTTATGTAGGTACAACAAAACAAATAAAAAAGTGAACAGAATTATTATATCAACAAACTCCACTTTATTATGTGATATACGTACTTACTAATGAAACATTTCTACCAAAAGTTATAAATCGGGCAACATCAGACCACCCCGCTGTCTAGACTTCACTAACTGGGTCAAACTGTCGGCACACATATTTACGAATTTATGATTCTATGTGTTGTATAAACACAGATTGTTCGAATTTCTTATCATATATATTTTTTTACTATCTTTTCAATTACGTTCCTTCAGACTGGCCTAAAATAATTAAACTAAAAAAAAAAAAGATAAACGACGTTTAACCTAAAAAAATAATTTTCATATATTTGCTTTATTCTTTTCGTTCTAAATTCGGTTTTTATATAATAGTTTAATTACTTATACCTTTTGATTATGTAGTCTAGGGAGTATCACAAGTTCAAGGTAACAACTATATATAGGGTATATTAAAATCTACCTAGTCAGGTCATAAATTCTGTCACAAGTTTAATATAAAATAATTGAAACAAGTTTATTCATTATGTAACCATTTATATACCAAAATGAACTTAACAAAACATAGATTCTTATGACACTAAAGTTTATTCAAAATGACCTCCGTGATTTTGAATACAGGCCTTCAATCTGCGCGGCCAGTCGTCTATCGCAGCACGAACGAGGTCCATGTCAATATCGGCGGCTGCCTTAATCAAGGATGTCTTGAGTGACTCCAAATTGGGATGAGGCTTTGAGCACGCCTTTTCCTCCAAGTATTGCCATATCTTGTAATCTAACGGATTCAAATCTGGACTGGAGGAGGGCCAGTCTTCGTGCCGGATGAAGTCGATTTCACGCGCCGCCAGCCAGTCTTGTGTGCTCTTCGCTCTATGAGCTGGCGCCGAATCTTCTTGGAATACCCAGTGCCTGTTATTGAACATGGTATGAGAAACAGGTTCGACAATGTTCGTCAGGAATGTATTTTGATACATAACTGCATTCGTTTTTACACCTTTCTCACAAAAATATTCCTCTGTTAAGCCCCAATAAGAAACTCCCAACCATACCATGAGCGAGGATGGAAAATGACCTCGTTGGACACGAGGAATACGGTTGCTCGCTTCTTCACTACTGTGTGCGTACACCTTATCATTTTGTTTGTTGTAGCTCTCTTCTAGGGTAAAAATTTTTTCATCCGAAAAAAGAATATCCCGATATTTTTTCCCGCGTACCGCTTCAACAAAGCGCGGCATCTCTTCAGTCTCAGGTCCATTAGACGAGCATTCAAACAATGTCCTGTTTTTCTTCGATATGCCCGAAGCCCTAAGTCTTCATTTAACACCCTTTTCACCGTGGTTCTGCTTAACCCCATCTGAAGGGCCAACAGTTTCTGATTACGTTTGGGATTTCTTTGAATTCGCGCCTTCACAGCATTTATCACTGCTGGAGTCCTAACAGACCGAGGCCGACCACTTCTTGACCTGTCATCTACACTAGACTCTTCATTGTATCGTTTGATGGTACGATAAACGAATCTTTTGGTTATATTCAATTTTTTCAGTATGTCAAAAATTTTAATTGGCGCGTAACCGCAACGATGCAACGCAATAACTGCAACACGGTCTTCTTTAAGCGTCCACTCCATATTTAAAAATGAGTAAAATTCTAAAAAGTATACAGTTTTATTTTCATGAACAATTCGAAATTCGAATTCAATAAACTTTTTTATGACAATACTTATGACCTGACTAGGTACATTTCCCTTTTTTTAAAGGATAAGGGTGACAAACGAGCACACAGTCCACCTGATGCTAAGTGGTTGCTGCGGTCTTAAGGGATATGTTTTCTACATTTCCGTGTAACAAAATTAATTATGATAAGACTGCATGTAAAAATAAATATTTCATATTTGTGTCTATAAGTTAAATATAATGTTTTTTTTTTATTATTTACCATAGACATTTTCTTTGTCTCCATAGGCATTTTATTTACCGACTGTAATATCTAGATTTGTTTGAAATTGATATGGAACCACTGTGAAAGTATTATCTACCGGTAATAGTATTTTATATTAGCTATATCAGTTGACTGGCTGCCTCGTTGAACCAATGGTCGTAAGCGTGACTATTTATCTTGTTTCGAACCCCGGGTCAGGTCAGAAAAAATTTTATTTAACATCCCGAAGTCAGGAAGTCGGCGGTGATTCACCACCGTGACTCCGAAAGCACGTTAAACCGGTGGTCCAACGCCTGGTCTCTCTCCGCGTACCTACGGTCCAACCGTAAATTTCTGATGGCGTTGACATTTCACGCAATGCTTTCGCTATTAATCAACAAGTATAAAAATTTTGTTAGTTCACGTATTCACCTTAACCGTGACGGACGTGAACTCATTAACAAAACATATAAAAATGACAATAACCTTTAACATATTTTAATCTTATATTTTTCACTTGTTTAATAAACTGTTTTAACATAAACTTTAAATTATTATTGAACATTCGTCTTATTTACGTGGTAGAGCAGCAGCTATATTAGTATTATAGTTGTAGCACGAATGGGTTGGCTCGACCGGGGAAGGACCACGCCCTCACAGAATACCAACGTAAAATAGCAGCTTTACGCTGCTGTGTTTCGTATGGTGAGTGTAGAAAACCGGAGACCCTTTTTACTGGAAATGAGGCATTCCATCTTAGTCCTCACGGGTGACAACGCATCTGCATTTTGATTTTTAATAGAGGATAGATGTAGATGTCTATGGGCCGCAGCAACCAATTACCATCAGGTGGACTGTGCGCTCGTTTGTCACCCTTATCCTACAAAAAAAATACCCGAACACTTCGGTCATATCCGCTTGCCGTCCCATCGAACTATGATAGTGAGGGAATAGAGAGTGCACCTGTGCTTGCGCATATACTTGGGCACTGTAATCCTGTCCTGCGAAGATGGGGCTAGTCTCCGTTGAAACTGGCCGCTGTGACTGAAATTCGGTCTGGAGAACATTCATTATTAACGTTTGATTAACATTTAAAAAAACGTACAGTTTAATTGTTAAAAAAAAATAAAAAGGACCTATTTGACAACCTTCGCCTTTTTGGAATCAGCTAAATATAACGTAACGTACGTTGGTAACAAATACTTTTCCATAGCAACGTTTCACAAATCATTGCATTTTGTGTACGTTCTTTGTTCTAAGCTCGTGTGTCACTTGTGTGGATAAAAAAATTGCTTTTATGTATATAAACTTGTCGCAGTTATTTATTGAATGAATATAATTCTGATTTCTTATGTTTACGCGAACAGTACACATTTAAATGATACTACGTTTTACGGATTATATCGCGTATATTAACTTATTTTACATTCCCGACGTTTCAAGTATTTTACAGCACCCATGGTCACAGAACCGATGTGTTCGACATTTCAATATCATAATTATAAACGGCTTCCTTCTTTATGTGAAGAACCTACCCTCCGGGAAGCCTGCAGTCTGTGAACACGCCCCCCGTCACTATATCAGATTTGATAGACCACTAATCCTCGCTAAAGAACACCGTTTGCTTCCAAGGATGATTCCCGAGGATATTGAAAATCAAAAACCATCCTTATTTCAAAAGAGAAGATGGTTGGGTCCCTCTGCTTGGGATTCTATAATTAATAAAATTAAATCCCAACCCAAGTATACAACTGCAAGACTTTAAGATACTATAGGCTCATTCTGCGTAGATCGGCCAAAAATTAATAATTTTTAACTGAAGGTAGCTGTGGTTAACATTTGGACGTCAAACGTTTCAGTCCCCCGTGAACATGGATGCTGTAAAGTTCTCGAAACGTCGGGAATTTTAAATAAGTTAATATAAGTACGTGATAAAACCCGTAAAACTTAGTTTCATTTGAATACAATTCTGTAATACGAACACGATTTCCTTTTTAACGAAGTTTTGTTATAGTAATTAAATAACAGGTGAAGTGTGAGTCGGACTCGCGCATGAAGGGTTCCGTACCATCGTAATACAACGTTTCTAGTAGGGGAGCCCATTTTAATTTTTAATTTATTTTAATTTTTAATAATTTTGTTATAGCGGCTACAGAAATACACATTCTGTGAAAATTTCAACTGTCTACCTATTATGGATCATGAGATACAGTCCGCCGACAGACCGACAGACGGACGGACGGAAAGCGTAGGCTTAGTAATAGTATCCCGTTGGTTGGGGACGGAACCCTAAAAACGAAGATACTCTAACTAAAGATACAATTTATTTTTTAATAATACTTATTCCGCGCGGGTTCGAATCCCGAACAAGTATTGGTATAGCCTACAAATAATTATTCCAGGGCTGGATGCTTGTCCTTGTGCGATTTATGTTTGTAAACTGTCTCCTTTTTTTTTAAATAAAATAAAGAAGAAAAATAATAAAATAACTTTAAACAGATCATGACTTATGGCGTAATATGTTTATTGGACAAATATTAAAAAAAAATTTACTAAATATGGCTGCGGAAGTAAATCTGGACGTTAAATTCAATGATTAGCACCATCATCACAAATCCACTGCGAAACAAAGGCCTCTCCGATGGATAGATAGATAGATAGATGTAGATATTAGATCTGCGAAGGTTTGTTACTGAAACATCTGCAACGATCGACTCCTTGCATGTTTCATCATGTCATTATTATATCTAGTGAGGGTCGCCCAACACTGAACTTACCAAGCTCCCACTCGAGAACCTTTCTTCCTGGGTTGTCAGTTCTTCGAGCTATATGGCCGACTCATTGTCTTTTCAGGCTTCTGATCCTTTAGGCCGTGTCAATCCGTCTGGTTTTTCTGAGGATATCATATCTTACGAATTTTATCATGAAATGCATTATTCTATAGTCTATACATATAAATAAACTTAAAGTATCTGTCTTCAATATTGAAATAACTGCCTTTTATTGAGCTGATTTGTATCCCATTAAGACATGAATAAACATTTTTTTTTTAATTTTTGTCTACCTATTAAATTTTTACGGATTTTATCGCGTTTAATATAAGAAATAATTTTGTCTGCCTTTCTAATTCATTTTAATGAAACTTTACAAACAAATAGAGAGACAATCCCCAATTCACTTATCTAGGCTATATTTTATTCAAAAAAAAATTGAAGTATTTTTTGAGAAATCAAAAAGTTGATTAAATATAAGTTCTTCGATTATTATCTTAAATTGAATAAATCTATTTTCATTTCGTATGTATTGACGTTTTGGGGTGTTTTGCAGCACCCATGGTCATGGATAAACTGAGGTAATTGATGTCCCAACAAATCGTCAGGAATTAAAACCAAGTTTTTTTTTATAGGATAAAGGTAACAAGCGAGCACACAGTCTGCCTGATGGTATGTGGTTGCTGTGGCTCATCTACATCTATTTTCGTTTGCGTATAAAAATGCGGATGCGTTGTCATCCGTGAGGACTAATATGGAATGTGTTTTTTCTAGTAAAAAGGATCTCTGGTACTCTACACTCACCATACGAAACACAGCAGTATTAAACTGCTATTTTACGCTGGTATTCTGTGAGAGCGTGGTCCTTCCCCGGTCAAGCCGACCCATTCGTGCTACAACTATACAATTAATATAGCTGCAGCATGGCTCTATCACGTAATTGTTTTATTCAATGTGTAACATTTGCATAAATTTAAGAAATCATTATTACCTTAAATCTAAATAACACCACATTAATAGATCCTATCACGGCGAAGCCGGAGCGCTAGTTAAAAATAATAATACTTTTGAAATATAACTCTTTATATTATAAGGCCCGCTGGTGCAAAAATCGAATAATAACTTTCAACTCAAGCACGCGTTCAGGTTGATTTAGACTTTATAAAAGAAGTTTTAAAACTTCGGTTTTCTTTTTAATATACGGGTAGAATTTAGTAAGAAGTTTAGGTACAGCATTAAAAAACGTAGATTTCAAATTATGTGTAACTATTTTTACTTAAAATGCCAACCACCCAACTACTTTTCTGCATAGGTGTCCGTCGCGGTAGTACGTGTGTGTGTGTCTTTGTGTAAAAAACAATCTAATACATATGTTAGTTTTAGATAAAAATCGCTGTTACAAGTAGGCTATAGTTACTCAAAATTCATCATTTAAACAGTTGATCACTATTACATTTAATTTTAAGCTCTATCACTATACATTTTTAGATCCTATTACCTATTCCCAACGTCAAATAGCAGTGCTTTCAGTGCTGTGTTTTCCTCTGCAGGGTAGAGAGAGCCAGTATGATTACATGCCGTGAGGAATTCCATGTTAGTCCTCAGAGGTGACAGCGCATGTGTAGTCTTCTTGGTATAAGTTGGCTACATGTGTTCATATAATACAGTAGCTACTTACCATCGGGTGGTAATTACTAATTCTGTGGAGTCTAGTAACTGGTATTACAAGCTTATGTTTGTTCCTAGTGTTTAAAGTATGAACATCTATATTCTCGTCAAGGCTATTTATGTTTTTGTGTACATACATTAAATTTTCATAAATATATTGCGATGTAAAAGTTAATATGTCTATTTTTTGAAATTGTTCTTTAAGGGACTCAATACAATTTAAGTTATAAATCACCCGTATGGCCCTCTGTTGCAAAACAGATATGGCTTTAATGTCAGTCGCATTACCCCATAGCAAAATTCTATAAGACATCACGTTATGAAAGTAACTAAAATAAACTAACTGTCTGAACATTGCTGAGACTTCTAATCTTTAGTACAGCATATGCTGCAAAACTAAGTCTGCCTGCTAATTTAGATAAATGGGGGCTCTATTGGTATTGAAGCTCAATAGTAACACCAAGAAAAACAGTAGTATCCACAAGACTCAACTCCTCCCCCCTCCATATTGGTATTTGAATGTTTAACATTAGGTATTGTAAATTAAACACATTTTGTCTTATTTCCATTTAAGAGTAAATTGTTGGCGTAAAGGCAATGTACTTATTTCGATAGAGCATTATTTACTTTGTCAAAATTTATTGACGGTCGTTTGAGTTTCAAAATTAAAGAGATATCATCAGTAAATTGTACTAAATCGTGATTGTCTCCTACAAGGTAAGGTAAGTCATTAATATAGATTAATAACAAGAATGGGCCAAGAAACAAGCCCTGAGGAACACCCATTGATACTAATGATCCAGAGGAACCTTTTCCATTGATAACGACTTTTTGAGTTCTGTTATTTAAATAAGAAATAGTAAGTATGAAGCAATGTTTTTGATACCGTAATTTTGTAGTTTACTTATTAAAATCTCATGATGAACACAGTCGAAAGTCTAGGAAAGATCACAAAAAATACCTAAGGCATCTTGTAAGCTCTTCCAGGCATTGAAAATATATTTAATAAGCTCAACACATGCGTCAGCCGTCGAGCGACACCTTGTGATACCAAAGTGATTTTTATTAGTTACACATTTTATCTACACGTTACATTATATTCATAATTAAAAATTAAAAATGTTGTACAGCCGACTTCAATATAAGTTATTAAGAATAGCTCAAAAACTATTGGTCTGACCTTGATCAAATTCATATGGGACCACACGAGAAGTACCAGCTTTCAAATAAAAAAAGAATCATCGAAATCAGTACACCCAGTAAAAAGTTATGAGGTAACACACATAAAAAAAAATTTCACCTTACGAATTGTCTTTTCAAAATCAATTAATATATTCCTTATGTTACACCAACACACATTAAAACAAGACAAAATGAAATATATTTATATATATTGTTGGGAATGGGGGTAAAAAAAATTAAATACGAACAAATGAAGGTAAAACCTTAATCTCCCACTTGTCCTATATGCTAACATCGTGGCTATGCCTTAAGTAGATGTTAAGTTATGCTAACGTAGTTTCTCTGACTTGATCAGTTATAACTCATCCTTTTTTTTGATGTAGGTTATCATATATATATATATATATATATATATATATATATATATATATATATATATATATATATGATAACCTACATCAAAAAAGAGGAGCTTCTCAATTTGATTGTGTTTTTTATGTGCGTTACCTCAGAACTTTTTTCTAGGTGAGCCGCTTGTGATGATTCTTTTTTGTTTAAAAGCTGGTGCTTATCATGTGGTTTCATATAAATTTGATCAAGATCTGACCAGTAGTTTTTGAGTTATTCTTAATAATGCGTGTTTATTAATAATTGACTTATAATTATCATTTTATTTATATGGAACGGTTGCACAAAATTTTTAATTTTCCCACTTGTGTTAAGTTATGCGAATGTAGTGCCTATGACTTATTCAGACGACACGTTGTGCAAACGTAGAGCCATTGTCAAGTGCGTAGCCTGTGACACCCCATGTCTTTGATAGAGACTGATATTAAAAGCTAAGTCGAGGACGGTCTTCTGTCAGGAGAGGCCGTGTTGGGAATGAGGGTAAAAAATAAAATCAAATACAAACAAATGAAGTTAAAACTGTAATCTACCAATTGTTCTAGCAGGTATCGCGCAGTTGAATAAAAGAGATCTGTCGGTATTTCTACGGGTCTCACTGTCCTTACTATGCCCGTTGGGGTATTCTGACAGTGTAGGCAAGGAAGATCGTGTTGCTGAGAGACTGCCCTGTGTTACATTGAGATAGGTAGTGATGGTGTTTGTATGCATACTTTGGTGTTATCATGTAATTGGGTCCTCATAGTAAGCAGGGCTTCTTATCGAGTAGTGTTCTTTTATTTTAATAATTTTTTTGAGAATAAATTCTAACATCAGAAGTGGAATAATTTCTTATAATATAATATGTATAGAAATACAACATATATAGAAACTACATATTATATGATATATAAAAAGTACAATAGGCAGTTTTATTGCTTTGGAAGCGACTTTTTCCAGATAACCCCTTTCCGCAAATAACTGTTGTTTACAACGAATTGTGAATAGGGAAGGTGTACATAAAGGAGAAGGAGACGTCTCCATTCAAGTGTTAACAAGATGAAAGTAGGACCATTTGAAAGGGTATATATAAAGAGTTTATTGCTGAAAATCTGTCAAGATTTGTCAATCTAGGAGCTGAGTTATCATAGAATACATTACATAGTGCATAGTTACTATTCAGCACCATTAAACCATTAAAGATATAAAAGCTGGATCAGTATAAAATTAGTAAAGAAAAGCTGTGGTTAATAAGGAAACGAAATGGTGAAACGATTATCGAAAGTTAAAACAACAAGAACTAAGTGAAGTGAATATTAGGGATATCGATCTGAGATCGATTACTTAAATTTTTGTTATTACTGTTACTTATTGGAATGTTGATATTTTTTATTATTATTTTGTAGATATGTACGCAATTATTTTTTATCCCCCTAGTTAGTTAACGGAAAAATAATCGATTCTCGATTAAATTGCGCTCGTTTCAAATCGAATCGAAAATCTGTCCTTTTCTTTTAAGTGGAGAGTTTGAAGTATAAACTGTCACTGTCAACTTTTAAAATTAGAAGTCCTCTATTGAAAGATAACGTTCAGAAACGAATTTCACTAGTCTATTCTTTATGGTAATCGATTTGGCAAAAAATGTTTATTTTTCTTTTTTACATAAGCGAATAATATATTTTATTTCCAAATATATCATTCAAAGAAAATAATAGAATTTTAAAGAAACCTTGCAGGCTTTTTCATTTTATTTTTTAAATTACTACCTTATTTCTAATTTTATTGTTTTTTCGAATTCTAGATTGTAAAAAGAACTACTTTTTTGTATTTTACTTTAGAAAAATATAACCAATTTGTTAAAGTATAAACCAAATAGTTAACTTCGAAAATCCCACTCTCCTTTGACAATTAATTTAAAAAAATCTAAATAGCTAACGTAGAGCGTAGGTCTACTTACTATAGTTAGAAATTTACCCATCTCGTTTTTGTCAGATGTAAGAGACCGGCGACGGGTACAGCGTTAAAGGTAGGAGATGTTTGATGCTGCAATCGTCAATCAACCTACCGAGTGTTACGGTATATGCAAATCCCTTCTTTATAACGGATGAGACCTATGATTAACAGGCAAACTAAGGTTGTAGATATTTTGCAATTACCGTGTCATAGATCGTTTTTTTATAGGATAGGATGACAAACGAGCACACAGCCCACCTAATGGTAAGTGATTGCTGTGACTCATGACATCTACATCTATCCTGAATAAAGAAACAAACTGCAGATGCGTTGTCACCCGTAAGGACTAAGACGGAATGCATCTTTTCCTGTAAAATGAACATATGAATCTTTAAACGTAAATTATACCAATTTCTTTTAAATAAATGTTATTACTCTATAAATGACTTCTTAAATGATAAATTTGACTTAAATTGTAATTATTGAAATTAATCTCGACTTAATTTATTGATATGTTTTAACTAAAAAATATTATGAATTGATTGACATTTTTGTTCTTATATAGATGCTACTTAGTTTCCTTAAGTATAGCTGTAAGTATATTTATATTCTATAATAATTCTATAATAATGTCTTGGTATTCTCTTAAATTCTAACATAATCTGTCTGAAAATATTTGTAATCAGGAAACTGCAGAATATTTAGGATCTCAATTATTCTGTAACAACTTAAATGTACCATATTCTAACAAATAAATAAAATCTTATCTTATCTTATCTTATCTAAAAAGGGTATCCGGTTCTCTACACTCACCATACGAAACACAGCAGAGTTAAGCTGTTCTTTTACGCTGGTATTCTGTGAGAGCGTGGTCCTTCCCCGGTCGAGACGACCCATTCGTGCTACAACTATACTACTAATATAGTTGCAGCATGGCTCTACATTTACGTTATTTATACGTACAATGGGCTCAAATTTTATACAGGGTTGTTTTCCAAATAATAAACTTAAGTTCAAATATATAAATAATATATAAATTTATTGCAGTTTTGAAAATACGAGTAAATAAAGCTTCTACTTTTATTTGAAATTATCCCAAATTAAATGTGATTTATAGGCAACAGCGCTTTTGCCTACTGATCGACCCTTACGGATGTGTGTGTGTGTGTGTGAGCAGTAAAATCAGTTAAAATAATGCATTATCACGCATTTTGAATTTAATATATAAAAAGGACAAAGTTATTGAATTTTTTAAATTAATTATTCTTCACCGTTTGGCTTTATTACTTATTGTGAACCTTCTCTGCAAATTTAGTCGATTGTTGCAAAATAACTCTGTAAAAAGAATAAGCCTTAAATTCAAATTCCGATATATTTGTTGAGACGATACGGTATTTATAAACGTCTAGGCTGAGATCTGGCCTCGTTTCTGTCAGAGAAAGTCTAGACAACGGGTTTCTTGCGACAGACAATCTAGATTATTCGTTGTTTGGACTTAGATTAAATACGACAGTGGACAGAAATACTAGTTGATTAAAGTTTGCAAAATACACTGAGTACTGTTGTATATAGTAAGAAGTTTAATTCATGTCACTAACTCAAGCGGACGAGCTCTAACCTATATTTTATTATATAGCAGAAGTTGCAATAGGCCGGTCATTTAGCTTGAAAATTTTCCTCTAACAGAAAAAAGGTTTCGCTAATAGCTGTCTCACAGTGGCAATTGCAGAATAGGGCAACCGCCCACTAGATAGAGTGACGCCCTGGTAAATAAAAAAGTTAAGAATTTCTTTTTGTATAATAATAATATTTTCTCATAAGGATGTAATTTTTTTTTCAATTAACCCTCTCAATGAACCCTTATCGTAATAATTATTCCAGCCCAATACAAATTCTCTGCGAACGGAGGCCACCCCAAGGCATTCCACAAAGAACGGTCCTGACCCACCGGAATCCGTCGAGTTTCTCTTCATCTTCTGTACTACATTTCGTACTTCGAATGCTGGTATAACGTTGGTTGTCGGTTGTCAAACTATATGGCCATCACATGGGCACTTCAGCTCACTGATCTATTGGGCTATGTCAATTACTCTAGTTCTACTGCATATATCCTTATTACGAAGTCGATCACGCAGAGAAACTCCGAGCGTAGCCGTCTCCACAACACGCTGAGCGACCGGGAGCTTCTTCATACGGAGAGAAGTGAAGAAACACATTTCAGATTCATATATCACTGTTTGTACGCCTTCATTTTTAAATTTTGTGGTATACGTGACGAGATGTAACGTTATCGTTCGAACTCTGTCCGGTCAAGTTGGACTCGTCAATTAACCGAATAATGAGTCATAGCTATTCAAGTTAGTCAAGCTATATTATGCTTGTATCATAAATGGGTCCAAAAGACCACGCTCTCAAAGAATACCGGTGTAAAATAGCAGCTTGATGCTGCTGTGTATCAATGATGACTGGAGGAGAACGGGAAACCCGTTTTACTGGAAACTAGGCGTTCCATCGTAGTCCTGTGGTGACAGCGCATCTGCATTTTGATTTTAATATAAGATGAATGTAGATGACTATGGGCCACAGCATCCACTTACCATCAGATGGACTGTGTGCTCGTTTGTCGTATTTATTGTATAAAACAAAAGAATGTGAAAGTTTTATGTATCTAGTTGGACTATGTATGCACGGAAAACATAATTGTGATCAACTTCAAGCGTAGTGTAGTGCTCCCAACAACTACCGACATAAATGTGACTTGGACATTACACAGGAAATCAAATATTGAAAATTAAAATGAATAATGGGCCGCTATAACTCTATGTCGAAATTTGTTTCCCGTATGTAGACTATGAAGCAAGACTTTGATTCCGTCGAAATTAGGGTGTAAGTGTCTATGGACCGTATCATTCGTATATCATCAGTTGAATTTCATGCTCCTTTATCATAGTTACTTTTTAAAATCTTAAGTTTTCATGTCTTAACAACCATAAATGAACGAGGAAAGAGAAAGTGAACGGCAGAGCCGGAAAGGTACGACCTAGGGCGAAAGTTTATCGATCAAATTGGCGATACATTGAAGATGGACCAGATTAAGAGTACCCTTAACCGACGAGCATGTGTGCGTAGGTATATATATGGATGTAAAAGAGGCGAGAGAGGTGTGTCAGGATCCCCAAATGAAAATCCGTAATCCTGCCTACCACTCTGCGTGACAGGCGTGAACGCTTATGTTATGTTATACTTAATTTGGAAATGGGGTTACGAATCAATGCTAATTATATAAGTGTTACAATTTTGACTCAAATATCACTTTGAAACAAACAATTGCATAACTGTGTATTAAAATAATTGGCGTTTCCCGCTCGCGTGTCACAGCTCGTTAGTGGCAGGCGATAAAGCAGATCCTCGCTTGCAGTTCCCTTCATTGCGCTAACAACTGTGCATGAAATTAATTCTGTACTTCTTGTCTGCGCCTCTCGACTCTGTGACTCGTAATTGAACTTTGAACTACATCGAGCTACTTGACACCGTCCGCTTGGCCAAGTTTTTAAGTTATAAGAGTGAAAATGGTTCAAGCGGAAAATGAATCGTTCGACGTCAGTTTGTCTGTTTTATTTTTTAAATTAGACAATAGTGATGTTCAAAAGATCGGTGTTTAGTTTTGAAACTAATTCTTATATCTACTATGTGGAAAATTATACAAATTTCTGTATGTTTGCTAATTACGTATATATGGCTGAAGGGATTTGCTTGAAGTTTAGCACGTCAAATAATTTTCATTATTCATTTCATTGATTGGTCGGTATATCACCAGCATGAAGCTAATACAAAGAGGAGACGGCATAAGCAACTGTGTACTGTGATTTTAAGTAGGTCCTGACGTCATCGTAGTAGGCGTGGCTTTAGTTAGTATACTATCAGCATTCGTCCTGTGCGCTTATGTGTTGAAAATCGCAAATTGGTGTATTTTCGTAGTGTTAAAAAGAAATGCATGAAGTGTTGTATTTTGTCGTGTAAAAACTACTCAGATAGACGCTCTGATGCTATGGATGGCATCACATTTCATTTGTAACTAATTTTACACATAATTTATTAAAATAGTTCTAGAAAAATCTTTGCGTCGGCTTTCAAATATAATTAAATATATTCGACACACAAAGTGTCGCCATACACTTTGTGTCAAGTGAATCAAAAAATATAAAGGTAGGTAGAGCTCAGTATCGGTAAAGTAATTATACGAAGGTGCTGAATATTTGTTTTGCATTCAGTCCTAAAGAATTTTTAATCGCCAAACTATCATCTTTATAGTTTTTATAATCATTTTGTGAACAAGCCGCCATCTATCGTCAAGGTAGATAAACTACATTGCAACATCGATATGGAACGATTCGAGTAGTTTTACTATTTATCGGTAGATGTAGATAGTATAGTGGGCGGGGCTTAACATCCCCACACCCCGCAAATTGTCACGCGTTGTTTCATAGTGAAATCTAATTCAACACCTCCTCTTTGTATTTGCTTCATGATCACCAGTGCCGAAGATTGCGCTTACTAACTTGCCTGCCTCCTTAGCATAACTATCACTTTCACTTCACTATCTCTATTATTTCACTATCACAATCACTTTTACTATTACTATCAATATCACTGTCACTTAGCCCATCACAAGTCCATTCTTCGCTCCAACAAGTCAGTGAAACTTTTAGAATACCTGTAGTGGTGTAAAAATATTCACACAAAATTGTCATAAGACGCAGTAAAGGGAAACAAACCAGGAGATAAGCGTCATCCTAATAACAACTAAAAAATTAAGGAGGTCTATGTTCAACAGTCGCTTTTAAAAGACTGTAACTGTATGTGTATGTGTGTGTTGTACTATGTATATTGACTGCCTCGTTAATCTAGTGGTTGTAGTAGTGCGACTGCTGATCATGAGGTCCCGGGTTCGAATCCCGGGTCGGCCCAAAAATCAATACTTGAGCTTTTCCATCAAGAAATTCTCAGTAGCTGCCCGGAGTCAAGAAGTCGGCGGTGTCTCACCCCCGTGCCTCGGAAAGCACGTAAAGCCATTGTTCCTGCGCCTGATCTCTCTCCGGTCGTGTCAAATTACCGTCCTATCGGACTACGATAGTGCGGAAATAGAGAGTGCACCTGTGCTTGCGCATACATTTGGGTACTATAATCCTGTCCGGCGCCGATGGCTAGTCTCCGTTGGGACTGGCCACCGTGACCGAAATTCGGTCTGGAGGACATTATTATTATTATTAACGTAAAAATAATCGTTACACTTTTTGCGAACAGCACCAATACAAAATCACAATATGTAGCTCACGTATGTAATGTTCATACACCGGTAAAGATAAGAGTTGCAGCTACAAAATAAATCTACATTTTTTTAGCAAGCCAATCCTTCGTTTCGTTTGAATTAAACGAAAATATAATCCTTTATAATCTGGCTTTTTCAACGCTTTTTCCGAGTGGATAACAGGAAAACGGCAGTACTTTTGTATTAATGGTACCATATTTTACAGAACCCTCTTGTAATTTGGGAAGCTCTTTTCGCAGTGTGGTCTAAGGCAGAACAATGAGAGTTTTATTCTTCATTATTTTACAGTCTCAAAACAAAAAAAAATGAAGACGGAGCGCTACGTACATTCCAACAACCATGCTCAATTTAAAGTAAGGACAGACTGGTCCCATTTACGCAACATATGCGATGCAACATCTAGAAAGATGTAAGAGATATCATTTTTTGCCGTTGGAATATAGACGTAAAGTCAATATTTGTTTCCTAGTTAACATTGTAAATGGATCTATTGATTCTTCTGAGCTACTCACTCACGTAATGATTCGAACCGATTTAATGACATTTAGACAGCGACCCTTGCTATATATACCTCTTGCTTCAACGAATTATAGAAGAAATTCGTTCTTTCTGCATAGCGCAATGGAATTTAATAAACTTTCATCTGTAGTAGATATTGATCTATTTTCTACTAGTTCTAAATCTATAAAAAAAGTGATGAACAGAGAATTTTTCACTCACAGCCGCGACTAGCATGACTCAAGTTGCAAGCTCCTTAGTCTCATGGAAAGTTAAACTATGCGGTTTTGTTTTCTTGTTATTGTTTTTGCCTATTTTTTTTTTGTTTATGTTATTTTCTTTATGAGTAGTTTAAGTAATCCCTAGAGTATTTTAAATTTGTATAAAATTGGATTAAAGTAATATGTGGAGGCTTGTAATTAGCAATTATTATCACCATTTTGTAACTTTACTGAAGATATTAGTCTGTAAGTCTTCCTAAAATAACTAAATAAATAAATAAACATATATGTACACTTCTTAGCGGACACACAAGTACAAATTTAAAAACCGTACTCCATAAGCACAGATACAATAAAATATATTATACTAATCATTTGGTAATTATAATTTTTGATATTAACTTTTATTATTGTTACAACATGCACTCAAGTACACACATGCATCTAATCGTAAAATCGTTAACAAACAACATTGACTTAGGTATATGTGTACATTCAAAAGTAAATTTTCACAGGTTAAAATTTTGTATAGAAAAAGAATGACAAACGAGCACACCGCCTCTGATGTTAAGTGGATGCTATGACCCATAGACATCTACATCTGTCCTCTCGGTTAAGAATCAAGGTGCAGTTGCATTGTCATCCCTAAGGACTAAGATGGAATACCTTATTTCCAGTAAAAAGGGTCTCTAAATCTCTACGACCAATACGCGAAACTCAGCAACATTAATCTACTATTTTACGCTGGTATTCTGTGAGAGTATTGCTTTCCCGATCAAGTCGAACCATTCATGCTACAACCATAATATTATAGCTAGAGCATGGCTCTACTACGCGTAAAATAAGAATAAGATAGAGAAAGAGAGAAGTAAACTGTGTGCGTGAGTTCGTGACAAGAAGTTAAATACATTTTTTTAATAGTATAAGGATGACAAACGAGCACACAGTCCACCTGATGGTAAGTGGTTGCTATGGACCATAGACATCTACATATATTTTTTTTATACGATAGGGTGACAAACGAGCACACAGTCCACCTGATGGTAAGTGGTTGCTGTGGCCCATAGACATCTACATTTATCCTCGTTTGTGAATCAAAATGCAGATGCATTGTCACCCGTGAGGACTAATATGGAATGCCTCTTTTCCAGTAAAATGGGTCTCCGGTTCTCTACACTCACCATACGAAACACAGCAGCATTAAGCTGCTATTTTACGCTGGTATTCTGTGAGAGCGTGGTCCTTCCCCGGTCGAGCCGACCCATTCGTGCTACAACTATACTACTAACATAGCTGCAGCATGGCTCAACCACGTGTATCTACATATATCCACGTTTGCGAATCAAATTGCAGATGCGTTGTCACCCGTAAGGACTAAGATGGAATGCCTCGTTTCCAGTAAAAAGGGTCTCCGGTTCTTTACACTCACCATACGAAACACAGCAGACATTTCAAGTAATACATTTGTATTACTTGAAATGTTTGGAATTTAAAAAAAAATATCTGTGTGGCCTAGCAACTTAAATTCCTTTTAAAATACAAATTGAAACCGATGGAAAACAGCGCAGCAAAAATGTGTTGTAAGTATAGATAAATAAGTATGTATGATGTAATGTTCACTGCCGTGTAGTGCACATAGTTTAAGGGTTAATACACTACCGCATATCAATAAGGCTGTCGTAAGAGGCGAGAGAGGGAAATAGAACAGGAGATGATAACAACTCAAAATTATAAATTACTGAGGTTGCAAACACGCCTGTTAGGCGTTTCAACTATTACAACTATACCCCACGAAGCAATCTATAAAATAAATGAATAATTTAAAATTAAAAATTTTGTACGATCGACTTTAATATAAATTATTAAGAATAACTCAAAAACTGTTAGTCAGACCTTCATCAAAAGCCCACAGCTAAACATAACCTTGCAATAAATGTTTCTTTTATACCGACTTCAAAAACGAGACGGTACTCAATTCGAATGTATGTTTTTTACATGTGTTACCTCATAAATTTTTTCTAGGTGAACCAATTTCGATGATTTTACTTTTATGTTAAAGCTGGTGCTTCTCATGTGGTCCCATATAAATTTGTTTAAGATCTGACAAACAGTTTTTGAGTTATTCTTAATAATGTATATTGAAGTCGATTGTACAAATTTTTTAATTGTATGTTATGTTGTGTAACTATATCAAGATTACCGTTACCGTAACAGCATATTAAAGTCCACTGCTGAATATAGGCCTCCCCATAGATTGCCAAATATCACAGGATATTTGAGATTGTTGCCACGCATGGCAAGCGGGTTAGCAACCTCGGTTTTTTAATTTTTATAGTTATTGGGAAGACGCTGCTGCCCATCTCTTCATTTGTTTCCTTCTGTCACCTCTTACGACACCCAGGGGATGAAATGTGGTCGTGGATATTCTTACACTGCCACCTCATGGTAATACACACACTATTATATATCATCATCATCATTACAGCCCTTTACAAGTCCACTGCTGAACATAGGCCTCCCCCAAGGAATGCCACAAAGCACGGTCCTGAGCCACCTGCATCCATCGACTTCCTGCATGTCTTACCAGGTCGTCACTCCATCTCGTGGGGGGTCGCCCTACACTTCGCCTACCGGTACGAGGCTGCCACTCAAGAACCTTTCTTCCCCATCGGATGTCGGTTCTTCGAGCTATATAGCCGGCCCACTGCCACTTCAGCTTACTAATCTGTTGGGCTATGTCGGTTACTCTGGTTCTACTGTGGATATCCTTATTTTTAAGTTTATCACGCAGAGAAACCCTGAGCATAGCCCTCTCCATAGCTCGCTGAGCGACCTTGAGCTTCCTCATACGGCCAGCAGTGAACAGGACCACGTCTCAGTTCCGTAAGTCATCACTGGCAACACGCACTGGTTGTACAGTCTCGTTTTAAGGTTTTGAGATATGTCTGACGAAAAGATGTGTCGTAGTTTCCCGACGCTCGGTCGAAGTTGGACTTACCTAGTCGGACTATTTGTCCCAGGTAAACATACTCGTCAACAATTTCCAGCTTAGTGCTCCCAACAACTACCGGCATAGGTGTGACATGGACATTAAACATGATCTTTGTTTTGTCCATGTTCATCCTAAGACCTATTCGTAGGGAGACACTATTGAGGTCATTGAGCATGGTGCTTAGGTCCTTCAGCGATTCTGCCATAAGGACTATATCTCCGGCAAATCGAAGGTGAGTGATGTACTCGCCATTGATGTTAATACCGTATCCTTTTCAGTTCAGAAGCTTGAAAACGTCTTCCGATGCAGCGGTGAAGAGTTTCGGGGATATAACGTCACCCTGTCTTACATTTCTCTGCAATTGAATAGGTTTCGTACTCTGGTTTTGTACTCGGATAGCCATCGTAACTGTACAAACACTTCAGCACTTCGATATACCGACAGTCAACTTGGCATCGCTGAAGGGACTGCAGCACCGCCCAAATTTCGACGGAAGCAAAGGCTTTCTCATAGTCCACATACGCCAGACAAATTGTAGTGGCAAATTGTACTCTTCGGACTTGTGTACAATTTCCCGAAGGGTATGTATGTGGTCTATGGTGCTAAAGCCCTTTCGGAAACCAACTTGTTCGGGAGGCTGGAAGTCGTCAAGTCTGCGCGCGAGACTATTCGTTATGACTCTCGAAAACAGCACGTAGACGCGGCTCAGAAGGGAAATCGGTCTGTAGTTCTTCAAGAGAGCGTTGTCACCTTTCTTGAAGAATAAGACCACCGCACTTCTGCTCCACGCCTCCGGTGTATTGCCACCATGGACGACGGAATTAAAGAGCTTCTGAAGGACTTCAAGTACCGGTCTTCCACCCGCTTTCAGAAGCTCCGCTGTAATTCCATCTTCGCCTATAATATATATCAAGCATTAATCGGTTAAACATAATTTAAAATTTAAAAATTTGTACAACCGATTTCAATATAAATTATTAAGAATAATTTATAAACTATTAGTCAGACCTTGATCAAATTTATATGGGTCCACATGTGAAGCACAAGCTTTCAAGTAAAAAAAGAATCATCAACATCGGTTCACCCAGTAAAAAGTTATAAGGTGAAACACATTAAAAAAAACATACAGTCGAATTGTGTACTGGCTCCTTTTGAAGTCGGTAGAAAAATGGAATTAACATGTAAAATCGTAACAAGGTTTGTTGTTGCTTTTAATTTTATTTGAATGCCAAATTAATTTACGAATAATCAGCGAGCAGTGAAATAAGATAAAATTAAAACGGATGACAGACAATCTTACCGAAAAAACAAAGGCGAAAATGTAACTGACAACCGCTGGGATTAAAGTAAAATGCTAATTAAAAATGATATGATTGATTAAGTTTATTGTTATTAAAGTATACTATTAAAGTATAAACCGTAGTAGATTCTCTGTAGCTGATGCTGAACAAAGGATGCCAATATGCTGGAGTATAGGATAATAATATTAAGTTGTCGCAACGTTGAGAGTTATTTTACTATATACTAGTAATGCTATTAAATATTACTAATATTCCCTTAAACCACTTCTGGTATGCTTAAAATGCTTGTGTTAGAAGTGATTCACGACAGTAGTCGAATGGCGGATTCGAACCCACGACCTTTCGAGTTCGCAGTCCGCGCCCTGCCATTAGGCTACTGACGATTCCAATCTATATTTCGAATCTATAATATCTGTAGGACCGAGGGAATCGACATTTTGCTCCGTGCGACATACCAACAAATCAGTAATTTTTATTGGCGAGGTATATTTATATATACATATACATATAACTGCTTTTATATATACATATACATTAAACTCGAACAACTGACAAGCGACGGGAAAGACGTTCTTCGAGCGGAAACCTCGTACAGTAAACTGGGTGGAGAGGGGTCCCAATCAAAAGATGTGATGACCTGGTAAGACATGCATTCAGTTAATATATTGTAGCAATTCTTGGGAGAGACTTATGGTCAGCCGTGGGCTTGTAATGGGCTGTGATGATGATGAACATATTAATGGAAATTTAACAACAGCTTTTTATGTGTATTAAACTTTAAAAAAAAAACTTGAAAAATGTTTTTTGCAAACCTGAACTTAAACTAACAATACCTATATAGCATAAATCGGTATTTTCATACGTGATAGAGCCATGCTGCAGCCATATTAATAATATAGTTGTAGCATGAATAAGTCTGCTCGATCAGGGAAGGACCACGCTCTCACAGAATACCAGCGTAAAATAGCAGCGTAATACTGCTGTGTTACGTATGATGAGTGTAGAGAACCGGAGAACCTTTTTATTGGAAACGAGGCATTCCATCTTGACAGCATGAGCATTGAGGCATGACAACGCATCTGCATTTTGCTCCTTAATCGAAGATAGAGGTAAGTGTCTATGGATCACAGTATCCACTTACCATCAGGTGAACTGTGTGCTCGTTTGTCACTATTATTCTATAAAAAAAATTTTTTTCTAAAAGCTTTTACAACAATTTACTTCGCAAATATCCGCGTTATAAAATAAAATGATGTGTCTTACCTAGTATGAAGAAGCACCTCCCGCCCTCCCTCAATTGCGTGCACTATCCCCGTCACCACTAATCCCAGCACCGCTACTCCCAACACCACTACACTAGGCAAGACACACCACTGACGATAATACGACACGTGTTTCGCCTCTACACGAGGCATCCTCAGGTGATATAGACTCTACGGTGGCTAACCGCTAAGTATTATCTTAGTGTCACGTGTCGTATTATCGTCAGTGGTGTGTCTTGCCTAGTGTAGTGGTGTTGGGAGTAGCGGTGCTGGGATTAGTGGTGACGGGGATAGTGCACGCAATTGAGGGAGGGCGGGAGGTGCTTCTTCATACTAGGTAAGACACATCAAGCTTTTATATAATGGATTTCCGCAAAGTAACGCCAGATTCTATTAATTTTTTTTCTAAATCAAAAAGTGTAATAAAGATACACAAGGAACTGATCAGCGGTGGACAGACGTTAGTCAACCTCGTCAGAGAATACTCTCAACAGAATGTTTGTGCTCCCTGTAACGTTCACAACTAGAGCCACTTTAGAGCACAAACAGCGAGGAACAATCAGATTCTGTATTGATTTTAACAGAATATTAAATGAAACTAACTTTAGCGAACGGTTGTTTCAAACCTTTGTAACGTTCAGATAATTCAGACTTGCTTTGAATGAGAGAGATATTATTCTCAGCTACGTGCACACAAATTCCTGAAGGTAGTTGTATCAAACTAAAATAATTAATGTTAATATTGTTTGTCGGCGAACCGCTTTTAATTTAACTTTGACAATGCTCTCAACAGACAAAGTGTTCAGTTACAATATGAATTTATAAGTGTTTATTACTTTAGGATTTTTTTTAATCTTTAAAAAGTTTAATTTTTGATCCGAACTACGCAATACTAATATTATTATATTCAAAAACTGAAGGTAGCCGGGCTAACTACGACATCGGGACGTCAAACACCTCAGTGTGAAACGTCGGGAATTAAATAGTTAAATTAACGCGATAAAATCCGTAAAAATTAGTTTCATTAAATGTGTAGTCTTCGCGTAAATATATGAAATCGCATTATGTTATCGTAACAAAAGCCTATTCACTCTTGCCTTGAAGACGCCAAGATTGTATTCAGACGGAAAGATAGACGCCGGCAAATTATTGAATTCCTTTGCTGTACGCATTACAAAAGACGAAGCAAACGGTTTGGTTCTAATGCGTGGATAATCGACAACAAAGGGATTAAGATCGACCAACCGCATGGTTGTTCAATGATGGCAATGAATGAGGCGCACACTCACCGAAATGCATGCTATAGAATACCGAGAGACTGGCTATTCTGCCCCTGTGCTCGAGGCTGACAAGATTGGTTTCAACCAAATCAAGGTCACCAATAAGCCTCTTAGCACGTCTGTGGCTGCCAGGTGGCATATTGCAGCACCAGTCCATATGTGACAACAGTACTCCATGCACGACCGGACTTGCGCTTTATATAAGGCAAGAAGCTGCCTCGGCGTGAAATATAATAAAAAATAATGAAAATAGGTATAATCATATCTTAATGTCATTCAAATAACTCCCTCAGCTCACTATCAGGCATTTCGATATTACAGACAGACTTCAATTTTATTTACATGTATATTCAAATTTAGGTTTAGGAAAAATAAAATTAAAACTAGTGTAGGTATAATAAACGTTAATTTTAACCATGATACAAATTTTGTTTTATTGTATTTTACATTTTAAGGAAATTATAAGTTACGCTTCACTCTATATAGGTACGTCCCACTGGTAACCACAGTCCTGCTCTCAAACCTAAGAAGTGTCCGCTTTTCTACCCTTATTAGTGTTGGCGGAATGTCTTTGCACGCATCGAACGCGAAGCGAAGATGTAGTGCTCTATTGTCACCAAATCAAAAAACCGCGATCCGCTCAACTTAAGTCACTTCCACCAGCTTTATATTGTACTTATATAATAAAAAATTATACCAATAGCAAGAGAAGATTCCAATTAATACTTCTGACGTAGTTATAAGATTATTTATTTCGATTACTATTAAAGAAGTTAATTACAAATTATTTCCCTTGGTCGTCAGTTGGTCGGTATGTATGTGAACAAGATATCTTTCAAAAAACAGAACTTATCGCTTTGATTTTTTATTAGCTTTAGATTTTAATTCTAAGGAAGCCTTTTGAATTTCACTATTGTAAACCGTACCGTTCGATGTGTGCACTTTTGGATTTTACATTTTTTTATTAATTTCTCATACATGTAGGTTTACTTACTATACTTTACTCATGTGTCACCACCGAGCACGTGGTAAATCTGTCGTTATATGTGATGACGTATGTGACAACTTCTTTTTGTCTAAAATATCTTTGATTAAGTTTAGTCACTAGTCATGTTATCTATAGTCCAATCCATACCGAAAGTTAAATGTTTATCTATGTAAGTTATATTAGGGCATTCATCCTTTCAAAACATCGCAAATTTAATTTGTTACAAGCTCTTTGTGTAAAAGTATTTGACGTACAATATATTATTACAAAGCCGGCCTGTACCCTCCCGTATCTATTTCAGTGTAAAAAGCAACGACTCGATCCCAAACCCCTAGATCCCTCAAACACAATGTGGTGTCATTTATCAAACTTGCACACGACACTATACGTAATAACGACTATACATAAAACCGATAATCCCTTAAAAGGGCTGTATCTGTAACCAATGGTGTGTACTCCGTTGCTCAAAGGTTATCACAACATTTAATATATTGCGAAATGTTACGTAAAGACCCTTTCAGTTCAGTGAAGAAAACGTTGTCCATATTTCAAGATCACGGGAATGCAATCGACTTATACAATGCTGCCTTCTTAACTTATGTTATCCTGTCTTATTCTTCTTCATTCTTTAAAAGTTCACTGGACCTAAGCCTCTGATTCTCTGACTCAGTACAGACTCCATAAAACTTTTGGGTTGATGGTAACAGTTATCATAATGGGTATATACGTGGTAGAGTCACGCTGCAGCTATTTTATAGTTGTAGCACGGGTTGGCGTGAAAGCGTGGTCCGACCGGGGTAGGACTACGCTTTCACAGAATACCAGCGAATATGAGCAGGGAAGTAGTAGCTTAAGGCTGCTGTGTACCGTAAGTTGAGTGTAAAAAACCGAAGACCTCTTTTACTGGAAACGAAGCATTCCATCTTAGTCCCAAGGCTTACAACTTATCTGCATTTTGATTTGTAATCGAAGATAGATGTAGATATATATGGGCCACAGCAATCACATACCATCAGGTGGACTGTGTGCTAGTTTGTCACCCTTATCCTGTATAAAAAAATACATCAGCATTAAACTGCTATTTCACGGTGGTATTCTGTGAGAGCGTGGTCCTTCCCCGGTCGAGCCAGCCCACTCGTGCGACAACCGTAATACAGCTGCAGAATGGCTCTTCCACGTTTCGCACGTTACCACATACGAATAGAAATTTACTGGCCAATTCACGTTATCTTAGTGCTTTGAGGGAATACAAAAGTAGCACTCGAATGCAATTGCCCGAAACAAAAATAAAAAGCGATTTTATTCGATTCACGTTGAAAAACGAAAACCGTGCGTAAAAACTTACTAAAGCTAGTAGATAGTACTAATCACTAAAATGTTTCGTTTACACTTTCCTACTAATATACTGTCCTAAATCAATTTTTAAAGACTAAAATACGACGGCTCCGTGGCGCTAGAGCCGCGTGTTCGAATCCCGCACGGAACAAGTATTTGTATGGACTACAAATAATTTTTCCGGGTCTGAATGTTTGTCCTTGTGAAATTTATGTTTGTAACTCTCTGCCTCCACGATACAGGAGAAAATCCTAGTGTGGTGGTAACGTTTTCTTAAAAAAAAAAAATAATGTAAAACGATATAGAGGTCCTTAATATAAATACTACTTGTTGACTCCCCACGACTTCGTTTGCGATGATAAATGCCTATTCTATTATTTTTTTTATCAAGAAAATACTACTCTATCCCTGAGCGAGTCCAAAGTTTCGAGTGAAACGTTTTCGGCATACTTTCATTGTACGTACAGCTAAGGAGTGGAACACCTCCTCTTTTTTTGACTCAAGAGTGAATATATTACTTCTAGCCAACCCAAAGTTTTTATCATTAAATTCTAAAAGTTTGATCTCAATATGAACTAATCCTTGTACAATGTACGCTTACGTACGTTTTAACGTACAAACATTATGTATGTATATATAATGTTTGTACGTTAAAACAATTTATACATGGCTCTCGTTGTGCTAGTGGTTGTAAACGCGGTTGTTGATAATAAGGTCCCGGTTTCGAATCCCGGGTCGCCTCCGGTCGTGTGTGATTACGGTCCCATCGGACTATGAGATACAGAATACAAATGGCTAATCTCCGTTTAGAATGGTAGCCGTAACCGAAATTCGGTCCAGAGGACATTATTACATATATTAGTATTAGGATGCATCAAAGTGTAGTATTATGGGCCACAGCAACCACTTACCATCATGTGAAATGTGTGCTTGTTTCAAAAAAAAAATTAATAAGTTTTTATAATTTAATTTTCGTAAATACGTAGAGAGGGAAGAAATAAAAGCATCCATGCTGAATCGCATTCGGACGAGCACCAACATGATCTTCAGTGTACTAGCGGATAGACGGGATTCACCAATGTTGGGGTGTTGGATAAATCTACCTACTGGAAGTTGGATACGCCAAGACCTAGAGTTGTATTTTCATTTTAATTTTTTTTAATGTTTATATTTATTAATTTTAATTTTCTTTAATGTTATAGGTGTTTAGATTATAATTTTTTACAAATATGGATAGTTGATCTGAAATAAATTTATTATTATTATTGGGATAATTATAAAGTACAAGCTGTGGCCCGCGGACCCGCGTCATTACGTGTCGGAGGTGCGCGACATGATCTAGTTCAAGCATTTTATAATTGCAATGAAATATTTTATTTGCTACGTATACATTATAATAACGCTTTTAGATTGTTGCTGGGGCTCCCACGTCACTGTAGTGCATCAGGTATGTTTGTTGACGCCCACATAGACAATTTATCAACACTGATTCGCAAAAAAACTGCGTCACTGATGCACAGGGTTCGTGGGAGCGCCAACAGCATTCTTAACGTAATTAGCGAGAAACCCGATTGTACTTTTTTGAGGCACTGGATGCATGTTCATGTCCATGTATCCGTTGCCTCGGACAGGCAACCCAGATATATGAAGTAATTTTTATTTAATTTTACTATCTACTTTTAACAAATGATCGTCTGCAATAAATGATTAATTATTATTATTATATCATTAATATAAGTTATGTTTATGATTTTGTTAATATATTATTAAGTCGGGTCTGTTGTGAGTTACGTTTACATTGATTTACATTATTTTGTTAATATTAAATAATTATTATATTTTCAATATTATTATGAATACTTATGCATTTGATATATTAATTTTAGTAATGAGTAATAATTTTAGTATTAGAATTAACTTGAATGAATGTAATATTACCCTATGATCCTTGCTGGTCGAAATAAATAAATAAATAAAATAAATAAATAAAATAAAATAAATAAAGGATGGAAAAATTGGCATAATTAATGGAGTACTTTTATCTGTCGGCATATTATGTATGAATGTATGATGTAGAGCGAAGTTAAGTTTTATCCACTTTCCCTCCCCCTCCCGGTTGAGCAGTTCTCGCAGTTCTCACCGGGCGGCTAGGGTTTATGTGTCGTTCGCGCGCCCAGCCAAGTATTGAATTATTTTTATTTTACATTATCTCTTAAAGTATGCGTCCAAATAACATGGTATAAAGAACAAAGTTTATCTTCATAAAATTGTCTTGATGATGAAGTTACTTTCGTTCGTAAAGATAAATAGGCCATGCATAATAATAACGCTCATAAATCACTTTTAAATTTTCAATATTTTTTTGTCACAAAATACCTAATTATGGCTTATGTATAAGAAATAGACATATGGCATCGCGGACTTTTTTTAAATGGAGTAAAGATCTATATTTTTCTAGAACATTGTATTTACGTATCCCTAACGATAACACCAGCGTACGCGGATAAATCATTTCGGGAGTGCTTTTTCTTCTGACTTGCTCAACAAATATCCATATTTAAGGCTAGCTGAGTGATATAGCTTAATGCTGGAGGCTATACTATTCCACATGAATCTGGCTATAATATACAATAAGCATTTTTCAAATCGGACTGGTAGTTCCAGAGATTAGCGCGTTTAAACAAACAAAAAAACTCTTCCGCTTTATTATAAGTATTCGTATAGTATAGATTGTCATGTGGTTCGGCTGAAAATATATAAAAGGATATAGTAAATAAATATACATAAATACCTATATCTATTAAGTATACTAAAATAAGTAATACATAAATAAATAAATTATTATTATTGAATGGTAGGTTGAAGAAGCCATTAAAAGTCGACGTAATGTTTGTCGTATTTTCCTTACTGAGTTTTAAACGAACGAAAACGTCTCCTTGATTATGTAATCCCCATTGCAATACGATGACATCCTCCTTTTCGATTTTGATACTGGGACAACTTTGGAATACCGTTTTTCTTTTATATATGAGGAGGCAAACGAGCATGTGACTCACCTGATGGTAAGTCACTGCTGCACCCATGAAGAACTGCAACACTAGTGATATTGCAGATGCGTTGTCGGCCTTTTAAAAAATAGTAGGCTCTTTTCTTGAGGGTCCCTAAGTCAGCAAAATCACTGGTGGTAGTTATACCACAAGGAAGTTATGCGAGGAAGGAAACTTCTTGTAAATCGCAAAGTGGTGCACCGCCAATCATCCAGATAGTATGGATGGTATAGCGAGTATTGTCGTGAAGCTGTTGTATAATTGCGTGGCTGGAATTTGTCCGAACAATTCTTCTGAACACTACCCGTGGTAAATGCGATAGAATAACCTGAAACTTATCAATGGCTCTGTGTATACATGTATACATGTAGTGTCACTAACACAAATGCACTTAATTTTTAACCAAGTTCAAGAAACGAGAAGGTTCTATATCCTTTTTTTATAGGATAAGGGTGACAAACGAGCACACAGTCTACCTGATGGTAAGTGGTTGCTGCGGCCCATAGACATCTACATCTATCCTCGTTTGCGAATCAAAATGCAGATGCGTTGTCACCCGTGAGGACTAAGATGGAATGCCTCATTTCTAGTAAAAAGGGCCTCCGGCCACCTGCACTCACCAAGCGATACGCAGAGGTTAACATCTACTTCACGCTGGTATTCTGTGAGGTCGTGGTACCACCCCGGTTCGAGCCGGCCCATCCGTGCGACAGCAAAAGCTGCCGCGTGGCTCTACCACTGTTAAAATGTTATTCAACGCGTATGTTATTCTTTATGAAACTAAAGTGACGTGAAATTTTTGTGATTACAAATTGAAAAAAAAAATCAGATAAAACTCCTGAAGTCGGGGTTTTAGTTCTTCGATAGACTGTGTCTTGTACAAACTTGAGATGCTATTATGTGGAAGTTATTCCATATTTTCTCGTAAAACTATTGAGTCTTAAAGTCAGTTCAAATAATAACTAGCGATCCCCTACTGGATCCAATTGTGAATCTAAACCATTCTATAATCAAATTAATCACACATACAAAATTTCATCAAAATCGTTCCATTGTTTAGGGGGAGTTCAGTCACATACACAGGGACAGAGGAATTATACCTAGTCAGGTCATAAGTATTGTCACACAGTAAAAAC
The DNA here is from genome assembly GCA_963668995.1 of Parnassius mnemosyne. Lineage (NCBI taxonomy): Eukaryota > Metazoa > Arthropoda > Insecta > Lepidoptera > Papilionidae > Parnassius > Parnassius mnemosyne. The sequence continues at coordinate 5,764,433 of CAVLGL010000057.1, forward strand.
TTTTCTTTTAGAATGCTGGCCACAAAAAAGTTTATTGAATTCGAATTTCGAATTGTTCATGAAAATAAAACTATACTTTTTAGAATTTTGCTCATTTTTAAATTTGGAGTGGACGCTTAAAGAAGACCGTGTTGCAGTTATTGCGTTGCATCGGTGCGGTTACGCGCCAATTCAAATTTTTGACATACTGAAAAATTTGAATATAACCAAAAGATTCGTTTATCGTACCATCAAACGATACAATGAAGACTCTAGTGTAGATGACAGGTCAACAAGGGGTCGCCCTCGGTTTGTTAGGACTCCAGCAGTGATAAAAGCTGTGAAGGCACGAATTCAAAGAAATCCCAAACGTAAGCAGAAACTGTTGGCCCTTCAGATGGGGTTAAGCAGAACCACGGTGAAAAGGGTGTGAAATGAAGACTTAGAGCTTCGGACATATCGAAGAAAAACAGGACATTGTTTCAATGCTCGTCTAATGGACCTGAGACTGAAGAGATGCCGCACTTTGTTGAAGCGGTACGCGGGAAAAAAATATCGGAAAATTCTTTTTTCGGATGAAAAAGATTTTACCGTAGAAGAGAGCTACAACAAACAAAATGATAAGGTGTACGCACACAGTAGTGAAAAAGCGAGCAACCGTATTCCGCGTGTCCAACGAGGTCATTTTCCATCCTCGCTCATGGTATGGTTGGGAGTTTCTTATTGGGGCTTAACAGAGGTACATTTTTGTGAGAAAGGTGTAAAAACGAATGCAGTTGTGTATCAAAATACAGTAGGACTGTACTGTACGAACCTTGTGGAACCTGTTTCTCATACCATGTTCAATAACAGGCACTGGGTATTCCAACAAGATTCGGCGCCAGCTCATAGAGCGAAGAGCACACAAGACTGGCTGGCGGCGCGTGAAATCGACTTCATCCGGCACGAAGACTGGCCCTCCTCCAGTCCAGATTTGAATCCATTAGATTACGAGATATGGCAACACTTGGAGAAAAAGGCGTGCTCAAAGCCTCATCCCAATTTGGAGTCACTCAAGACGTCCTTGATTAAAGCAGCCGCCGATATTGACATGGACTTCGTTCGTGCTGCAATAGATGACTGGCCGCGCAGATTGAAGGCCTGTATTCAAAATCACGGAGGTCATTTTGAATAAACTTTAGTGTCACAAGAATCTATGTTTTGTTAAGTTCATTTTGGTATATAAATGCTTACATAATGAATAAACTTGTTTCAATTATTTTATATTAAACATGTGACAGAATTTATGACCTGACTAGGTATAATATATATTATGCGTGTATTACACATATAAATTTTTGCCTTGAATTATTCCATCTATTAATGAAAATTGCATCATAATCCCTTGCACAGTTTAAAAGATCTAAGCATACAGATGGCGGGGAGTGACTTTGCGATATAAATATAAATAATAATATGTGAAAAATAAAATATTGTTGTGGGAATAACTAAGGTTATAAATTTTTTTTTATTTGAAATTTAATTATTGGTGTGAGTAAACACTACCCGAATTGCCAACTCGGTGTCAGGTTTACGAGCGTTAAAACAAATAAAGTAGGGCTAAATTGAATTATTATTTATAAAGAAAACTAACTAAGCTTAATATGCTAAAAATGTCGCAGTCACTTTGTGCTAATGTCATGTGTGTACGTGCGTGCGGGCATGCGTGCGTGCGTGCGTGCGTGCGTGTGTCCGTGCGTGCGGCGGTGCGTGCGAATGTGTGTATGTGTGTGTGTAATGTCGTACATTAATAGTTGGAACAAATTGAGCACAGCCTTATTCAATATAAACTTACTTTGGGTCCAATTTCTTTAAGACGTCCATTGGGATAAATTTGTAACAAGTTTTATTGAATTTAGTAAGGCCAATTCGTTTAATATGGATGTAACGTTATTTACAACCTTTTTCCCCATTATATATCTATGTTTTTCCAAATGATAATTTTGTTTAAACTTCGGGTTAAGTGGCACGTCGCCATACGAACACTCCTTTTCCTCCGCGAATCAACCACGGTTGCAGCGGTAGGCGGAGAGGACATCCCTCTCGCTGCAGCCGTACTATGCATTACCTGCATCAACTTTTATCGATACTGATTGCAGTATATTCCTGTCTTCTGATTTGACGCAGATGATATTAGTAAATATTTTTGCCCGACTACGGCATAGTCAATATGATAGTTACGATTTTACAAGGCCTATGTATGTATGTTCATCTGTTCTCTCAGATCTTCTATGCATCGTATTTTGACAAATTACATATCTTTGGAAGCGTTTTCGCCTTTCGCGGGTTTAAGGCTGCACACAGTCACATGAAAGCTAACATTACGGCTTATTGCGGGCATATAAGTACCTACTCCCAAAAATAAAATAAATATTGAAACATTGTTTCTGAGTATCAAATAAAGGTGTAATTCAGAATGTTCTAGACATTCCGAAAATACTTTTTTTTTTAATATATATTAGTTAACATTTTTTTTAACTTTCCAAAGTTTTCGGTCCGATTTTGAGAATGGTAGTTATCATCAGATCATCACGTTTTGAGGTCCTAATCCTAGGGAGCCGTTCCGACTGTTCCCGGCTCGACGTCCAGCCGTGTGTGTGTGTTCGTGTGTGTGTATGTAAAAAAAATTGTCGTACGGTATCTTTAGAACGAATCAATCGATCGAGATAGGTGTACGAAAGTGTTCTTTGAGACTTAGAGCTGATTCGATTTTCAAGTCAATCGGTCGAGCAGTTTCAAAGATTTTCATAAAATAAAAACAAGAAAACAAGAATTAAATAGATTTTCGAGTGATACGCTTGAAAATAAGCTGAAATTTCCAGGGATGGCCTGCAGGGTCAACCGTTTTTCAGATTTTTTAAACTAAAGTAAACAATGATCTCATAGTCCACCTGATGATGGTAAGTAGCTGCTGCAGCCCATGGAAACTTGCAGCTTACTTTAAACAAAGAAGGTTTGTTGTCACTTTAACGGATTTAAGATAGAATGCCTCACAGCCTATGTTTATACCTGTACTACGTAAGAGTGTGATAAATACCTAGACGAACTCCTACGCAGGCTGGGAACCTACCACTTAGATCATATATAATAAAAACGTTGTTTTTAAAAAAATACATGTGTATATACAGATTAAAAGTTAATAACTACAACCAAATTGCGATAGGCAACATGTACTAACACATAACATGCAAACCGCCGCAGTCAAGTTCTCACCAAAACCTCTAGATGGTGTCACTTGTAATATTTACATCGCGGTATGGTTTACCTCATAGAGCATTATATAGCTTACAATTTTCAAAATACAGATAATCGTTACACGCCATACGTCAAGCAGTTTTATTTATTAATCAAGGGACAAGGGATTACGGTGTTGGGAAAGTTCTGGGCATTGAACAATGAGTATATGTGTATCTGAAGTCACTAAGATGGCTTGAATTGTAGTTGGGGTTTCATTTTGAACTTTTTATTATGTTTTAGGGAATACAAACAAAAGTACACACAAAAGTTGTTGGATTTAAATTTTCTTCAAGAAAAACTAATTTATTGTAAAAATATTGCCAGCTCTGCTTCAAAAAATTTGCTACTAAATTTTTCTACATACTTTTTTCCAAAAATAAAATAAGTTTCAATACTTAAGTAGGTAATTTTATTAATAAGTGTTTATGGTTGGATGTGTAGTAGTTTTTCCCTTAATGGACCTCTATGAGAAAATGTTATCAATTTATTCTAACGTCTAAACCAAAATGTACAAACAAAGTATAAAATTCGTCAATAAACAAGTTTAAATACTTTGTTAAAGAAAAATTAAAAAAAAATAACGACTGGGAATGAGGTGATTGCCATAATGCTGTTTCTATTAAAATGCATTTACAAACTGTACAAACAAAATTATTGCAAAGTGAAATATTTTAAAAAAAAGTCCTGCTGGGTTTCTTGCTGGTTCTTCGCAGGACAGAGTTATTTTCCGAACCAGTAGTAAATAAAAAAAAAATACTTTTAATAAGTGTTATATAATAATCTATATTGAATAAAAACATTCTATTCTATTCTATTAGTCAGTGTATACTAAATCTATGCGTGCAACATAAATATAAATGTGTGTTTCAATATACTGTGCGCTTTATTTATAACAGGAATAAATTCCAATATAGATTCAATCACTGCAAACTCCCAATTGAATTGACAGAAGAGAAATAGGCCTTGATATTACTTGCGGCAAATACACATCTGATTTTATACAAAAATAGTTATGTCGCTCGAGCTACTGAAGTCGCGACTTCTGTATGTAGGTCACACGATTTGTTCTGACAAATCTATTCATAAACTTCTACGCATTATTATAAAAAGGGGTTTGTTGAAAGAGTGTATCAAAAACCACTTATCGTAATAAAACGGATTTTTGTAATTAGGTGGATATAGGGTTTAAACAATGGTTTAAAAATAGTCCTTCTTATTAAAAAAGCCCTTTAGCTGCGGCGTTACTGTTTCCCAAATTTGACAATTGCTGTCAAACTGTACTTTACATTTAGTTCGCATATTAAAGAGTATATAACCATTACCTTTAATCGCATATTTCCACTGGACGTGCTTTGAAAGAAGCGAAAAATAGATTCTAGTTTATACTGAAACTAATCATCATCATTACAGCCCTTCACAAGTCCACTGCTGAACATAGGCCTCCCCCAAGGAATGCCACAATGCACGGTCCTGAGCCACCTGCATCCATCGACTTCCTGCATGTCTTATCGGGTCATCACTCCATCTAGTGTGGGGACGCCCAACAATTCGCCTGCCGGTACGAGGATGCCACTCGAGAACCTTTTTCCCCATCGGTTGTCGGTTCTTCGAGCTATATGGCCGGCCCATTGCCACTTCAGCTTACTAATCCGTTGGGCTATATCAGTCACTCTGGTTCTACTGTGAATATCCTCATTTCTGAGTTTATTACGCAGAGAAACACCGAGCATAGCCCTCTCCATAGCTCGCTGAGCGACCTTGAGCTTCCTCATCCGGCCAGCAGTGAAGGATCACGTCTCAGTTCCGTATGTCATCACTGGCAACACGCACTGGGTGTACAGTCTCGTTTTCAAGTTTTGAGGTATACCTGACGTGAAGATGTGCCGTAATTTCTCGAACGCTGCCCAACTGAGTTGAATCCGTCGATTGACATATCGGTCGAAGTTGGACTTACCTAGTCGGACTTTTTGTCCCAGATAAACATACTCGTCAACAACTTCGAGCTTAGTGCTCCCAACAACTACCGGCATAGGTGTGACATGGACATTAAACATGATCTTTGTTTTTTCCATGTTCATCTTAAGACCTATCCATTGGGAAGCACTATTGAGGTCATTGAGCATAGTGCTTAGATCCTCCAGCGATTCTGCCATAAGGACTATATCGTCGGCAAATCGAAGGTGAGTGATGTACTCGCCATTGATGTTGATACCGTATCCTTTCCAGTCCAGAAGCTTGAAAACGTCTTCCAATGCAGCGGTGAAAAGTTTCGGGGATATGACGTCACCCTGTCTTACACCTCTCTGCAATTGGATAGCTTTCGTACTCAGGTTCTGTACTCGAATAGCCATCGTAGCCCTACTGTACAAGCACTTCAGCACTTCGATATACCGACAGTCCACTTGGCACCGCTGAAGGTACTGCAGCACCGCCCAAATTTCGACGGAATCAAAGGCCTTCTCATAGTCCACATACGCCAGACATAGTGGCAAATTGTACTCCTCTGACTTTTGTACAATTTGCCGAAGGGTATGTATGTGGTCTATGGTGCTAAAGCCTTTTCGGAAACCGGCTTGTTCGGGAGGCTGGAAGTCGTCAAGTCTGCGCGCGGGACGATTCGTAATGACTCTCGAAAACAGCACGTAGACGCGGCTCAGAAGGGAAATCGGTCTGTAGTTCTTCAAGAGAGCGTTGTCGCCTTTCTTGAAGAACAAGACCACCGCACTTCTGCTCCACGCCTCCGGTGTAATGCCACCATGGAGGACTGAAACTAATAGTAGACTACTTTTTGTAAGAAGATCATATATGTGTACGTTGTTACATTATTATTTTAAATAATTTTTGGTGGTGTGATTAATAAAAGTTATATTGCAACCACATTATTTTATACGAAAGCCTTCAAACGAATTTAGGCTCTACTGAAATAACTTACGTGGTATTTAAAATTTCAATAAATAAGCATGTATACATATATGAGCTAACTTGAATGAAACTGGGATTTGGGTTCAGTTTAAAAAATATGTAAGCTTATACCAATTTTTATTAATACGAGTATACGTCTAGAATGATATGAAATAATTCATTGACGACACAAAGCCACTCTGCAGTTATATTACGAGTGTGGTTGTAGCACGGGTCAGCTAGACCGGGGTAGGACCACGCTCTCACAGAATAAAAGTTAATTAAATGTTGAAGTTACAGCCTACTATGTAGATCTCACTGCTGGGCACAGGCCTTCCCTCATTTCTGAGAGGGTTTTAGGGCAAGGAAATGTCCGCCGCGCTGCTCCAATGCGTGTTGGCGGACTCCACATGGCTTCGATTTTTTTTTTCCTATTTCTCATATATGCAGATTTCCTCACGATGTTTTCCTAGCACGTGGTAAATCAGCACTTAAAATTACAATTAACAATTTCATTGGTGCCGGCGGGGATCGAATCCGGGTTGAAATGTACAGCGAGCGCTAGCCATCTGAGCTACCACGGCTCTCCCTCACAGAATACCAACGTAAAATAACAGCTTCATGCTACTGTTTCGTATAGTGAGTGTAGAGAACCGGATAACCTTTTTACTGGAAACGAGGCATTTTAGCTTAGTCCTCAGGGGTGACAACACAACTGTAGATATTTCGATTCTTAATTGGGGATAAACATAGATATCTATAGGCCACAGCATTCACTTACCATAAGGTGGACTGTGTGCTCGTTTGTCACCCTTATAATATAAAAAATAGAAACGTTTATTTAAAAGCAAAGTATGTCTGAGAACATAAAAAAATATGTAAAAGATATTATGTTAAATCTGCCAACTAGACAATTGCCTGTCCTAAAACCTTCTCGGAAACGAAAGGAGGCCTGTGCCAAGCAGTGAGACATATAAGGCTGTAACTTACTATAACTTTAAAAGTTTCGCCCTTTTCATGTCGGCTTTCGTATTTTACGTCTGGCGATATCCAAAAGTGTACCGGCCGTCTTTTAAAAGTCAGAACATTTTCCGGTTATTACAATCGCGTCCTCTCTTAACATGTCCACAGCTAAAAATAGGCCCCAAGAATGCTACAAAGCGAAGTCCTAAGCCACCTGCGTCTATCGACATCCTGCATCTCATACCAAGTCTTCACTCTATTTAGTGGGAGGCCACTCTACACTTCGCTTATCGGTGCGAGGCTACAACTCGAAAACCTTTCTTTCCCATGGGTAGTCGGTTCAATATAGCCTCAGTCTATTGCCACTTCATTACCTTCCAACCTCACAGCTGGTACCGAAGTTAAGTAACTTAGGCCCATTTTTCTGACTAGCTACAACCACTACTATTATACACTACTCTAGGTTCGATCCAGGTCCATTGATTCAATTAAAAATTTCGCATTGTAAAATTTAGCCGTGGAAGAAAAAGTTAGGATACTCGCCGGTCAAGGTGGTCAGTAATACAGACCTATTATATATATATTCAGTAGTACATCAAAATGTTGATAGCATGATTTAGGCTTCGCTGCGTTTCGCTTGTGACGCAACGGCAGTGCCGTCACAACATATTAAAAAAACTCTAGGTACAGTTGAGTCAAAATCAGATTCTAAACGCTTATGATAAGCAGATCTATGATTTTGAACACTGTCACGCGACGCTAAAGGCAATGAATAAGTCCATCACGCGATGATATATTTTGGTATTTATATTTTTTGTGATCTTATCGCCAATATTTACAACCAGTTACAGCGGCTTCGACAACTTTCATAACAGAATATACAGGTATATTTTAATGACACATCATTAGTAACAAAATATACTTGTATCGACTAATTACGAGTATCGTACCTTAGCTGTTACAACCTATAAAAAGTCCATTTCTGTACATAAACCTACCCCTATATATTGCCTCATAGAAGGAATATTTTCCATAGTACAAGCGTGGCGCTTATGGTGAGTGCTGTTCACTACACTCACCATACGAAACACAGCAGCATCATTCTGCTGTTTCACGCTTGTCTTCTGTGCAACCTTGGTCACAGCTCAGTCGAGTCGACCAATTTGTGCTACAGGTATAGCTAGCACAGCTGCAGCGTGGTTCCACCACGTTAAAGCCGCGTATCGATTACGCGCTCCTGGCGCGCGTGACATGAATGACCGCTCCGACCAGTGCCCACCGTGGAACGCGGAAAATGTTCGAAGTGTATCAACTAAGCGCAACTGCTGCGCGCGGCACCCGCTCATGTGTTTGACCGTTCAACATGGATGTCGGTCGTGTACGAGCAGCTGCCCAACTGGCGCGGGCGCCAAAACTTAAACTACTTTAATGCGCGGTGAAAACCGACACTAGATGGAGTGGCCCGCTCCACTTTCCAGCGCCCCAACGAAAAATTTGGCGCGCGCTTCAAGGCAGTATTCATTTTGCGCGGCTGGAGCGCACGCCAATGTTCAACCTCTTGGAGCACGTATTCGATACGCGGTTTAAATCTTCATCTTTTGTCGCATTTTTATTTTCATCGTACGACATAAATATACACATACATAAACTATGAGGCTTATTATCCAGATGGGTAGGCAACGACTACGGGGATTTCTATTTGGTGCGATCCTGACATCTCTCACGTTTCTTTCACATCTTTGCATACATGTAGTTAAAGATACACTTACCTTGTTCAATACATTATCAGCAGTTTAGTCGAAAAACTTCTGACTTTTGCGTCCTTTACCGACTCTGCTACTCACTTTGTCGTCAGCAAAATTTGCTTGGTCATTGTTTCCTCATTTATTCTTTCTACGTGTCCAAACCACCGAAGCATTCCTTTTTTAAACCTGGTCACAATATCTTATTGCAAACCACACTTTTATCTTATCCCATATTTTCACATCATATTCAAATTCACCTCTAACATACTTCATAATGACCGCAATTCTACAACATTATTTTTACTCTCATGCTTCTTCTGCCACACCCATCTTTCACTACCATTCATTAAGCCACTAATGCAGCATTGTGAATTGTCGCATGTGCCTATTTTTGCTGCGTGCTAAAGAAATTTCTGGTTAAGAGCTGAGAAGTTTACTACTAAATACAATAACTATAGCTATATTAGCGGTAAATAATATAAGTAAAGAAGTTACAGATTCATCTTCAATAACGATGATATTTAAACCGTCTTCAAAAAGGTGGAGGTACTCAATTCGACTGTATTTTTTATGTGTTACCTCAATGTGAAACGATTTTGATGATTTTTTTTATTTTATAAACTGGTGCTTCTCATGTGGTCCCATATAAATTTGATCCAGGTCTGACTACTTATTTTTGAGATATCCTTGATAATTTATATTGAAGTCGGTTGTACAAGATTTTTAATTTTAGCACTTGTTACAAATTAAAACTACCACAACACGCTGTATAACATTCTCAAATCAGAATCGGTCTTTTTGGCTGAATTGTGATTGGTTTGTATGACGGATATGGTGCATATCCGCCTTAAAATATTACTAAAGTTAAAATCAGTGGTCATGTACAAAATACTTCTATCCTCTGTCTTCTATCCACTATGTCCTCTATCCACTGTCTTAGCATCGACGTCAGAAGCTACTATTTAAAAATTGCAACGTGTGCCATATCGAAGCCTTACTAAAGTTAAAGCCAGTGTTCATGAATAAAACACTCCTATCATCTATGTCTTCTACCCACTATGTCCTCTATCCACTGTCTTAGCATCGACGTCCGAAGCTACTATTTGAAAATTGCAACGTCTGCCATATCGAAGTCTTACTAAAGTTAAAGCCAGTGGTCATGAATAAAACATTTCTATCATCTTTGTCTTCTATGCACTATGTCCTCTATCCACTGTCTTAGCATCGACTTCAGAAGCTACTATTTAAAAATTGCAACGTCCGCCATATCGAAGTTTTACTAAAGTTAAAGCCAGTTGTCATGAATAAAACACTTCTATCATCTATGTCTTCTACCCACTATGTCCTCTATCCACTGTCTTAGCATCGACGTCCGAAGCTACTATTTGAAAATTGCAACGTCTGCCATATCGAAGTCTTACTAAAGTTAAAGCCTGTGGTCATGAATAAAACATTTCTATCATCTTTGTCTTCTATGCACTATGTCCTCTATCCACTATCTTAGCATCGACTTCAGAAGCTACTATTTAAAAATTGCAACGTCCGCCATATCGAAGTCTTACTAAAGTTAAAGTCAGTGGTCATGAATAAAATACTATTATCCTCTATGTCTTCTATCGACTATGTCCTCTATCCACTGTCTTAGCATCGACTTCAGAAGCTACTATTTAAAAATTGCAACGTCCGCCATATTGAAGTGTTACTAAAGTTAAAGCCAGTGTTCATGAATAAAACACTTTTATCATCTATGCCTTCTATCCACTATGTCCTCTATCTACTGTTTTAACACCGACTTCAGAAGCTACTATTTGAAAATTGCAACGTCCGCCATATTGAAGTGTTATTAAAGTTAAAGCCAGTGTTCATGAATAAAACACTTCTATCATCTATGCCTTCTATCCACTATGTCCTCTATCTACTGTTTTAGCACCGACTTCAGAAGCTACTATTTGAAAATTGCAACGTCCGCCATATCGAAGTCTTGCCAAATTAAAAGTTAATGTTTATGAATACAGTAAAACACATCTATCCACTATGTCTTAGCTTCGACTCCAGAAGCTATTATCTGAAAATTATTTTATTTGTTTTAGTTCTTTGTAGTCGGCCTTTCCTTTTTTAGTTTAATTTTTCCATCTTTCTAGACTATTTAAATTGCTTTTTTCTTGCTTTTGACTAGGTTAACAAAAAACTAGGCCTTGGTGAATTATGCGCTAGCAAATACATTCATGAACAATAGAAATAGTTACGTCAGTCAACTTTTGCGACATGCAGCTCACGCGACTTATAACCGCGAATTGTATCCATAAAATATAAATTGCCCTTTATTTTCTTCATAAAATGACGATTGACTTTTTAATGTGTACCTATAAATAATATTGAAGTGCCTGTCTTTAATATTGAATTAACTGGTTTCTGTTTAGGTCAGAGGGTTATTTGCGTACTATATACATAAATAATCATTTTTAAAGTGTTTGTCTGTCTGTTTATGTCCGGGATAATCTTCGTAATGTCTGAACCGACTGTGATAAAACTTTACGAATAGATAGAAAGCCAGGAGGAATCTAGGTTATATTTTTACCGAAATACTTGAACTTTTTTTTTTGAAAAAGTAATAAATTGATAAAATATATGGTATTTGATTACCTTGAATCTAAATTACGCTTCATTAATACATTATATCCAGGAGAGTTGGGTCAAGTCGCTAGTGTAAAATAAAGAACAATAATAACTTTTGCATTTTGGTGGTGATTTTCATTTTGGTCGTGGAACGATATATTGACATAGTATTATTTTTTATATGTGGTAAAGCCACAGTGCTTCGTTATAGCTACCTCATCAATGGGTCAACTTGACCAGAAATTGACTTCACTCACACAATGTTTTTACACACAATGTTTATTAATTACTTGCTAAATTCAACGAACTGGTCGTGTAGAGGCGGTACAAGAATATCCACTACAATTTAAAGTTCCGTGAGTGTCGTGAGAGGTAACAGAGGAGATCAGGAGATGGGCAACAACGTCTTCTTTATGACAAAAAATTTAAAATTACGGTTGCTAATTCTTCTGCCAAGTCGCCGCCAATCTTGTAAGTCTTAAAGGAAACTGAAACCATATTTTATGTAAATACATTTATATAAATTTTGCTTTTTTGGCTTTGTTTATAAATATCAATATATCTATCTTTTTTGATATTATTAATGTGTATACGATATTTATTGATACATTATCATCCATTCTAGATAGCTGTAGGTGTCAATAGACCACGGCATCATTACTATCAAGTACGCACACCGCGGCAGAACTCCCGATACCATCCACACCATCTGGATGATTGGCGGTCCACCACTGTGCGATTTAGAAGATGTTTTCTTCCTCGCACGACTTCCTTGTGGAATCAATTACCATCAGCGATTTTTCCGGACCGATACGACTTAGGGACCTTCAAGAAAAGAGCGTACTCCTTTTTAAAAGGCCGGCAACGCATCTGCAATTCCCTCCCTGGTGTTGCAGTTGTTCATGGGCGGCGGTAGTCACTTACCATCAGTTTTTTTTGCCCCTCTTCTATAAAAAAAAACTACTGTGTACTGGTGGTAATAGATTAGATAAATTGGGTCGTCTTATTCGGAGTAGGATCACGCTCTCACAAAATACCAGCGTAAAATATCAGCTGTGTTTCGTACGGTGAGTGTAGAAAACCGGAGATGTTTTTTACTGGGGTGACAATGTATCTGCATTTTGATTCTTAATTAAAGATAAATGTAGATGTCTATGGGCTACAGTATTTACTTATCGTCAGATGGACTGTATGCTCGTTCTTCACCATTGTTCAATTAAAAAAAGGTATATTAAATTTTCTCTCAATAATATGTCACGTAATAATAAATAAATCAATAAACTCACTAACCATTTTCATTCCGACAATAAAACTACTATCATCTATTTATAATTCACTCTCAACACACAGAAACATATGCTCCTTCCTTTGTACCGTTGATATCAACTTAATAACAATAATTTTCATCGTAACACAAAATCCATTATTCAAGCAGACGTTTTCCATCAAGTCAATAAAATAATAATTGAATATTTGTCACTTATTTCCTTTTCAATATCAATCATCTTAATGCTGCTGTGTTTCGTATGGTGAGTGTAAAGAACCGGAGACCCATTTTACTGGAAAAGAGACATTCTATCTTCGTACTCACGGCTGACAACGCACTTGCATTTTAATTCGCAAACGAAGCTTAGATGTAGATGTCTATGGGCCACAACAACCACTTACCATCAGGTGGAATGCGTGCTCGTTTGTCACCCTTATTCAATAAAAAAGAAAAAAAATAGCCTAGCGTGCAACTATAGCAAAATCGCTCCTATGAGCCAATCTTTTACGGAGACCAATGTTCAACAGTGAACTTTATAGGCTGTAATGGAACGATCTATCATCTTTATGACTTACTAACGATTACAAATCAAAATGCAGATGCGTTGTCAGCCATGAGGACTTGATGTAATGCCTCTTTTCCAGTAAAAAGGGTCTTGCTCGCTTCGTGTGTATCTATCTATATAATAGAATTTTTTAATGTAATTTTAACCAACTTGTATACGGCCGATTGCCTTGAAAATTTGCACTCGTATCAAGGACTAATGACAATACAATAATTTAATAAACTTATCCTAGTATACTGATCAGGATAATCGGGATCATCATTCATCATCATCATTACAGCCCTTCACAAGTCCACTGCTGAACATAGGCCTCCCCCAAGGAATGCCACAAAGCACGGTCCTGAGCCACCTGCATCCATCGACTTCCTGCATGTCTTATCAGGTCGTCACTCCATCTAGTGTGGGGACACCCAACAATTCGCCTACCGGTACGAGGCTGTCACTCGAGAACCTTTCTTTCCCCATCGGTTGTCGGTTCTTCGAGCTATAGGGCCGGCCCACTGCCACTTCAGGTTACTAATCCGTTGGGCTATGTCGGTTACTCTGGTACTACTGCGGATAAAGATTTATTCTATTACTCGGGTTATTACATTCTTTGCGGGTTTCTTTTCGAATTGTTTTAACGATAATTTGATTTGAGACTTGTAAATAGAAAAAAAAACAACAACTTTACATTAGCTTACTCTGCTCCTTCTATTTTCGATCTTTGTTTTCTTTTATTATTTATAATAAATAGTAAAATGAATACTCGCAACGCCAAGACGCGCCAGATGGAGAACCAACTCCAGCTTGCGCTCCAAGAACTTAAGGCGTCCAGGGAGCAGTGTGAACTGTTGCTTAAGGAAAGGGATGATAATGAAAGGGAAATAGTTAGCATAATTGCCAAAAATACACAATTGAAATGTGATATGGTTAAGCTACATACAGAATACACAAGTGTTATAAAAGAAAGAGATCAGCTACAGGGAACGGTTAATGAGTTTGATCAATGCAGCAAGGAATATGAGGAAGCTCTCAGGTTAATTGCTGCATTGAAGTTACAGTTGAATGAGGCTAATGAGCAAATAACACAATTTAAAACATATATAGATAACCTTAAAGCCTCCCAGACTCAAAGCCTGTTCTCTGAGCTTGTGCAATGTGATACTTCAAGAATGTTACAGCAATCTGCAACAATAGACTTGACTGGTGACGACTCTTCCACTTCAGAAAACACAGTAAGGATTAATTGCAGTAAAACCAAATTGAAGAAGTATATAAAAGTTAATAAATACATAAGGAAAGTACAAAAATTAATAAGAAATAAGATTAATACCAAAAATTATGTTAATGTATGTAAAGAAAAGCAAGCATTGTTATATGAACTTAAGTTGTATTCAATTGAGGTGGATAACATAAAAAAATGTTATGAGACTGAAATAGAGTGCCTTAAATCAGAAATATTGTCACTTATGAACTCCCTTCAAACTGTGTCCAATAAATATAAATCAGCCCAAAATGAAATAAAAGAACACATATTGGCTATGGATAATCTGGTAAAGACTTGTAAATATAATGAGGAGCGGTTTGACTCCTTAATTAAATATCAATGTGAGTGTCAGCGCTCAATGCCAGATTCTTCAAAGTCAGTGTGTGCTGATAATATTATACCACCACAAAAACTCTATGACAGTGCCATAGCAGAGGATATTAAAATAATAAATAACTCAAATATTACTAAAAATAATATAATTGTTTATAGCGATGACATGGGAAAAAATCTAGGCATAACTTTAAATAACTCTTTAAAGGGACAAAAAGTTACAAATTGCTGCATGCCTGGAGCATCTTTTAGTGACATCCTAAATAAAATTATTGTTACTAAATTTTGCCCAAATAGTACAATAATAATTTTTGTTGGTAGAAGAGGCAGTGTCAACAACAAACAGTTATTAAGATATATTGAACAACTTAATAACTTAAATGTACACAAAATTGTCTTGTTCACACTGCCTTATATACAGGGATTGCCACAAGAAAATAATTTAAGACATAATTTAAATATACAAATGCATAATTTAATATCTAATAATAATTTAAATTTGACATATAATTCTAATGATAATAATCATAAATTTCATGTAATTGACATAAATAATTTAATACAAAAGTTTTGGACAAAAGATAGGTATTACCTATCCAAATATAATTTAAGACTGATAGCAAATGTGCTATCTTATTATTTACTTTTTAACTCAGCCAAGTTTTTGGCTACCAAGACTGCTTTTATTGAGCAAAATCATTTGACATTTAATTTGGAATCAGTTCCAACTAATTTAAATTAGTGAATGTGACAATAGAGGCAATCTCTAGCAATAATAAGAGTTTAATTAATTTTGAATACAGCCCACAAATAAGTAATAAAAATTGTTTACACCTGGTGCATCAAAATATACAAGGCATGTTGGGCAAAGAATTGGAAGTTGAATTGTTTTTAAATAGTAACAATATACACATCCTTTGTATTACTGAACATTGGCTAAAAGATTATAATTTCATGTTTAATTTCAGAAATCACCAGGTGGTCAGTTCCTTCAATAGAGAAAAAAGTTTACGTGGTGGCTCCTTAATATTAGCAGATAAATCATTATTATATAAAGAACGTAAGGATATTGTGAGCCTCTCTGTTGAACGAACTGTAGAAATGGCTTGTGTCGAGCTCGAGCACCTCATTGTTGTAAGTGTTTACAGACCCCCATGTGCTACTTATGACCATTTTGAAAGGATTGTGGAAGAAGTTTTACTCAAACTTAGTAAACAGAACAAGTCTGTTGTAATGTGTGGAGACTTTAATATCAATCTCCTTGAAACTTCTTCCATTAGTATTAAGTTTAGCTCATTGTTTAAATCGTATAATCTTGTAAATTTATTCTTAGAACCAACACGTATTGCTGGGCCTAATGCGACCTGTATAGATAACATTTTTACAGATGTTAAGCCCTTGCATAAATCAATTATTCAAAATTTGAGTTCAGATCACTGTGGACAGTTAGTATCACTACCTTACATACACAAAAAACAGAAAAATAAGAAAGTTGTGTTTGTTCCAATAAATGAACATCGCTTGGAGAGGTTTAGAAGTAATATAATAAAAAGACTTCCATCACTTTCGTTTAAAAATAGTGCTAATTATTTGTATGCTACATTATTTGAAATTATACGTTGTGAATTTAGTAGAATATTTACTTCTAAAACTTTCTCTTTTAACAGTCGCAAATCATTTAATGAATGGGCGACAGTAGGAATTTATAAAAGTAGGCGAAGGTTATACGAGCTTTATGATGAAAGATCATATAATAGTAGTGTTATATTTAGAGATTATGTAAAAACATATTCTAAAATATTTAAAAAAAGTGTGCTCCACTGCTAAGGCTTTACATTTAAGCAACAAAATTAAAACTGCATCCGACAAAACTAAAATGACCTGGAGAATAATAAATAGTGAAACGGGCAAGGTCAAACCGCGCAACTCGGATTTTCTATTGAATATTAACAATAATTTAACCCGATCTGATAAAGAAGTTGCTATGGCTTTTGAGAAACATTTTACTGATGTTCCTTTTTTGACAACAAAATCATTATATTCTTCTCCTACTGTCGCCGAATCATTGCTCAAACAAAATGTAAAGGCTTGTTCAAATACTTTTAAATTCTATAGGGTACTGCCAAAAGATATCGTTAAATATTTTAAAACTATTGATGTTAAGAAAACGGCAGACTTATGGGGGATTTCCGTTAAAGTTATTTTATCTATAATAGATACATTAGCACCTTATCTAGCCACTATATTTAATATAAGCGTCGAATCTGGTGTGTTTCCTGATTTAATGAAACATAGTAAAGTCATACCTATATTTAAATCTGGTAGTACATTAGACCCCGCCAATTTTAGACCAATTTCTGTACTACCAACATTAAGTAAAATTTTTGAAAAAATTATTTTAGATCAGATGTTAAGTTTCTTTAATATTAATAAATTGCTACATAATAATCAATTCGGTTTTACAAGGGGTCGCTCGACAACTGACGCTGGAGTTGAGCTTATTAAACATATTTTTTGTGCATGGGAGAATTCAGAGGATGCTTTGGGTATATTTTGTGACCTTTCTAAGGCCTTCGACTGTGTTCACCATGAGACATTAATCAGGAAGCTACAGTACTATGGTGTCAAGAACACAGCGCTTAAACTTATTATTTCATATTTAAGTAATAGAAAACAGAAGGTTATTATCAATGGTAAAAGTTCTTCCGGGTCACCTGTACTAATGGGTGTACCTCAGGGCTCGATTCTCGGCCCATTCCTGTTTCTGGTGTATATTAATGACTTACCTCACCTTGTAGGGGATAGTCATGATATAGTATTATTTGCTGATGATACTTCCTTGATTTTTAAACTTAAACGTCAATCATTTAAATGTGACGAAGTGAATAATGCTATATCAAAATTAGTGCATTGGTTTAACGTTAATAATCTGCATTTGAACGGAAATAAAACTAATTGTGTTAAATTTACAACAACGAATGTTCAAAATCTGAATACCAATGTGTTTTTAAGTGGGGAGGAATTGAGCCCTGTTGTATCCACTGTTTTTCTTGGCATCACTCTTGACGCAAAGCTCCAGTGGGGCCCCCATATATCCAAATTAGCATGCAGACTAAGTTCTGCAGCCTATGCTGTAAAAAAGATTAGAGGTCTCACTAGTGTCGAGACAGCTAGATTAGTTTATTTTAGTTATTTTCATAGCATAATGTCTTATGGGATTTTGCTATGGGGAAATGCGGCTGATTCAGAAACTATTTTTGTTTTACAGAAGAGGGCCATTAGAGCTATTTACAATCTAAAACCGAGAGAGTCTCTTAGAGATAAATTTAAAGAAATTAATATATTAACTTTGGCCTCTCAGTATATTTACGAAAATTTAATGTATGTTCACAAAAACAAAGATAGTTTTAGTAAAAGAAGTGATATACATTCTGTAAACACTAGGAACAAACACAAGCTAGTGATACCAGTTTCTCGTCTCCACAGAGTCAGTAATTCATTCTTGGGGCAATGTATACGCTATTACAACAAGGTCCCGGAAAGTGTACAGGTTCTCTCTATTACCAAGTTTAAATGTTTTATTAAGCTGAAACTGTATAAAAAGGGTTATTATAGTATAAATGAATACATGGTTGATAATAACCCCTGGGAATGAGGTGATCGCTTCCAAGCAGTTTCTAAAATAAATTTTGTAAATAGTTCCTAATCATTTATATTGTAAAATTTATTTAAAAAAAAAAGTCCCGCTGGGTTTCTTGCTGGTTCTTCCCAGGACAGAGGTTTTTTTCGAACCAGTGGTAAAGTAAAAAATGACTTTCAATAAGAATTACACATGTAATGTATATTGAATAAAAATATATTCTATTCTATTCTATTCTATTCTATCCTTATTTCTAAGTTTATGACGCAGGGACACCCCGAGCATAGCCCTCTCCATAGCTCGCTGAGCGACCTTGAGCTTCCTCATACGGCCAGCGTATATATCATGATACGGCCACTGCTGGCCGTATGGTGGCCGTATCATCGGGATAAAATAAAATAATTATCAGAATAATCACAGCTCATGATCTAGGCGTGTTGTTTAAGTTTATATTTTTATTTTATAAGCGTTAACAATTGTCGAAAGTCAACTTGTATAAGCCTGTTGCACATTTTCTCACATAAATTCAAACTACGCAAATCAGACTACACATGGTGTCCCTCGAGAGCCCCGATCCATTTTCATATTGACTGATATATCATAATAACTATCGACTTACACGCTAACGTGTGCAGCGTAGTATTATTAATTCTTTACCTATAAAATTGTCGTTTTGTTGACTTGACCACTTATAACTGTAACAGCTCGTCATTCTAAATTCAAATAAATTGTATTTTTACGGGTAAGTTTTTTTTTTTTCAGAATTTTTTTTTCATTTGTTTTCTTGGGTTTTGTTTTTACTATAATATTGCAATATTTATAGTCATGGACACTAGGAAAATTCGCGTTATTTATGAATATAACTTCGGAGATGGAAACGATGCGTCTCAAACGGCACGCAAAATCAATAAACGGGCCTGGTGCCACTGACGACAGATTATTGGTTCATTCGTTTTCTTTCGGGAAATTATAACCTCACAAATAAAACACGTGGCCGAAAATAAAACAAATATGATGACGTACAGAAGACAATAGTGGCAGCGAATTCGTCTCAAATGACCTCGCGTCAGCTCTTAATATAAATGTTAAAATAATATTAGATCATTTCAAAATCAAACTACCAAAATAAGGAGCTTAACTTACGAATTGAATGGGAGTAATTGAACTAAAAACCCTTCCTTATTCATCATATTGTGTAGGCTTCCACTTTTTCGAAGTTTGGATAACTTTTTTATGGACAAAAATTTTTGTTTCGAAGAACGCTCTTAAATCACCGATTCCCGTGCAGTAGACTTTACCATACATTGTTATTGTACTCATATTCTATATTCCCTTTTCTAAATGAAGTTATTTTATCGGAAAAGCCACAACATAATTTGAAAGTAATTACGACTGATAATGATTTGTACCTCAAATTATTGATATCGACATTGATAAGCCCTGTAATTAAGACCAATTATTCGGAACATAACTATCTTACCCGGCCATTTTGTAAGCAATTATTTGAACGATATGTTATTTATCGTTGTTCACTTTGTTTCTGCTTTTTTATATAGAATAAGGGTGACAAACGAGCACACATTCCACCTGATGGTAAGTGGATACGGTGGCTCATGGACATCTACATCTATCTTCAATTTAGACACAGACTACATTTATCCTCCATTGAGAATCAAAATGCAGATGCGTTGTCATCCCTGATCACTAACATGGAATGCCTCATTTCTAGTAAAAAGGGTCTCCGGTTCTCCAAACTCACCACACGAAAAACAACAGTAATAAGCTGTTATTTTACATTGGTATTCTGTGAGAACGTGGTCCTTCCACGATAATTGTTCCTTAACAAAACCTTTCAGAAATGAAAGTAGGCCTGTGGCCAACAGTGCAACGCCTGTAATTTTTAGCTTTACCATATTTTTTTTATATAAGGGTAACAAATGAGCACATACTCCACCTGATGGTAAGTGGATGCTGTGGCCCATAGATACTTGCATCTATCCTCGATTTAAAATTAAAATGTTGATGCGATGTCACCCTTGAGGACTAAGATGGAATGTCTCGTTTCCAGTAAAAAGGGTTTCCGGTTCTCTAGGGTCTCTGCTTCTCTAAACTCACCATACGAAACTCAGCAGCACACACAGGAACTGCTAAACTGCTATTTTACGCTGATATTCTGTGAGAGCGTAGTCCTTCCCCAGTGTAGCTGAACCATTCGCGCATAGCTAGAGTCTGGCTCTGTTACGTTGAAACCTACTACCGACTTGTTATATTTATATATCAAGTCCACTGCTGAGCACATGCCCCCCAGGAATGCCCCAAAACACGGCCTAGAGCCACTTGCGTGAATCGAGTTCCTTCATTCTTACCGTTTTCAGTACATCTAAAAAAATTATCAACCACCAAAAACCAAAACCAAAACAAACGCCATGATACATGAGAAAATCTTACTGTAGTACACATTTAAACAAAAAAGTAAATAAAAAAAAAACAATAAAACCCAACGCTCCGGGAAGTCTGCAGTCTGTGAATATGCTCAAGATCGTCCCCACCATTGCATTAGATTTGATGGACCATAAATCCTTACAAAAGAATACTTCATATCTCGAACTTCCTACCAAGGATTATTTGCGTGGCCATTAAAATTATAAAACATCCTAATTCCATTAGAAAAGCTAGAAGGTGATACCATCTGCTTGGGATCTCTAATCTATACATTTATACAAATAAATAAAATTGAAGTGTCTGTTTGTAGTGTCAAAATTACAGCTTTTTACTAAATGCATATGAAAGTATATACGATACTAATAACAAAAATACATTTTTCATAGTTTTTGTCTGTCTGTCTGTCTGTCTGTTTGTTCCGGCTAATCTCCGAAACACCTGGACCGATTTTGACGGGATTTTCATTGGCAGATAGCTGATGTCACAAGGAGTAACTTAGGCTACTTTTACTTTAGAAAAAGAATTAGGGTTCCGAGCAAAAATTAAAACCCTAAATAACACGCGGCCGAAGTCGCGAGGAACAGCTAGTTAATATAATAAAACCAAACCCAAGCATCATATATCATAAAAAATCCGAAAATTTATGTCATTTAATGTGTAGTGTTCGTTTTAATATAACAAATTATTAAGTAAATAATCTTACTGCAGTAATATATCTGTTTGCTCTCACAGTTATTTGCTTTTCTAAGTCGCATGTTATTTGACAAAGCAAAGTAACATCTCTCGGGTGCACTCAGACTCGGTTTGAACGTTGCACTCCCACTGTAAATAATGCTTGCGATGCGACCCAAGAGATTATTAAGTTTATGTTATTTGAAACTCATCTCTTTTCATTCGCTTTATGGAAATCTGAGAACGAGGCTGCTTAGTACAATTGCTTTGCTTCTGAACATGCTGCTATCGGTACTATGATCATAATAATGACCTCCAGACCAAATTTCGTTCATGCCGGCCGGGTAGGATAATAGCAAAATCCCAGAAAATATACAAAATTTGACCTGCTCAAAGTTCAAAATTTTTATTAAACAAAGTTTGTATAAAAAGGGTTATTATAATATTAAAGATTTTTTTTATAGGATAAGGGTGA
This sequence comes from Parnassius mnemosyne, assembly GCA_963668995.1. Taxonomy (NCBI): domain Eukaryota; kingdom Metazoa; phylum Arthropoda; class Insecta; order Lepidoptera; family Papilionidae; genus Parnassius; species Parnassius mnemosyne. The sequence continues at coordinate 5,786,556 of CAVLGL010000057.1, forward strand.
CAAACGATCACACAGTCCACCTGATGGTAAGTGGTTGTTGCGGCCCATAGACATCTACAACTATTTTCGATTAAGAATCAAATTGCAGATGCGTTGTCACCCGTGAGGACTAAGATGGAATGCCTCGTTTCCAGTAAAAAGGGTCTCCGGTTCTCTACACTCACCATACGAAACACAGCAGCGTTAAGCTGCTATTTTACGCTGGTATTCTGTGAGAGCGTGGTCCTTCCCCGGTCGAGCCGACCCATTCGTGCTACAACCATAATATAGCTGCAGCATGGCTCTACCACGTATAAAATTTGTGGGTAATTTGGGTGGGTGCGCAATTTATGGGTATTAATGACCCCTGGAATGAGGTGATCGCTACCAAGCTATTTCTAATTTGTTTTATGTGGTTCATTGTGTAACATACATGCTTGTAAGCTGTTATTCAAAAAAAAGTCCCGCTGGGTTCCTTGCTGGTTCTTCCCAGGGCAGAGGTTTTTTTTCCAAACCAGTGATAATTAAACAAAAGATTAACTTTCAATAAGTATTCTTTATAATATATATTGAATAAAAAAGTTTCTATTTCTGTTTCTGTTTAGCGCAAGAGTATAGGCGCAAACACAGGTGCACTCGTGCTACAACTATAATTTAGCCGGAGCGTGGCTCATCTACGGCAATAATGTGAAGTTATTGTATTGTATCGTGATTACTCAAAACACTGTGACGCTTGCACTGAATACTAGCGTGAAATAAAGAGAGCGACCCTTTTCACTAGTAAAGAGACATTCTACCTTAACTCTCAGGGACTAACGAATCTGCATTTTGATTTTTAATTAAGGATAGTTGTAAGTGCCTTTGGGGTACATCATCCATTAACCACGTAGTAGAGCCATGCTGCAGCTATATTAGTAGTATAGTTGTAGCACGAATTGGTCGGCTCGACCTGGGAAGGACCACGGTCTCAGAATACCAGCGTAAAATAGCAGCTTAACACTGCTGTGTTTCGTATGGTAAGTGTAGAGAACCGGAGACCTTTTTACTGGAAGCGAGGCATTCCATGTTAGTCCTTACGGGTGACAACGCATCTGCATTTTGATTCTTTATTGAGGATAGATGTGGATGTGTGTGGGTCACAGCAACCACTTACCATCAGGTGAACTATGTGCTCGTTGACACCTTATCCTAGAAAAAAAATAAAAAAAAATCAACAGCGAAAACTATACGCTGGCGTGTCACCCTTCATTCCATAAGTATCTTGATATCATAATTAAAGGCACGCAAATCAAAGATATTCATCAAAAATCATGATTATCATCATCACCATCATCACTGTCCACTGCTAAATATAGATTTTACCCATAGATTGCCAGATAAAGGGGATATATATAATTTTGAGTTTAGCATTAAGTTGCGGCGCTAAGAGTTTAAATCCCGCACGAAACGAGTATGTTTGTGACCTACAAATAATTGTTATGCGTCTGGATGTTAGTTCTAGTGCAATTTATGTAAGTGAACTGAATCCACGATACAGGAAAATATCTTATAAATATTGGTAATTTTTTTTAAAGACTTAAAATACTTATTTCCCTGCTCATCTCCAGTTTTAGTGACCCTCTGCTGCCTTTTACGACACCCACGTGATAGGATAAGAAGTACTTGCATCTAAATTTGACCTTTATTGAAACTATTATATACAATAATGTAAAACTAACTTTTTAAACAACCTTAAATAAAAGAAATTGCATTACAATTTAAATCTCTTTAAAAACGTAACAGCCTATAAATTTTTAAGCGCTGGGCCCAAGCCCCTTCTCATTACTGAGTGCGTAATTTATTTCTGTCACTTAGCGATTACTTTGAGAACGTTTTCTTTGTCGTGGAATACGTGAAAAGTAACTTAAAATTAAAGTTAAATGAAATTAAAAGATCTAACGTGGATTTTCAGACACATATTTCTGAATTCCGCTTTGACCATTAGCCCTCTAAGTTTTAAAAGCCATTGCAAGGAATTTATACTAAAATGGCGGCTTCATGTCGCAGTGGCTTCATAATAACGGCGCTGTATGCCGCGGGTTCGGATCTCGCACAAATATTTGAATGTTCTACAAATATTTTTACCGGGTCTGGATGTTTTTCTATATGCAATATTTACTATGTATGCTAACTGCCTTCACTGAATCATCTTCATGAAGGAGAATATCCTATTGCAGGGACATTGTGACCGCCTCATTGGTCTAGTGGTTGTAAACGCGACTGCTGATCATGTTGTCCCGGGTTCGAATCCCGGGTCGGGCCAAAAAATCAGTTATTGAGTTTTCCGTCAAGAGATTCTCAGTAACTGCCCGGAGTCAGGAAATTGGCGGTGTCTCAACCCCGTGCCTAAGAAAGCACGTGATGTCGTTGGTCCTGCGCCTGCTCTCTCTCCGGTCATGTCAGGTTACCGTCCCACCGGACTATGAGAGTGAGGCAATAGAGAGTACACCTGTGCCTGCGCATACACTTGGGAACTATAATCCTGTTTTGCGCCGATAGCTAGTCTCCGTTAAGGCTGGCCACCGTGACTGAAATTCAGTCTGGAGAACATTATTACATATTACTTCAAATGTGGAGGGGAGGTTTTTTTTAAATGTTCATACTTTTCCTCAAGTTTATCGTTTACAGTACTAGAAATAAAAAAAATTGACACTGTTGTCCGTCACAAGTCACTGTTTAAGAGTGACATGTTCTCTGTATATTAATCTCAACATTTGTAATTATTCGAAGAAATCTTAGCAATATGAAATTTAATAAGCCCCTTCAGTCTCAATATTCATTCTTCATTTTGCTAAAAATATGGAACTAGACCATCCATATAAGGGTTTCATTATCTGAAGTATAAAAAGACGTAAATTGAATACTGTAAAATATTATTTCTATTTTACAAAAAATGTCGCCCAAGCGAGGGTACTTTAAAATATTTTAGAATTAAACAACCCACTTTTACCGCAATGCGAAAGCATCCGTAATACTTAGCTGTTAACTTCATTCAAGCATTTTGAAGTCGAAAAATGTTGACCTTTTGGCATTTGTTAAATAAATAAGTAACTTGAGAAATACTTTGCAACTTTCCCTTTACAATTTGTTTTTGTGATTTAATAAATTATTAACTATTTATTGGTCCTAATTATTAACATTGATTTTTGCAACATATTTTAGCCTAATGGTTTAACTAGCAATTTAACTAGACGACTAATTACACTTATTACGTGGTAGAGCCATGCTGCAGCTATATTAGTAGTGTAGTTGTAGCACGAATGGGTGGGCTTGACCGGGGAAGGACCACGCTCTCACAGAAAACCAGCGTAAAATAGCAGCTTAACGCTGCTGTGTTTCGTATGGTGAGTGTAGAGAACCGGAGACCCTTTTTACTGGCAAAGAGGCATTCCATAGTTAGTCCTCACGGGCGACAATGCATCTGCATCTTGAGTCTTTATTGAGGATAGATGTAGATGTCTATGGGTCACAGTAACCACTTACCATCAGGTGGACTGTGTGCTCGTTTGTCACCCTATCCTATAAAAAAAAAAACTTTGGCATTCAACTAGCCTAGCTTTTTAGAAAGAAAGAAAGGAAGAAACTATGTACATAAGTAGATATAAAATCTTACAATTAACATAAGGCCACAGCCAAGAAACGCTTACCGAATCAGCATAATCTTACAGAAATATTGCCGGCAAAATAACTACCCGTAATTCCATTGGAACACTGGCTTAAAACAGAATATTGAGGAAATGTTTAACGTGAGAGATCGATGCTGTAGATATATTATGATTGTAGCGCAAGTTAGTCTGGTCAACCGGGGAATAAATCACAGAATACCAGCGTAAAATAGCAGTTTAATGCTGCTGTGTTTCATATGATGAGACCGGAGAACCTTTCACGGGTAACGAGGCATTCCATCTTAGTCCTCAGGGGTGACAACGCATCTGCATTTTGATTCCTAATCGAGAATATATGTAAATGTGGATTTGGAATCAGGTGGACTGTGTCCTAGTTTGTCATTCTTATCCAATAAAAAAGAAGGAAAGTCGTTTAGACTTAATTTCTTGTTAGTAATGGCAGTCAGCACCAGCTGTTGTAATTTTACCAATAGAAGAAAATATGGATTTGCCTAGAAACAATCTAACGTACCAAATTGAATTATATCTTAGAAGTTACATTAAACGATTTGACTAAGAATTTTTAGACTAAACGTTTAATTATATGTTACGGCATATCTTTATGTAGGTACATATATAATTCTTCTGTTCGTGTGACCAGAACTGAACTCCTCCTAAATGACTGCAATGATTTAGATGAAATTTTTGTGTGTAATTAAGTTGATTCGAGAATGGTTCAGATTCACAATTGGACCCGGGGGGTAGCACTGTTATCGAGACCCAGAAATCACCCGTGCATCGCCGGGGCGAATATTAAAGTATAATATACATATACTTCAATATTACATATAAATACTTATTGAGAAGTCTGTTAGTGATGACTCTGAATGGTGGCGTAACAAATTGCACGTTATGAAATGTAGCATTTGCAAGAAGACGTTGTATCCAGGATTTAGAAAGAAATGCTTCGGTTGCAGGATTGAGTAGGTCATGCGGAAAACATGAATGTGGATAGAGTGACAAAGCAAATTTATGCTGGAGAAGTGAGTGACAGAAATCGCAAGAGAAGGACGGAAGTTTATCGACCAAATCGGCGATATATTAAATATGAATCAAATTTAAGTTCTTTTTATAGGATAGGGTGACAAACGAGCACACAGTCCACCTGATGGTAAGTGGTTGGTGTGACCCATAGACATCTACATCTATCCTCGTTGTCACCCGTGAGGACTAAGATGGAATGCCTCGTTTCTAGCAAAAAGGGTCTCCGGTCCTCTACACTCACCATACGGACCATATCATTAAGCTGCTATTTTACGCTGGTATTCTGTGAGAGCGTCGTCCTTCCCCGGTCGAGCCGACTCATTCATGCTGCAACAGCATGGCAGCATGGCTCTACCACGTACAAAGCTATAAAGTATAAAGCTACGAGTACTAGCATATGCGTAGACATACGGATGTAAAAATGTGAGAGGTGTGTCAGGATTGTGCAATTTGGAAGTCCGGAGTTTATGCCTTCCCTTCTGGATGACAGGCGCGAAAGTTTGTGTAATGTTTTTATGTTTAGGCTCTCATAAATAGCAACAGATGTTGCGATAAAACATGAAATACTACACTAGAGGACAAATTTAATTAGTGAAATTAAAGCTCTCACCTACACAAAAGTAATAGAAATTTGCAAGAAAATAAAATTTTGTTACGTGATATTATTTGATTTTTTTTTTCAATTATGCAAGCATCTAATAGTAGTTTGTGATGTAGCCGAATACAAGCGTACTTAGCTTAGACTTAGCTTTACAAAAACCTGTTTAGTTTTCTAGAAAGAATTCGAAGAAATCTACTTTGTAATCGGGTATTTTCTGTTTCTTTGTCTTACGTATTACGCATGATGAAACCAACCGATTTGGGTCGAAAGCTGGGTGATAACAAAAAGATGAAAACTCACAGAGCGTTTAGTTTAAAACTTGGGCATCTTTAAATAGTACGCTGTGATATAAAAGGAAAGTTAGTACAGTTTCAGCCAATAATCGTACGACCCACTATTGCGCACAGGCCTTGTTCTATTTTTAGGGTTCCGTACTCGAAGGGTAACCCCTGGGAATGAGGTGATCACTACTATGCTGTTTCTACATGTTTTTATAACAATTGTATAAAATATTATATTGTAAATTGTGCTTTTTAAATAAAAAGTCCCGCTGGGTTTCGTGCTGGTTTTTCCCAGGACAGAGGTTTTTTTGCGAACCACTGCACTGGTAAAAGTATAAAAATACTTTCAATATATACTGTAATCTATATTGAATAAAAATTATTCTATTCTATTCCCATTACTAAGCCTCCGCTGTCAGTCTGTCTGTCTGTCAGCGGGCTGTTTCATGATCTGTACCTAATAGGTAGACAGTTGAAATTTTCACAGAATGTGTATTTCTGTTGCCGCTATAACAACAAATAATAAATATTAATTAAAAATTAAAGGGGGCTCCCCCACTAGAAACGTGTTTAACGATTGTACGGAACCCTTCATGCGCGAGTCCGACTCGCTCTTAGCCGGTTATTTAATGAATTTAACCAAATTTCGTTAAAAAGGAAATCGTGTTCCGATTACAGAATTATATTCATGTGAAAGTAAGTTTTACGAGTTACATCACGTATAGTAACTTATTTAAAATTCCCGACGTTTCGAGAACTTTACAGCATCCATGGTCACGGGGGACTGAAATATTTGACTTGTTGGTTTTATTGATAGGGTTATGGAGCTTTAACACGCTACTCCAGTACGTGTTGGCGGACTTCACATATCCTCTAAAATATTTTACCCCCCGACATCCACGATGCTTTCCTGTATCATCAAATTATTCAGTAGCTATCTAACAGATAGTGTTCTAAAATCCTCCATCAAGATTCGATTTCATACTAAATTATTAATTTCTATTGAAAGCAGAATAAATTATGAGACTGTCATGCAAACCGATTAACGTAACGTGTTCGATCCTAATAAACTTTGTTCTCTCCATTTATAGTATACCATTATGTCATTAACTACTAGGATAGCATAATACCTACGTATGACTTACTACGTTAGACCAGAATACCTTCGGTGTACATGTTCTACTACAACTATACTACTAAGTTGTAGCAAGGATGGGTCGGCTCGACTGAAGAAGGACCACGCACTCACAGAATACCAGCGCAAAATAGCAGCTTGATGCTGCTGTGTTTCGTATGGTGAGTGTAGAGAACCGGAGACCCTATTTACTGGAAAAGAGGCATTCCATCTTAGTCCTCACGGCTGACAACGTAGCTGTATTTTGATTCTCAAACGAGGATAGATGTATATGTCTATGGGCCACAGCAACAACTTACCATCAGGTGGACTGTGTGTTCGTTTGTCACCCTTATACTTAAAAAAAAAAAAACATAATATAATAAATGTATATCTGTAATGTCGAAATAGCTGCCTTTTATTGAGTTAACGGTAAAATATTTGTCTTTCTGTCGCTCTGTCTCTTCGGTCTAATCTTCGGAGTGGCAGAACCGATTCTAATGAAACAGTAACACCAGGAGGGATCTAGACTACACTATATCCGAAAAGATGGAGGATTTTTTTTTTTTGGAAAAAAAACAACAATTGATAAACTAATATTGTTATTGTTATTAATGTATCCTATCCAGGCAAAACAGGCGCAGGTTTCTAGTTTAGAATAATTTCCTTTCCTACATCTTTCACTAGTTTTGGTTATTGTTCTCTAGTCTATTAATATCCATAAAATGACGTAACTACTATTACTAAATTCCACAAACTAGGACCTAAATTATTTGCAGCTAAAAGCAAATTTAGATTTCCTGACACATACAACAGACTTTAAAATTTATTATAATTAAAAAAACACCGCACCGCAATGTGAATACATTCGTTATACTTAGCTGCAAACCCGAGCAGAATGCTTTTTAATAAAATATATTGTATTACGTTGTATTTGGTAAATAAAATATTATATGATTTACTTATTTATTTTATAAAATGTGGATGTCAACCCTGAGGACTGAGATATACTGTCTCGTTACCAGTACAAAAGGTTTCCGGTTCTCTTTTTTAACTATCCTAAGTTAGTGATGGTAAGTGGTGATGCAGCCGAAGATGGAAAGGTTGAAAAAAAGCTTGAAACTTATTCCACACATTTACCAGGTCATCATTCCATCTAGTGGGGGACACTCTACACTTCAACTACCCGGTACGAGGCTGCCCCTCTTCCCCATCCGTTTTCAACACCATAATTACATTTGTTCGAATAAAATAGTTCAATTGTTTCGCTTTCATATTTAGTCAGGATTATTTTCATAAAACTGAAGTGACAACCGAACTTACGCCCACCTGGTGGTAAGTGGCCACTGCAATACATGGACACATGGAGCAACTTCAAACAAAGGAGGAGGACTAAGATGCCTGTAATTATTCTGGCTCTGCACTACAAAAAATGTACTCTCCACTACAAAGGTTTTCTAACTCGTTCTATTTTCTACCGACTTCAAAAAGGAGATGGTACTCAATTCTACTGTATGTTTTTTATGTGTTGATTATTTTTTTATTTGTAAGTTGGTGCTTCTCATGTCCCATACAAATTTGATCTGACCAATATTTTTTGAGTTATTCTTAATAATTTATATTGAAGTCGGTTGTACACAATGTTTAATTTCAAATCATAATATCAACTATTAAACATATTATCTCTTCTATACATATAAAAAAACTGTTCGTAATATCGAAACAACTGGCTTCGTTAAAGCTCAGGGGTCATCTGCAAGCTACTAAGACACGAATAACCATTTTTAAAATTTTGTCTTTCTGTCCGGGTTATTCTTCGGAATGGCTCAACCGATTCTAATGAAACTTCACGTACAGATATAGAATAATGCCAGGAGTGATTTAGGCTATACTTATTCGAAAAATTGAAGAGTTTTTTTTTAAATAGAAACTATTACAATTATAATTGGAATTCTTTTATAGAAGAGGGAGCAAACGAGCATGCAGCTCACCTGATGGTAAGTGACTACCGCCGCCCATGAACAACTGCAACTCCAGGGGAATTGGCCTTTTAAAATGGAGTAGGCTCTTTTCTTCAAGGTCCCTAAGTCGTATCGGACCGGAAAAATCACTGGTGGTAATCGATTCCACAAGGAAGTTGTGCGAGGAAGAAAACTTCTTATAAATCGCACAGTGGTGAACTGCCAATCATCCAGATGATATGGATGGTATCGCAAGTTTTGTCGCGGTGTGCGATGGTGAAATTGAGCGACTGGAATTAGTCCGAACAATTCCTCAGAGCACTCCCCGTGATAGATGCGATAAAATACGCAAAGAAATGCAACATCTCTACGCAGTGCCAGTGAGTCAAGCCGATCGGAAAGAACTCGGTCGTCGACGATTCGAACCGCTCTGCTATGGTTGCGGTCAAGTGGAAGGAGCTGGCACTGGGGAGCCCCTGCCCAGAGATGGGAACAGTATTATATGTGAGGCCGAACCTGCGCCTTGTAAAGTTGCAATCGGTGTGCTGGCATGAAATACTGTCAGGCTCTGCTGAGCACGCCAAGCTTTTTAGAGGCCAATTTGGCCTTCCCTTCCAAGTGACCATGAAACTGCACGTCACTCGATATGTCGACACCGAGGATACCGATACGGACAACAAGTTGAGTGCCTTGAAACTGAGGAGATACGACAAAGAGGTTCTTTTTAGCGGTAAACGCGTAAACTTGTGTCTTCCGGGGATTGAACTGGACTAGATTTAGTCGCCCCCAGTCTGAAATACTATAATTGTAATAAAACTTCTTTGATGATTATCTAAAATTTAAATAACGCCTCATCAATTTATACCAGGCGAAGCTATAAGATCGCGATAAAACGGTCGCTACTGAACAATAAGATCGAATTTCGCGTGAACAGCAATTAAAGTATCCACTCAGGAAACTTTACCCATAACTCCATTACTATCACCTCACTTAGCTATTCCGTACGCAACACAACAAGAGGCGAGGTGTATCAAAGGAAACGGGGTCCCAATAAATATTCCGGCCGGTTTTCACACAAAACGTTTTACATTAAATCTCCGAGAAGACGCCATCTGACGGTTAGTACCCGAGGGGCTGCTTGAGTAATGGCTAAATCGTGCTAGATAAGTTCACTAACTATGTACAAACTGATACGGACTTCCACTTTCACTCTACGCAGTCGGTGATACTCGTATACTATATTTAAGCTTAAAATTTTTTATGTCTAACTTTAATATATCGTAATTTTTATCTTAAAAACAACCCCCACGACTTTCTACTATATATCGTGGAACATACATAAATTGCACAAGGACAAACATTCAGACTCGGAGCAATTATTTGTAGGGCATGCAAATACTGGTTCCATGCAGGATCTCAACCTGTGACCCTTAGCGCCGCAAATCATTATTAAGCCACTGCACCACTGAGTCATACTTTAGAACATACTTTAGTTACCAATACGTTTATTATTTTGCTTCTAATACAGATTTATCATTCTCGAAGTCATTGTTAAAACTTCGTATTCAATTAAGGCTTGTTAAAAACTCTTATGTACGTCAACAAGAATAAGTCCGAATAACAAGACTTTTCCAGAAAGGAACTGGCATGAATCACTGGAGTCTTTTTTATAGACGGGTTACAATTTCATTTACAATTAACTGTTCCCCACAACTTCGTCCGAGTGCTATTTAGGGTCTTCATTTATTTTGCATAGAACCCTAATTCTTTTCTAAAATAAAGTTAGCCCAAGTTACTCCTTATAATATTAGCTATCTGCCAGTGAAAGTCCCGTCAAAATCGGTCCAGTTGTTTTAGAGATTAACCGGAACAAACAGACAGAGAGACAGACAAAATTTTTAAAAATTATAGTTCTTTTATAAGTATTGTACTTTCATATGCATTTTTTATAGGATAAGGGTGACAAACGAGCACACAGTCCACCTGATGGTAGGTGGTTGCTGCGGCCCATAGACATCTACATCTATCCTCGTTTGCGAATCAAAATGCAGATGCGTTGTTACCCGTGACGACTAAGATGGAATAACTCATTTCCAGTAAAAAGGGTCTCCGGTTCTCTACACTCACCATACGAAACACAGCAGCGTTAAGCTGCTATTTTACACTGGCATTCTGTGAGAGCGTGGTCCTTCCCTGGTCGAGCCGACCCATTCGTGCTACAACTATACTACTAATATAGTTGCAGCATGGCTCTACCACGTAAACGCATTTAGTAAAAAGCTGTAATTTTGACATTACAAACAGACACTTCAATTTTGTTTATTTGTATAGATATTTTAATAATATATATTTGCATACAATAAAACATTTCCTAGTAACTGTCTTTTCAACCGATTTCAATGTGGTTTTTTTTTTATAGGATAAGGGTGACAAACGAGCACACAGTCCACCTGATGGTAAGTGGTCGCTGTGGCCCATAGACATCTACATCTATCTTCGATTAAGAGTCAAAATGCAGATGCGTTGTTACCCGTGAGGACTAAGATGGAATGCCTCGTTTCCAGTAAAAAGGGTCTCCGGTTCTCTACACTCACCATACGAAACACAGCAGCGTTAAGCTGCTATTTTACGCTGGTATTCTGTGAGAGCGTGGTCCTTCCCTGGTCGAGCCGACCCTTTCGTGCTACAACTATACTACTAATATAGTTGCAGCATGGCTCTACCACGTAAACGCATTTAGTAAAAAGCTGTAATTTTGACATTACAAACAGACACTTCAATTTTGTTTATTTTTATAGATATTTTAATAATATATATTTGCATACAATAAAACATTTCCTAGTAACTGTCTTTTCAACCGATTTCAATGTGGGTGTTGTCAAGGTAAGAATAAATAGCTTTCTAGCTATTTCAGCCACATAACCACTTAACAGGTGGTATAGTATCTCATAATAATTGAATATGGAAAAAAGAGAGGAACTACGAACATTTCTTCGTAATTTCATCTCGTTTTTATAAAGAATTTTTAATTTCACAAAAAAACATTTCATTAATTTCATCCATTCGATAAGAAGAATTTAGCAATCTTCACATTTATCAGGCGGTAGCATAAAAAAGGAAATCAATACGCTTGACGCAGATTGCCGATCATATTACCAGGTTATCATAAGCTAAATAGTGTGCTAAACTTAGGTTTCCCAAAATAAAAATGTTTTTGGGTCATAAATATGCTCAAATTTTCATTTTAAAAAAGCCAGATAATTCCCATTTATATTTTTTAATCCAAACGACCTTTAATAGAATAACATAAAAGCCAGAGCGATAAGCGATTTTGTAAGAAGTGAATATTCACTTTTAAAAGCGGTTTTCAGACTTACAAATCACTTCCATTCATTAGAACAAAATTTACTGTGATCCTTTTGGCATGCCATGGCGAATGTTTGAGCCAACTTCTTAACACGACCGCAAACATGGCCGCCAACCCGCGTCGCAATCCCCACCTCGATTGTTATTAACCACAATAGCGACTTTCGTGCTCACGCAATGCCATCAAACAAATACATCAAATAAATATTTGTGATAATCTTTAATATAACGGAGTAAATATTTACAGGAGCTTAATGCACCAGTTTAAACAGTATATATTATCTGCAAGACTAATAACCTGTATTGAAATTGATAATTTAACCTGGATACTTGAATTTAAAAACAAATAAAAACTGGAGCTAAAGCACCTATTAATGCTTTAAAATGTTTTTTTTTTGTCCGACATAAAAAATTCATAAAATTTCTTCGCATATAAAAATTTTACATACAACTGCCAATTTATCTACAGTTTCGTCGTAATCCCATCGTTTCTGCCGCTTTAACGACCCTAGAAACCAAATCCGATTGTGCGGTTAAATCTAACTGGCTAACTTGACGCAACAATAGTTTACTTATTCAAGCAATGTGTTAAGTCCCTTAGCTTTCGCAATTGTGTACCGGTAAAAAAAGAAAATCAGAACTATACTAAAAGTAAAATAAAGTATATTATATACTCGAATCGTTAGGAATATAAAATAAGCTAATATGCAGGATAAAATTCGCGAAAATTAACATTATTTAAAAATTCCAACTCTTTTTTATTTCGATATAATTATGACGTTGACTATGTTCGAATTCCGCACAGAACAAGTGTTTGTATAGTCTGCAAATAACCGTTCCGTTCCGGGTCCGGATGTGTAGCCTTGTGCAATTCATGTCAGTAAACTCTCGCCTGCACGATACAGGAGAAAATTTCAAATTATAATTTATAATTAAAAATCTTATACAACCGACATCAATATAAACTATTAAAAAAAACTCAAAAACTATTGTTCAGACCTGAAATGTATCAAATTTCTATGGGACCACATTAGAAGCACCAGCTTTCAAATAAAAAACTAAACATCGAAATCGGTTCATCACTTATGTGTGTTACCTCATAAATTTATTTATGAGATAACACACATAAAAAACATACAGCGAATTTAGTATCTTTTTGAAGTCTGTAGAAAAATGAATGCCTTCGCTAAACGTAAAAAAGAATTTAGTCTTAACAATTTTATATAAACTGCATAATAATAAAATGCACTGAGTAGTTATATCATAGTTATATTTACCAGCGTAAAATAGCAGCTTAATACTGCTGTGTTTCGTATGGTGAGTGTAGAGAACCGGAGACCCATTTTACTGGAAAAGAGGCATTCCATCTTAGTCCTCACGTGTAACGACGCATCTGCATTTTGATTCGCAAACGAGGATAAATGTAGATGTCTATGGGCCACAGCAACCACTTACCATCAGGTGGACTGTGTGCTCGTGTGTCATCCTATAAAAAAAATCATTATCATCATTACAGCCTGTCCACTGCTGAACATAGGTCTCCCCATAGATTACCTCATACAGGACACATTTTTCGTAGATGCCATGCTTAACAGGCGGGTTGGTAACTGCAGCTTTCCTCTTACGATACCCCAAGGGACGATATGGGGTAGTGGATATTCTTACACCGCCTCTACACGGTCTGAACAATAACGAATTACTACAAACACCCAATAGCTCACGAACTCGTAAGATTTTATACGTGGTAGCACCACGCTGCAGCTTATTATAGTTGTAGCACGAATGGGTGGGTTTGGGAAGGGAAGGATCACGCCCTAACAGAATACCTGCGTAAAAAAGCAGCTTAACGCTGCTGTATTACGTATGGTGAATGTAGGGAGCCGTAGACCTATACTAGAAATGAGGCATTCCATCTTAGTCTTGAGGTTGTAAACGCAACTGCATTTTGACTCTTAAATGAAGATAGATGAAGATGTCTATAGGCCATAGCATCTACTTATCATCGGGTGGTCTGTGTGCTTGTTGGTTACCTCTTTGTGTAAATAAAACCCTATCTAGTTTTAATGATAACTACAAAATCGTAGAAACAATTAGTATTAATTAAATCTATGTTAGAAAACTAAATTAATTTAGCAAATTGACTGCGGCATCTAGAATCAAATTAAAGCTGACTTATCAACGAATTTAATAAGACTGTTTCCAAATGACATTTTCAACGTATTTTACAATTTACGGGTCTATTTGTCATCTTTGTGTCTGAAATTAATATTAAAATTTTACTCAATGCGATGACAGACAGAATTTGTCGAAGTTACTTTAAAATTTCAAGACGATTTAAATTAATTAAAGTAAAAAGCACACAGTTTATATGATGGTGAGTGCAATGGTTAAAAACACCTTGTATCCTCGATTAAGAATCTAAATACAGATACAAAGTTACCCAAGATATATATAACGGAATACTTGGTCATCATCTTGGTGGTGGGACTTCTTTTCCGCTCAGAAATCCATATCTGAATAGGTACCATCCCCTTACCTATTGCCGCTAAGCATGAGTCCTTGTACTGCTGTGTTCACACTCAAGGGTACAGAGAGCCCCTATAATTGCAGGCTGTAAGGCATTCCATCTTAGTTCTAAAAGGTGACAATCCAGCTGTAGCTTTCTCTGTTTATAGTTGGGTTCAGGTGTCCATGGGCTGCAGTAACCACTTACCATCAGGTAGAATGTAAGTTCGTTTGCCACTTTAGTTTTATAATAAAAAAATATATTCACTGGAAAATAGAAGTATTGTCGCCTCGCTTGCGCAACTGGCCAGTGCTATACACGACGAGCGAACGCGCGCTCGCACTGCGAGAAGAAACTAATACGAACCACTTGTACAAACGTAAATTAAGGCGCCATTTCGAAATTTAAATTATGAATTTAGTGAAAATTGTTTAGAAAATATTAACTAGTATTAATTAGTACCTAGTGAAAAATGATTTGGCGCGTTTTAGATTGCAAGGTTCCTATAACATTGTTAAGGATTAAATGAAAAAGGGTTTTATATAAAATAGCGGAAATATTCTTGTCCTCGATTATCGGTGTCGCCTTGGCCTAGTTAGCTCGCTTCCAGGCCACGAACGGGACGAAAGCTATTGTAACTATCGTTATCCTTTATCGTTGAGGTGAAAGAAATTACATACAAAAGTTTTTAAATTTGACTTGGTAATGTAATGATATTAGCTATTACATTGCGTAGATTATATTACAGACTATTAATTCAGCCACTTAGGATTTTTGGAACGAAGTTCTTTATCGGACGGTACGGTTTGGCGGACGGGAGCTAGACGACTAAACGTGTAAGATTTTTTCGTCACTACCCCTTGTGTCATAGTGTAGATGGCCTTGGCGGCGAAATAAGGAAGTGAGATGGAATAATATCCATCTCCGTCGCACTTTTTCTTAACTTGCCATGAAAGAAATATTATTTTATTTCAAATGACGCTTCATTTTAATAGACGCTAGTAATTCATTTATTTGCATTTGTTACTCAATAATATAATAACTACGTTTATCAATAATAATATACTACGCAAGGAACTTCCTTCCAACCGAGTGTTCCACGACACACACGCATTTTTTTTATAGAATAAGGGTGACTAACGAGCACACACTCCACCTGATGGTAAGTGGTTGCTGTGGCTCATAGACATCTAAATCTATCCTCGTTTGCGAATTAGTGCAGATGCGTTATCCCCGTGAGGACTAAGATGGAATGCTTTTTTTCCAGTAAAAGGGGTCTCCGGTTCTCTACACTCACCATACGAAACACAGCAGCGTTAAGCTGCTATTTTACGCTGGTATTCTGTGAGAGCGTGGTCCTTCCCCGGTCGAGCCGACCCATTCGTGCTACAACTATACTATTAATATAGCTGCAGCAAGGCTCTTGCACTTAGCATCATGTGGACTGTGTGCTCGCTTGTCACCTTTATACTATAAAAAAATTATAAGTGACGATCATAGACATACATCATAGTGTCAACGACTATTATAGTCATTTTACTTTAGTCTAACTGTTATAACGCAGTTTTTTACGCACGTAGTGTGAACCATTTCATTTTATTTTATTTGCAACGTGACAAGACAGTAGCCCTGCCGGACAGCTCCCGAGCGACTAATAACCGTTCGGGAGCGCTTTGCCCGCGTCTCGCCCCGCACCGCACCGCACGATTGCCCCATTAAGACGCCTTCGATGACTGACTGGTAGTATTAGATTGTGGCCAAGGTATCCTATTTAACTGTTATCTGAATTACTTGTTTAAATGACAGTCAGACTGAATCAGATTACCCTCAATACAAAGTATGCGATGGCCTGTAGGTATTTGTGTCCCTTAAAACTTCGGCAACGAAAGGAAAATTATATATTTTAGAAAGAGAGGTCCCTAGGCTTGTATTTTCTAAATTTAAGCTTAGATAAATTAAATTGCCAACTATATCGTAACGGTGTAACTTTTTAAAATTCACTACCCCATATTGTCCCAGGGGTGTAGTAAGAGGCGACTGAGGGAAAATTCGTAAAGAGAAATCTATTATTTTTAATATTATGTTTTATGGAGATAATAAATCTGATAACCCCGAAGGCATATGTATGCTCTCTTGTTCCCTTAGCTCGGATTTGAAAAGAATAATAACAATGATATTAATTACTTTCATCTTCGAGTAATAACATAAATGTATCAAATATCTCTCTCACAAGAGATACAATAATGAACGTGTAGGCACACTTCCTTAACTATTCATTCAATTTATCTTTCAATATAATCATTTGTATCGATGATTTTTAGTTTTAATATCACTATTGTATAAAGAACTTTGTTTTGAATTGTTCGCCCTTATGTACTAGCAGTCGTATTATATATTGTTTAGCTTTTATAATATATCGCTTGCGCCACGCCAGTAGTCATAGTTAATATAGTGTATAGGGCACCAGCACGGCTACCATGGGCAGGAAACAATTTTATCCCCGGTTAGAGGAGAAAATGTTTAACCCTCGCTTAGTTTTATCCAGCCTTCGATCATGGGCACACCGGTGGATACAATATCCACAGTAGATAAAATGGGAGATAGACTTAGACTTAAGTAGATTTTTGTATGAATATAAACTTAAACCCACGTGCAATGAACTAGGATAAGATTGTCCTTCTCAAATGTCAAAAAAGCTTAATTTTTTATCTTCCATTTGGCTCCATGCTATGGATAGGGGATATATGTCTACTCGTTATGTCGAACGGGCATATACTTCTGCCCGTTGCCGTGCTTTAGCATAAGGACAAGATAATTATATCTCTTGTCAGTAGATATAATCGGTCGTAAAAGGCGACAGAGGGAACCTGAGACAGAAGATGGGCAGCAGCATCTTTCTGATAACAGCAAAACAACAATCAAAAACTGCGGTTGCCAACCCGCTCGCCAAACTTAGCAACTATGGCCATGAAAGTAAAGATGACGAAAGAAGACGGCCCCCAGTCCCGGCGGCCCCGCTATTCCTGGCTACGGTGGCGATCATGGTAACGGCGGGGCAGGGGGTGCTAAGAATCTCCGGTGGAGGTTCGGTTGCCACCTAAGACGACTCGATCTGGCTACTTATAACGCACGCGCCCTGAGGACTGATGAGAAGATCCTGGAGCTGGAAGAAGAGATAGACAAGTTGCGCTGGAATGTCATAGGATTATCCAAGGTCCGAAGTGAGGGGGAGGACACGGTAATCCTCGAATCCGGCAATTTATTTTATCACCGGGAGGGCGACCATCTGTCCCAAGGAGGTGTCGGATTTATCGTCCACAAGTCTCTCGTTAACAACGTTGTAAAGATTGGTAGTGTGTCGACCAGAGTTGCGTACCTTATACTCAGAATCACCAAACGGTATTCGCTGAAGGTCATACAGGTTTACGCACCAACCTTGGCACATCCCGATGAGGAGGTGGAGGAAATGTATGAGGATATCTCTAGAGCCATGCATTCCTCCAAAACCCACTATACGGTGTTAATGGGAGACTTCAACGCAAAACTAGGCACAAGAGAGAACGGTGACCTGAAAGTAGGGAATTTCGGAATAGGGCAACGGAACCCAAGGGGCCAGTAGCTGGCCAGCTTTATGGAGAAATAGGGACTCCTTATGATGAACTCTTTCTTCCAGAAGCGGCCCCACAGGAAGTAGACCTGGTCGAGCCCCGACGGTTCGACAAAAAATGAGATTGACTTCATTATGACGACCAAACGACAACTGTTCAATGATGTCTCAGTGATCGCGATGGTGAAAACCGGCAGCGATCACCGAATGGTGAGAGGCACACTGAACTTAAACGTTAAGTTGGAGAGGTCACGTCTAATGAAGTCAACGCTCCGTCCCCGTCGTGCTCCAATCCAAAGTCCCGAAACCTTTCAGCTGGTGCTACGAAACCGTTTTCAGTGCCTAGAAGATTGCAATGCAGTGGATGCTATGAATGACAAGCTCGTGGAAACTGTCCATGCGGTCGGAGTAAAGTTTTGCAACACCCACCGCAGAAGAACACAAAAACTCTCCGATCACACTCTTAATCTCATGGCCGTTAGATGGCTGGCATGGTATATGAAGCTGCAGTCTTCAGTAGATTTCTTAGACAGCATACAGGGAACTGAACAGACAGATCTCCAAATGCATGCGGCGGGACTCACGCTACTTTAATACTGCGATCGTATTAAAGAAGCGATCGAACGGAACCAGGACTCCAAAGTCTTTGCTAGAGATCTGTCGGCCAGAAAGAACCAACTGTCGAAGCTGAAGATCGAGTGTGGCAGCATCGTTTCCGGGACATCTAAGATTTTGAGTGAGATTGAAAGGTTCTATGGGCAGCTGTACACATCATCGTTGGACCCACACGTAAGTGTGAGTAACGATCCAAGAGCGAGTCTTATCCGACACTATTCCGATGATATCCCGGACGTCAGTCTGAGCGAAATTAGAATGGCTCTTCAGCACCTTCAAAACGGCAAGGCCCCAGGCGAGGATGGAATTACAGCGGAGCTTCTGAAAGCGGGTGGAAAACCGGTACTTAAAGTCCCTCAGAAGCTCTTTAATTCCGTCCTCCATGGTGGCACTACACCGGAGGCGTGGAGCAGAAGTGCGGTGGTCATGTTCTTCAAGAAAGGCGACAACGCTCTCTTGAAGAACTATAGTCCGATTTCCCTTCTGAACCGCGTCTACGTGCTGTTTTCGAGAGTCATTACGAATCGTCTCGCGCGCAGACTTGACGACTTCCAGCCTCCCGAACAAGCCGGTTTCCGAAAAGGCTTTAGCACTGTA
The DNA here is from genome assembly GCA_963668995.1 of Parnassius mnemosyne. NCBI lineage: Eukaryota > Metazoa > Arthropoda > Insecta > Lepidoptera > Papilionidae > Parnassius > Parnassius mnemosyne. Next base: position 5,805,871 of record CAVLGL010000057.1, read on the forward strand.
CACCACATACATACCCTTCGGCAAATTGTACAGAAGTCCGAGGAGTACAATTTGCCACTATGTCTGGCGTATGTAGACTATTTCAAAGCCTTTGATTCAGTCGAAATTTGGGCAGTCCCTTCAGCGATGCCAAGTTGACTGTCGGTATATCGAAGTGCTGGAGTGCTTGTACAGTAGGGCTACGATGGCTACCCGAGTACAGAACCAGAGTACGAATCCTATCCAATTGCAGAGAGGTGTAAGACAGGGTGACGTTTTATCCCCGAAACTCTTCACCGCTGCATTGGAAGACGTTTTCAAGAAGTTTTAATCCAGACCCGGAAAAATGAATTATAGGACTTACAAATACTTGTTTCGTGCGGGATTCGAACACGGCTCTAAGCCCCGGAAGTCAATGCTAAGCCACTGCGCCACTGAGCCGTCGATTATGCGGATTACCTAAACATATTTGTACGATAGATGATTGTACTAAATTTCAGGTAGATTTCAATCGGCTCTACATCTATTGTATAACAAATATAATTCTTCTTAATTAGCCAAAATGTAAGTCCATGAAAATTACCAAAAAGGAAATTCCCATTGATTATACCTAATATATAATATGTAAAGTCCCGTTAGAGAAGGTAACTTTAATAACAGGTTTACGAATTGTCATCGACTCTAGATTGTTATTTTGATGCCCTTAATAGTCATATCGTTAGTAAATTAAAATTAATAATTAATTAATAATATTTATTTTACTTTATTTAATGTTTATAATTACTTTCAACTTATATTTTATATATATATATATATATATATATATATATATATATATATATATATATAGGAGTTGGGAAGTGTATACTAATTTATACATTTTCCGCTGTAAGTTACGTTTAGTTATTCTAAATAACTAACTAGCGATCCGCCCCAGCTTCGCGCGGGTGATTTCTGGATCTCGACAACAGCGCCATCTATCGGATTCAACTATAACTAAGAAGTCAGGTGGCCCCATAAGTACCCTATGAAAATTTTATTAAAATCGGTCAAGCCGGTTAGGAAGTGAAGAATTACGAACACACGCACACTGGAATTTAATATATGATTACTATATAGAAAAATATGGCAAGTGGATAACATACACCACAACTAATTCAAAGGTCGTTAAACTAGCTAAAGGTAGTATCTGCACAATTTTTTTTAACTTTTGACATTGTTACATTCGATCGATTCACTCTCAGAATTTTAGTACAAAAAATACTGGTGCATAATACACCATAATGTCAATAAATTATTACTATAATACTATAATGTTCAGTTAAATTGCGATACAGTATTCGGAAGTTTTCATATTTCGCATCGGTCAGAACAACATCATCGTCATTCAATTTAAAATGACAATTACTAGAAATGACTACATATCTCAATTCGGATAACGTTCTTTGCATCGTAAAATCAATCATGGAATGGATTTCACGATAATGGAGGCGTGTTGATTTTGTATTTTCAATTAATCAGACTGTCACAGTTTTTAATCGACATTCGTGACAATTGTTCGATTCTGTAGAAAAACAAAATGGATGGATATTTACATTTCGAATGATAATTATTTTTATTTTTAATACCACAATTTGAAAAAACGATTTATTATATCTTGCCAGTACTTTCCGTATTAGAGGTGGAAATCTATAAACCCGTTTTCATTCATTTAATATTTCATTTGGTCAGTGTCAGAATACTATTTCTCTGTTCTTTCTTCCCATTTTATCCTGTGGGTGGCGTAAAATTTGATCTCATGGCTTTCGATAATCCAATTCTTCCAATTTATAAGTAAATCGTTCCAGTATTTATGCGTCCTACATATTGCTGGGTATCGGCCTTTTAAACGAGTGCTTTGCCCCTAACTCATATGACGGCCCGAAACTAATAATTATTTAATCGTCGTCATAATTATAACCCTCCAGAAGAAAGCGGCGAAGTGACTACCTACACAGCACACACCTTATAGAACAGCCCTGTTTATCCAGAGTTTTTTTGTTATAGCGACAAAGCTCTACAACAAATTGCCTGAGAACATTCGAACATCACTAAGAACTATGGTAAGTGTAATCTACTAATTTTTTTAATTGACAATGCATTATATTCTATTAAAGAATTTTTTTGGTTGAGTATATTTTCAAAAAGTAGGCAAATTTTAAACTTTAGTTCAAATATACAAATAATGATATATTGTAGCTTTTTTTTTAAATACGAGTGAATAAGACTTCTACTTTTATTTGAAATTATCTCAAATTGAATGTGATTTACGGTTAACAACGTTTTTGCCTACCGATCAACCCTTACGAATGTGTGCGTACGCAGTAAAATCAGTAAAAATGCTTTATGACGCATTTTGAATTTAATAGATTAAAAGTACATAATTTTGAGATATTTTTAATTAATTTTTCTTCACCATTAACCTATATTACTTATTTTGAACCTTCTCTGCAAATTTGGCCGACTATTGCAAAATAACCCTGTTAAGTAACTTTTTTCAATAACATTTTTTATGAATATGCCATTTTAATCTTACAATTTTACTTAATTTTATTAATTCTACTATTATACTAAAACTATTAAATTGCTTGAATAGAGGCCGTTTGTTTTCTAATTTTCATGAGTATCCTCTATATCAAATTAAATAACACTTTATGTTTTTATATTGTGCATCAGATAGTGGACCTATTGTACACAGTAAAATTGGTTTTATTTAATTGGACAAGTACAAGTACTGCTTAACATAGGCCTCTCACAAAGAAAATTACAAAGTAATTTTAAATACAAAACGAATTATTTGCTATAAAATATCTTACGAAATATTTATAATAAACTATAAATTGTTTATTATGATAACTTCATTAATTTAAAACATTCCCTTATAAGAATTACTTCCTGTAAATTTATAATTGTGCAATGCTTCATTTCAGGCTGTTTATTTAACTGTCTGAGCACGATTGCACCCCGGGGAGTTATTTATTTATTAAATAAATTAGTGATTATCAAAAAATTGTCCAACGTCGGGAACCAAAAATGAAGGCATATGAAAAAAATTTAAATCCAATCAAACTTAATTAATAACTACAAAAAAAAATGAATGAACAAGTATCCTCAATATATATTCTAACGTAATTAATAAACGCTAATGAATTAAAGAAAATTAAAGAGAGACTTACATATTTTCTTATTTGTTTTAAGCTAATTTATTTCCTCCTCACAAATGTTCAGTGTCTGCACCCTTAGTCACACAGATGGAAATACCGTATTTACTTAATTATTTGCTTTTTATGTACTTTTGCTCGTCTTCACAGTAAAAGAAAAGATTTTAATATTTACATTAATTTATCATAATATACATAATTGTAATAGTATTTGATTATCTTAAATGTAATTAAATAATATCGGAAATTTCAGGACAAATCCTGAGATATGGTAACCCTAACCCTGGCAGACCCAAGATGGAGCGCTGGTAACAAATAGATATAAAAGATACTCACGACGGTGGAATCCCCCCGACGAACACGTCGGAGTTGGTGTTGAACTTGCCGAATATAAACTCCTTGCCGCGTGAAGTTTTACTTTGGGTTATGCCGTCCACTGTTAAAGACGTGTGTTCGTCTCGGCGTGCAACCTGTTGAAACAATATGAATTAAAAATGTTACCGAATTTAATAACTACGCGAACATTTTGTTTTCTATATAATAAGGGTGACAAACTATCCACCACACAGTCCACCTGATGGTAAGTGTACGCTGTGGTCCATAGACATCTACATTTATCCTCAATTGTGAATAAATGGAGATGCATTGTTACCCCTGAGGACTAAGATAGAATGCCTCGTTAATAAAAAGTGTATCCGGTTCACAGTAGTATTAACCTGGTGTTTTACGCTGGTATTCTGTGAGAGTGGGGTTCTTCCCCGGTCAGGCCGAAGCCACGCTGCAGCTATATTATGGTTATAGCACGAATGGGTTGGCTCGATCGGGGTAGGGCCACGCTCTCACAGAATACCAGCGTAAAATAGCATATCAATGTGTCTGTGTTTCATATGGTGAGTGTAGAGAACTGGACACCCTTTTTACTGGAAACGAGGTACTCTGTCTTAGTATTCAGGGGTGACAAGGCATCTGCACTTTGATTCTTAATCCAGAATAAAACTAGATGTCTATGGGCCACAGCATCCACTTAGCTTCAGGTAGGTGCTTAGTTACGCTTAATACTATAAAAAAACGCCCTGAAATAGATCAGGCGCTGAACCTACTGCTTGATGTGCTTTCCGAGGCACATATATGAACCACCGCCACCTTACTGACTCCGGGCTGCCACTGAGAGTTTTTTGGCAGGAAAACTAAATAAGTAATTTTCGGGCCCGACCCGGGGTTCAAACCCGGGACTTCATGACCAGCAACTGCGATAAACGACCACTAGACGAACGGAGCAGTCAAAGGTAAATGTTTAAAATGTAAGAGTAGAAGGTCTACAATACATTTAAACTCACCTGAACTTGATGCCAATGTCCATCATTCAGGTTGCTCCCCACCGTTATAATTTGAGCTCCTCCACCGAGGTTATACCTCAATCTAAGCGCACCGTTCACCAGTTTCAGTTCGAAAAAGTCGTAAGTGCCACCGTCATCCGTGTACAAAAGGAGACCATTAGGCTGATCGGTTTTGAATTCAAGTTCGAGAGTGCCATTCAGGCCGGCGTTCCATTTGCGGAACTGGGAGTAGGGATTCTGTTTGTCGAGAACGAACGCGAGGTTTCTGTGTAGAGAGAGGGAAAGCAGGCAGAAGAGGACGCAACGCATTGTAGTGACGTCACCCGAGGTCATGGCGGCTAGATGGACACCGGACACGTCACTATGCGACGCCTGATGAACTGTTACACCTTTTCCGTTTCATTTCTCGATTTCCTGCAACAAACGAAAAATGATCGTTAAAAATGTTTGACGGTTCCGTGGCGCAGTGAGTTGCTGCGCTAAGAGCCGCAGGTTTGAATCCTGTAGGGAACAAGTTCCGGGTCTGGACGTTTGTCCTTGTAAAATTTATGTGTGTAAACTGCCTCAAAAATCATTTTTTTTGAAACATCAACATGTTTTTAATCTACTACCGTTTCAAATTGAGATGGCTCAGTCAGAAAAAAAGCGGCGAAAAAACTCTACAAGCAGGTGAACTGCGTGCTCGTTTGTCACTCTATTAGTATAAAAAAATAAAAAGTAAAAAGAAACTTGGCATAACGAACTACTTTTTAATATTCGAGCGACAAACTCCATTGCTAAGTCAAACTTGGCACGACCGTTCCGTGTCCGAACAAATTAGGCACCTAATGGATTTTTATAGTGCACAACTTGGCACGTTCTCTTATTATTAAAAAGCCGTTCAGCCGCCTCTTGATAACGAAGAACTTTTAAGTGTAGTAAGATTAAGAATACTAATTAATAATTAGTATAAAATTTCAAGTTCTTTCCACTAATTCAACCAGGACTAAGACCTAAACATTATCTTATGTATATGATCATAATATGTTGTCCCATTTGTTTATGTGCGGCTTATAACAAAACAAAAACTGGTGGAGCCATGCTGCAGCTATATTAATAATATAGTTGTAGCACGAATGGGTCGGCTCGACCGGGGAAGGACCACACTCTCACATAATACCAGCGTAAAATAGCAGCTTAATGTGTGTGTTTCGTATGGTGAGTGTAGAGAACCGGAGACCCTTTTTACTGGAGAAGAGGCATTCTATCTTAGTCCTTGCGGCTGACAACGCATCTGCATTTTAATTCGCAAACGAAGATGTCTATGGGCCACAGCAACCACTTACCATCAGGTGGACTGTGTGTTCATTTGTCACCCTAATTCCATAAAAAAAATGAACTGTGTTACTTGTCTAGCATGTCGTAAAAAGCGATATTGGGTTTCTGATTGTGTTAACTGGTTACACGATACAGGAAAAGTTTCTAGAGAGATGGAAATGTTTTAAACGGTTTATAGTTACCGATTTGGGCTAATATCGTAGTACAGTGGAGGCACCACCATCTTGTTTTGAAGTTTTGAGGTATGCCTGACGAGAAGATGTGTCGTAATCCCTCGTACGAAGTTGGTCGGAGTTGGACTTACCTAGTCGAACTATTTGTCCCAGGTAAACATACTCGTCAACAAGTTCGAGCTTATTGCTTCAGCTATATTATGGTTGTAACACGAATAAGTCGCCTCGATGGACCGGGGAAGAACCGGGCTCTCACAGAATACCAGCCTAATACTGCTGTTTTGTATGGTGACTACAGAGAACCGGAGACTCCATATAGGCGTCTGCATTTTGCTTCGTAATTGAGGATAAATGTAGATGTAACAGTGGTAGAGCCACGCGGCAGCTTTTGCTGTCGCACGGATGTGTCGGCTCGAACCGGGGTGGTACCACGACCTTACAGAATACCAGCGTGAAGTAGAGGTTTACCTCTGCGTTTCGCTTGGTGAATGCAGGTGGCCGGAAGCCCTTTTTACTGGAAATTAAGCATTCCATCTTAGTCCTCACGGGTGACAACGCATCCGCCTTTTAATTCCCAAACGAGGATAGATGTAGATGTCTATGGGCCGCAGCAACCACTTACCATCAGGTGTACTGTGTCCTCGTTTGTCATCCTTATTCTATAAAAAAAAGGATTTGCCACAATCATTACGTTTTAAACTAGATTGACGGTAGTAGTACTAGACGTCTCGCACCTTTGACGCTTTCCGTAGCTGTTCTGGGTAATAGATATACGAGTATCGCCATCTATCGTAAGATTTTAGAACTGTTTGCAGAACAAATGGAGCGATTGATTATCTTTCGCCGCTACCACATAATTATTAATAATGTGTCTACTAAATAGATTATATTGATGAGATACAAAAAATAAATCTTTCCTCGACCGAGTGCACAATCTAGTGGAGGTAAAAGCCACTCAAACGAAACAAAAGCTAGCCTGCTAGGTAATATGAAACTAGGCCGACTGGAGCTAAGCCCGCGAGCTACGAACCGAACTGAAAAATACAATGGATGTGGAAATCAAATAAGCGCATAAAGGGAAACATATGAGTATCTGAGAAATGACTACATATTTGTGCCATTTGCTGTAGAGACTATCGGTCCGTGGGGTCCACGTGCGGTGAAGTACCTAAAGGAACTGTAACCGCGACTGATAGTCGCTGCTGGTTATAATAGGGCTGGTTCTTCTGGTCGTTCTCCGAGGAAACGCAGCCAGCGTTCTTGGAACGATGCCACGGGGAGTAGGACTGTATGATAATTTAAGTTTTTACGTTTAGTTTTCTTGAAGTGAACACTTCTTTAGAATCCGTTGTGATTTGAAACCCATGAAACGAAAAAGCGACCCTAAAAGAGACAAACATTTATACAGCTATAGGGTTTAGCCTGCGAGAGAATGAGATATATACATACATATATATACATTGTAGACCACGAACTCAAAAGATTGTGTGGGTTTGAATCTGCCATTCGACTACTGTTTTTTTTTGGCTTTTGTTTCATATCAAAAAACATTTTATTTAACAAATTAACAAATTTATTAAATAAATAAAATTAACTATATTGAATATGATTATCTTAATCATCATCATCACCATTACAGCCCTTCACAAGTTCACTGCTGAACATAACCCTCCTCCAAGGAATGCCACAAAGCACGGTCCTGAGCCACCTGCATCCATTGACTTCCTGCATGTCTTACCAGGTCGTCACTTCATCTATCTATCGATCCATTTATACCAACCCACGATTTCATAAATTCAGGTCATCTATCGTCTATTTTACGTACCACCTTAAGAGTCAATGAATTTTTGTTTGATGAAATGACTTTACCTATATAATGCAGTAGATGACGTTATTAGAAAGCAATTTTACTGGAAAGAAAATATTACTTTGATATAAGGATTATAACATTCATTTGCTATAAAATTAAATTTTAATCTTATTTTTATGCCGCACTTGTGGTTGAAAATAATCATATTAAATAAATCATTTGTCTTGAAATATTTTTATTTTATATTTCATGTCATTTGTAGATCTCACTTCTATCGCGTATGAACTACACACATGTTCTTCTTTATTATAGTTTTTGAATATTGTATATATTTCAATGTCATGTAAATAAATGTTAATGTTTACAATTAAAAAATTAGCGTATCTATTGAGATCATTGTTTTAAAATAAAAGACAACTCCGTCAACTGTCTATTTTGTTTTCTTACATTTTAGTTCAATGACTTCGTCATCGTTATCATTACATTCCTATCAAAAGTCCATTGCTGAACATTGACTTCCCCTATAAATTGCCTCTGATTATTTTGTAGTAGTTACCAACAGTTAATTCAAAAATAATGTAATTGCTATTTAGTAGATTTTACAAAATTCGTAATCTAAGTAATCCATGTCCTCAAGTTTCCCTGCAAACATATCTGTCTCAAAGTTTACATTTCCAAAGTTTGCATTATAACGTCGCAGGTTGAAATACAAAGCTGGCACCGGCCCCGGACGGTTTTCGTCAGTTCTTATAGATTTTTGAACAAATTGCTCGTCGGCGTTCCTTTGAAGAAATAGCTTCTTTAAAACTGTTCTTAAACCAACTGATCTTATTCTATTTTTATCTTTGTAAATTTATTATTTATTTATGTACGTTATTAAAACAGCTCAAAAATTTATAAAATTGCATTCAAACCTTTGTATTGATTTCGAATTATTATCTAAGTAAATTCTTATTTAAATGTTGAAATACAATAAAATCTCTTTATTATACACCGAGGTCAAGTCTTATTCCTACAGAGCATTTCCCTACAAACAACTCTCAAAAAGGTAGAATTAAAGAAACATGACAACGACAAGTTACAGTAATTTTCTAACATTGCGGGAAAGATTTATGTTCCGTATTGGATTGTACGGGCTCATGAGCAAAAACTTGCAAAATAATTAGTTAATTGACTATTTCTATACTTAACTGGACCATAATTGAACTGTATTTATTGTCACTGAATTCACAACAATTATTTCATTATATATCAAAGCTTGTATAATTTTTTGTACATATTCATTAACAAAAATTTTAGGCACTCAAGGTGTATAATATTTAGTACATAGAATATCGATGTAAGTGACTGTTTGTTGCCAGAACAAATAAAAATAAAACAAAATAGTATTGTTAGGGACACAATTTATTTATTATACAATACAATGCCCAACCGTGAGCGAAGTAAAAGTGAGAGAAGAAAGAGCCGTGGCAGCTCAGGGACCAAGCGCTCGCTGTAAATTCCAAAGTATGCGAGTAACCCGGGTTCGATCCCCGCCGGTACCAATGAAATTGTCAGTTGCAATTTTAAATGCTGTTTTACCACGTGCTCGGCTGGGAAGGAAAACATCGTGAGGAAACCGTGTCTGAGAAATAAGAAAGAAAAATATTTTGAAGACATGTAAAGTTTGCCAACACGTATAGGGGCAGCGCGGCGGACATATTCTTGCCCTAAAACCCCCTCAGAAACGAAAAGAGGCCAAAACCCGAATAAATAGCCGCATTACCACGTTATATATATAATATAATATAATATAATAATATATATATGGCAATTTCGTTAGGTGTATTATTTTGTGGCGTGTTTTCAAGAAACAACATGCCAACGGGTTGACATGTTATGCATCAAAATTACAAAGCTTCGCTTGCACTGCTTTGCTCGAACAATAAGAAAATACCTACGTTGCTTATTTTCAACAAGTAATATTTAACTTAGGACTGATTTTTAATAGCTTTTTATAGAAGTGGGGCAAACGAGCATGCGGTTCACCTGATGGTAAGTGACGCAGTTCATGAACAAGTGAACAACTGCAATGCCTGAGTAATAGCAGGTTCATTGCCGACCTTTTAAAGAGAGCTCTTCATCAGATTAAAAAAAATATAGGATACAAGTGATAGAATTAAAAATTTTGTACAACCGTCTTCAATATAAATTATTAAGGATAACTCAACAACTTTTGGTCAGACCTTGATCAAATTTTTATGAGACCACATGAGAAGCACTAGTTTTCAGTTGAAAAAATAAACATTGAAATCGGTTCACCTAGAAAAAAGTTAAAAGGTAACACATAAAATACAGTCGAATTAAGTACCTACTCTTTTTTGAAGTCGATAGATAATACTACATAAGCATATTAAAAATTACACTTGAATAAAATAGTTTTGTTTTTCATTGAGTAAGGTTGACAACCAATCATGCAAACCTTTCAAGTGGATGCTGTGGCTCATAGCCACCTACATCTATCCTTGACTAACAATCAAAATGTGGATGCGTTGTCATCCTTGAGGTCTAAGATAGAATGTCTACACTCACCATACGAAACACGTTTAACGTTAGTATTCTGTGAGAGCGTAGTCCTTCCCGGTCGTGCCGACCCATTCGTGCTACATCCATAATATCACTACAGCGTGGCTCTACCACGTAGAAAGAAGTTGAATTGTTTCACTTTTGTTTTCAGTTAGGTTATAATTTAGTTGATGGAAGACTTTTCTCTCTGAAATCTCATGATAGATTTTTTGATTGATTATTTAAATCTTTTTTCTTAGATTTTAATAATTACAAGTAAAATTGAAGTGAGACTAACTTTACAAGAACTTTGTTTGAGAAATTGTTTTATTGCCACTTTTATTAAAAGCAAGTTACCCATATTTTTACTATAATTTTCACAAGTAATATAAAAAGACAAAACAATCACACTTTGTATGCAATTATGATTAAAACTGTTATTAGAGTTAATATAAGTACAAATGTTAATTTAAGTAACTAACCTAACCAGAAAATATAAGTGTACTACATACAGAAAGGCTTAGGCCGATCTGAGTTACCTCACCCCGCCCTGATTTCAATAGACACTACATTTGCACGCCCCTCCACGCTTCGTACTCTCACACATGCAAAGTCACTGTGAACGTACTCGAACTTATGCATGCTGTGTGTGTGTGTGTGGTACACAAATCATACAGAAACGGCATACGGCGAGGCGCAAGAGTAGAACGGATAAAAGCGGCATGCCTGTGCCGCGCCGCTTGAGTATAATTCACGACATGCCGCTTTCATACATTTTATATGAAAAAGTTTTGAAGCGGCACCATGCCTGCGTCGCGCCTGTATCGTGCCTTTACCTACGCCGCTTCTGTATAATTTGCGCCTAAACCTTGAGGGTAGAAAGTTCGGCGGTGCGTACCACGTAGCATTACGTGCTGCACATATTTCGAGCGGCAATTACTCAGGGCATGCTCATGCTCTGAATATTTTTCGGCTAATGTAAATGGATTGTCTATAACGCCATCTATCGGAAGCCCTTACACACAGTTTCCTCTTACGATACTCAAATAAATTTTCTTACGACACCTTACGGCAATAATCAAGAAATTCCTTCGTCACTTCTTTTTTTAAAAAAAATATATATTCAGGAGTTATTATTTCTTCAACGTTTTATCTTTAAACAACACTTTATTATAATACAATACTGAAGGTTGTATCACTTCATATTGTATTCAAAACGTTGTATTGCAGTAGGTTTCATTTTGGAGAGAACACAATACTGAGATCTCCGACGATTCGATATGGAACGTGCTTATGAGGCGGTGATATGTTTTCTATTCAATTTTGCCTGTATTCCAATACTTGTTTTCTTTATTAAGATATTTTTTTTCAAGAATATTCGGAAATACAAATTGATATGAATATATTTTCTTTAATTTTTAACATCTCATTTGTAAGAGATTGTTTTCTTCTCACATATTTCAAAAAGAAGTAAGTAATAATATCGTCTCCAAACCAGTATCACTTGACCAGTGTCAAGTAACACTGAATAAGTCGTTGACTATTCAGTGTTACTTGACACTGTCCATCGTTGTATTGATTTTAGTCTCTTTTTATAGCATGTATGTAAATTTTAAACACTACAATTTTCTTATTCCAAAATATATTTTAAATAATTACCAACATTATTTAAAACGGCTGCCCTGTTTTATGAAATCTTTTGATAAAACGAAGTTCCGCCACTGTTCTGCGATCATGGCGATTTTTTTTTAATTTAAATACTTGGAGATATTGCTACAAGGCCTACAAGGCCTTCAGCCAAATGGAGCCATAAAATAATCACCACATGAGAATCCGATAATGAGCACAGACCAAATCGCACACACATCCACTTTTTTAAATTTATTGTACATATTTATTGGGCTGTTTTTATCGTGCTCTAAATAAAAAAAACTGTGAACATTGTGAAATGTCTGCATTTCTAAGATATTAAAAATATTTCAAAGAACATATTCAGTTCGTCAACACGCATTTAGGCAGGACGACCAACTTTTTCTGCTCCAATATACTCTGCTAGAAATAACAGGAGACCTGTGTTCAACAATGAGGTGTATGAAAGAGACTATTTCCTTAATTTATTTACTACAAAAAATTTAAATAGTTTTATGTTTATTTATTTAATCACTGATTTATGGAATTGCTTTCCATTTCAACTTCGATCAAAGGAATCACATTTTAAAATGGTACTGGCTAGCTGTAGTCCATTTTTTTACTTACCGAAAACTTAAATGACTTTTCACATATTGGTACCTTTCAGCATATTTTTAGACATATTGTTCAAAGTAACACCTGATTCTGATACAAATGAAGACTTAAGGGGCTACTCCACGCGAATGACCTTGAACATTCGGTCCGCCGCGCCGACTCGCTACAATATATCGCGTAAGAAATATCCAAGACGTACACACCTACTGTATGTACGAACGTAGTATTATTTTTTCAACATCAATAAACTATTTTATAGAAATACACACGGCGTACAACAATAAATGTATTTTAATTTTTTTATTCGGTATATTAGTTACATTATAATAGAATTATGTATTCTCATATATTATCTAATTATGAAATTTTATATTTAATTATATATTAAAAATAAAGCATTGAAAATTGTGAGTTTAAAAGATACCTACTCACTGTAGGTAAATAGATAGATAACTCGCCTTTTGTACAAACATTTGGTGCAATAAAGAATAAATAAATAAATAGGATATTTCGCAGATGTGTTTTTGATTATTGTTAATTTTTACGTGTCACGTATTGAAAAGTAACACATAATAAGTATTTTATTCTTATTTAAAATCATCACCTAAATATTTAAAAACATCACATCACATAAAATGTGCGGCGTTACTATGGCCGACCGAAAGCGAAACGAAGAGATTCGCAATATGGCAGGTTTGAAAGATGACCTTATCACAAAAATTGATAAGGGCGTGCTTCGGTGGTTTGGGCACGTTGAGCGAATGAGTGAAGACCGAATGGTGAAGAAAATATATAGCGCGAAAGTTAATATTAAAAGGTGTCGAGGTAGACCGAGACTAACTTTCGAAGACCATGTGAGCAAATTGCTCGAAGAGGGTAGGGTCAAGAGTACTCGGATACCTAGACGTGCATGTATGAAGAAGATAATGAATCTGAAAGAAGCGAAAGAGATATGTAAGGATCGTGACACTTGGCGATCTGTTCTCTCTGGCTACCCCGTCAGGGATTGTGCGTGAAGATAAGTAAGTAAGTAATCACCAACTTTATTAAAGCAAATTTAATCCACTGACACATGTAATTAATTATTAAAAAAATATTTTGCATTTAATAATTATCGTCTATACCGAATAAAATTTTATAGTGAACACTAATTGTATAAAGTTATAGTTTTTAGAGTATAAACAAACCCATGTCCTGTTTTGAGTTAAAAAATAAACGGTCAGTTTAGTCATAGGGGTTTTTGGGATGATGCCCGGGTAGGTATTAGTACTTACTGAGTAAAAGTAAGTAACTATTTAGATAAGTACCTTTTATCTAATCATAATACCTACATAGGTACCTATTGTGATTTGTTATACTGGGTAGGTATATTAATACCTACTTAGATACTTTTTACCGAATTACTATTCCTACTAAGATATTGTGGTTAGGTATTAGGATTATTTTTAACTGTATACTATACTGATAATATTGAATTAACTTTTTATAGTGTAAATTATAATATTTGTCGAAATGTTAATAATGGATTCAAACTTTTCAATGAAAATACACGCAAAAGCTTCATCGCACAATAAAAAACACAACAAATATGTGTATAACTAATACGAAAAATTGTACCCAAAACAAAGAAATAATATAAAAACATAAAAAACATAACATAAACACTCACGCCTGTCACCCAGAGGGGTAGGCAGAGATTATGGACTTCCATTTGGCACGATCCTGACACACCTCTCTCGCTTCCTCCACATCCATATACCTACGCATACACGCTCGTCGGTTAAAGGTACTCTTGATTTGGCCCATTTTTAATATATCGCCAATTTGGTCGATAAACTTTCGCCTAGGGCGACCCTTTCCGACTATGCCGTTCACCTCTGCAACATAAATTTGCTTTGTCACTCTTTCCTCATTCATTCTTTTTACATGGCCAAACCACCGAAGCATTCCTTTCTTAATCCTGGTCACAACATCATCTTGCAAACCACACTCTTCTCTTATTAAACAATTTCTCACTCTGTCATTCAGCTTCATCCCTAACATACTCCTTAATGACCGCATTTCTACAGCATTTATTCTACTCTCATGCTTCTTCTGCCACACCCAACTTTCACTACCATACATTAAAGTAGGTACTAACACAGCATTGTGAATTGCCATACGTGCCTTTATGGACACATTCTGACTTTTCACAATAAAGTGTAGAGCCCCATTCACTCTATTTCCTGCATTCACTCGTCGTTCTATATCCTTATCATATCTACCATCCCTGCTAAACACACATCCCAAATATACAAACTCATCTACTTGCTCTACCAACTCCCCTTCTATTCTTATTTCACATATCGTTTTACTTTCTTCTCTTTCAAAAACCATAACTTTCGTCTTACTTGCGTTCACTTTCATTCCCTTTTCTTTTAATGTCCTGTTCATTAATGTAACCATCATTTGCAACTCGGCTGCCGACGACGCAAGTATGACTTGATCATCGGCGTACAAAAGGCATTTGACGGTTAACTCACCCATTCTTAACCCGCATTCTTCTACTTTCAAATTTTCCAAACAACTGTCCATAAATAGGTTGAACAACCACGGGGAAGCCACACAGCCCTGTCTGACACCTTTATGGATGTCAAACCAGTCCGAATAGGCCCCGTTGATCCTGACACAAGCACTAGAGTCCCTATATAGAGACTTCAATGCCTGTATCAGACCAGCGCTCAACCCAAATGAGTTCAGTGTTTGCCATAACACATCCCTGTCCACTCTGTCATAAGCCTTCTCCAAGTCCATGAACGCACAAAAAACTTTTTGGTTTTTGGCCAAAAATTTATCGGCGATCATGCGCATGGAAAAGACCTGATCCGTACATCCCATTCCATTTCTAAATCCCGCTTGCACATCCCAAATTTTTCCGTCAGTTTCTTTCATAACTCTTTCAATTAGTACCTTAGCATACAGTTTTCCCACAATGCTAAGAAGGCTGATACCACGGTAGTTTTTACAGTCCTGCTGTGATCCTTTTTCCTTATATATTGGGACTATCACGGCTTTGCACCAGTCTCCCGGTACCCGCTTAAGTTCCCAACATAAATTAAACAAGGTGTACAGCAGGTCTGCCACCACTCCTTCTCCAGCCCTTAGCATTTCGAGAGATACTCTATCATAACCGGCTGCCTTACCTGCTTTCATACTTTTCATTGCTTTCATTATTTCATCTATACTTATATCTCTATCTATTTCCTCTTCTTTCTGAATTTCTATTTCATTTAATTCAAACGTCTTATCACTCATAAACACGCTTTCAAAGTATTCCTTCCATCTCCTTAAACTCAAAACTTCGTCATTCAGAATACAGCCATTCTGGTCTCGTATAGCATTCATTCTAGGCTGTTGTGAATGTCCCCTGGTAGTTCTTACGAGTTTCCAGAACATTTTAATGTTTGCCTGGAAGTTATCCGATATTCTTCTATCATTCTTATCCGTTCTTTCTTGCTTTTTCCTTTCAACTACTTCTTTTACTCTCTTATTTAGGTGTCTAAAAACTGCCTTTTTCCTTTCGATATCATCATTCATACTGCTAGAATTACTAGCCTTGGTTGCTAGTAAATCTAGCCATGCTTTCTTCTTTGCTTCACTTCCATCCGTACCTCATCATCCCACCATAACGTGTTATTTTTCCTTTCATTCGTTCTCTTACTTACACCACATACTTCGGTAGCTGCATCCACTAAACCTTTCTTGACATTATACCACACAGTCTCCAAGTCTAAACCATTCATACAAAATTCAGCCATACCACTTATATTTTCTCTCAATCTACATTTGAACTTCTCTTTCACACCTTCATCTTGTAACCTCTCTGTTCTTATACGCTGTAACGCTGTGGTAGACACAGATGTCCGATGCCTCCAACGTCTGAAAAGACCATTAATTCGGCATAAGACCAAGTAATGATCCGTCCCTACGTTAGAGCCTCGGTAAACCCTTGTATCTACCACCGCGCTCCTCATTCTTTCATCAACAATTATGAAATCTATCATACTTCTATCACCTCTTTCATCACCTCTTTCCCATGTATACGTGTGAATCTTCCTATGACGAAAGAAAGTGTTCGTCACAACAAGATTCTTTTCCACGCATACGGCGAGAAGGCTTTCACCATTCTCATTTATACTTTCATCACCAAACGTTCCCAATATCCTTTCATAACCAAGCCTCCTCACCCCAACCCTTCCATTAAAATCGCCTAATATCACAATATTTTCATTAACCTTGCATTTCATTAGCACCATCCTTACCAACTCCCAAAACTGCTCTCGGATATAAGTGGGCTTAGACATGTCTGGGGCGTAGACCCCTAAAACAAACAACTTCTTTAAGCCCACTTCCATTCGTATCCATAGCAGTCTCGGGCTTACACATTCATACTCTTTTACACAATGACCCATTCTTTCTGAAAGGATGATACCGACTCCCTGGCATGCCCGCTCGGTCTCGTCTACACCAGACTAGTACGCAGTATACATGCCATGTGTAGTGGCATCCTTTCCCTTCCGTTTCGTCTCATTCACACATAACACGTCTATTCCTCTATCATACATCATATCGCATACTTCATCCATCTTATCATTCATTCCTCCACATACATTCAATGTAGCCAGACGGGCTTCCGCAATCCACTTTTCGCCCCTCCGGGGGACAGAACGTGACGGGTGGCGAACCTCGTCGCCGTAGAAATAATACTACCTATAAATAACCTAATAAATAATAATAATATTATCGACTGATAAGATGAAGTGAGCGTGTGCGCTGGTCGACGCCGTGACTAACGACACGGGTTTCACCTTCAAGAAATTAGCGCTCACTGACTCCAGCAACCCCGTGGGCAGTGAATACGCCCAGTTTTTAAAATAATTTGTTAATAAAATCAAATTTTGGTCTTTTAAAAAAATATTTATGATAGAAATGTTCATTAATAAATTGCCTATCCATTAGTGTCAATCGCAAAATAAAATAATGCTTACTTTATGAGGAGATGCACGTTATCAATAATTATTTCACATTTATGTGGTTTCGTTGTAAGGAGATTATTTTAATATTTATTCCTTTAAAAAAAATTGGACAAGATTATGTAGGAATATAAAGTGTTTTTTATTAGTTGATATATCTTTTTAATAAAAAGTAGGTAGCTCCTAAAACACAAAACAAATAACGACTAGCGCGACATTTTGCTCAACCATGCGCCTTAAGGTTAGATGATAATAAAGTTACAGTATCAGATAACATACTATAAGACGAACAGTTTAATTTATTGCTTACGGCATATCATGCATATGTATGAGTTTTAGAATTATTGCAATGTTCTATCTCACGTTGAGATTATCACTAAATCCCATTAATGGACACAATAATTTAATGTGCATTAATACATTTGCTTACTGCTACTATATTCACTGCCTTCTTACACCGTCGTATAATAGCTTCCACATAGCAATATAAAATAAAAAATAGTTTAATTTAATAATTTAAATTAAACATAAAATACAAAATAATTTAATATACTTTAACGCACACCCACCTTGCAAAAACCGTGGTAGCATCATGCTTAAAAAACGGTAAGCATTTCAGGGGATCTAGCTACAATAAATTTTACAGTACGAAAACAGCCCGGGATAGATGCCCGGCGGCACCAATGAAATCGTTAACTTCAATAAGTACTATTTGCCAAGCGGTCAGTGGCGGAAACATCGAGAATAAAAATTAAAATAAACAAAAAAAATATTTTTTCAATACAGATTCGGGCAGCACGGTCGATATTCTTTGCCTTAAACTCATCTAAAAAATAAAAGGAGGCTAAGACTTGCTGTGGGACGTATACTGGGTGGCGATTAGGTTATCACATTAAATAACAGCGGTATATACAAGTTCATATATGTCGATTAAAATAATAAAATAAACAATTCTACTAAAAATAAAAATGCATCTTTCAAACAAAATATATAGCATAAAAATTGACACGAAATAAATCACCTTGATAATATTAGTTTACTGACCAGAAGTGACATGTAAAAGCTGCAGGTACGCAGTGCCCACTTGGCATCGACATACTCGTTGGTAATTATTTACCTACACTTTCACGTTCATAAGTAATTAGGCAAAAAACGAAAAAAGGGCTATTGCGACTAGAATGTTTAATGTTATATATTTTTTTTAGTTGTGTATGTTCAAAGAACGTTATATAGGATAAGTCTTTTCATTTAATGTGATAACTTTATCGCCACCCCGTATAGGCTGTAACTTTAACTTTATCCTTTACCTTAATGACCACGCGTGGAAAGTGGACTGACGATCGCATTAAGTGACACAACATTGACACTGCTGCCTGTTGCTAGACTGTGTATTTTACTTCTGGTATAAAAGTACCATAATTAAACGTGTTGCGACTGTGTAAGAATATCCAGTATCCAATATGTTGTCACGCCATACTTGGGTGTTGTTAAGAACGATACAGGTAAACTGAAGCAGGAAATGGGCAGCACCATATTTCTGCTAACAACTCGAAATAATAAAAAGTGCGGTTTCCAACCCAAATGCCAATACTAAAAAAATAAAATCCTTGTATGAGGCAATCTATTGGCTGTAATTGGATAAACGGAATGACTGTAACGCCATCTTTCAGAAATCTGTTCACGAAGTTCGTCCTCGAGCATATTCACATTTTCAATAATAAAGCTAGTGGTCGTCTAGTGGTCGAAATTTGACCGTAACTTATTAGTTTTGTATGTTTATGTATTAAACACGCTGTATTTCACTCATAACTCTCAGGATACGCAAACTATGTGTGATATATATAAAGATCATCATTCAGTCAATGTATCAGTATTTATATTGTTGACAGCATTTTGAAATTGTTTGGCGACCATCAACTTTATACGACTGTTTGACCATAGACTATTACGTTGACAATTGACATTGCAAGTATGAACGTTAACAACGAATGTTTTATTAAGACTAGCAATGCGCTCTGGCTTCGCACGGGTGATTTCTGGATCTTGACCAATTCTGAATCTAAACCATCCAGGGACCCACTAAAACACACATAAAGAATTTCATCACAATCGTTCTAGCCGTTTTTTAGTTTTAGCGAGACTAACGGACAACAATTGATTTTTATATACAGGGTTAATTTGCAATAACCGGTTAAATTTGCAGAGAAGGTTCAGAATAAGTAAAATAGGCAAATGGCAAAGAAAAATTAATTAAAAAATCTTAAATATTCTGTCTTTTTTATTCAAAATGCGTGGTAATGCATTTTTTAACTGATTTTACTGCGCACGCATACATTTATAAAGGTAGATCGGTAGGCAAAAACGTTGTCGCCCATAAATCACATTCAATTTGCGATAATCTATACAAATAAATAAAATTGAAGTGTCTGTTTGTAATGTCAAAATTACAGTTTTTTACTAAATGCATATGAAAGTAAATAAGTACGGTACTTATAACTAAAATACAATTTTTGTCTGTCTGTCTGTTTGTTCCGCGTAATCTCCGAAACGGCTGGACTGATTTTGACGGGGCTTTCACTGGCAGATAGCCGATTTCTTAAGGAGTAACTTAGGCTACTTTTATTTTAGAAAAAGAATTAGGGTTCCGCCCAAAAACATAAAAACCCTAACACGCGAGAACTAATAACCCTAGAAATACTCGTATTTTCAAAAACTACAATAATGATTATCATTATTTATATATTTTAACTTAAGTAGTCATGTATATCTGTAACACATATTATTTATAAACCTTATTCGTATAAATTTTAAATTTGTCTATGTCATTGAGTTATATGTACTTCGTACTAGAGAAGCCATTCCGAACATTGACTATGTTCAACTGAACTGTACTGCAATCCGTACAAACTAAATATTGCGTAAATTGAAGATTTGTGAATTCCATAAAATAATTATTATTACATTTTATTTAGAAATATAATATGTTAGTATAGATTAAATTAAGATATTTTATATTAAATTCTTATATTTATTTTATATTAATATCTTATTTTATATCAAATTAAAGTCTTCGCGCATGCGCGACTACTACACCCGCGCATGCGCGAAGACATAGAGTAAGACACAATTTTTATTTGGAATGGCTTCTCTAGTATTAACTACGTAATACATATAACTCAATGGTCTATGTCTTTCACAGTCCTCCATGCGCGCAATTTGCTTTAAAAGGTATACAAAGTTTTCCCTGCATATATTAAGTTAGTGATGTGTATAGTTATTATAAGGAAATACAAATGTTGGCTGGCAAATATCTATTTCTAACAACATAATAGCACTTGCCACACTGGATACACAATTGTATCACTGTGTACTACAATTGTGTTATAATTGTGTATCGACCGTGTATGTGTAAGCAGCTAAAATTGCGGTCGTTAAGTACAGATTCCCTTATTCCTGCGGAATTAATGGAATGTTTTATTGCATGTGTTCCACTCTCGATTCCGGACTTTTCATAATATAGATATTAGATGCATTAATAACTCGACCACTATTAAGCGACAGTAGCCTAATGGCCCCTGCCAAGAACTCAAAAATGTGGACCGCGCACTCAAAAGTCGTGGGTTTGAATCCACCATCCGACTACTGTCATGAATCTAACAAAAGCATTTTAAGGTTAGCAGGTGTAGTTTGAGAGAATATTATATTACTAATTTTCTCATAGCATTGCTAGCATTTTATATTTAAAAAGAACTCGACCACGCCTATCCGGTCTATGATTTTGGGATTTTCTGTTTTGTCACTAAACCAACATAATATATGGTGTATTCCAGTAATTTTCGTTTATAAATATGGTTTTTCTAATTACTTGACTACAGCGCCACCTATCGGGTAACATAGTTATGAACTATCAGCTCAACAAAACAATTATCTTGTGTGGTTATGATCTAAATCGGTCAAGTCATCCAGAAGTTACACAATCACCAACTGACGCATCTACGATTAAATATAATATGCAAGCGGGTCCTTCAAGCGGGGTACTTCAATTTTATTTATTTGTATATAGATTCCTCATTGGGGTAATGTGTAGTGTTCGCGTAAATATAAAAAATCATTATGTAATCATTGTGTCTAATGTGTAATCAATGTGTGGACTTCACGTTGGTCATCAGTCATCACTTTATGTTTGAAAGATTTTATGGGTATTAATGCGTGCATGATCCTACTCCGGTCGATCTGTTCCACTTGTGTTGTGGCTATAATACGTTGAAGCCATACTTTACACGCCAAATTACTCCCAAATAGTAAGTTATTAAACAAACATATTGAGAACAAGTTTCGTTACAATTAGCCAGTAAACTTTTGAAATAATACTGTCCCCACACAAAACCAATATGCGATGATAAATCTCACAAGACTCGTAAATACCGTAGATATTAGTTTCTGAGTGGAATGTTCCAGCGACTTTAGTATTCCGAATTCTAAAGTATCATTTGAATTCGTGGCTACGACAGCAGCTAGAAAGGCGTAGTTTGTGCACAGTAGATATTTTTCGACGTTGAAAGCAAATTGTTCAAATGGAACTTGGTTTTCCTTCGATATGTCTTATGCGAACCGATATTTATGTCCTTTGTGTGACACAGAATTTGCTGAGTTTAGGTACTACGAGTATTTGTTCAACTCTTTCAAATTCCGCTCGAATTGGCAGCTTATTTTAATTTAGATATACGGGTTTTCTAAATTCAATATTTCTTCTACTTTTTAATGGCGTTTACTAAAGATATTTTTTTTAAATTTTTATAAGTTAATTAAACGGCATAAAATTCGTAAAAAAGAAACAGTTTCATTTAATTTGTAGTGTTTGCGTAAAATATAAAAATATCATTAAATCAGATTTGACGGTTCCGTGGTGCACTGACTTAGCGAGTATGGAGCAAGTATTTGTATGGTCTACAAATAATTGTTCCGGGTCTGTATCAGGCCTCCATTATAGTACAGAAGAAAATTCTACTGTGGAGGGAAGTACATTTTTTTAAAAAGAAAAAACCACTTTTGTAGTAATTTAAACCATTAAGAACTTATTATATCTCCGTAATACCTAGGAATATAATCATATTAGATTTTGATCGCGTAAAATAATGCTCTTCTTTATATTATTTACATATCAAGTCAAGACGTAGAATAAATAACTTTTTCTTTCATTAGCATGATTTCACGATATTAGAAATTTGATTTCGTTGCTCATTTTTCGGAAACTAATACCAAAAATATATCGTTACACAAGTATCTGAAATATTATTTTTATTTTTATGGAATAAGTGTGACAAGCGAGCACAAAGTCCACTTGATAGTAAGTGGATGCTGTGGCCAATAGACATCTACATTTATCATCAATTTAGAACCAAAATACAGATGCGTTGTCATTCCTGAGGACTGAAATAGAATGCCTCGTTTCCAGTAAAAAGGGTATTCGGTTCTCTACACTCACCATAAGAAACACAGCAGCAACAAGCTGCTACACCACGCTGGTAGAGCAGTTGCTGCTGTTGTGTTAGAGTGCGGCCCTGCCCCGGTCGAGCTGACCCATTCGCGTTAAAACCACAATATAGCTGCAGTATGGCTCTATCACATAAAAATATTTCTATAAATTTTATAACGCACTTGTTAATTACTCTATCCTTCAGATTATATACAGAAGGATAGGGTAAGTTTACTCTATCCTTTTGTTTCTATACTAAAGGACAGCGTAATTAACAAATGTGTACTTGGAGCATTAAAATGAATTCAAGAAGTTGGCAAACGCAACAGATTCTTATTCGTTTTTTTTTCAATTTTCGTAAAATCCTACCGAAGGCACGAATGCTACATGAAGGTACTCGAGTACGACGAAAGTTTTAATGAATGAATGGGTCCTTTGGCACACGCTCGGTGATCAAAAATTTTAATTGAGTCACATTTTTAAATGTTTTACAACATGATAATAATGACGGTATCATAAATATCCTTATAGATGATTCAGCATACGGAGTGCGAAACTCATAAGTCATAGGTTCGAATCCACTATCCGACTATTGTCTTAGAACACTACTGGTGCAAGTTTTTCAAGCTTATTTGTCTAAAGAGAAGTTTGTCATTACTATTACAGTGTTCTATTAGAGCCTTCTAATGTTGTCTAAAATGTCCACTGCTAAACATAGGCCTTTCCCATAGATTTCCTCACATTTGGCATAGTTGCCACACTTGCCAAGTGAGTTAACAACACAGTGGGTTTTGGTTTACATTGATTTAGTACCGTACCGTATTTATCCTAAGTCCATTGTGCACTTTCTATACTACGTATAGAATGTACAGCTATATTAGTAGTATAGTTGTAGCACAAATGTGTTGGCCCCACCGGAGAAGATCCACGCTCTCACAGAATACCATGAGGCATTCCATCTTAGTCCTCACGGGTGGCAGCGCATCTGAATTTTGATTCTTTATTGAGAATAGATGTAGATGTCTATGGGTCACAGCATCCACTTACCATCAGGTGGTCTGTGTGCTCGTTTGTCACCCTTATTCTATAAAATAAAACTCTTTAGAACAATAACCGATTATTGACTGCCCATCTTCTGGTTTAGTTTCCCTCTGTCACCGACGGGAAGATATGGGGTAATGGATTTTCTCACACCGCCACTACACGGTTACTAAAGAGAGGTTAGTATTAGTGTAGAATAATTAGTAATTTCTTTTGGAGGTACAATGTACCTACTACCTACCCAAGTACAGCCATGGTAGCTTTTTTTAAGCTCCTAAGCGCTTGTGGAGGCACTGTCGTCGCACCACAAGCGAAACACATCGAAGCCTAAATCGCGCTAACAAAGTTCCGAAGTTAAAGCAGTATATATAGAATAGCTCCGAACTAGCACTCGGAGCGTTGGCCGCTCCCCGGGCAGAACACCTTGCCCGGCGGGAGATCCCCCCTTTTCCATCTACCCGCCACAGTGGTGACCCCTTCCACACGCCATACGCTCATTCTAAATTTCACAGTGCGCGATCAATCCCGGTTCGATCTCTGCTGGCACTTATGAAAGTGTTAATGCAATTTGAAGAGCTGATTCACCACGTGTGCGATGAAGAAAACATCGTGATTCTAGATGGTTTGATTCCTTTTTTGTCAAGGATTTCGACGAAGTACCAGCCTTTTAACTATTTCTGCCAACCTATAGTACGTGCACTGCTGTTTACCGGTCTGGGCGGTATGGAAAGGCAATATAATTGCAGGTCGTGAAGCAAAGGTGACAACTCATCTTTAGCCTTCTTAATTTGAATTCTATTGCAAATATCTGTGGGCCGCAGGTACCATTTTCGTATACAACACCTGCGTGTTTTAAAAATAAAATATTTCGGAAACATGTGAAGTCTGCCCACACGTACTGAACTGGAGGCCCTCTTTAACGGTAAACAGGCATTCCATCTTAGTCCTTCTTGTCTATAGTCTACTGTAAAAATAATAATGTTCTTCAAACGGAATTTCACGGCGGCCAGCCTCAACGGAGACTAGCCATCGGCGCAGTACAGTCTATATAATGCTATATTACCCAAGTGTATGCGCAAGCACAGGTGCACTCTCTATTCCGTCAGTCTCATAGTCCGATGGGACGGTAAACCGACACGACCGGAGAGAGATCAGGCGCTGAACCAACGGCTTTACGGCTTTCCGAAGCACGGGCGTGAACACCGCCTACTTTCTGACTCCGGCATGCTACTGAGAATTTCTTAACAGACAAACCCAGAAACTTCCACATAAAAATGTCAAACTATTAGTGTATTATTTTTATAGTCGTATTCTTTAAATAATTTAAAATTAAAAGTTTTGTACAACCGACTTCAATATAAATTATTAAAAATAATTCAAAAACTATTAGTCAGACTTTGATCTTGATTGATGATTTAACTTTGAATTATATATATATATGGACCACATGTGAAGCACCAGCTTTCAAATAAAAAACGAATCATCGAAATCAGTTAAACCAGTAAAGTACTTTTTAAAGCCGGTAGAAAAAAGGATAACCTTACGCACTAAATATAACGACAAACTTGATATTAACAACAGCTATTACTGCGTTTACATTTTTAATTATTTTCTAACACGATAATGAGCGTCTGCTATATTTTAAACGAGATTTATAAACGCACGTAACTTTTAAAAGGTTTTTACGTAGCTCGCGTGCGTCTAGCCCACTTTGTAACCTAGCTCACTAAAAACTTAGTTAAAGCTTTGAACTTAGTTCAAGGTAGCGAAAGAGAATTCCCGTCGCTTTACAGTTCCGACTCACGGAACCTGTGTAACATTTGCCGAGCCTAAAATAATAATATGTAGACTGCGCCAGCACATGCGGATTAAGCAGTTCGGTAGCACTTTTTCTTGAGACTTGCTTAACATAAATCAATATTTAAGGCAAGCTGAGAAGTGTAGCCTAATGCTAGATAGTCTATACTATTCCTCGTGAATTTGACTATCATTTACAAAAATAATTTATCAAATCGGACTGGTAGTTCCAGAGACGTTAATCTCTGATTAACGTATTTAAAGAAACATTAAACCACTTTCGCTTTATTATATTATATATAAAAAGGGCGTCGAAAAGGGCAGAACAATTCTGCCTGGCCAGCTAGTCTTTATATATAAAAATTACGTGTCACGTTGTTTGTCCGCGATGAACTCCTAAACTATTGAACTGATTTCAATGAAATTTTGCACACTCTGTGCAGTTTCGTCCAACTTGAGAGATAGGATAGTTTTTATCCTGATAAGTGACACTCAACATTTTTTTAATACGAATTTAAGGATTTTTTATATGAAGCGTCGTCGAAAAGGGCAGAACAATTCTGCCTGGCCAGCCAGTCTTTATATATAAAAATGACGTGTCACGTTGTTTGTCCTCGATGGACTCCTAAACTACTAAACTGATTTCAATAAAATTTTGCACACTGCGTTCAGTTTGATCCAACTTGAGAGATAGGATAGTTTTTATCCCGATAAGTGACCCTCAATTTTTATCGGGATTTTAAGGATTTTTTTAAGGACACATGGTCGTCGGAAAAGGCAGAACAACGTCTGCCTGGCCAGCTAGTATTAGTATAAATTCTATCTCATTCCCTCCTAGTATCGCTTTTTCAAATAACAGCGATGCTAAAGAAGTTTTCACTACAAAAAATACAACGGTTGTTTTATTAAAAGTCATCGTAAGTTGCCAGGACAAATATTTTGTTATAAAAACGTTTACACTTATTTTTTCAATATAATTTATTGCGCTGGAAAACAAAGCATGTTTTGAATAAGGAATCTCCAATAAGTCTCAAAGTTACAACTAGAGAGAGCAAACAATGGTAATGGCTCATTAATTACCATTGTATGCCCTCTCTAGTTGAGTTATTGTATCTTGTATAAATTATTCTGTTCTTTTATCTAATATATAAAATTCTCGTGCCGCGGTGTTTGTTACCAAACTCCTCCGAAACGGCTGAACCGATTGGTATGAAATTTTGTGTGCATATCGGGTAGGTCTGAGAATCGGCCAAAATCTATTTTTGCAAACCCCTAAATGATAAGGGTGGCCAACGCCTAAATATTTATATTTATTTTTTCGACAACATTTTTTATTTTTATTTTATTGTGATTTAACTGTGAAAAATACATAAATTTCACTCTTCCACGATCAACCCCTGTTTTTTAATCGCGATTTTTAAAACTAAAAAATATTTCCTAGAAATAATTTATATGGCAAAACAACGTTTACCGGGTCAGCTAGTATTATATAGAAAAAAAATAAAAAGAATAATATAAAGAATAAAGAATAACAATTTTGTTTGTGACATCGATAATGATAATGCCATACTTAGTTCATATCGTTTATAAGGCGGTTTATCTACGCAAAAAAAAAACATCAGGTTATCTATAGCAATAGGACATTCATCATCAGGAGCATATCACTTTGTTGTAATATTTTAGTTGTAATTAAGTATTATCCAGATGTCACGCTTAGCTGGTGAATTGACGATCGCAGTTGACATGTATCTTTAACGCTGCTGTCCATCTTCGGTCTGGTTATACCAGGTAGTGCAGGTGGCTCAGGACCTTGATTTGTGGCATTTTTTATATAGAATAAGGGTAACAAACGAGCACACAGTCCACGTAACTATTGGCCCATAGACACATGCCAACACAGATGCATTGTTACCCCTGAGGATTAAGATGGAATGCCTCGTTTCCAGTAAAAATTGTATCCGGTTCTCTACACTCGCTATATGAAACACATCAGCATTAAGCTGCTATTTTACGCTGGTGTTCTGTGAGAACGTGGTTGTACCCCGGTCGAGCCGACACATTCGTGCTACAACCATAATATATTTGCAGTGTGGCTCTACCACATAAATTAATTCCTTGGGCTGGTTCCATGAATACTAACATATATTGAAGCCACAAGAAGCATAACCATAAGATATTTGGGCTTATTCTGTAGTCGTCTCTTACGACATCCATGATACGAAATGGGGTGATTGATTCTCTAAGGCGTTCACATGGCAACGAGACATATGTCCTGTTGGCGTAAAATTCATTTATTTATTAATTACAGCCCTTCAAAAGTCCACGGCTAAACCACCACGGCCATTTGGATCCATCGACTTACTGTATCTCTTACCAGGTCATCGCTCCATCTAGTGGGAGACCGCCTTACACTCCGCTTACCGGCTACAAGGCTGCCACTTCAAGAAAGGTTCTTTACTTCCCAATTGGTTGTCGGTCCTTCAAGCCGGACATTTAGTTTTATTCAATTTAACAACTTTAGTAATGAGATTCACAGGACTAGAGTCCACGCAGTGTTGATTTACTTTTCTACTTTATAATATCATAATCATGTTCCTGTACTGCGAAATTTTTTTTATAGGATAAGGGTGACAAACGAGCACACAGTCCACCTGATGGTAAGTGGTTGCTGTGGCCCATAGACATCTACATTTATCCTCGTTTGCGAATCAAAATGCAGATGCGTTGTCACCCGTGAGGACTAAGATGGAATGCCTCTTTTCCAGTAAATCGAGTCCGATCCCTACCGACACCATACAATGCAGATTTATACGTGGTAGTGCCGTACTGGAGCTATATTATAGTTGTAGCTGAATGGCTCGACACGACCGGGGAAAGACCACGCTCTCACAGCTCTCTCTCATATACCAACATGAAATAGCATCTTAATAATGCTGTATTACCTATGATGAGAGTAAAGAACCGTAGACTCTTTTTACTCGAAACGAGGAATTACTTCTTCATCATAAGGAGTCACAATGCATTATACATTTTAATTATTATACGATGATAGACTTAGGTGTCCCTTACCATCAAGTGGAATGTGTGCCCGTATGTCAGATTTATTTTTTTAAAGAAATTATTGCAACAAATAGGTTTACCGTTCAACTGTAGAACGTATTATAATTTTACTGCTTACAAAATTTTAACCCGTTTCATTATACGCGTTCGAAACCCAGAACAATTTATACTTAAGACACACACACGAAAGAAAACCTTATCATATACTGAAGTGAGCAAAAGATATCTTTGATATGATTCGTTGGTAGGTCCATTCCATTATATTCGCTACCCGACCGATGCTAGCTAGGTCAGACGTTGATAAGAAATCTATATAGTAAATGTTTGTTTTCACAACGTGGCTCAGTGAATAACGCTTAAAATGCTAGCTTATTCCAAGGTTCATACTTTATAGAAATCTTATAGCTTATATCCAAGGTCGCTCAGCGAGCTATGGAGAGGGCTATGCTCGGAGTTTCTCTGCGTGATAAACTTAGAAATGAGGATATCCGCAGCAGAACCAGAGTAACCGACACAGCCCAACGGATTAGTAAGCTGAAGTGGCAATGGGCCCGCCATATAGCTCGAAAAAGCGACAACCGATGAGGAAGAAAGGTTCTCGAGTGGCAGCCTCGTACCGGTAGGCGAAGTGTAGGGTGACCCCCCCACAAGATGGAGTGACGACCTGGTAAGACATGTAGGAAGTCGATGGATGCAGGTGGCTCAGGACCGTGCTTTGTGGGCTTCCTTGGGGGAGGCCTTTGTTTAGCAGTGGACTTATGAAGGACTGTAATAATGATGATGAATGATGATATCCAAGGGTAAATACCAACAGTAAAACAATATTCAACTCTTTTCCCATTTTAATTTTGTTTATAGAAGTGACAAACGAACACGCAGTATCTACTTACTATAGTAAGTAGATGGACCATCGATACGCAGATCGTTGTCACCCCTGAGGTTAAAAGATGGATGATTTCGTTACCATTAACAAGATTAAACTTAAAAAAAAAATAAAAATCGATTTCAAGGACTAAAAAGAATATATGGTTGGCATGGTAAAGTTTTATTATCTCATATGTCGTGCAGATGCGTTTACAAGTCAAAGTGTTCCACCATTTGATTTTGACCATATCTATATAGGCTCACCCTTGAGGATTTTCCTTCCTAGAAATAAAATAATAATTCCGTCGCCGTTTAATTAACCGTAAGATTGATTCGGTTTACTATGATAATTTTGCTGCAGCGTGAGACCGCGAATGATGAAGACAAACTGTACTTTCAACGGGAGAGCATTTACAGACTATGAAGAATAAAGAATTTCAAAGGAGTTTCCATTCAAAAACTACTTTCGAATACCTATACAAAATTGATTTCGTAGCCTGTAATTCTAAAGTACTTCAGTTAAGAAAACTAGCGAACATTTTGCTAGCAGCTAAAATATTACGTACCGCGCAATACATCGTACCTACTTTGATGCGGTCGAGTATTCGATTTCTTTGAAGCCCGCCGCGTACCATGTTGAACCAGGGAATAAATGTCCAATCTTTTATGACATTTTATGCGCACGACGTTTATTCCGAACGATTTGAAAGCTAAATGGCTTTTGCATTGCTTTCAATTTGCTCTCAATTATATTTGGAATAAAATTAATTTATACCAGTCTCTCGACCCCGCTCTATTACAATAAAGTCTCAGAAATTATACAAGGTGTCTCTATATTTTTTAATAGGATAACGGTGACAAACGAGCACACAGTCCACCCGATGGTAAGTGGTTGCTGTGGCCCATAGACATCTGCATCTATCCTCGATTACGAATCAAAATGCAGATGCGTTGTCACCCGTGAGGACTAAGATGGAATGCCTCTTTTCCAGTAAAAAGGGTCTCCGGTTCTCTACACTCACCATACGAAACACAGCAGCGTTAAGCTGCTATTTTACGCTGGTATTCTGTGAGAGCGTGGTCCTTCCCCGGTCGAGTCGACCCATTCGTGCTACAACTATACCAGTAATATAGCTGCAGCATGGCTCTACAAAATCTATTACTATGTTTAAATATTTGGTTAAACAAAAACTGTATAAAAAGCGTTATTATAATATAAATGAATACATGGTTGATTATGAATCCTGAGAATGAGGTGGTCGCTTCCAAGCTGTTTCTAAAATAAATTTTGTAAATATTTTATACAACCTTACTTATTGTATAATTTACTTTTAAAAAAAAATTCCGCTGGGTTTCTTGCTGGCTCTTCCCAAGACAGAGGTTTTTTTCCGTAGTAAAATTAAAAAATTGCTTTCAATAACAATCACATGTAATCTATATTGAATAAAAAAATATTTTATATAATGGATTTTATTCAAACAATTTTCTTATTTACCTTTCCAGCCTTTCAAAAGTCTACTGCTGAACAAAGAGCTTTCCACAGATTGGTGATATTTGAAGTAGTTGCCACACTTGGCAAACGGGTTGGCATTCGCAGTTTTTTTTTATTTATTTAGTTGTTATCGGGAAGATGCTGTCGCCCACTTACTGGTTTACGACAACCACGAGTTGATATGGGGTAATGGATATTCGTTCACCGCCTATACACGGTTAAAAGGTAATCATCTTTTAAAGACAAAGATAGAGCCAAGTTGCAACTATATTATGGTTGAAGCACGAATGGGTCGACTCGACCGGGGTAGGATCACACTCCCACAGAACACCAGCGTATAATAGCATCCTAATGCTGCTGTGTTTCGTATGGTGAGTGTAGAGAACCGGAGACACTATTTACTGGAAACGAGGCACTCCATCTTAGTCCTCACGGGTGACAACGCATATGCATTTTGATTCTTAATCGAGGATAAATGTAGATGTCTATGGGCTACAGCATCCACTTACCATCAGGTATGCTGTGTGCTCGAGAATTACTCTCATTCTTCTAAAAATAATGTATGAATATATTTCATCACTAGCTGTTCCCCGCGACTTCGCTCGCGTGTTAGGGTTTTTATGTTTTTGCGCGGAACCCTAATTCTTTTTCTTAAATAAAAGTAGCCTAAATTACTCCTTATGAAATCAGCTATCTGCCAGTGAAAGTCCTGTCAAAATCGGTCCAGCCGTTTTGGAGATTAGCCGGAACAAACAGACAGATAAAAATTTTAAAAATTGTATTTTAGTTATAAGTACCGTATTTACTATCATATGCATTTAGTAAAAAATTGTAATTTTGACATTACAAACAGACACTTCAATTTTATTTATTTGTATATATTACTCACAATCACATCATGTGGTACAACTCGTATTTAAATTGTGACCGCAATAAATTAAGAGCGATAAATGGATGTTTATGGTAATTTCGTTCCGATGCATACCTCCATTGTACAGAGAGAAATATATTCACGTATTAGATTACACTTCCTCTAGGATCGAATATTGACATCTCTAGGGACCCAATACTAGACGTATGTGTAAGATGTTGGCAATTTTAAATTAATGTGTTGTTTTTAGACTGCTGTGTTTGTTTCTTATATTACAAAGTATAATAATATAAATACAAAATTTATGCAAATCATTATATTTCCGAGTAACCAATACCTCATACAAAAACATATTATGTTGAAAATTTAAATAACAAAATTTAAATAACAAAGAATGACGATCTCTTTGGTCTAGTGATCGTTAACACGACCACTAATCATGAGGTCTCGGGTTTAAATACCGGGTCGGGCCAAAAAAAAAGCAGTTATTAAGTTCTTCTGTCAAGAAATTTTCTGTTGCAGCCCGAAGTCAGGTAGTTGGCGGTGTTTCACCTTCGTTTTTTTTATAGAATAAGGGTGACAAACGAGCACACAGTCCACCTGATGGTAAGTAGATGCTGTAGCCCATAGACATCTACATTTATCCTCGATTAAGAATCAAAATGCATATGCGTTGTCACCCGTGAGGACTAAGATGGAGTGCCTCGTTTCCAGTAAATAGTGTCTCCGGTTCTCTACACTCACCATACGAAACAGCAGTGTTAAGCTGCTATTTTACGCTGGTATTCTGTAAGAGCGTCGCCCCACCCCGGTCGAGCCAACCCATTCGTGCTACAACCATAATATAGCTGCAGCATGGCTCTACTTGAAGAAGCCCGTAAAGCCGTTGGTCCTGCGCCTGATCTCTCTCTGATCGTATCGGTTGCCGTACCTTCAGATTATGAGAATGAGGGAATAGAAAGTGCATCGGGCTCTATATTCCTGTCCTGCGCAGATGGCTAGTCTTGAAACTGGCCGCCATGATCGAAATTCCGTTGGAGGACGTTATTCAAAAAGTATTGAATAGTTTATGAGTTTATGTAATAAACTATTCAATACTTTAAAAAAAAGTAAAAGCTTTTAGAAAAATTTACTTCGCAAATATCCGCGTTATAAAATAAAATGATGTGTCTTACCTAGTATGAAGAGCACCTCCCGCCCTCCCTCAATTGCGTGCACTATCCCCGTCACCACTAATCCCAGCACCGCTACACCACTACACTAGGCAAGACACACCACTGACGATAATACGACACGTGTTTCGCTTCTACACGAGGCATCCTCAGGTGATATAGACTTTACGGTGGAGAAAGTAAAGTCTATATCACCTGAGGATGCCTCGTGTAGAAGCGAAACACGTGTCGTATTATCGTCAGTGGTGTGTCTTGCCTAGTGAGTGGTGTTGGGAGTAGTGGTGCTGGGATTTATGGTGACGGGGATAGTGCACGCAATTGAGGGAGGGCGGGAGGTGCTCTTCATACTAGGTAAGACACATCATTTTATTTTATAACGCGGATATTTGCGAAGTAAATTTTTCTAAAAGCTTTTTTATATAATGGATTTCCGCAAAGTAACGCCTGATTCTATTAATTATGTAATCATAATATTATCAAACAGTTTTTGATCAAAAATGTAGTACACATAGCGAAAATACGTAATTATCCATAAGCAAAACATTTTATAACTTACAATAATTTATTTTTACACAGCTGCGTAGGCTGGGATACTGGAGAACAAAAAATATTTTTTTTAAATGTTAGGCATTTCAGGATTCGAATTCGCCCACTTCGACGTCCCACGCTAAATTTCCAATCACATTACGTGGGCAAGTGAAGCTTGTTACTTTTTGTGCGAAAACACGGATAAAACTAATTTTCCTGGATATGAGACCTATCTAGATAGATTTCGTCCCCGTAAACCTTTACGTTGTACACTATCGAAATCGTTTAAACCGTTTTCGAGAAAAAGATTACAAACAAAAATATATATTTATTGCTCGTGTAATATAGTTTCAGAACCGTGTAGTGGCGGTGTAAGAATATGCACTACCCCATATCATCCCGTGGGTGTCGTGAGAAGCGACAGAGGGAAACAAATCAAGAAATGGACAGTAGTGTCTACCTGAAACTGCGGTTGCCAACCCGTTTGCCAAGAGTGGCAACTGTAGCTAAATATCCCCCCTATGAGGTAATTTATGGTGGAGGCCTATGTTCGACAGTGGAGTTTAACAGGCTGTAAAGGTAATGGTAGAGGTAATATAGTTTATGATTAATGCCGTTTAATTTTCATATTAACTTTTAAGTGGAATGTTACAGAATAAGCATGATAGAAAATTTTATGTGGTCATCAAAATACGTCAAATGTTAGAGGTAATTCTGAATAATAGGGTGAGAAATTGTGGTAAGAGAATAGAGGGGCATGCAGGAAGATGTTGTGACCAGAATCAAGAAAGGAATACTTCGGAGATTTGGACGCAAAGAAAGCGTGAATGAGTAAAGAGTGACAAAGCAATTTTATGCCACAGAAGTGAGTGGCGAAGTTAGCGATATATTGAAGATTAGCTGTTCCCCGCGACTTCGCTAGTGTGTAATTTAAGATTTTAAATCGCGCGTATCGTACCAACAAATTTATTTTCAAGTTATATATCATTCAACTTCTACTATTGTATTATATGTATAAACAGTATATCTTTTCCAAATTTAAAACGATATTTAGATTTTTTTTTCACAAACGCCCATGAAATTATTCTTGATACAGCCAGACATGAGAAACCCTATCACACGCTCAAGTGGACAAGCAACTGTGCAGAAAATTTCTATACACTTTTGTAGTCTACCATTTCTATAATAAGAGCTGAGTATACCTAGTTTGTGTGTATTTGATAGGGTTATATAATGAAATTGCTTATAACGATTATTATTTACTACTAGCTGTTCCTAGTGACTTCATCCGCGTAGAATTTATATTACGATTGGATTTTATGGGTTTTAGCTTTTTGCGCTGAACCCTATGTTTTTTTTCTAAAATAAAAGTAGCTTTAATTAGTCCATAAAACATCAGCTATCTGCCAGTGAAAGTCCCGTCAAAATCGGTCCAGCCGTTTCAAGGAACAGCCGGAACAAAGAGACAGATAGACAAATAGACAGAGAGACAGACAAACATTTAGTAAAAAGCTGTTATTTTGTCATTACAAACAGGTACTTCAATTTTATTTATTTGTATAGATTTCAGTTAGAACAGTCTTTTGTTTTCTTCTTTTTTTTATAACCTTCCCTCACACTGGGGTTTTTCCTGCATCGTGGGGTCATTACACATCAGGGCAGTTTACATACGTAAATTTCACAAGGACAAACATCCAGGCCCGGCACAACTATTTGTAGGCCATACAAATACTTTTTCAATGCGAGATTTGAACCTGCAGCCCTAAACGCTGTAACTCATTGCTAAGCCACAGCGCCACGGAGCTGTCTCACTCTACTCAGAGTATTGTAGTCTTTAAAGTTATAATCAGACCTAAAGCAATAAAACTTCAAATCTAGTAAATTACCAACTTACTCGACTTTATGCGAACGAAGTCGCAGTAACGGCTGGCATAATGTCAAACAATTGTTTAATATTGTACAATATAGTCAATACAATATAGTAGGCACATATATTCAGTAAAACTTACAGCAGTACTGGAATAGGGAATTTAAACCATCGGCCTTTTAAGTTTCGTAATCCGTCGAAACACGTAAAAAATTTCGTCGCTTTTCTTTTTCAAACGATTTAAATAAAGGAAGAGGTTCTCAATTCGTCGGAATCTTTTTTTTTTTATGTATGTTCACCGACTACTCAAAGACGCCTGAACCGATTTGGAAAATTCTTTTTTAGTTTCAAAAGGTATACTGTAAGTAATAATAATACTACTAATTTTAAAAAAATGAACAAGAAATTATATTCATATTAAAGCCTTTTGTACAAATTTTTTAATGTACCACTTGTATGAAATATAATTAGAGCCTTGGTCCAGAGACTAAATATTCGCTATAAATTTCTAAGTCCACGAGAAACCCAAATTCAATCCCCGCGGCACAATGAAATTATTAAGTGTAATTTTCAGTGCCATCACATGCTCGGATGAGACAAAAAATACACCTGCTATCAAACAAATTATTTCAAAGTCACGTGAGTCCAACAAAACGTAGTATAGCATCGTCGCTGACTGACCTCTTACAAACACATAAACCTCTTACAAACGGAGGAGAGGCGTGTGAGCAGTTGTGGGCCGTATTTCACTTTAATAACCCACTTTTACGTGTTATTAGTAGTATAGTTGTAGCACGAATGGATCGGCTCGACCGGGGAATGACCAGGCTCTCACAGAATACCAGCGTAAAATAGCAGCTTAACACTGCTGTGTTTCGTATGGTAAGTGTAGAGAACCGAAGACCCTTTTAACTGGAAAAGAGATATTCCACCTTAGTCCTCACGGGTGACAACGCATCTGCATTTTGATTCTTTATTGAGTAGAGGTGTAGATGTCTATGGGTCACAGCATCGACTTACCATCAGGTGGACTGTGAGATTGTTGGTCACCCTATCCTATAAAAAAAAACTTACACTTCTATGTTCCGATCTGAAGAGTATAAAGAACTAGAATAATTACAAGCTGTGAGACATTTTATCTTCGTCCTCAGAAAAGTTACAGCCTATTTACGTCCCACTGCTGGGCACAGGTCTCCTCTCATTTCTGAGAAGGTCTTAGAGCAAGGAAATGTCCCCCGCGCTGCCCGAACGCGTGTTGGCGAACTTCACATGTCTTCGAAAAATTTTTTTCTTATTTAACTTAACTTAATTTTTTTCAGACCTGCAGAATTCCTCAAAACGTTTTGTTCTGTTGAGGACGTGGTAAAACGGCATTTTTACGACACTTAAGTAACAAACGAACTCTAAAGAAGCAACTCCGATCAAAGAAAGCTGTGTTGTTTGCCGCAGTGAACATCAGTGTGGTTTACATTAGGTTTTTAATCTGCTTTAAATTTTGTTTTAACGGTATATATACGTGGTTTTCCATGATGCAACTACATGTATTATAGTTCAAGTACGAATGAGTCGACTCGACCGGAAAAGAACCACGCTCTTACAGAATACCAGCGTAAAATGTTTCGTATGGTGAGTGTAGTGAACCGGAGACCGTTTTTACCGGAAAAAGAGGCATACCATCTTTGTCTTCAGGGGTGACAACTCATCTGGATTTTGATTCTTAATTGAGGATTCTTAATCGAATACGAAGATAGATATAGATGTCTATGAGTCATAGTATTCAATTACCATCAGGTGGACTGTGTTTGTTTGTCACCCTATAAAAAAATAATTTAGAATTAAAAATTTTGTACAACCGACTTCAATATAAATTATTAAGAATAACTCAAAAACTATAGGCCAGACTTTGATCAAGTTTATATGGAACCACATGAGAAGCATCAGCTTTCAAATGAAAAAGAATAATCGAAATCGGCTCACCCAGAAAAAAGTTATAAGGTAACACACAAAAAAACATACAGTTGAATTGAGTACAGTCTTCTTTTTGAAGACAGAATATCTGCGCTACGGTAACTCTGTTACTGTAGAATTATGTTTAATCGGTGTTCTTTATGTTGCTGCAATTCTACTTTTTTTTAAATATATCTTTATGTTTTTTTTTTCTTTTTTGTAAAAATAAAATTCAGCAATGAATATGTTCTTTCTTTCTTTAAATGAACTCAATGTAGCCCTACCCTAAACATCTAAAGCGGCAGGATTTTAATGGCATTTCGCGTAGTAGACTTTGGCGACACCCGAGGGACGAGTTGGCATGATGGATAGTCCTACGCTGCCACGATATGAGACATTTTCACTTAGTGATAAAAAGTAAGCAATAACATTTTCACTTAGTGAAAAGTGGATACGGGTAAAAGGGAGTTTTTGTATGTGGTGAATTATTTTGCTGTGTAATGCCGGTGTAAGAATATCCAGTAACCCATATCATACCGATTAAGGAGGAGATGGGCGGCAGCATCATCTAAGTAACAACTATAAAAAACAGCTACGGTTGCAATCCCGCCTGCCAAGTGTTGCTACTATGACGTATATCCTCCATGTAGCAGTATATGAGGAAGGCCTTTGATCATTAGTGACTTTTTAACAGGATGTAACGGTAATAGAACTACTAGATACCTCTCAATGTCACAGAGGTGTCTGCCAGACTCCTAACGACTAAAACCTAATGGTTCTTAGTTATGCGGTCTCGCAAAATTGGGTTTAAAAAAGTATTTAATACTGATTAATTAATTTAACTTGTTTCACAACTCCCGACGTTTCGAGCACCAATGGTTAAAGGGGTGGGAACCCTCGTAGACTTATATTCGATGTGTAGTGTTCACGTAAATACTCCTATATATAACATAGATTGATAGGGTTGGCTCAAATGCACAAGGATCTTACTACATCTTTTAAAACAATCATTTTACTATTTGATTTTCGACTTCTAATGACGGCATAAGATAGTCTACCACGTACATATACGTGATAGAGCTGTGTACACTTGGTAGTGCTATGTTGCAGCTATATTATGGTTGTAGCATGAATGGCTCTGCTCGACCGAGAAAAGACCAGGCTCTCACAGAATACCGGCGTGAAACAGCAGCTAAATGCTGCTGTATTTCGTATGGTGACTGTAGAGAACCGGAGATCCTTTTTACTGGAAAAGAGGCATTTTGATTTTTAATCTTTTACGTGGTAGAGCCATGCTGCAGCTATATTATGGTTGTAGCACGAATGAGTCGGCTCGACCGGGAAAGGACCACGCTCTCACAGAAAACCAGCGTAAAATAGCAGCTTGACGCTGCTGTGTTTCGTATGGTGAGTGTAGAGACCCGGAGATCTTTTTACTGGCAAAGAGGCATTCCATCTTAGTCCTCACGGGTGACAACGCATCTGCATCTTGAGTCTTTATTGAGGATAGATGTAGATGTCTATGGGTCACAGTAACCACTTACCATCAGGTAGACTGTGTGCTCGTTTGTCACCCGATTCTATAAAAAAAATCGAGGATAAATGTAGATGTCTATGAGTCACTGCATTCACTTACCATCAGGTGGACTGTATGCTAGTTTTATTATTGTATCGTAATATTGATTGATTTGCATTGCACCTTACTTACATAAAACTTTTCTGGCGACGACTGACGAGCTAATGGTTGTCATATAATAAACTTTGTAACTTACATAGTGTATGGCAATTTAAACCTAAAATAATCGGTAAATAAGGTAAATTTTTGACTGTGTGTCTCTAGTCGTAATAACAATATAATAAACTGTTAGTGTTAGTGATGGAGATCCACACATTGGATCTGCATCACTGATTAACTAACATACATTAACTAACCTTTAAAATAATATTTCATGTTTTGCACTCACTGCGCTTTCATCTATCCTTAATTAAGAATCAAAATGCAGGAATCATCACCCCTGAGGACTAAGATAGAATGAGTCGCTATATTAGTTAAGTTCAGTCAGGGTTCCCGTTATCGTCATTCACCATATGAAACAGCAGTATTATGTACAAAGACCTCTAGCTATACTGCTGAACCCCATATTCTATAAAAATGTACACAGAGTTTTGACGTCACAATGTCAGTCCCCTCGTGATATAAAATAAGATAATTAACACGATAAATCCATAAAAACTGGTTTCATTCATAAAAGTATGTTTGCCGATGATCACATTAATAATATTATAATTATAATATAAGAGGCATGGATCATATTTTTATCATATATAATAAGCCCGTGAATTTATCCTCAGACGCCGGAAAACCTTTTCAGTTTAATATATTGGAATCGAAATATTCCGAACAGTCGATTCCCTTGTGAATCCCGGAGCTTTTCACGTTAAAGCTCGGTGAATAAATGTCAAATCGTACGTAAAATCTTACTGGCTATATTTTTCACAAAAAAATGAAAGATTCCTCGAGGAAATATATTGAAAATTTTACTTCTTTGGCACAGAGATTTATTTTTAAGTGACAGTAGCTTCAACGTCGTAGATTCGAATCGGTCATTGATCTGATTTCACCCGACTTCATAAAAAGAGAAAGTTCTCAATTTGTCAGAATATTTTTTATGTTTGTTCCGCAATAATTCCTTACCACGTTGTTCGATTTCAATGATCTCTTTCTAATTAGAGAAGGGGTACCTCAGGGATGGTCCTATAAATATTATTATATACATTTGGTCAAGATCATACTCGTATAATTCGATTCATGAGAAAATTATCAATTTTCTGTCCACCAGATGTCGCTAGTATGTCGCCAGATGACACAGAGGTAAAGTTTTTTGTTACACAATGTAAATCAATTGAGAAGTTGGTTTTTAATAAAAGTTTATCAGTTTCTAAAGTATTAAATTAATACGCAAAACAAATTGTCAGTGGTTTGCTCTTTAATTTTTTTGCAAATTTTTAACTTTTTTACTTACTACTTAATTTTTTTACTTTTATGAATATCTCTGGTTTGGTTTATTTATTTTTAATCTTATTAATATAAAATATAGCTAATAGTGCAGAAAGAAACAATTACTTTTACATTTTCCGAACAAATTAACTTCCTCTCTATGAAATCTGTTAAATATTATACCTCACTTTCTAGTGGCGCCGCCCTGGTGACAGAAAATGTCGTGAATGCCCTCATTTGCAATGGCTTCGGTTTCGATGATTATATTCCTTCGGGTATATATTATTTATTTGGGGCTATAGGTTACAAGATGAAGGTGTGAAAGAGAAGTTCAAATGTAGATTGGCAGAAAATATAAGTGGTATAGCTGATTTGTGTATGAATGATTTAGACTTGGAGACTGTGTGGTATAATGCCAAGAAAGGTTTGGTGGATGCAGCTACCGAAGTATGTGGTGTAAGTAAGAGAACGAATAAAAGGTAAAATAACACGTTATAGTGGGAGGATGAGGTACGGATGGAAGTTGAACCAAAGAAGAAAGCATGGCTAGATATACTAGAAACCAAGGCTAGTAATTCTAGCGGTATGAATGATGATATTGAAAGGAAAAAGGCAGTCTTTAGACATCTAAATAAGAGAGTAAAAGAAGTATTTGAAAGGAAAAATCAAGAAAAAACGAATAAGAATGATAGAAGAATGTCGGATAACTTCCAGGCAAACATTAAAATGTTCTGGAAACTCGTAAGAACTGCCAGGGGACATTCAAAACAGCCTAGAATGAATGCTATACGAGACCAGAATGGCTGTATTCTGAATGACGAAGTTTTGAGTTTAAGGAGATGGAGGAATACTTTGAAAGCGTGTTTATGAGTGATGAGACTTTTGAATTAAATGAAATAGAAATTCCGAAAGAAGAGGAAATAGTGACAAAAGTATAGATGAAATAATGAAAGCAATGAAAAGTATGAAAGCAGGTAAGGCAGCCGGATATGATAGAGTATCTCTCGAATTGCTAAGGGCTGGAGAACGAGTAGTGGCACACCTGCTGTACACCTTGTTTAATTTATGTTGGGAACTTAAGCGGGTACCGGTAGACTGGTGCAAAGCGGTAATAGTCCCAATATATAAAGGATTCAGCCTTCTTAGCATTATGGGAAAACTGTATGCGAAGGTACGAATTGAAAGAGTTATGAAAGAAACTGATGGAAAAATTTGGGATGTGCAAGCGGGATTTAGAAAGGGAATGGGATGTACAGATCAGGTCTTTTCCATGCGCATGATCGTGGAGAAATTTTTGGCCAAAAACTAAAAAGTTTTTGTGCGTTCGTGGACTTGGAGAAGGCTTATGACAGAGTGGACAGGGATGTGTTATGGCAAACACTGAATTCATTTGGGTTGAGCGGTGGGTTGGTACAGGCGTTGAAGTCTCTGTATAGGGACTCTAGTGATTGTTTCAGGATCATTGGAGCCTACTCGGACTGGTTTGGCATCCATAAAGGTGTCAAACAGGGCTGTGTGGCTTCCCCGTGGCTGTTCAACCTATTTATGGACAGTTGTTTGGAAATTTTGAAAGAATGGGTGAGTTAACCGTCAAATGCCTTTTGTACGCCGATGATCAAGTCATACTTGCGTCGTCGGCGGCTGAGTTGCGAATGATGGTTACATTAATGAACAGGACATTTAAAGAAAAGGGAATGAAAGTGAACGCAAGTAAGACGAAAGTTATGGTTTTTGAAAGAGAAGAAAGTAAAACGATATGTGAAATAAGAGTAGAAGGGGAGTTTGTTCGAGCAAGTAGATGAGTTTGTGTATTTGTGTATTTAGCAGGGATGGTAGACATGATAAGGATATAGAACGATGAATAAATGCAGGAAATAGAGTGAATGGGGCCCTACACCCTATTGTGCGAAGTCAGAATGTGTCCAAAATGGCACGTATGGCAATTTACAATGCTGTGTTAGTCCCTACTTTAATGTATGGTAGTGAAAGTTGGGTGTGGCAGAAGAAGTACGAGAGTAGAATAAGTGCTGTAGAAATGCGGTCATAAAGGAGTATGTTAGGAATCAATCTAAATGACAGAGTGAGAAATTGTGTGATAAGAGAAGAGTGTGGTTTGCAAGATGACGTTGTAACCAGGATTAAGAAAGGAATGCTTCGGTAGTTTGGTCATGTAGAAAGAATGAATGAGGAAAGAGTGACAAAGCAAATTTAAGTTGCAGAGGTGAATGGCAGAGTCAGTAAGGGACGCCCTAGGCGAAAGTTTATCGACCAAATTGGCGATATATTGAAAATGGGCCAAATCAAGAGTACCTTTAACCGACAAGCGTGTATGCGTAGATATATGGA
This sequence comes from Parnassius mnemosyne, assembly GCA_963668995.1. Taxonomy (NCBI): domain Eukaryota; kingdom Metazoa; phylum Arthropoda; class Insecta; order Lepidoptera; family Papilionidae; genus Parnassius; species Parnassius mnemosyne. The sequence goes on from CAVLGL010000057.1 coordinate 5,848,946, forward strand.
TGTGGAGGAAGCGAGAGAGGTGTGTCAGGATCGTGCCAAATGGAAGTCCATAGTCTCTGCCTACCCCTCTGGGTGACAGGCGTGAGTGTTTTATGTTTTTATGTTATTCCTTTGAATTTTTTAAAGTTTAGTTTTTACTTAATTTTTTTTTAAATCTTGTTTCTTTATTTATCCATTTCGTTTATACCCAACGTAAAATACTGACGACTGGCTGAAGACTGGAGGATAGACGATAATTAGGGCACGACTTTCATTGCAACCAGGGCGGCACTACTTAGGTATGATATGATTTTTTTAAGCAGAGGGGGTAAATGAGCATGTGGCTCACCTGATAGAAAATGTCGACCACCGCCCATGAACAACTTGCGGGTCCATTGTCGGCCGTATAAAAAGGAGTAAGCTAAGTAATATTTAACAGATTTCAAAGCGGGGGAAGTTAATTTGTTAGAGAAGTGTAGAGAATAATGTTTCTTTTGTGAAATATCAGTTGTAGATTTAATAAATGAGATTAGAAACGAATAAAACAAATTTAAACTTAAATATTATATAAACCAAAATTACAAAAAACCAAAACGGATATTCTTAAAACCAAAAAAAAATAAAAATATAAGAATACAGCTCTGAGGCAATGTTTATTATAATATACATCACTAGAAACCAAGAAAAATTATAACTGAATCGTTTTTCAATGATGACTGTGTGACTATTTGCGAACAAGCAAGATCGCCTTAGTCCCAACTAGCGACATCTGGTGAGCGTAAGGTTATTAATAGCAATAATTTAGCATTTTATTGTCCCCTTTTATGACATATTTTATTTGATTTACTCGGTCTTGGATTCTGCTAATCGCACTCGAGTCACACACAACATTAATTTTTTTATAAGCAACAGAATCACTCCATTTTGTTGCGTGGTTGCTGAAAGAGACTACTATAGTAATTGACAGAAACATTCCAACAGATTGTGGTATAATATATATTTCTGGGTAGCAACCTCAAAGGTGCAAGACGTCTGATACTGCGAACTTCAATTCGTTTGTGAAATGGGATGATTGAGGCAAATCCTTGCTACAACGCGAGAGGCCGATGTACAGCTGTAATGTGGAAAGCTGTTGAATGGAAAAGGAGACGCGTTTCTCAGTTCAAGACTTTAATTATACACTACACAGCTGTGACCGCAATGCAAATACTAAAATGTATTCATATATTCAGATATACTAAATGTGGTAAATTTTCAAATTTTATACAAACGACTGCAATCTTACCAATTTATTGTTGATTTTTTTAAAACACTACAACCGATTTCGATAAAATTCAAATGGGACCATCTCGAAAGTATATATAGCATTTGAAACAAAAAAAAATTTCCAAATTGGTTCAGACGTCTTTGAGTAATCGGTGAACAACACATAGATTCCGACGAATTGAGAAACTGCTCCTTTTTTGAAGTCGTTTGAAAATATATCTAGTAAATATTATTGCGGTTAAAATATGGATTCTTTCACTGTAGTATTAGTAATAATAATAATCATCATCATCACCATTACAGCCCTGCTACAAGTCCACTGCTAAACATAGGCCTCCCCCAAAGAATGCCACAAATCACGGTCCTGATCCACCTGCATCCATTGAATTCCTGCATGTCTTACCAGGTGGTTACTCCATCTAGTGGAAGGACGCCCCACACTTCGCCCGCCGATACGAGGCTGCCACTCGAGAACGTTTTTTCGGTTGTCGGTTCTTCGAGCTACATGGCCGGCCCATTGCCACTTGAGCTTACTAATCCGTTGGACTATGTCGATCACTCTTGTTCTACTGCGGATATCCTCACTTCTAAGCTTATCACGCAGAGAAAACCCAAGCATAGCCCTCTCCATTAGCAACCTTGAGCTCCCTCATACGGCCAGCAGTGAAGGACCACGTCTCAGATCCATAAGTCATCACTGGCAACACGCACTGGTTGTACAATCTCGTTTTATAGTTGTGAGGTATACCTGACGAGAAGATGGGTCGTAATTTCCCGAACGCTGCTCAGGCGAGTTGAATCCGTCGAATATCCTCTAGGTCGAAGTCAGTAATATATAAATAAAACTTTATTGTATACCATACACAAACATTACAAAAGTAATGGAATTATACGTCTTAATAAGATGTACAATGGGCGACTTATCGCTTAAAGTGATCTCTTCTAGGCAACCTTTGAATGGGCAGTAACTTAAAACACAAGTAATAAAAGTCATCATTATCATCATTACAGCCCTTCACAAGTCCACTGCTGAACATAGGCCTCCCCCAAAGAATGCCACAAAACACGGTCCTGAGCCACCTGCATCCATCGACTTCCTGCATGTCTTACCAGGTCGTCACTCCATCTCGTGGGGGGACACTTCGCCTACCGGTACGAGGCTGCCACTCGAGAACCTTTCTTCCCCATCGGTTGTCGGTTCTACGAGCTATATGGCCGGCCCACTGCCACTTCAGCTTACTAATCCGTTGGGCTATGTCGGTCACTCCGGTTCTACTGCGGATATCCTCATTCCTAAGTTTATCACGCAGAGAAACTCCGAGCATAGCCCTCTCCATAGCTCGCTGAGCGACCTTGAGCTTCCTCATAAGGCCAGCAGTGAAGGACCACGTCTCAGTTCCGTAAGTCATCACTGGCAACACGCACTGGTTGTACAATTTCGTTTTAAGGTTTTGAGGTATGTCTGACGAGAAGATGTGTCGTAGCTTCCCGAACGCTGCCCAGCCGAGTTGAATCCGTCGATTGACCTCTCGGTCGAAGTTGGACTTACCCAGTCGGACTATTTGTCCCAGGTAAACATACTCGTCAACAACTTCGAGCTTAGTGCTCCCAACAACTACCGGCATAGGTGTGACATGGACATTAAACATGATCTTTGTTTTGTCCATGTTCATCTTAAGACCTATCCGTTGGGAAACACTATTGAGGTCATTGAGCATAGTGCTTAGGTCCTCCAGCGATTCTGCCATAAGGACTATATCGTCGGCAAATCGAAGGTGAGTGATGTACTCGCCATTGATGTTGATACCGTATCCTTTCCAGTCCAGAAGCTTGAAAACGTCTTCCAATGCAGCGGTGAAGAGTTTCACCGCTGCATTGGAATAAAGTAATAAAAGTAATATAAAATAATTCACAATCATAATTCAATAAATATACTATATACTACTAATATATATATTTAAATATAATACATATAATAAAAACATATAATTTATTTACACTGTATGAAATTTGAGAATTATATAAACGTTAAATGAACGTAGGTTGGCAACTTAAATCTTTTCGACCCATCATAACCCGAGGCTATTTTAAGAGATAAGACCTTTACTAAGCTACAAACTCTTGCCTTAAAGACACCCACGTGGCATTACCGACGCTCGAAATTTATTCTACCTCTGCTGAACGCTTATATAACGAAAGACCTACTACTATAACGCTGCGCAATGCAAAAATAATTTTATATATAGTACACGCTAATTGAGAATACATACTTAAAGAAGTCCTGAGTAATGGCGGGTAAGAATACCCACAACCCCATATCTTCCCGTGGATATCATAAGAAGCGACAGAAGGAAACTGAGACAGAAGATAGGCAGCAGCTTATCTATATCTTTATCTTTCTAATAAAAGTAAATTACGATTTAAAAAAATGTGGTTGCCAACCCACTCGCCATTCGTAGCCACTATGACAATGTACCCTCCATGACGAGAGTTACAAAAATATGGCGCCCAGTCCCCGGCGGCCTCGCTATTCGTGGCTACAGTGACGACCACGGTAACAGCGTGGCAGGAGGTGTTAAGAATATCCGGCGGAGATTCGGTTGCCACCTAAGACGACTCAACCTGGCAACATTCAACGCACGCTCCCCGAGGACTGAAGAGAAGATTCTGGAGCTGGAAGAAGAGATAGACAAGTTGCACTGGGACATTATAGGATACCTCGAATCCGACAACTTGTTCTATCACCGGGAGGGCGACCATCTGTCCGAAAGAGATGTCGGATTTATCGTCCACAATTCTCTCGTTAACAACGTTGTAAAGATTGGGAGTGTGTCGACGAGGGTTGCGTACCTTATACTCAGAATCACCAAACGGTATTCGCTGAAGATTATACAGGTTTACGCACCAACCACGGCACATCCCGATGAGGAGGTGCAAAAAATGTATAACGGTATTAATGGGAGACTTCAACGCAAAACTAGGCACAATAGAGAACGGTGTGCTGAAGGTATGGATATTTGGAATAGAGCAACGGAACCCAAGAGGACAGCCGACTTCATGGAGAGAGAGGGACTCTTTATGATGAACTCTTCCTTCCAAAAGCGGCCCCACAGGAAGTGGACCTGTTCGAGGCCCGACGGTTCGAAAACAAATTAGATTGACTTCATTATAATGACGAGACGGGTGAAAACTGTTAGCGATAACTGAATGGTTAGAGGCACACTGAACCTAAACGTTACGTTGGAGAGGCCTTGTCTAATGAAGTCAACTTATGTCCCCCTCATACTCCAATCCAGAGTCCCGAAACCCTTCAGCTCTAATTACAAAACCGTTTTCAGTGCCTAGAAGATTACAATGCAGTGGATGATATGAATGACAAGCTCATGGAAACTGTCCATGCGGTCGGAGCTAGGTACTGCAAGACCGGCCGTAGACGAACACAAAAACTTTCCGATCACACTCTTAATCTCTCGGGAAATGACAAATAGACAGCATAAGGCGACTGAACAGACATTTCTGCAAATGCATGCGGCGGGACTTACGCAATTTTAATACTGCTCGTAGTGTAGGAGTGATCGAGTGGAACCAGGGCCCCAAAGATTTTTCCAGAGATATGTCTGCTAGAAAGAGTCAATTGTTGAAACTAAAGACCGAATGTGGCAGTATCGTTTCCGGGACACCTGAGATTTTGAGTGAGATTGAGAGGTTCTCTAGGCAGCTGTACGCGTCATCATTGGAGGCACACGGAAGTGTAAGTAACGATCAAAGAGCAAGTCTAAAAGACATTATATCCCGGACGTCAGTCTAAGCGAGATTAGAATGGCTCTCCAGCACCTTAAAACGGCAAGTCCCCGGCCGACGGTAGAATAACAGTTCAGAAGCTTTTTAATTGCATGCTCCATGGTGGAACTACTCCGGGGGCGTGCGGTAAGTGCGGTGGTCTTGTACTTCAATAAAGATTTTGACTGGTTTGTCTACGTACTGTTTTCGAGAGTCATTACGAATCGTGTCGCACGCAGACTTGACAACTTCCAGCCTCCCGAACAAGCCGGTTTCCGAAAAGGCTTTAGCACCAGAGACCATACATACCCTTTGGCAAATTGTACAGAAGACCGGAGAGTACAATTTGCCACTTTGTCTTGCGTACGTGAACTATGAGAAAGCCTTTGATTCCGTCAAAATTTGGGCGGTGCTACAGTCTCTATCAGCGGTGCCAAGTTGACTGCCGGTATATCGAAGTGCTGAAATGTTTGTACAGTGGGCCACGATGGCTATCGGAGTACAGAACCAGAGTACGAAACCTATCCAACTGCAGATATGGGTAAGACAGTTTGATGTTATATCCCCGAAACTCTTCACCGCTGCATTGGAAGACGTTTTCAAGCTACTTAACTGAAAGGATACGGTATTAACTTCAATTGCGTGTACATCACTCACCTTCGATTTGCTGACAATATATTCCTTATGGCAGAATCACTGGAGGACCTAAGTACTATGCTCAATTACCTCCATAGCGTCTCATTGTTGCAGGCGATGTGCCGGCATGAAATACTGTCCCGCTCTGATGAGCACGCCAAGTTTTTCAGAAGCCAATTTCGTCTTCTCTTCCAAGTGACCATGAAACTACACGTCACTCGATATGTCGACGCCGAGGATTCCGATACAGGCTAAGGCAATAAGGAGAGAGCCTTGCAACTGAGGAGATACGACAAAGGTTCGTTTTAGCGGTAAACACGCAAACTTGTGTCTTCTGGGAATTAAACTGGGCTAGATTTAGTCGTCCCCAATCCGAGGCTTTATTCAGCAAAGACTCGACTTCAGACACAAGTTTGTACCAGTACTCGGCGACGTTTTTTCGAGAAATATTGGCATACTCAGGGGCGTCGAGAGTAATTCCTGATTGGAATACTTAGTGGCATCCCTTGGGAGATTTGGATATTCAGTTATAGTATGAAGTGTAGTAATGATGATGATGAATTCTTTTACACTTACCCGTATATTAATAATGAGTGCCGAATTAAATATCGTAGTAATTATGCTGCCGCCACAGAAAGGTCCTTTATAATAATTATGAGGGTGACAATAGCTCTAGCACTTTTAGCAATATTTTTATAGCGTTTCCTAAATCTATGTGATTAAAGGACCTAACAACTCTGTGCAGATTGGCAGACTCACCATGTTATTACAAAACGAGGTTCATTAATAATCTCGAGTTCAAAGTATAGGTTCAGAAGTGTTCTCACACAAGAAGTTTTAATATAATGAAGATTTAAACACAAACCTAACAGAAACACATATCATGTACATAACATGAATATCACAGTCAAAGTTAAAGATTATTTAAAACTATTATAAACGTCATAATCTACTTCCGTTTCTAAATATAATCCGTAAGACTCGTGAACAAAACCACTATCGCATGAACTCGCAAACTTACTTGAACTATTAATTGGAACGTGGTCAGCGTTATTCCGTTGTCCCTAAACAAGTCGGCACGAATATAACTACGTTTCATTTGTAACAAAACTCAATGAAACTCCTCTGAACGCTACGACTAAGCGAATGTGAAACTTTATTGTAATTTAATAAGAAAACACTTTTGTGCACTCCTGTATTCGCTGTGTTTGATACGACTACCGTATTGTATAATTTGGGTACTAAATTAGCACTAGAACTGCATCTTGTGTTGTGAACAAAATTTCGACGGGCGCAGGGGCTTACAAATGAGTTACGGCGCTGACGGCCACGAGTTCGAATACCGCACGGAACAGATATTTGTATGACCTACAAACAATTGTTCCTGTTCTGGATATTTGTTCTTGTGCAATTTATGTATGTTAATGGTACCCAAAATATAGGACAAAATCTAAGTCCTAGTGTGAGGTTAACGTTTTTCTAAACAAAAAAATCGCTCTTTGCGTATTAAGGTTGTCTGTCTCGTTCTGAATTCTCTGAATCTCTGAAAAATCTGGATATGAATTCGCTTTGAGAGCGATGAGACTGCCTGTTGCGCCATTTTACATATTATTGAACATTGTTTTTTTTTTTGTAACGTATATTGGTGTATAATATTATATACTGATTGAATGTTCAAAGTTGCTATTAACAATTTTAATGGTGACTGCAATCGCACCCGGATTACTCGCGAACTATGAAATTTACGCCTAACGATTGCATTAAAGAAAACCCGACAAGTGTGAGTAGGATTTGTACCTGGTAGAGCTATGCTGCAGCTATATTAGTAGTATAGCTGTAGCATTAAGAATAGGTTGGCTCGACAGGGGAAGCACCACGCTCTTACTGAATATCAGCGTAAAATAGCAGCTTAACGCCGCTGTGTTTCGTATGGTGAGTGCAGAGAACCGGAGACCCTTTTTACTGGAAACGAGGCATTCCATTTTAGTTCTCACGGGTGACAACGCACCTGCATTTTGATTCGTAATCGAGGATAGATGACTATGGGCCTATGATAACATAGGCCTATCCCAAGGAATGCCACTAAGCACGATCCAGAGCCATCTGCATACATTGACTTCCTGCATATCTTATCTGATCATCACTCCATCTAGTGGGAGGCCGCCATACACTTCGGTTACCGGAACAAGGTTGCCACTCGAGAACCTTTCTTTCACATCGGCCGGCCCATTGCCGCTTGAGCTTCCTGATCCCTAATTCATATATTCAGATAAGCTCATTTCTAATTCTATCATGCAGAGAAACATATAAATTATTTGTAATATGATTTAATAAAGGGACCTTGACTTGATCCTTATTAATATTTGGGAATGATCTAGATGTAGGCTCTCATAGTCTCTTAACACTTCCACTGTTTTACTACCCTATAGGTTTTGTTGAGCGAGTTTTCCAGTCTCAAAATATGTGACATAAGCAACACCCTAATAAGCTCCGTTTTGTTTTCCTTTTGAGGTGCGGAAACTTAAAAGAAGCAGACTTATGTAAAAAAGTAATTGTCTTAAATCTTTCTATTGAAAATCATAGATATATATATATATATATATAGACATATAAAATATAAACAGTTATATTTATAATAATGTTATCCAAGGCTGAAAAATGTGCATTTAAATAATGACCACAAACTCGGTACTTTCTTTAGTTTTGGTCAAGTCTAGATTGTTGATGTAGAAACGGTCACTGAACTCCCAGTTCAAGTAACTGTTGATTGAAGATTTAAACTTGAGTATAAAATCACTCTATAGGCTCTTTGGCTTTTAATACATATCTTATGTAAGAGAGCGCTCTTGCCTTTGAGCTTCATTATTAAAAAAAACGACGATTTCTATCCAATTAATTAGTTTATATGATAAAAAAAATCAAGCCTAAATCACAGTCATAATTCCAAGGTCTTCAAAAAGATCTTAACAATATCATATAAACTGTTATTATCCTACTGTTTGTTTCTAAAAAATACACAAGTGGTAAAATTATTTTTTTTTACAACCGACTTCAATTTAAATTATTAAGGATAACTCAAAAACTACTGCTCAGACCTTGATCAAATTTAAATGAGATCATATCAGAAGCACCAGCTTTTAAATAAAAAATGAATCATCGAAATCGGTTCACAGAGAAAAAGTTATGAGGTAACACACAAAAAAAACATACAGTCGAATTGAGTACCTCCTCCTTTTTGAAGTCGGTTGAAAATAAACAGGTATAATATGAGGTACAAAATAGTTATTTTTCATTTAGTAAAACTACCATTCTTTGGTAGCTTTGGTTGTAGCGTTTCTCATCTGCCTGCCGTCCACATGGGCCTTAGTAGAGAGGTGATTTTATTTTAAGAATTTTTTTTATTATTTTAACCGTGGTAGTTCAGGGGCTAGGTTTAAGTAAATTTTCACAATACGCAAGCAGCCCGGGTTTGATCCCCGCCGGCATCAATGAAATTGTTAATTGCAATTTTTAACGCTGATGATCTGTTAAAAATCTTGGCTTACATATAGACCATACCTTGAGCTGGGGAGTTCAAGTTGATGAAATAAGCCGTAAAGTTACTGCCACCTTACGATCTCTTTGCCGTCTCAAAAACTTTCTGCCTTTTAAAACTAAACTTCTACTTGTCCAGACTTTGATATTACCCATTATTGATTATGCGGATGTGTGTTACCCAGATCTATCTCAATATCTTCTCGATAAGTTGGAGCGCCTTCTCAACAATTGCATTAGGTTCATTTTCGGCTTACGTAAGTATGACCATGTTTCTCAGTACCGTTCTAAGCTTAAATGGCTTTCTATTCGTCAAAGGCGTAGCTCCCGAATTTTACAAGTACTATATTCAATTTTAAATCACCCAAATTCTCCTTCTTATCTTAAGGGTAACTTTCAGTACCAATATTCTACTCATAATAGAGTTCCCCGTTCCCAAAATAGTCTTAAAATTCGTATTCCACCACATAAGAGTGGTTTCTTTAATTCCTCTTTTACTGTGCAGTCCATACTGCTCTGGAATGCCTTGCCTGTTCATATAAAAAAAAACCAGTAACAAACAATATTTTAAAAGACTTGTTCGAGAATTCTTTAACAAGAATAATACCACCTGATTTATCCGATTTTTGTTTTTCTCACTCTTTCGCTTTGTAATTGATATTTTGTATAATATGTATTTTAATATGCATCATGTTATTTTATTTTTGTGTTATATTATTTTATATTTATTTAGAGATTTTGTATATATATGTATATTATATCCGTTTATATATTTTGTTTATATACATAAGTATATTATATCCGTTTATATTTTGTATATATAAGTATATTTTATCCGTTTATACATTTACTATTAATTTTTTTTCTGTTTATTACTAAGTAGATAATATTAAGTTTGTATAGTTTAAAAATATTTTATCTATTTGCTTTTTGTTATAAGATATAATGTTTTTACTTATTTATTAATTAATGAGTGGTGTTGCACCTACCACAGCTTCTCAAATCATCCAGGGTTGACTGGTAGAGAATGCCACAAGGCATTAAGTCCGCCCTTTATATCCCTTATTATAAGGTAGATGTAAAAAAGAATAAATAAATAAATAAATAAAAAAATGAACTTGCTCGGCGGTGAAGGAAATCATCATAAGGAAACCTAGATCTCTGAGGAGTTAAAAAATATTGCTAAGACATATGAAGTTCTCCAACACGCATTGGGGCAGTGCGGCGAACATTTCCTTGCCCTAAAACTCATCTAGTTAACATTACATAATTTTCATATTTCAATATTGTTAAACATTTTCTTATAGGATAAGGGTGACACACGAGCACACAGTCCACCTGATGGTAACTGGTTGCTGTGGCCCATAGACATCTACATCTATCTACGATTACGATTCAAAATGCAGATGCGTTGTCACCCGTGAGAACTAAGATGGAATGCCTCGTTTCCAGTAAAAAGGGTCTCCGGTTCTCTACACTCACCATACGAAACAGCAGCGTTAAGCTGCTATTTTACGCTGGTATTCTGTGAGAGCGTGGTCCTTCCCCGGTCGAGCCGACCCATTCATGTTACAACCATAATATAGCTGCAGCATGGCTCCACCACGTTAAAAATGATCATGAATAATGATTAATCAAAACTGATAAAGAAATCTGGAGGAAATTAAAGAAAAAGAGTTTCGTTCATAAAATCAATATATTCCTCTTACTATTCTAATTATAATTATAATATTGTAACCGACTGAATAATTACCTTGTCGATCTAGTAGTAGAAAACGCGATTGCTGATCATGAGATCCTCGATTCGAATCCCCAGTCGAGCCAAAATTAGTTATTAGGTTTTCTGTCAAGAAATTCTCAGTAGTAGACGTAGTTGACCGGAGTTAGGAAGTAGGAGGTGTCTCACCCCCGTGCCTCGGAAAGCACGTAAAGCCGTTGGTCCTGCGCCTGATCTCTCTCCGGTCGTGTCAAATTACCGTCCCATCGGACTATGAGTGTTAGGGAACAGAGAGTGCACCTGTGCTTGCGCATACACTTGGACACTATAATCCTGTCCCGCGCAGATGGCTGATCTCCGTTGAGACTGGGCACCGTGACCGAAATTCGGTCTGGCGGACATTATTATTGTAACCGATTCGATATCTTCTACGCAGTTAACAATGTTTTTAGAAAAACAATAATACTAAAATAAATTCAGTGTGTATACAAGCGGTGAACGCGTCAATGCTATTATGTTGACATATCTTAATCTTTGGACTAGCCACTAACATCCATTGATGAAATATACAAAGTGTCTTTAAAGAATAATTATGACAAAAGAGCACACAGTCCACCTGATGGTAAGTGGTTGTTGCGACCCATAGACATCTACATCTATCATCGTTTGCGAATTAAAATGCAGATGCGTTGTCAGCCGTGAGGACTAAGATAGAATGCCTCTTTTCCAGTAAAATGGATCTCCGGTTCTCTACACTCAGCATACGAAACACAGCAGCATTAAGCTGCTGTTTTACGCTGGTGAGAGCGTGGTCCTTTCCCGGTCGGGCCGACTGATTCTTTCTACAACTATACTATTAATATAGCTGCAGCATGGCTCTACCACATTGTTTTGTTTGTTTTCTTTTTAAAATAAAATGTTTACCAGGATTTTCTCCATGTTGGCAGTTTCCATACATAAATTGGACAAACAACCAGAACCCCAACAAGTAAACAATACGAATACTTGTTCCGTGCGTGATTGTATCGCAGATTGGCTGGCAGCCCTCGGCGAAGCAACTCAATGCTAAGCCTAAACGATAGGATAGGAGACTTTGTTTTATTATTTAGTGTTTGCAGACTGTATTGACATCCCAGTTCTCAAGTAACAATGCACCTAAAGCTCGTTATATAGCTTAAATTACAGAATGTAAAGGTTTTCATAGTAACAGAGAGAATTTGTATATTTGCTTACATTCTCTGCCGACTTCCAAAAAGGAGACGGTACTCAATTCGACTGTATGTTTTTTTTTTGTGTGTTACCTCATAACTTTGTACTGGTTGAACAGATTTCGATGGTTCTTTTTTTGTATGAAAGCTGATACTTCTCGTGTGGTCCCATATGAATTTGATCAAGGTCAGGCCAATAGTTTTTGAGTAATTCTTAATAATTTATATTGATGTCGGCTGTAAAAAAAAAATTATTTTAAATTATGTTGTAATAGGTATACATTACCACATGAATGAATAACTGCTTCTTTAGAGTCTAGTAACTGGTATCACTAACTTGTGTTTGTTCCTGGTATTGACACAATGAATATTACTTTTTTTTACCCCCGACGCCAAAACAGGGGTGTTATAAGTTTGACAGCTATGTATGTCTGTCTATCTGTCTGTGTGCCTGTTTGTGGCGCCGTAGCTCTTAAACGGGTGAACCGATTTGAGTGCAGTTTTTTTTTTAAATTTAAAAGCAGGTTTTCTGAAGGTGGTTCTTAGACATGTTTTATCAAAATTGGTTCAGCCGTTTCAAGGTCATCAGCTGTTTTGTTAGCTGCGGTAGGGTTCTTTTCGGAGGTTTTTAACATTTTCTATTTAAGTTATATCAAATCTACTTTTCTTTATTAAACATAAATTAAATTTTCGTAAATATACTGAGAAGTCAGTCAATTTATTTAATTGATTAAATTATCATCTGAGTATCTCATTGGGTTTTAAGTTATAAATAGCTCTGATCGCCCTCATCTGCAAAACAAACAGCTCTAATTCATACAGACATTATGGTATGAATTTAACGGAAATACACCATAGACTTAGAATATACTGGCGTAAGTCAGACCCGTCTAACTACAGGCCTCCCACCATCACCTCCTTGTTCTCCAAAATAATGAAATCCATTATAAGCTGCGAGCTCATGCAGTACCTTGAGGATCACCAGCTGTTTAGTGACCGCCAGTAAGGTTTCCGTCGGGGTCGATCAGCTGGTGATCTTCTGGTCTACCTGACTCATAGAAGGGTGGAGGCAGTAGAGTCCAAGGGGCAGGCATTGGCCGTTAGTTTGAACATTGCGATGGCCTTCGATCGGGTTTGGCACAAAGCACTTCTTTCGAAGCTCCTTTCCTATGGACTTCCCGAGAAATTGTGCAATTGGATCACCAGCTTCCTTGCAGATCGGAACATCAAGGTCGTTGTAGACGGTGCATGTTCTGACTACAAGCCTATTCACGCTGGTATTCCAAAAGGCTGCGTGCTTATCACCAACGCTGTTACTTTTGCATATTAGTTATGTTGCGAACCGGTAATATTCATTGCTATGCGGATGACGGCACTGGTGATGCTTTATACACCTGCCGTGCCAATATTTCTCGGGAACACGTCGCCGAGTACTAGAACAAACTTGTGTCTGAAGTCGAGTCTTTGCTGAAAAAAGTCTCGGATTGGGGGCGACTAAATTTCGTCCAGTTTAATCCTCAGAAGACACAAGTTTGCGCATTTACCGCTAAAAAGAACCCCTTGGTCGTATCTCCTCAGTTTTAAGGCACTCCCCTTGTTGCCTCAGCCAGTATCGGAATCCTCGGCGTCGACATATCGAGTGACGTGCAGTTTCGTGGTCATTTGGAAGAGAAGGCCAAATTGGCCTCTAAAAAGCTTGGCGTGCTCAACAAAGCGGCATAGTATTTCATACCGGCACACCGTCTGCAACTTTACAAGGCGCAGATTCGGCCTCACATGGAATACTGTTCCTATCTCTGGGCTGGGGCTCCCCAGTGCCAGCTTCTACATGCCCGCATCCAGCGTAGAGCGGCTTAGTTTTTCACCATTTAAAACACATTAGTAATCAGTTTTTTACCATTTGGTGTTGTAAATTTAGTTTTATTGTCATTTAAGTGTAGATTATTTACATTTAAATTATAAAGTTGGAATATAGCATCATTCAATTCTTCGTATTTAAACGATTGCCGTTTAAGCTCCAGAAGTCAACATGTATCAAAAAATGCACAAATGGTAACACAGCATTGTGAATTACCATCACAATGCTGTATTAGTTCTCACCCTTATGTATAGGTAGATAAAGTCATGTATGGCTAAAGCAACATGAGAGTAAAATCATTTATGCTGTAGAAATGCACTCATTAAGAACTGTATAAGGAATGTCCCTGAATGATAGGGTAAGAAATTGTGTGATAAGAGTAAATTGTTTGCAAGAAAATGTTGTTACCAGCCTGGTTAGTAAGAAAGGAACTCTTCAATGGTTTGAACACGTGAAAATAATGAATGAAAAAAAGAGTGACAGCAAATTTATGCGACCAAGTTTAGTGGCAGGCTCGGTAAGTGATGCCTTTAATAGAAATTTATCAACCAAAGTAGCGGTATATTATAGATGGGTCAAATTAGGAGTGCCCTTAACCAACGAGTATGTACGCGTAGATATATAATACCTTGTTTTTTACATTAGATTTTTCATATTCTTACATTATCATCCGATTCTAAGCTATATTAAAAATTTCAAGTCTCTACCTCCTCTAGCTCATCGAGAAGTTAATTTAAAATCATTTGCTAAATTTCAGTAGGGAAGCGAGTTAATAAAACGTGATAAGAAGCTAGAGTCAAGATTGTGCCAAATGGAAGACAGTAGTCTCTGCCTACCCCCATTGGGTGACAGGCGTGATAATGTATGTATGTATTTCTACTATTTATTCTATCTTTATATATCCTGTAATAGCATCAATGCTATTGCGGTTACAGAATGCATACGTTCCCGCATTCCGCAACCGTAGAATTGGAAATAGCTCGCAATTGGAAATAGTTTCCGTTGCACGGCACCGACGTCGTACTTTTATTGCACTGCTTATTTCATTCGCTTTAATACAAAATGTATCTCTAATATATATACCTCAATAAAAACTGTTAATACAAAATGTAAATACAAAACGCAAAGGAGACAATCGTTTTTATGCTCACTAGATACTTAAACGTATCTTAATTTTATTACACATATAAAAGATACGTAAGTAAGTGGCGCAAATATGAGTCTCTGAGAGATGACTGTAGAGAGACTGATGATTTGCTGTAGAGACTATCGGTCCGTAGAGTCCACGTGCGGTGAAGTTCCTAAAGGAACTCCATCCGCGGCTGGTCGTTGCTGCTGGTGATAAGAGAGCTGATTCTTTTCTCGCTCAAAGGCTAACTATAGCCATTCAGCGGGGAAACGCAGCCGGCGTTCTTGGCACGATACCGCGGGGAGTAGGACTATATGATAATTAAGTTTTTAGTTTTAGTTTTTTTTATTATTATTGATTTTAATATTGTATATAATAAAATATTGTATATTATGTCATGTAAAAAGATACCAATTTATTATAGTAAATGGCCTAAAGATTTTACGAAAATATAACCGGAAACTAAAAAAAAAAGTTCTTTTGATATTCGTGAATTGGCTAACGTAATATGAAAAAAAAATCGTATAAAGAAGAATGAACTACTAAAAAAATTTCCCATCAACCTTAAAGTACCAATAAATACTGATTGTACCTACAACTTTCTTTTATACTATTAATAATTGACTAATTCAGTATTTTAACTATCAATACCAGTGAAAACTATTAGACAATCGCTTTAAGTTTGTTTTTAGGTTATTGTGATATTCATATTTCAATTATTAATTTCTCAGAATTCCCATTAGATGCGATAAAACTAATATTACTGTTGTAGTCTTTTGGTTATAAGGAATAAATCGACATGTGTTTCATTGGCTACGGTGCTGGACCCATACTCAATACAAAAAGAAATTGTGTGCTTTAGAATACTTATTAAAATTTTCTATTTAAGTTATCGAAGATTTATAATTAAGCTCGTATGATTCAGGAGCATCATCATCATCATTACAGCCCTTCACAAGTCCACTGCTGAACATAGGCTTCCCCCAAATAACGCCACAAAGAACGGTCCTGAGTCACCTGCATCCATCGACTTCTTGTATGTTTTACCTGGTGATCACTCCATCTAGTGGGAAGCCGCCCCAAACCTCGTCTACCGGTACGAGATTGCCACTCAAAAACCTTTCTTTCCCGTCGATTGTCGGTTCTTTGAGCTGTTTAACCGGTCCATTGCCACTTGAACTAACCGATTCTTTGGGCTGAATCGGTTATTCTGGTTTTAGGTTTGGTTCTACTGCTTGTGTTAATTCTGTGATACAGAATCTTTATACGTCTCTATTAAAAATTTTATAACGCAGAACTCACACTCGGACGCAGAATTTGACCTTTCCGCTAGCCGTATGACAGCGTTGGAAGACCACTCTCAATTACATATATCATCTGTGGCAACGCGTAGCAACTATTGCAAATGTATGAGGGTAATGATAATCACGAATGATAAAAAGAAATTTATCTCCATTAGAGTTCTATTGAAATATCAAAATCGCAATAATATTAAGGAAATATAATCAAAGAAATGCTTTATCTACACAACAATACACTAAAACTTAAAAGGAGCCTTCCAGTTTATAGGCCGTGACTATAAAATAATTGTTTTGAAACTTTACTTGACAATACCTTTGATTTCGTGTGGTGTCGGAGTAGTTTAATCCATTACATTGTCTCGTACCGTGCGAGTTGTGAAAGCATTACTAAGAACAATGCAGTAGAAGCGAAATTCGCTCGTAGTCTTGTTCAAGGTCACAAAAATAGTCTACCGTCGCGCGTTGGTTTCACGAACAAGTCAAGGCTGGCGCGTGTATGTTCGCAGTATCCTAAATTTCACTGCGCTGTTCTTTACTAATTTCAATATTTTTAACCACTTCAAAAAACGTACGTGATAGAGCCGCGTTGCAGCTATATTATGGTGGTAGCAAGAATGGGTTGGCTCGACCGGGGTAGGATCAACTAATACTAGCGTTAAATAGCAGCTTAATGATGCTGTGTTTCGTATGGTGAGTGTAGAGAACCGGAGACCCTTTTTACTCGAAACGAGGCATTCCATTTTAGTACTCAGGGGTGACAACGCATCTCCATTTTGATTATTAATCGAGGATCTATAGGCCACAGCATCCACATACTATCAGATGTACTATGTGCTCGTTTGTCACCCTGATTCTACAAAAAGTCTCCCTTTTTGTCAATTAGATTGTAAGCTCTTTATTAGCTGATTCCAAAGAAAGTAAATTAATAATTTGAACCCAAATGTTTGTTTTATATGTATTTTACGCGATATCTTGGTTAATTGTGAACCGATTTTGATAATTGTTTTTTTAAAGAGTTATATAAATTTAGAGAAAACATTCCACTTCTCAGTGTGGGTAAATAAGGGATGACGTTTTTAATGCAGACGACATTACGATTGTGATCGTACACTCAAAAGCGAAAAAATAACTTTGCTTTTTATTAAAAGCCTTCAAAGAACTAAAAAGGATAACATAACTTCACATTCTAAAGTCAAAGCTTTAGCTCCACACACATTATTAAATATTATAGTTGCAGCATGAATGGATTGGCTCGACCGAGGAAGGACGCTGCTCTCACAAAATACCAGCGTAAAATAGCAACTTAATGCTGCTTTGTTTCGTATGGTGAGCGTAGAGAATTGGAGACCTATTTTACTGGATACAAGGCCTTAGTCTTAGTCAAGGTCTTAGTCGTCAGGGTTGACTATATATATAGATATAGATGTCTGTAGGCCACAGCATTCACTTACTATCAGATGGACTGTATGCTCGTTGGTCAGCCTTATTCTATAAAAAAAAAACTAAAAGGAATATAATAACTTCCACAAAACAGCTTCAAAAGTTGGGGCGTTAACTATACTCCTACCAATTCTACTATACAGTACGAATTAGAATCGACTTCTGATGCTTTATGGAAATTATTATTTTTTTGTTTGCTCACCATGTAGTAGCGGTGTAAATTATCCACTACCCTATATCGTGTGGGTGTCATTTGAGGCGACAGAGGCAAATAAACTAGGAAATGGGCAGCTGCGTTTTCCTAATAACAATAAAACAAAGGCCAAGCGTCAACTCTGGCAAATATCCCCCACTATTAGTGAAATTTATATTCAGTAGTGGACTTTTATAGGCTGAAACGATTACAGTAACGTTATCTTTATACGAGTAGTTATTTGAAGTCGGCTTTTACCTTTTATTTAGTCTAATTTTAATCTGACAATTTTTGATATATTATTCTGAATATTTGCCGGCTGTTTCTTCTGGCATATCCATTAATCTTTTACGGCGTCTGTGGGACGTGATTCGCTGATAAATAATGTTTTGTCTCCATTTCAGGACGTTTTGAATTTGCGTTTTATCATTTTATAACAATTCTATCGACTGTAACCGGTAAGTACACCGTGGGGGGACTCACAAACTTTCACCAAATTTATATAAATATCTTGATATCTAATCATTTTGAAAATAACCTTTGACTTTTAAATCTATCTATACTATACTAAAACTCTAACACAACGTCTGTCTGAACACGCATCACCCAAAAGTAGAAACTTAGGTTACTTTTATTTTAGGAAAAGTATTAGGGTTCCGCGCAAAAAAATTAAAACTCATGAAATCCAATTGCAATAGAATCCATGCGGGTGAAGTCGTGGGGCACAGATAATCATCAAACCAAACATTTGCATAGGATAAAATACAAGATTAACAAATAAAAAATTACCGTCGTATTAATAAAGGTTGATAATTTAGTTGAGGGATTTATTTTATCATTTGCCGGGCCGACGGTCGGCGACTACAACAGTCCATGAACACTTGCAACCAACTTCAAACAAAGAAGCCTACAGATGCGTCCTCACCTATGAGGACTAAGATGGAATGCCTACCTTATTAGCAAAAACATGGTAGGGTAATAACCTAAATGTCCACATGTTTCATCGACAGTTAAAATCTACACAGGACGTAATCTTCCTCTGTGCCATCAGTTCGTACAATTCCACTACTGGAAATAGACCTCTGAAGTTGTAGGGAGGGAAGGAGAAATTGACTTACCCAAATGGTCACTACCTGTTGGGCATATCTTGCGAACATGTTTTATGCTGTTGGAAGTATGTGGCTGGTCATAAGGGGTAATTTCACAAAAAGTCGTACGAGTGAAACCAACTGCATAAGAACGAAAGAGACACAATCTTATATGGCATTGTGCAATTCCAATTGTATGGTATATATTATATCATAAAATTATATCTCTTGGACAAATTATAACTTTTTGTTGTGCGCAAAGGTCTAATTTTATACAGATGGAGGGCTCCATGGCGCAGAGGCTTAGCATTGAGCTAAGGAGCGCGGGTTCGAATACCACACGGAACGAGTACAAGTTTGTCCTTATGAAATTTATGTAAATAAAGTAACGATATGAGGTAACGTTTTTCGTTTCGAAAAAATAAAGCAAAGCAAAGTATTACGAGCGATTAGTTCTTTCTGTCTTCTGTAAATCGATTGCATACGGCAGGTCAAAAGTAATCAATATCGACTGATCATAGAATACAATACAATAGAATGATTTTTATTCAATATAGGTAGATTATCACATAATACTTATTGAAAGTCATTTCTTATTTACCACTGGTTCGAAAAATACCTCTGTCCTGGGTGAACCAGCAAGAAACCCATCGGGACTTTTTAAACATACGAGTAATATTTCACTTCACTATAATTTTGTTTGTACAATTTTTTATTGAATTTTATTAGAACCAGCATGGTGGCGATCATCTCATTTCCAGGAGTTATTTTCATTAATGTATTCTTTTAATATTATAATAATTTTTTGTACAATTTTTCTAAAATTTTTTCTAAAATTTTTCAAAAACAATTTAACTTGTTTATTGAAAATTTTTGTATATTTTCTGATTTTTTTTCGTAAGAGCGTATACATTGCCCCATAAATGAATAACTAATTCTGTGGAATCTAGTAACTGGTATTATAAGCTTATGTTTGTTCCTAGTATTTAAAGTATGAACATCTTTATTCTTATCAAAGCTACTTATGATTTATGTATATACAGTATATTTTCATAAATATATTGCGATGTCAAAGTTAATATGTTTATTTCTTTAAATTTTTCTCTCATTGACTCTTTACAATTTAAGTTATAAATCGCCCATACGGCTCTCTTTTGCCAAACAAATATGGATTCAATGTCAGTAGCATTACCGCATAGCAAAATTCCATAATAAATTATACTATGAAAGTAAAAATGCCTTATGATATACTCGCATATGAGCATGATGATCATTCGCGTACGAGTTTGATCGGATCGAAGTGATTCAATTAATCGTATCGACGCGTTTAGTTTAACCGATTAGTTTCTGTGCATTTGAGCGTACACTTATGACACTGAGGACGACCTAATAGTTTTCATAATAATTTTCATAACAGCACATCACAAACTCCATTATTAGGCTTTTCTCAAAGTACAATCATATGTTATAGAGAACCTTTCTACCATCTGTTATCGCTTCTTCCAGCTATTTGGCCGGCCCATTGAAACTTCGGCTTACTGATCCGTTGGGCATTGTCATTTACTCCAGTTCTACTAGGTATGTCCTCATTTTTAAGTTGTTTTTTATAGAATAAAGGTGACAAAAGACCACAGTCTATGTGATGCTAAGTGGATACTGTGGCCCATAGACATTTACATTTATCCTCGATTAAGTATCAAAAGCTGTGGTAGCTCAGATGGTTAGCGCTCTCTGTAAGCTTCACAGTACTCGAGCAACCCGGGTTCTATCCCCGCCGGCACCAATGAAATTGTTGATTGCAATTTTAAGTGCTGATTTACCACGTGCTCGGTGGTGAAGGAAAACATCGTGAGGAAACCTGCATGTCTGAGAAATAAGAAAAAAATTATTTCGATGACATGTGAAGTTCGCCAACACGCATTGGGGCACCACGGCGGACATTTCCTTGCCCTAAAAACCCTCTCAGAAATGAGAGGCCTGTGCCCAGCAGTGGGACGTAAATAGGCTGCAACTTTACTTTACTTTACAAAGTATCAAATTGCGTTGTCACCCCTGAGCATTAAGATGGAATGCCTCATTTCTAATAAAAAGGGTCTCCGGTTCTCTAATCTCACCATACGAAACAGAGCAGTCTTAAGCTGCTATTTTACGCTGGTATTCAGTGAGAACATCCTACCCAAAGTTTAGAAAATCAAAAAGTGCACATCTCATAATGCTCATATGATCATCATATCATCATTCACGTCACTTCATAAAGTTCAAGACGTCATCATCATCATCATTACAGCCCTTCACAAGTCCACTGCTGAACATAGGCCTCCCCCAAAGAATGCCACAAAGCACGGTCCTGAGCCACCTGCATCCATCGACTTCCTGCATGTTTTACCAGGTCGTCACTCCATCTCGTGGGGGGACGCCCTACACTTCGCCTACCGGTACGAGGCTGCCACTCGAGAACCTTTCTTCCCCATCGGTTGTCAGTTCTTCGAGCTATATGGCCGGCCCACTGCCACTTCAGCTTACTAATCCGTTGGGCTATGTCGGTCACTCTGGTTCTACTGCGGATATCCTCATTCCTAAGTTTATCACGCAGAGAAACTCCGAGCATAGCCCTCTCCATAGCTCGCTGAGCGACCTTGAGCTTCCTCATACGGCCAGCAGTGAAGGACCACGTCTCAGTTCCGTAAGTCATCACTGGCAACACGCACTGGTTGTACAATTTCGTTTTAAGGTTTTGAGGTATGTCTGACGAGAAGATGTGTCGTAGCTTCCCGAACGCTGCCCAGCCGAGTTGAATCCGTCGATTGACCTCTCGGTCGAAGTTGGACTTACCTAGTCGGACTATTTGTCCCAGGTAAACATACTCGTCAACAACTTCGAGCTTAGTGCTCCCAACAACTACCGGCATAGGTGTGACATGGACATTAAACATGATCTTTGTTTTGTCCATGTTCATCTTAAGACCTATCCGTTGGGAAACACTATTGAGGTCATTGAGCATAGTGCTTAGGTCCTCCAGCGATTCTGCCATAAGGACTATATCGTCGGCAAATCGAAGGTGAGTGATGTACTCGCCATTGATGTTGATACCGTATCCTTTCCAGTCCAGAAGCTTGAAAAACGTCGTTCAAGACGTATTTAAGTATAAATATACTTAAATATATACATCCTGCTTACTTTTAGTACGTACTATTATTTATTATATGCTTTTAAAATATTGTAATAAAAATCTCTTATTATTATAATAATCATTATATGAAATTTGGTTTTTCGAACATTTTGTATTTGTATATGTACAGCGATCTTTTTGAGCCGCTGCAAACAACCGATACAGTATCCACTCACGGCGGCGGTTGACACCAAAGTGAGTGAGTGAGGCAGTCTATTTAGTAAAATAAATTGTTACAAGGCTGATAAAACACCGAAAATTCCCGGATTTCTGCGCCGAAAAAAAATTATAACTAAACAAAAGACAATTAAACTGACATTTATATTACATGGCTTCCATATGCTGTGTGAGCCTGTGCTGCTTAGAAAGTGCCCAAGTTTCGCAGACATAATATGGCTGTAAAAATTAAGTAGTTAGTTATTTGCAATTTTAAGTGCTGATTTACCTCGTGCTCGGCGATAAAGAAAACCCTTTACCGTTATAGCCTATAAGAAGATCACTGCTGAACATAGGCCTCCCCCGTAGGTTTATTCGTGGATAAAGCTGCATGTAAGTAAAATAAAATATATCAAGGACATGTTACACGTGGTGACATTTACACGTGGTAGAGCCATGCTGCAGCTATATTAGTAGTATTAGTTGTAGCACGAATGAGTCGACGCGACCGGGGAAGGACCACGCTCTCATAGAATACCAGCGTAAAATGGCAGCTTGATACTGCTGCGTTTCGTATAGTGAGTGTAGAGAACCGGAGACCCATTTTACTGGAAAAGAGGCATTCCATCTTAGTCCTCACGGGTGAAGACGCATCTGCATTTTGATTCTTTATTGAGGATAAATGTACTCGTAGATGTCTATGGGTCACAGCAACCACTTACCATCGGGTGGATTGTGTGCTCGTTTGTCACCTATAAAAAAAAATGTTAAGTCTGCCAACATGCACTAGAATAGCTCGTTGGACTAATCACCCCATAACCATCTCATAAGTACCAATCTGAGTACCCAGCTTAAGGCACTGGATGCGTTTGCACATGCACTGGGTGTCATAGGATGCCGAAAATAATTGTAACTAATAATTGTGCGTATTCATACTTAAAACTAACATAGACTAAGCGAATCACTAACATAATTAAGGACTGTATGTGGATCTGAAGTAAATTGTTATTATTATTATTATTATTGTAAATGGGAGGCGGCATTGTCCTCATTCCTAATTTTTTTTATAGAATAAGGGTGACAATAGATTACACAGTCCACGTGATGGTAAGTGGATACTGTGGCCCGTAGACATCTACATTTATCCACGATTAAGAATCAAATTGCAGATGCGAACGTGTGCACTAAGATGTAACGTCTCGTTTCCAGTAAAAAGGGTCTCCATTTCTCTACACTTACCATACAGAACACTGCAGCGTTAAGCTGTTGTTTTACGCTGGTATTCTGTGAGAGCGTGGTCTTTCCTCGGTCGAGCCGACCCGAGTAATATAGCTGCGGCGCGGTTCTACCACGTAGAAAATTCAAATATATCTCTAATATATTCGATAAACTTTTATAAAAGAAATTCTAATAACGATGATATTTTTTTTTTACGTAAATGTCTTATTAAAGTTTTAACAAGCTAGAGAGAAAAACGAGCTCGCGAAACTTATTATGATGTAGATAAGCGTACGGTCAGCAGCAAATTAAACATCCAAACTGTGTAACTTTTGCGAGGTCGACTCCGAAAGTGCTTATGATAGGAATTATGTCTGATTTCGTGGAGCTGGTTCGCTAACTTGCTTATAACAATAGCGATCTTTTACGGAATGACCCATTCAAAGATAATGGTTTTTATCACAGTTTGAGTTGACTTAGGTCCATTTGAGTATTATACTTAAAAAAAATTAAAAATGTATACTTAATTAAACTCTCAAAAAAAGACCATCTTCGAAATCGGTTGACGGGTTAAAGAATTATTAGGCTATAAAAGGCGGCAGATGCCTTTGTGTATTGACCATAGCAACCGCTTACCATCAGGTGGACTGTGTGCTCGTTTGTTACAGTTATCCAATAGAAAAAAAAATATTAAAAGTACCCACAACCGAAGATCTTTATGCGTAGGTATATAGATGTGAAAGATGAGAGCGCGAAAAAGGAGGTGCCGAAATATTAAACAGCTTCGTTACAGAAAAAAAAACATCAACCTAGTGACAGAAAATCAGTCTATGTAGTGGTATTAACGAGATAATAAAATTTTTGGAAACCACGTTTTATACGTGGTAGAGCCATGCTGCAGTTAGTATATTAGAAGTATAGTTGTAGCACGAATGTGTCGGTTCGGCCGAAGAGGGACCACGCTCTCACAGAATACCAGTGTAAAATAGCAGCTTAACACTTCTGTGTTTCGTATGGTGAGTGTAGAGAACCGGAGACCCATAATGATTTCTTATATTTACGCGAACACTACACATTTAAATAAAACTAAAAGTTAATATACGCGATAAAATCCGTAAAACTAGTTTTATTTAAACCGGAGACCCTTTTTACTGGAAAAGAGGCATTCCATCTTAGTCCTCACGGGTGACAACGCATCTGCAGTTTGATTATTTATTGAGGATAGATGTAGATGTGTATGTGTCACAGCAACCACTTACCATCAGGTGGACTGTGTGCTCGTTTGTCACCCCATCCTATAAAAAAATCGTCCTATCGGATTATTGCAGTGAGGGAATAGAGATTGCAACTGTGCTCGAAAACTATAACCCAGGCCTACGCAGATGGAGAGTCTTCGTTGGGACTGGCCGCCATGACCAAAT
Organism: Parnassius mnemosyne; assembly: GCA_963668995.1. Taxonomy (NCBI): domain Eukaryota; kingdom Metazoa; phylum Arthropoda; class Insecta; order Lepidoptera; family Papilionidae; genus Parnassius; species Parnassius mnemosyne. The sequence goes on from CAVLGL010000057.1 coordinate 5,874,039, forward strand.
TCGGTCTGGAATTATTAGTTATTAATTATTGTGAAGAAGGACCACGTTACCACCAGAATACCGGCATAATATTAAATTGTAGCATTGTATAATCTTATTTCGTACTAGCTGTTCCCCGCGACTTCGCCCGCGTGTAATTTTAGGGTTTTACTTTTTGCGCGGAACCCTAATTCTTTTTTTTAGATATAAGTAGCCTAAGTTACTCCCTATAACATCAGCTATCTGCGAGTGAAAGTCCCGTCGATCGGTCCAGCCGTTTCGGAGATTAGCCGGAACAAACAGACAGCCAGACAGACGGACAAAATTTTAAAAAATTGTGTTTTTGTTATAAAGTCGCTATAAACTTTCATATTCATTTATTAAAAAACTGTTATTTTAACTTTATAGACACTTCAATTTTATTTATTTGTATAGATGTCAGTGTTGAGAATCGGAGATTTTTTTATTGGTCACGAAGTATTTCAACTTAGCTCTAACTTCTTACTTAAAATCTACGCATCTACATTTTGATTTTTAATCGAGAGTAGATGTAGGTTGCCTCCATCATCCACTTACCATCGGGTGGACAGTGTGCTTTTTTGTCACCCTTATTTTCACCGATCGAAGTTCGCAGGACCAGACGTCTCGCACCTTCGACGCTGCTGCCAATCGCCGGTCTGGGTATTTTACGTCTGCTCTACGACGAGTGGCCGCCTCGTATCGACAAATGAAGTGTAGTATGGCCCACCACTAGATGACGGGTCGATAGGTTTTTCGTCTTTCTATCTGTTTGTTTTGGCTAACCTCCGAAATGGCGGAACCGATTGTGACCTGACTTTCACTGGCAGATGTCGGATGTTATAAAGAGTAACTTAGGCTGATTTTAATTTAGAAAAAGAATTAGGGTTCCACTTAAGACGAATTAAACCAATGAAATCTTTTTGTAATAAATTCCACGTGGACGAAGTTGCAGCGAACAGATAGTATTAATTAAATTCAAAGTAACATAACAGATTGTATACAATAAACTTGTACAAAGTAATTTCGTAATTGACCGCAAAACCATAATTGTGTTACGTCGCTCCTAATAAAGTATTTATTCTTAGATTTAGTAATTCGAAGTGACAGTGGTGAGGCTGTGATACCTCGTTATATAGCAGAACTAATTCTTTTATCTTGTTTTTGATTAATCAATTTCTTGATGTGTATTGACTAGTTTTGTTAGAGTTACCGAAGTTTTTTTAATAGAATAAGGGTGACGGGGGAAGAAGGGTGGAATACTGTGGCCCATAGACATCTACATTTACTCTCGATTAAGATTCAAATTGCAGATGCATTGTCATCCCTGAGGACTGAGTATCAAGTAAAAACGGTATCTGGTTCTCACCATACGAAACGCAATAGCATTAAGCTAAGTTGGTGTTCTGTGAGAGCATGTTCCCTCCCCGGTCGAGCCTACCAATTTGTGTTACAACCATAATATAGCTGCAGCGTGGGTCTGCCATATATAAAAAGAAAGTTACAGACATAATATAAAATCTACAGTTTTTTGGATATTGTCTAATGGTAGTATTATTAGGTACTCCAGTTAACTATAAAATTAACTTCAAATGATTATTAAAAGTGGTTTACACGGTAGTCGACTGACGGATTTGAACCCACAATTTTCCTAGTTTACAGTACGCATAATTTTGTTTAGGCATGAAGTAGGCGTGCGACCATTCGTTATCTCTATATATAGTAATCAATTGCTGCCCGTTAGTCTCGCAAAAACTCGAAAATGACTGGACCGATTTTGATGACATTTTTGTGTGTATTTCAGTGAATCCCTGGATGATCTAAACGATTCACAATTGGATCTGGTAGGTGGCGCTGTTTTTGAGATCCGGAAATCACCCAAGCGAAGCCGGGGCGGATGGCTAGTCAGGAATAAAAATGTAAGCGATAAACAATGTAATTCAATAACATGCCTTTCATATTATCGCAAAATATTATATTGATATCGTTTAAAATAACGAGAACTCTGTCTGACCTTTCTTTACCGGCAATTAAATTATAATTTTTTTATCTCGATTATATAAAGTATTTTAAAAATTAATCCTATTAAGAATTTATTGGATAATTTTTCGAGCACTATTTCAAGAAGTATAAAAATCCTCAAAATCGTGTCTAAAATACTGTTGCGTGCCACTATTAATGTCTTGTACATTGCAACACTAGTTACCACTAGCGCCCTCTAGTATCAAGTACCAGAACTAGGAGAGTCAAGATCCTCCTAGAAATTTCGGGACCGATATGTACTCGAACATACTAGATGTTTCTACAGTAGAAGGTTCTGGAAACTATCTGAGGCCCTATATAAAGCTGGTATAGACCACGACCGAATCAGTATTGAATTGGCGATATAAGCGAATACTTCGAAGCGATATAACTGCGAACTAAAGTGATCAGTAGTACAATTGTGTTCTATTATTAGTGTGGTTTAAGTTGTAATTTGTGCTCTGTAATTAAAGTGTCAATTTTGTTAATTCAATCGGGAGTTTTTAATTGTCTCCAACCCCAAGGTCGTAACAATACGATATTATATTGAACCTGGCCTGAACCATTACTTTACCATATTTTTATATATTTGAACGCTTCTACGATACAGAAGAAAGCATAATATGGAGATAAAATTTTGAACAATAAGCAATAAGCAATACGGAATACATTGAATCACCTTCATTTCTGTATAGGTTCATGAATACTAGTTTAAGTAGGAAATTAGATGCTGCTGCTCGTAGACTCAGATCTGGACACGTTCCATGTAAGAAATTTGTGTTCCTGATAAGAAAAACAACTTCGCCCAATTGTGAAGACTGTGCAGTTATAGAGGACCTACACCATATATTGATGGAATGTGTTCGATTTGAGTCTGTTATAAGTAATTTAATAAGGGTCTTGAATTCGAACAAAACTGACGTAGGCACATTCCATAATATTCTATCTCAACCAAATGGCGACGATGCGAAAGTATTAACTAACGTTATATGAGTAAGTGATGTATGTTAGGGTATGATGGGACTGGCATACGTTAAGCGGTAAATGTCCCTTAAATTATTGTAGAATTTAAAAAAATCTGTATATCTGTCTGTCATAGATTTTGTTTGTAACATGATCAAAACTTGAAGTTAAATTTCCGATTTTCTTTAGAGTTTGGTGTTAGGCTGGAGATTTAAAATGGGAGGTATTTTTAGTTTCAGATCAGTTTGAGAACAAAGTTCCATTTTTTTTAATAAACAAACTTACCCACTTATCCACCTCATAATAAACCGATGTCATTACTTATATGTTATTTTTAACCACCGATGAAAACAAAGAGGTGTTATATGTTTGTAATGTGTGTATATGTATCTCTGTGTCTGTCTATGGCATCATAGCTACTGTACGGATGAACATATGTTTATTAAGTTTAAGTAATCGAGAGTGTTCTTAGCTATATTACAATAAAATCCGTTTAGCTGTTTGAAGATCACCAGCTCCTTTTGTTTCGGGGGTTTTTTTAAATTTTAAATTTGAATTATAGTTTTCAAAGTGTTATGAATGCAAACGATTTCCACCAGAGTTACAACATCGCACAACAAGGCGTGACACTTTCACGTGAAAGATGTATTATGGTTGCAGCACGAATGGGGCGGCTCGACCGGAAAGACCACGTTTTTCACAGAATACCAGCGTGAAACAGCAGAATAATGCTGTCTTTCGCATGGTGAATGTAGAGAACTGGAGACCCTAGTTATTAAGTTTTATTTGTATTAATAAATTGCTATGGGTCTACGATGCCTGAGAATAGAATAGAATAGGATAGAATATTTTTTATTCAATATAGATCACATGCGTAATTCTTATTGAAAGTCATTTTTTTACTTTACCACTGGTTCGAAAAAAAAACCTCTGCCCTGGGAGGAACCAGCAAGAAACCCAGCAGGACTTTTTTTTTAAAAGCAAATTTTACGTTAATGGTTGTACAAACTATATAAGTACAAAATTTATTTTAGAAACAGCTTGGAAGCGACCACCTCATTCCCAGGGATTATTATCAACCATGTGTTCATTTATACTATAATAACCCTTTTTATACAGTTTCAACTTAACAAAACATTTAAACTTGGTAATAGAGAGAGCCTGTACACTTTCCGGGATCTTGTTGTAATAGCGTATACATTGCTCCAAGAATGAATTACTGACTGTATGGAGTCGAGAAACTGGTATCACTAGCTTGTGTTTGTTCCTAGTGTTTACAGAATGTATATAACTATTTTTACTAAAACTACCTTTGTTTTTGTGAACATACATTAAATTTTCGTAAATATACTGAGAGGCCAAAGTTAATATATTTATTTCTTTAAATTTATCTCTAAGAGACTCTCTCGGTGTTAGGTTGTAAATAGCTCTAATGGCCCTCTTCTGTAAAACAAAAATAGTTTCTGAATCAACCGCATATAGCAAAATCCCATAAGACATTATGCTATGGAAATAACTGAAATAAACTAATCTAGCTGTCTCGACACTAGTGAGACCTCTAATCTTTTTTACAGAACATAGTCTGCTTGCTAGAAGTAAAACGTGTTTTCTTATTATTTTTCTTTCCATCTTAGTCCTCAGGAGTCTGCATTTTATTTTTAATTGAAGATCTACATAATATATGTAGATTTCTACGGCCCAAAGCATCAGATGGACTCTTGTTATTCTATAAAATAAAATCAAAATAAAACATTTGTTTTGCTAAACGTTAATAAACAAAATGAACTAATAGCAAACAATATCTTCATTGCTTTATGAGGCGACTCGACCAATAATCAACCCAAGTAAACACAGCTTTAACAGCTTTAAGCACATAAATTCAAATTAAAGTTCTCAAACGTTACATTATTTTGTTTTGTTAAACCATTACAAACACTAAGTTAAACAAACAAAATCTAATTTAAACTTAGAAAATTTAATTTGAATTTTATAAATTCTAATTTGTTTTTTACTAATTTAAATATAATTAAAAGTTTGAAAGCACATTTTTAAGTTTTAATAATGTTTATTGTTTGAAAATTTAATTTATACGTGTGAATGTTTTGAGTCGTTACAACTATGTACATCTTCAATAACTTATTGTATGGTATTTGTAAATACATCCATCCATTACAGCCTATAAAAGTCAAACAACTGAACAAAGGCTCCCCCATACGTACCCATTTTATACGTGGTAGAGCATACATGCTGCAGCTATATTAATAGTATAGTTCCTCCTCCTCTTTATCTCCTTTTTTAGTTTACGTCTGTCACGTCTCACCATAAGTTTTTATAGTAATTAAATTTCAATTGAAGCTAAATTGAAGGACAAAATCATTTATTTATTTATTTCAACTCCATACTACGCAAGACACCTTTAGAGTTTATTTGTGGGACTCCAACACTGAATTAGTTTAATTTTATGTATCTGATAAGGACAACACTGAATTAGTTAATTTGATAGTCAACAAGTAGTAAAATTAAAAATTTGGTACAACCGACTTCAATATAAATGATTAAAGATAAATACTAGTCAAACCTTGATCAAATTTATATGGGACCACATGAGAAGGACTAGCTTTCAAATTTCAAAATGTTATGAGGTAACACACATAAAAAATACAGTCGAATTGAGTATTTCCCGTACATCTCCGTTTAACTAGTTTCATTTAACAATAATTAGAGCATGAGCCGCAGCTGCAAAATCCGATTCTATGCAATTAACACAATCTCGGCGTAATGTTCCGCGGAATGCGGCAAGTATTCACAATCCTCCAACTCAATCCGCAAACGCAAACATTCCACGAACACACGCAATGTTATTTCAAACGCGGTGTTGCCTACTAGTCTCTCTACTTGCCTAATTACGTTTCTCAAACCATCCAGCGTTGACTGGTAGAGAATGCCATAAGGCATTAAATCTGTTCTTTGTATTTAATTGTTATTTTGTGTGTGTGTCTGTGTGTGTGTGTGTGTGTGTGTGTTAAATAAAGATAATATATATATATATATATATATATATATATATATATATATATATTATAGGATAAGGATGACAAACGAGCACACAGTCCACCTGATGGTAAGTGGTTGCTGTGGCCCATAGACATCTCTTACATCTTTTCTCGATTACGAATCAAAATACAGATGCGTTGTCAACCGTGAGGACTAAGATGTAATTCCTCGTTTCCAGTAAAAAGGGTCTCCGGTTCTCTACACTCACCATACGAAACACAACAGCGTTAAGCTGATATTTTACGCTGGTATGGATCGTAGCAAGTGGAAAGAAGTGGTCTCTGTCTACCCCTACGGGAAAGAGGCGTGATTATATGTATGTATGTATGTATTCTGTAAGAGCGTGGTCCTTCCCCGGTCGAGCCGACCCATTCGTGCTACAACTATACCTACTACTAATATAGCTGCAGCATGGCTCTATCACGTACAAAAATTCATCCCACTGCTGGGTTTAAGCCTCATCTCATTTCTGAAAGAGTTTTTAGGGCAAGAAAGTGTCCGGCGCGATACGTCATTGCGATTTGGTGATTTTAAAATGTCTTCAATTTTTTTTTTATTACTCAGACATTCCGGTTTCGCGGTCTTTTCCTTCACCATGTTGTTCTGCGATTGCGAACCCGCTTGCCAAACGTAGTAACTATAACAAATATCCCCCCTATAAGGCAATCTATGGGGGAGGCCTGTGTTCAGCAGTGAACTTTAATAGGATGTAACGGTAACAGTAACGGTGTAGTGGCGGCGTAAGAATATCCACTACCCCACTTCATCACGCGGGTGCCGTAAGCGGCGACATAGGGAAACTGAAACAAAAAACGGGTGGCAGCATCTTTCTGACAACAGCTAAAAATGACGAAGCCCAATATTCCCCCTATAAGGCAATCTATTTAGGAGACATATGTTCGGCGGTGGTCTTTTGATACCCATCAAAATTGTGATTTGCCATAGCTGCACCTGTTTTTTTTGTATTGGAACGAAGTTCTTTATTGCAAGGTACGAAATTGCCGGATGGGGGCTAGGCGAGAAAAGCTTTAAAATTTTTCCGTCATGACCCCTTCTGACGTAGTGTGGAATAATATCAGTCTTCCTCGCACATTGTAATAATATTTTATTTTAATTAATATTGGTCTGTCCTTGATCATATTCACACGGGACCACACGAGAAGTACCAGCTTTCAAATAAAAAAGAATCATCGAAATCGGTTCACCCAGATAAAAGTTATGAGGTAACACACATAAAAAAAACATACAGTCGAATTGAGTACCGGCTCCTTTACAGAAAAACATGCGCGAGTGTCGTAGAACACTCGGTTTTAACGAAGCTCCTTTCGTAGTATCTTATTATTGATAAACGTATTATATTATTGATTAACAAATACAAATAAATCAATTACTAGCATCTATTAAAATGAAGCGTCATTTAAAATAATATTTCTTTCATGGCAATATAAGAAAAAGTGCGTGGGAGGTGGATATTATTCCATCTCGCTCGCACTATAAAAAGGGGTTCGTGACAGAAAAATCTATACACTTTTTCTCGCCTAGCCCCCATCCTTCAATTTCGTATCGTGCGATAAAGAACTTTGTTCCAAAAATTTTGTACAACCGAATTCAATATAAATATAATTAATTTATTGTTGATTTTTAAAAACCGCTCGACCGATTTTCTTTTTTTTTATATAGGATAAGGGTAACAAACGAGCACACAGTCCACCTGATGGTAAGTGGTTGCTGCGGCCTATAGACATCTACATCTATCCTCTATTACAAATCAAAATGTAGATGCATTGTCTAAGATGGAATGCCTCATTTCCAGTAAAAAAGGCCTCCGGCCACCTGCACTCACCAAGCGAAACGCAGAGGTAAACCTCTACTTCACGCTGGTTTTCTGTAAGGTCGTAGTACCACCCAGGCTCGAGCCGGCCCATCCGTGCGACAGCAAAAGCTGCCGCGTGGCTCTACCACTGTTAAATTAAAATAGCACCTGGGAAGTATACCCTTTGAAACAGAAAAATTATTTTCCAAATCGGTTCAGGCGTCTTCGAGTAATCGGTGAACATACCTAAATAAACATTCCAACGAATTGTAAACATCTCCTCCGTTTTGAAGTCGGTTGAAAGTAGAAATACAATGCTGGTGATACGTATAGTGAGTAAGGAGATCCCGTGACCTTTTCTACCGACTTCAAAAGCCGATACTCAATTCGACTGTATGTTTTTCTTTTTAGGTGTGTTACCTAATAACTTTTTACTGGGTTAACCGATTTCGATGATTCTTTTTTTATTTGAAAGCTGGTGCTTCTCATGTGGTCCCATAGAAATTGTTCAAGGTCGGACCAATAGTTTTTAAGTTATTCTTGATAATTTATATTGAAGTCGGTGGTACAAAATTTTTAATTTTTAATTATTTATTGCCATCAAGACATTTCGTCTTAGTCCTGAGTCAACGCATTTTAAGCTACTTCAAGTTTCTAAATTCAAATGTGTTTTTGTTGACTGTCTCGTTGGTCTCGTGGTCGTAAATGCGATGGCTGATCATGAAGTACTGAGTTCTAACCCAGGTTGGGCCAAAATCAGTTAAAAACATTATACGTGGTAGAGCCATGCTGCAGCTATATTAGTAGTATAGTTGTAGCACGAACGGGTCGGCTCGTCTGGGGAAGGACGACGCTCTCACAGAATACCAGCGTAAAATACTCGTAGCAGCTTGACACTGCTGTGTTTTGTATGGTCAGTGTAGAGAACCGGAGACCCTTTTTACTGGAAAAGAGGCATTCCATCTTAGACCTCACGGGTGACAACGCAACTGCATTTTTTGATTCTTTACTGAGGATAGATCTAAGATGTCTATGGGTCACAGCAAGCACTTACCATCAGGTGGACTGTGTGCTCGTTTGTCACCCTATCGTATAAAAAAAAGTTATTGGATTTTTCTGGCAAGAAATTGCCAGTTGCAGCCCGGAGGCAGGAAGTTGGCGATGCTTCACCCCGAGTCTAAGAAAGCATGTAAGGTAAAGCCGTTGGTTCTCTATCCGGTTGTGTTGGATTACCATCTCATCGGACTTTGAGAGTGAAGTTATAGGCACCTAGGACCGGCCCATAGTAGTGGGCCGTGAGGAAAATCCAGGCAATGAGGAATACCCCAAGGCATGATATCTGCAGTGCTTCCAGCACTTGCAGAAGAAGACAACGTAGAAGTTATAGAGTAGAACTTTAATCCTGTTCTGCGCAAATGACTGTCTCCGTCGAGTCTGGCTACCGTGACCGAAATTCAGACTAAAGCACATTATTATTAGATTTTTTTATGTATGTCATGCGATATCTACTTCCATTGTAAACAGATTATAATGATTTTTTTTTAATAAGGCTTACCAACTAAATACTCTAAATAAAAGGAACTTATGACATATTATTAAATTAAATTTATGCACAACATTGTTTAATGATAAAAGACGTTGTTTTACATAATACATATTAAAGTTTTTAATTTAGTACAGAGAAAAGAAATTGAAAGTGTTTGAAACTAATAATGGCTCTAGCAACAATCCAAAATTGATTTTTTAAAAGTAGCTATCTTTTTACAAAAGATATCTTAATTACAATTTTGAAATAAAAGGTTATTATTTTTCTAAATAGGTTACTTCAGGTCCCATAGTGTAGTAGTGGGGGAACATGTAGTACCGAGGCTAGTGCTTCTGAGTGCTTGTTTTCCTGGCCCCATGGCCTTTGCGTATCGGACACGGGAGCGTCCGCTGCGCCGGTGCAGGTGGAGGCCAAGGACGAGGGCCCGCTTTGTGTTCTGGTGTGCTTCAGCAAAAGAGGCAGGCTAGCGGTCGGCAGCGTTGGTGCCGTGAATATGTACGAAAGCGTTCGTGGAACACCTTTGAGTTTTAGTCGGTGCGAATCCGTTATAACCCGTCCCTGGCCCCGCAAAGCGGTATTCTTAGGCATTTCCCCATGTAAAAAAGGAGAACATATAGTGCCGAGTATACATTACGTCCCTCCGTTATCGTGACAATACAAAAACTATACACTCTAAGTATTTGTTTAAATAATTAATGAAACAAAGTTTGGAAGCTCGCTTAGTGATTCCTAACACATAATTTAGCGACATGATGACGCACTTTCTGAACTAAAATACGGCAAACTCCCGCCTCTCGATATTTAATTGCCACTGACCCTCCGGTAATCTCCTAACTTACAAAGTTGATTCTACTCTCACGCTTTGTTATAACTTGCCTATTCTGTCATTTGCAATATAGATGAATTAAAATAATACTGATATACCAATTACTTAATCTACTTAACCCACCACAGCGCCACCTATAGCGTCCAGATTGAATGATTTTCTTTTTTGGTACTGAGATGGAATGCCTCGTTTCCAGTAAAAAGGGTCTACGGTTCTCACCATACGAAACACAGCAGCATTAAGCTGCTATTTTAATTTTGAAAAAGGTAAAACTTACAGCCTATATATGTCTCACTGCTGGGCACAAGGCCTCCTCTTATTTCTGAGGGGTTTCTAGGGCAAGGAAATGTCCGCCGCGCTGCCTTCGAAATATTTTTTTTCTTTTTTTCTCAGACATGCAGGGTTTTATCACAATGTTTTCCTTCGTCGCGAAGCACGTGGTAAATCAGCACTTAAAACTACAACTGACAATTTCATTGGTGCCGGCGGGGAGAGTCGTGGTAGCTGAGGGGCTGAGCGCTCGCTATATTTTAATATTAAATAGCTGGTACCCGGCGCGTTGCACCCGCAGAAGAAATAATCGCGAAAATATCGTTTTAAATTTGGAACACTTATATTGTTTAATTACGAATCATAATTCATTGAAGTTGAATGATACATAACTTTCGAATAAATTTGTGGGTACGATACGACCGCCACCTAGTGTAAGTTAATTTTACTATGCTTGTAACCATCGCGAAAGTGCGTGCGATACGTTGACAAAATTTTACCGTACTCTGATGAATGGTAGGCCAGCGCATAAAATACGAACAAACAAATTTTAATATTTAAATCTTAGAAGATTATTTATAAATAAAAACGGCAGTATGGGACTAGTAATATTCTGTTAGCATTTTTTTCTAATTTAACAGCTAGAGTAAAAGCTACGAACAATTTTAATCCGTAAGGGAATAATAAGGAATGTAATATCTCTTCGTCACAGCGTCTGTTATACTTGACAACGTGTTATAGCCCTATAAAATCGACAATGAATTTTAAATTAAAAACGTTATTAACATAGCTTTAATAACGTAGCAAAATTAAATACGCTAATTAGCAATTACAGTACCTGTTTCTTTGGTTCCAAGTTGTATTAAATATACATTTATTTAGCTATTTTATTTATTTAGTCAGTGCTTTGTCATTGATAAGTAATATCCTAGAGGAAAATCATGTAGGGTTATACTGACGACCTGGTAAGACATGTAGGAAGTCGATAGATGATTATTGCTCGGGACCGTGTGTTGTAGCAGACCTGTGAAAGACTCTATTGTTTATGATGATGATGACGCTGGAATAACTAATTCAACTGATGCATAACTATCCACCCGTCCATCTAATATATCCAGTATAAAACATATTTTGATACTAGATGATACCCGCGACTTCGTCCGCGTTGCTTGGTATATTAACGAAGTTTTTGCTTATGAAATCGTTGTTTCTTAAAACATTAATAACTTTATATGAAATGAAGATATCGCAATTTTCTTTTTTGATAAGGGCCAAATGTCTAAGAAATATAAAATCTATCCAGTAGTTTTCCGTGGAAACCTCTATCATTTTATTTATATAGACAATATTTCTTTGTTTGATACAATTTTTTTATGTTTTATTTTAAAAAAAGTTTTGATTTTATCCTAATCCTAATCTCACAGTAGGATTTTCTCGTGTATTGGTTTCTTTTTTTTAAACTGGCTTTACGGCTCTGGGTTCTCGTGTATTGGGGAACATATAAATTGCAGAAGGATAAACATCCAGACCTGGAAATAGCGTTACCGTTACAGCCTATTAAAGTCCACTACTGAACATAGGCCTCTATAAACTGCCTCACCTGCACTGCACTCACCAAGCGAAACGCAGAGGTAAACCTCTACTTCACGCTGGTTTTCTGTGAGGTCGTGGTACCACCGCGGTTCGAGCCGGCCCATCCGTGCGACAGCAAAAGCTGCCGCGTGGCTCTACCACTGAAAAACCGTGGTAAAGTCACACTACAGCTATATTATAGTTGTAGCACGAATGGGTCGGTACGAGCGGGTAAGGACCACGCTCTCACAGAGAACAAGCGTGAAATAGCAGCTTAATACTGCTGTGTTTCGTATACCTTTTTTCTGAGAGAACCTTTTTTTACTGGATACGAGGCATTCCATCTTACAACGCACATCACGCAACGTGACAACGCATCAGCAATTTGATTATTAATCGAGGACAAATGTAGATGTCTATGGACTACAGTATCTACTTATCACAAATGGCGAAGATATCCCGTTAAGACGGCTACTGACCTGCCTGCCGCAGGGGCAATCTAGGGAGCACAGCGATCGGAGCAATATCGAAGGCCGCAGGGCCGACTTAAAAAATTGCCCCTGCTTGCCCACACACATCACAATTAAGGAGGCAATTAAGGGTCAACCCCACTCCTACACCCTAGATTGCCCCTGCGGCAGGCACGTCAGTAGCCACCTTTACATACATGCAATAAATCGCGTAACAGACATACAGAAGGATACAGTCAAAAAGGAGTTCAAGTTCACGTTGTTTATAGCAGAGCCTTCAAAAAAGCCTCTTTTTTTTTGAAGTCTGATAAAAACAACGTCAACTTGAACTCCGTTCTCATTGTTAAAAGAAAATTTAATTTCTAATAAAAATATCACGAGGTTCGAAAACCCAAAGTATATCACTCCAACTTGTAGAATCACATTAATTCCCGTCAGCCCGTCTACACCGTCGATTTTTTCTTAAACTAAAATTAAATTGATTTTTTTAATAGAGAACTGGGATAGAGAGAGATGGCTCTATTATAGTCCTAAAGTATGAGAAAATGATTTTAATACTAGAACTTAATTTAAGTAAGCAAATAGTGCTATAAAAAATATATTTACATCGTCTCGCGATCAAGCAAAAGCTTATTGACGAACGAAATTCGAAATTTAAAAATTTTCAGGATAAACGTTAAATATCTATATTTCTAATCTTAACCGCGTAGTGGCTGAGTAAGAATTACCACTATTCCATATCGTCCCATAAGTGTTATAGGAGGTGACAGAAGGAAACCAGAAGATGGCCAGCAGAGTAGAGTTTCATACGTGGTAGAGCCATGCTGCAGCTATATTATGGTTGTACCACGAATGGATCGCCTTGACCGGGGTTACACTCTCACAGAATACCAGCGTAAAATAGCAGCTTAATGCTGCTGTGTTTCGTACGGTGAGTGTACAGAACCGGAGACCCTTTTTACTGCAAACTAGGCATTCCTCAGTCCTCAAGGGTGACAATGCATATGCATTTTGATTCTTAATTGAGGATATCAGGTGGACTTTGTGCACGTTTGTCACCATTATTCTATGAAAAAAAGAGTTTTCCTAATAACAAATGGAAAATAAAAAACTACGGTTGCCAACCCGCCTGTCAAGCTTCGCGATGATGCCAAGTATCCTCCTCATGGTGCGATCTATGGGGAGGCTTGTTATGAATGAATTGAAAGAAGAGTAAGAAATTCATAATAAAGCAGCCTAATAGCAGCGCTTGTTTTGGTGCGTTCCTTTCTGAAGGAGCCAGTATAATTACATTCTGCTAGGCACTTCATCTGCATCCTCAGTAGTGTTCTTTATTTGAAATTAGCTATAGGTGTTCACGAAATGCTGCATAGAGAATTCATGAAATATTCTTTTTTATAGAATAAGGGTGACAAACGAGCACACAGTCCACCTGATGTTAGTGGTTGCTGTGGCCCATAGGCATCTACATCTATCCTCGATTACGAATCAAAATGCAGATGCGTCGTCACCCGTGAGGACTAAGAGGGAATGCCTCGTTTCCAGTAAAAAGGTAGTGTAGAGAACCGGAGACCGGTTCTCTACACTCACCATACGAAACACAGCAGTGTTAAACTGCTATTTTAGGCTGGTATATATATATATATATATATATATATATATATATATATATATATATATATATATATATATATATATATATATAATCACGAAAATCACGAAAATTGACAATCAATCAATGTAGATTGAGTGAGCTGAAGTCATCAGGATTAAAAAAATTGACGGCTCCGTGGCGCAGTGGCTTAGCAATGAGCTGCTGAGCTGGGGGCCGCGGGTTCGAATCCCGCGCTGAACAAGTATTTGTATGGCCTACGAATAATTTTTCTGGGTCTGGACGTTTTTCCTTGTGCAATTTCTGTTTGTAAACTGACTCCACGATACAGGAGAAAATCCTAGAGTGGGGGTAACGTTTTAAAAAAAAATTTAAATCTTATCAATTGTTATAAAAATTTAAGCGACAGACATGACATACGTATTCTAAATACTTAGCTTGCACTGCATTCGCTGACCATCAAGTAAACTGTGTTCATGTTTGTTACCTATATTTAAAAAAATATATATTGATCGGCGGTCAATAAAAATTAAATTTTTAATAAAAATTGAAAGCCAACTTTTACGTTTTACTGAACGTTTAAATTTTGTACCTTTTAAGTGGACTAAAGAATATTCCTCGCTCAAAGTAACATCTACAATGTCAATCAAATAACTGACATTAAAATCGACATCCCCTATTTTAGAAAAATTTTACCCATAGGAATGGAATAAGGACTACAAAATATGGAAACGCTGTCAACTTATTCAATAAAAAGAATCATTCAAATCGATTCACAATTGTCATAAATATCGAATAACATAACAATAAAGCCAAAAAATCAAATTGAGAACCTCTCCTATTCGATTTCGGCTAAAAACATCGTAGAAATAATAAAACTATTTCAATTAAGCCAAATACGACGGAAACAAACCTTTGATCGTCGAGAACAATCGGTGTGACATACTTTCGGTCGCCATTAAAATTAGTGGACTATTATTTCTTTTGTGTTAGTGGTCCAAATGTTACGTTCCAAACATTTACAAATAATCCAAAGTAAATATATTTCTCTCTAGCAATATTAAGTCGAGGAAGTTTATATTTAAAGGTGAAATGTAGCTTAGCTTGTAGCCACTAAAGCGAGATTGGGAATGCGGTAGAAACAAATTCTTTCCGCTCGAGATTTTATTTCTGTATTCGAATATTAACTTACAAATATGTTAATCCGTCATTATTCACGATAGTTTACAGTCAATTTCAAACAAATATAGACTTTTCATCCATTAACTCGAAATATTAAAACACACCTTTACTTATAAGTATAAGAGCCACACCGAAGTTATATTATGGTTGTAGCACGATTGGGTCGGCTCAACCCGGGGTGAGTTCACTCTCTAACAGAATGCCACAGATAGTTGCCACACTTAGCTGTCGGGTTGGGAACCGGAGATTTTTTATTATTTTCAGTTGTTTTGACAAAGATGCTGCTGCCCGTCGCCTCTTTTAGTTTCCCTCTGTCGCCTCTTACGACACTCCCGGGACGATATAGGGTAGTAGATATTCTTATATATATATATATATATATTGTAGAATAAGGGTGACAAACGAGCACACAGTCCACCTGATGGTAATTGGTTGCTGTGGCCCATAGACATCTACATCTATCCTCGATTACGAATCAAAATGCAAATGCGTTGTCACTCGTGAGGACTAAGATGGAATGCCTTGTTTCCAGTAAAAAGAGTTTCCGGTTCTCTACACTCACCACACGAAACACAGCCGCGTTAAGCTGCTATTTTACGCTGGTATTCTGTGAGAGCGTGGTCCTTCCCCGGTCGAGCCGACCCATTCGTACTACTACTATACCAATAATACAGCTGCAGCATGGCTTTACCACATAAATTCTTATATACTACTACACAGTTATTGGTTTGGATATTGTATCCAAACTTTATTTGAATCTTAATTACATTTTAGCATACAGCTTGTAAACAAGTAAATGTGACAAACAAATGCATTGTCCCTCGATGGTAAGAGGATGTTGTGACCCACAGATACCTACATTTATCCACGACTAACATTTAAAATGCATATACGAAGTCACTCCTTATGACTGGGATGGATGCCACGTTGCGTAAAAACATGCTGTTTCCCATCACTGTCTGATCGAAACACAGCGACAGTATGTTGCTATTAAACATGTGTCAATCGTGACTTACTCGTTCATTTGACCCGAGTCGCATCAAAGTATTGATAATTGCAATTACAATTTTGAACGTTCAGGGCCAAACGATTTATAGGACCTACGACCAAAGAGTATTGTAATGACCGACGAACGACATTATAGAGTGGCTCTAACGAGTACTGAAACTCGAAATGACCCATTTGAATGATCGACCTGAATAACCCGGTTCGTAAGACGAATCAATACTTGAATTATTGAGTCACTAGAAATGAATGAATGACACATGTCTAGTTGCTATTATACGCTGTTATTCTGTATGACTAGTGCAATTATTAGTTGTAATATTAAGTGCTAATTTACTTCGTGCTCAGAGGTTAAGGAAAACAACCTTTTTATTTTACTTCTTCTTTTTTTTTAAAAAAAAAACGTTACCTCCACACTGGGATTTTCTCTTGTATCGTGGAGGCATTTGGCAGTTTACATATATAAATCTCACAGAGACTAACATCCCGGCACGGAACAATTATTTGTAGGCCGTATGGCCTTATAAATACTTATTCCACGTGGGATTCAAAGCTGCGGCCCTCAGCGCCGCAACTTATTGCTAAGCCACTGCGCCATGGAGCCGACAAAATGTTAATACTTATTAAGGGTTAAAAATCAGCATTGTAGATTGAGCAAACTGAATTCATGAGGTGTAAAAAAAAGTGTGATAAATTGGTTATAAAAAAAGCCGGCCAAGTGCGAGTCGGACTCGCGCATGAAAGGTTCCGTACCATCGTAAAACGCGTTTCTAGTAGAGGAGCCCCTTTAATTTTTAATTTATTTTTATTTTTATTATTTGTTGCTATAGCGGTAACACAAATACACCTTCTGTGAAAATTTCAACTGTCTACCCATTACGAATCATGAGATACAGCCCGCTGACAGACAGACGGACAGACCAACGGAAGGACAGCGGAGGCTTAGTAATAGGGTTCCCGTGGTTACCCTTTGAGTACGGAACCCTAAAACTTAAAACGAGTAACTTAGACATGACACACGTAATGTAAAATCATAACTTATACTTGACTTATTTTTTAATACACAACATAGAGTAATTGTGTTCTGTGCACAACATTCTCTGGCCATCAGGTGAATTGTGGGCTCGCTTGTCACCCATGCTTTAATTTAAAAAAAAATTAAATTGTCGGCACTCAATAAAAAATAAACGTCTAATAAAACAATCGATTTTTAATTTCATTAAATAATTAATTTATTATCCGTTATAAGTGGACTAAAAATATTTCATAATAACTAAAAAGTAAGTGAAACTAAATTTGACTTGCCGCTTTATATATTTTTCAGGAGCTTTGATCGCGAGGAAAGATACCTGCGTGTGTAAGAGCTATAACAATTCGAGCACGTGTAACGTTCACCAACACGTGTTAGAGCAGCGCGGAATAATTCCCCCATAAACTTCTCAAGAACGAAAGACGGCCTGTGTCCACCAGAGCGACGTATGAAGACTTTACTTTTAATTTTATTCTGTGTGAGCGTGGTCCTCTCACATTAGCTGGAAGCGTGGATATACTCCTATAAAGAGTATATTACCAAAACTAAGTTAATCAGATATAAAAATACATTTATCCAACATTTAACGGAATTTTATTCAACAGCCAATATCGTACATTAATAGAAATATATAATTATATTAAATACGAACAAAGATACGTCCACTATGGCCGTTAATATAATATCAATGCATTTGTAAATCACTCGTACTTCTAAAACACGAATAAAGAATAAACCTTGCAACAAAATCGATAATTGTATACACCTGAAAACAAACACAAACCCAGTCAACTTTTTCAATGGCAGACTATAACCGAGAAAGAAATTCTATATTCAAAATCATTTTGTATTTAGTTTTTTTTTTTTCGAAAACGGAGGTCATTCGTACTACTACATGATATACAGATTAAATGAGGACACGGAACGTAGCGAGCGTAGCGTCTGAATGGACCTACATAGATGCCTACATACACCTACAGAGATACAAGGAATACATGAAACGTCCATACCTTTGCAGCATCCATCGACTGTTGTCCGCATCCACTGAATAAAGAACAAGCACTGTGTTCACTTTAATTTAAAAAAAATCACATGCACTCGTAATAAAAAAATAATATAAGTTCAGCTTATGTAATTCAGCTATGTTACCCGATGCATGGCGCGAGTAGAGCGCGCCGAGCCCGACTGCAGACAGAAATGGCGGCGGGTTGCGCGCGCAAACCGCCCTGTGCTTAAGCAGGAATTGCTTTAATACAATCTAGTGACAAAGGAAATTTTAAATAGGCAAATATACAAACTGTTACGTCCCGTCTGTAATAGACAAAGCTAACAAACATGGTCACCCTACAACACGGTTTCAATATACTGAATCCTGAATCGCCCTTATATTTTAAGTCCGACGGCTGTCAAATTATCCCTATAAATTACAGGGCTGATAAAAATAATTCTGTGGCTTAATTATGAAGTATAATAATCATAAACACTCACACCTGTCACCCAGAGGGATAGGCAGAGACTACGCACTTCCATTGGCACGATCCTGACTCACCTGTCTATCTCTCTCGCCGCCTTTACATCCATATACCTACCAGGGGCTCATAGACATCTACATATATCCTCGGTAAAGAATCAAATTGTAAATGCGTTGCACACCTAAGGACTATATACTATATACTCACCATACAAAACACAGAAGCACTAAGCTGCTATTTTACGCTGGTGAGAGCGTAATCCTTTTCTGGTCGAACCGACCTATTCGAGCTAAAACCACAATATAGCTGAATCATGGCCCTACCACATACATGAATACGTATATAGCTATAAGAAAAAATGTGACTGAAAATTCACCAGCATCATCATCAACCTGCGGCAGTCCACTGGACATAGACCTCTTCCAAGGCATCTCTTCTTAAAAACGCTGCATCTATCTAGGCGGTGTCTTTCGCTCTCCGGTCTATGACACAAACTATGACTGATATAATTAAAAATAAAATGTTATTAAAAAGGCAACGTTAACTCAATCCAATTGTGAACGAATGATAATGATGACATCCTTCTAGCCGGACGTCCTTTGACCCCGACGGCAACTTCTGAAGACGCAATCTGCGAATGAGAAATTATAGTTCCATAAGTATACGATCTATAAGCAATAGAGGCTTCCACTTCCTTACATATTGAAGTCCGATCAGTTTATGCGATAAAATCAGACATAAGTGGACTATATTACTCGTGCAAGTGGTAAAATTAAAAATTTAGTACAACCGACTTCAATATAAAATATTAAGGATAACTCAAAAACCACTGATCAGGCCTTGTTCAAATTTATATGGGACCACATGAGAAGCACCAGCTTTCAAATAAAAAAAGAATCATCAAAATCAGATCACCAATAAAAAAAATATGAGGTAACATACACAAAAAACTTACAGTCGAATTGACTACCTCCTTCTTTTTGAAATCGGTAGAAAATAGAAATTAAAATTATAACAACGACTTGGGTTCATAGTACTTGTTACTCGTCGCAAAAATGCATGATTATATGTGTGGACGAGGGAAAGATGCATCTGTCTTTTTCTAAAACCAAAGTGTGAAAAGTAACAAAAAATTTGTTTTTATTTAGTGTTCTATAAATGAAATATTTTTCAGAGCCATGGACATAATCATATAGTATATATCTTCTCAAATATTATAAATATAAATAAAGATTAATCTACTGTGATGCTTCCATGAAAGCGTACATTAATCTAGACAAAAGGCTCACACTTTGTAACGTTCAGCGTTACCTTTCACCAGAGACGCTTTCCACGACAACTGTTACATAATTCAACACTCCACTGCTCGTTTTTCACTGAAAATCAATTGCCGCTATAATATACGTGCAGCAATGAATCAAAAAATCATTAATACGTCAAAAAAAAATAGTCACGTATAGTGAAAGGAGGCAAGTCGAGGGGAAAAAATGTTGATTTTCGGGAACAAAATCACTCGTTCAGAAATGCAGTAGGAATGAGTACATCCTTGGCCGGGAAGTCGAGCAATAAAGACAAGGCTGTACAAATATAACGGTTCATGTTACCCTCCTTTCGGTCCGAGGGACGCCGAAGGGATCTCTCTTTTCAAACCCGTTCTACTGCGAAAATTTTATTACGTATTTTGCAACTATATAGTTCAATTTATTAAAATATTATACGACCAGTCTCAGAAATTTTTATGAACAACCAACCCAACCAAAAAATATTTTTGAAGGAATATATATTTTTATAAAGAATATTTCAATGGATTTATGAATCATTTTCAAATGTATGCTCTAGATACATTCTATTGATTTTAACATTTAAAAATTAAAAAAAAAGAAATCAACATTGTTTAAAAAATAGTTTCAGAGTTAGTTGACCGCCCAGTGGCGCAGTGGCGTAGGCATAAGTTGCAGTTTTGATGGCAGCGGGTTCAAATTTCGCACGGAACAAGTATTTTTTTTAATCTACAAATAATTGTTACAGATCCGGATTTTTGTCGGTTTGAAATTTACGTTTGTATATAACGGCCTCTATGATGTAGGAGAAAATCTTAGTGAGCGGGTAACATACTCGTATTTAAAAAAAAAGTTTCTGGCGGGTATGAGATATGACTTTCTCGAAAAGAACTCGAAAGAGTTGGATTTACAATCATTTGACAGGAGTTTGGGGGAGTACGTAACCCAGAGAGTATATAACGTAGAGTAGTAACCCAGTTGATTTAGGCAAGAAAGCTGTGGTGCACCCATAGCCACCCACAGCCTTCGTCGTTATTTTTTTGTACCGCCCAGAAATAGAATAAAATAGAATAGAATAATTTTTTATTCGGTATTGATTATTACATAATTCTTATTGAAAGTCATTTTTTATTTACCACTGGTTCGGAAAATACCTCTGTCCTGGGAAGAACCAGCAAGAAACCCAGCGGGACTTTTTTTTTCAAACATATTTCACTTAACAATAATTTCGTTTATACAATTTATAAATGATTTTTCATAGAACCAGCATTGGTGGCGATCACCTTATTCGCAGGGGTTATTTTCATTAATGTATTCCTTGATATTATAATAACCCTTTTTGTACAGTTTTTCTTTAATAAAACTTTTAAACTTGTTTATTGACAAACTTTGAATATGTCTTTGAATACTTGAGCAACCAGAAATCCTTTCAGTTGAGTTATGTTAGAAGGTTGTAATGTGAGCGAAGCACAACGCAGCATGTTATAGGGGACATCCCCGCTACCCCTTGCTCCTCCCCTCCTGTCAGAGAGAGATAAATGTTATCATTTTGTAGTTAGGTCTATGCGATTTTCTATTGTATTTTCTCAAGAACGGTGTATTACCTTTTAACCAGCTACTCCCATTAAAAATAAAACACCGTTCCTTGTCTGGGTGTAGCAGGCACTCTTCTGTACCCTATTCCTCCCCCCCCCCTCCTCCTGCCAAACGATTCAAAATTTTTACCCTCGAAAGTCTTTATTGTAATGTTAATAGATCAAACTTCATAACAGTGCATCTAATGGTGTGTTGTTTGCAATCTAATAGTATGTTGTTTGCAGGTTTGCAAAGGCTCACGTCTAACATTAGACTTTTACGGGCTGACAAAGAAACAAGGAAAAGAAGTTGCAGTTTACTGTTGCCCATGTACCAATCACCCGTAACTAACAACAAAAAAAGATAGACAATATCTTTATTCAAACAAAAAATTCTAAACATAAAAAATTCTATTCCAATTTCGAACTGGCTGTATTAAACGATTTATATTTCTTTTTTTAATTTCGCGTGAGAAAATCTTTTCGCGGCCAAATAAGGTCGAGCTCGATCAATCATACCTTTAGTAATATATATTCTTTGCCTTTAGACCGGGGACTAAGATAGAGAGGCATTTCATGACGTCAGCACTCTGATAGAGATCCGAGGGTGCAGTTTCGGAAACGATAGGACACGGGTTTATATATATCGCTATAGTACATTTTAGTGCTGATGTGCGTTATGTCAACGGCGCCATTTTGAATTAATCGTTTTCTAACTAAACTTATGGTGTATCTTCGTATCGCAAAAAATATAAAGCAATAATACATACTTGTATTATTTTGTAATTATTATTACTTTGTTGTTTAAGTTTGTATAAACTCAGTTTAAAAAAAACTTAACACGCATTGATCACGAGCTGAGGTAATCCTGATAATTATTTTATTTTATTTAGGTGATCGCGATTAGTATACTAGGTTAAAGTTATTTAATCATTGTATTATCGGTTCTAGATGCGAGTAAATTTTCAAATTAATCGGCCGTTTACATGTTGGTGAAAATTACAGTAAAAGATTCCGTTGCATAGATAAATACTAAACATAGATAGATAGATAAATACTGCATTTTTCATCTTTAGACTTTTATCACTTAAAGTGTCCAGCTGGATATTTGCATTTTCCAAGAAAGCGTCAGCAAGCATTATTCAATGAAAATCTTACACACTATGCGCGATAGAAAAACAAACTAAGACAATAAGTTAAAGTTTATATTATATATAAGTTATATTTTTTCTTTTAGATCGTTCTATTCATTATGAGACAACTAGGTTTTTTTAAAGGATAAGGGTGACAAACGAGCACACTATCCATCTGATGGTAAGTGGTTGCTGCGGCTCATAGACATCTACATCTATCCTATATTACGAATCAAAATGCAGATGCGTTGTCACCCGAGAGGACTAAGGTGGAATGTCTCATTTCCAGTAAAAAGGGTTTCCGGTTCTCTACACTCACCATACGAAACACAGCAGCGTTAAGCTGCTATTTTACGCTGGCATTCTGTGAGAGCGTGGTTCTTCCACTGTTGCCGTTTTAGTGCTTTTCGCACTAAATCTAGCGCATTTTTTAGCTCTTCAGCGCTTTTTTTCAAAAAAAGACGCGCTAAACATAATTTAGTGGAATCTGGTGGAAAATTGAAAAAGATATTGTCAACCTCCAACTAGGCCAAAAAGGGTCCAGAACCAAAAACGTAGAAAAAATAATATGAGTTCATTCTGTTCGGGTATTCCCCAACCACAATGTTTGATTTAGTCTGTTGTTTTGTCTCTTTTTACATTAAAGGATTTTACTATGGCTGTCTCGCTCGTGTTACTAACAGAGAAAAACCGGTTTATTTATCTTATTGCGGCAGGATTTAATGCTTTCCAGGATTTAGTGGACCTGGCTACCACTGCTTTGTCGCTTCCACATTCCAATGCTGAGAGCGCATATTCAGCGTAATGAACATTGTCAAGTGCAAGATACGCAACAGAATGTCAGCTGTTACATTGAATTCTATTTTGCTTATACGGCACCAAATGAGATTATTAAAGAAAACACCTACGAATGACCGGAAAATGTCCTAAAATGAGAATAACTAACAAAAAAGGAACTTCAGCTGGCGAAAGTTCATCACAGACAATAACACCTAAAATTATGATGAAACTGACCACGAAAATGTGACTGAGTTATTGGACATGGTTGATTTTAACAATTAAATAAAATTATTATAAAGCCATTAATTGTGTTTTTCTTATCTTTTCAATTATAACCAAAAAATTTAACCATGCGAAAAGTTTTGTGGATTTTAGCGCTTTTTTTAGCCCCGGTTTTTTCAAAATATAGCGCTTTTTTGACAAGAGTTTGGTGGTTTTCTTTTTCATCTAACGGCAACACTGGGTTCTTCTCTGGTCGAGCCGACCCATAAAAGGTAATGCAGTGGCTAAACGTTTGGCTGCGGCGCTGTGGTCTGCGGGTTCGAATCCCGCACGGAGTATTATTTGTATTATGATCTAGTAATATCTGTTCCCATTCCGGGTCCTCTAGAAGTTTGTATATGAGCAATTTATGTATGTAAAACGCCTTCACGTTACAAGGGAATTCGTAGTGTGGGGGTATTAATTTTAAACAATGAATTAATTTTAAGTAATTAAAAAAACCGGAAGGCCTTTTTTACTAGTAACTAGGCATTTCATCTTAGTTCACATGGATGACAACACATCTGCATTTCGATTCTTAATCAAGGTTAAATGTAGGTGTCTACGGGCCACAGCTTCCACTTACTGTTAGGTGATCATTTGTCACCCTTACTTATCAACCATAAACAACACAAGGAAGCACTCACTCGCTTGTGTGATATGATTTAAGCACAAATGCTAAGGTAAAAGCACAACAACAGTCACAGTTCCAAAAAATAAACAATTATAACTTTAACAAAAAGTAAAAATCGACTTGAAATTGCTAAACATGAAGTTATTTATTTGCTACGTTTAGGGATGGATTTTTTTTCTCCAAATTAATATGGGACCTCCCTTGAAGTATAACCTATTTAATAAAAAAAGAATCATTAAAATCGGTTACCAGTCTGCGAAGATATCATATGAAATTTCTTAAACAATAGTCCAATATCTAACCTTTCCCCTACTTTTCTCCATTGGGCGGAATGTTTTCATCAAAATTTAATGGGACCACCCTTGAGGTAAAGCCTATTTTATAAAAAAAGAATCATTGGAATTGATTTACAATCTGCGAAGATATCGCGTAACATACATACAAAAAAAACATACACTCGACTTGAGAACCTCCTCCTTTTTCAAGTTGGTTAAAAAAAAGAAAATAGAATCGAATTTCAATTAACGACGGATCTCCGCCCCGTTGTTGTCGACATTCCGCGCATTCGAACTAAATGGTCTACTTTACTTTCGTAATGCCTGTAGCAATGGAGTGGAATAATTTGCCACTCACTGTCTTTCCGATCGATTACTACGTGAATGTCTTTAAAAAGTCTTTTTTGGAGTATAAGTGTGATAAACGAACACACAGTCCGCTTGATTGTGAGTGGATGCTGTGGCCCATAGACATCTATCTTCATTTATCCTCAATTAAGAACCAAAATGCAGATGCGTTGTCACCCCTGTGGACTGAAATGGAATGCCTCGTTTCCAGTCAAAAGTGTCTCTGGTTCTCTACACTCACCGTGCGAAACACAACAGCATTAAGCTGCTATTTTATGCTGGTATTCTACGAGAGCGTGGTCGTACCCCGGTCGATCCGACCCATTCGTGCTACAACCACAATATAACTACAGCATGGCTCCACCACGTAAGTTGCTGGGCCTAGTGCGACCTGTATAGATAACATTTTTACAGATGTTAAGCCCTTGCATAAATCAATTATTCAAAATTTAAGTTCAGATCACTGTGGACAGTTAGTATCACTACCTTACATACACAAAAAACAGAAAAATAAGAAAGTTGTGTTTGTTCCAATAAATGAACATCGCTTGGAGAGGTTTAGAAGTAATATAATAAAAAGACTTCCATCACTTTCGTTTAAAAATAGTGCTAATTATTTGTATGCTACATTATTTGAAATCATACGTTGTGAATTGAGTAGAATATTTACTTCTAAAACTTTCTCTCTTAACAGTCGCAAATCATTTAATGAATGGGCGACAGTAGGAATTTATAAAAGTAGGCGAAGGTTATACGAGCTTTATGATGAAAGATCATATAATAGTAGTGTTATATTTAGAGATTATGTAAAAACATATTCTAAAATATTTAAAAAAGTGTGTTCCACTGCTAAGGCTTTACATTTAAGCAACAAAATTAAAACTGCATCCGACAAAATTAAAATGACCTGGAGAATAATAAATAGTGAAACGGGCAAGGTCAAACCGCGCAACTCGGATTTTCAATTAAATATTAAAAATAATTTAACGCGATCTGATCAAGAAGTTGCTATGGCTTTTGAGAAACATTTTACTGATGTTCCTTTTTTGACAACAAAATCATTAAATTCTTCTCCTACTGTCGCAGAATCATTGATCAAACAAAATGTAAAGGCTTGTTCAAATACTTTTAAATTCCATAGGGTACTGCCAAAAGATATCGTTAAATATTTTAAAACTATTGATGTTAAGAAAACGGCAGACTTATGGGGGATTTCCGTTAAAGTTATTTTATCTATAATAGATACATTAGCACCTTATCTAGCCACTATATTTAATATAAACGTCGAATCTGGTGTGTTTCCTGATTTAATGAAACATAGTAAAGTCATACCTATATTTAAATCTGGTAGTACATTAGACCCCGCCAATTTTAGACCAATTTCTGTACTACCAACATTAAGTAAAATTTTTGAAAAAATTATTTTAGATCAGATGTTAAGTTTCTTCAATATTAATAAATTGCTACATAAAAATCAATTCGGTTTTACAAGGGGTCGCTCGACAACTGACGCTGGAGTTGAGCTTATTAAACATATTTTTTGTGCATGGGAGAATTCAGAGGATGCTTTGGGTATATTTTGTGACCTTTCCAAGGCCTTCGACTGTGTTCACCATGAGATATTAATCAGGAAGCTACAGTACTATGGTGTCAAGAACACAGCGCTTAAACTTATTATTTCATATTTAAGTAATAGAAAACAGAAGGTTATTATCAATGGTAAAAGTTCTTCCGGGTCACCTGTACTAATGGGTGTTCCTCAGGGCTCGATTCTCGGCCTATTCCTGTTTCTGGTGTATATTAATGACTTACCTCACCTTGTAGGGGATAGTCATGATATAGTATTATTTGCTGATGATACTTCCTTGATTTTTAAACTTAAACGTCAATCATTTAAATGTGAGGAAGTGAATAATGCTATATCAAAATTAGTGCATTGGTTTAACGTTAATAATCTGCATTTGAACGGAAATAAAACTAATTGTGTTAAATTTACAATAACGAATGTTAAAAATCTTAATACCAATGTGTTTTTAAATGGGGAGGAATTGAGCCCTGTTGTATCCACTGTTTTTCTTGGCATCACTCTTGACGCAAAGCTACAGTGGGGCCCCCATATATCCAAATTAGCAAGCAGACTAAGTTCTGCAGCCTATGCTGTAAAAAAGATTAGAGGTCTCACTAGTGTCGAGACAGCTAGATTAGTTTATTTTAGTTATTTTCATAGCATAATGTCTTATGGGATTTTGCTATGGGGAAATGCGGCTGATTCAGAAACTATTTTTGTTTTACAGAAGAGGGCCATTAGAGCTATTTACAATCTAAAACCGAGAGAGTCCCTTAGAGATAAATTTAAAGAAATTAATATATTAACTTTGGCCTCTCAGTATATTTACGAAAATTTAATGTATGTTCACAAAAACAAAGATAGTTTTAGTAAAAGAAGTGATATACATTCTGTAAACACTAGGAACAAACACAAGCTAGTGATACCAGTTTCTCGACTCCACAGAGTCAGTAATTCATTCTTGGGGCAATGTATACGCTATTACAACAAGGTCCCGGAAAGTGTACAGGTTCTCTCTATTACCAAGTTTAAATGTTTTATTAAGCTGAAACTGTATAAAAAGGGTTATTATAGTATAAATGAATACATGGTTGATAATAACCCCTGGGAATGAGGTGATCGCTTCCAAGCAGTTTCTAAAATAAATTTTGTAAATAGTTCGTAATCATTTACATTGTAAAATTTATTTTAAAAAAATGTCCCGCTGGGTTTCTTGCTGGTTCTTCCCAGGACAGAGGGTTTTTTCGAACCAGTGGTAAAGTAAAAAATGACTTTCAATAAGAATTACACATGTAATGTATATTGAATAAAAATATTCTATTCTATTCTAAGGGGTAGTTTTCAGAGACATTTGTTGTGTTAAGACAGTGCGATTTCTCACACACCAGACACGTGGGATTGTAGTTAAGCACTAACCTAATTTAAGTAAAAAAATGATATTTTCCGCACAAAATGGCGGCTCCGACTGGGATTAGCCTTCAGATACTGTGAAATGTTTTAAAAAAATTGACCAACTTATTGTGGGCTGATGTCGACTGGTAAATTATAAAAAAAAATTATTTTATTACCGACAGAGTCCATACAAGTGACATAAGAAAAAACATTACATTATTATAAATTTTATCTCATCTAATTTAATTCAATTCAATCTAATCTATCTAATTTAATCTTATACGATTTAATTCAATTCAATTTAACTCCAATTCCATGTCATCTTCATAACTGGTACTGTTGATGCAGTGACCATCAATCGAGCAGCCGACCCCTGTGTCGCTCAGCTCAACAATCAACCGAGTCACATACAAGTTGAAGAAAGAAGGAGACGTTAGCCCCCCCCCCTTCCTGTCTCACTCCACACTCCAACCCGTACTCATCAGAAAACTCACCAAGCCACCTGACCTGGTTTGTATGGTGTTCATACCAATATTTGAAAATATTGATCAACCCACCCGGCATACCTGTGTCTTCTAATTTACGCCAAAGATTATCATATCTAACCAGGTCAAATGCCATAGTGAGATCAAGAAAGGCTGTATACACATTTAATTAACTTAGAACCCAATGGGCCATACAGTTACAGCTTATATACGTTCCACTGCTGGACACAGGGCTCCTCTCATTTCTGAGAGGGTTTTAGGGCAAGGAAATGTCCGACGTGCTGCCCAAATGCGTGTTGGCGAACTTCACATGTCTTCGAAATAATTTTGTTTTCTTATTTCTTAGATATGCAAGTTTCCTCACGATGTTTTCCTTCACCGCCAAGCACGTGGTAAATCAGCACTTAAAATTGCAGCAATTAACAATTTCATTGGTGCAGGCGGGGATTGAACCCGAGTTGCTCGCGTAATGTGAAACTTACAGCGAGCACTAACCATCTGAGCTACCACGGTTCTTCTTCAATGGCCATATCGACTGCAAACTTAACCAAGACGGCAGAATCAAAATTCAGTTTTTGCTTCAAGTAGACTTGTTATGTAAACTGATTCCATTACCATTCGCAGTTAATTTTACTGGATGTGGATTACTTGATCGTGACTGACGATCACAAGCACTCCCAAAAACCAATGAAATTGAGTGATTCAGCATTTAGGGAAAACATTGTAAAGAAACCTACATGTCTGATGAATAATATACTTGAAGTTGAGTCCGCCACCCAATGGAAATGAAAGCCTCGATTCTGTGCCCAATTGTAAAACATAAAATAAACTGTAACTTTAGTTTTGGCATTAGATTTTAGATTACATATTATACAGGTTTAAAGAGTAGCTAAATATTAAAATTAAGTTCAATAATAAAAATAATGATATACCATTATTGCAGTTTTTGAAATTACGAGTAAATAAGGCTTCTACTTTTATTTGAAATTATCCCAAATTGAACGTGATTTATGGGCAACGACGTTTTTGTCTACCGATCGACCCTTACGAATGTGAGCGCGCGCAATTTTAACAGCAGTTAAAATAATGCATTACCAGTTATTTTGAATTTAAAAGATGAAAACGACAGAATGTTTGAGATTTTTTTTAATAATTTTTTTTCAGCATTTGCCTATATTACTTATTCTGAACCTTCTCTGCAAATTTGGCTGGTTATTGCAAAATAACCCCGTACTCAGCTACTTATGCTGAGGGGTGAGACACTGCCAACTTCCCGACTCCGGGCAGCTACTGAGAATTTCTTGATGGAAAAACTCAATAAGTGATTTTTTTGGCTCGATCCGGGATTCGAACCCGGGACCTCATGATCAGCAATCGGACCACTACCACTAGACTAACGAGGCAGTCATTTCTTGTATATTGTACATATTACTTCAATGATTTGCTGGCAAATTGTACTCTGATTGGGCCGCATAATAATCATACCAATCTCGTTTGCTAATGTTTACTTTAATTTCAAAAAATTGGTTTTTCTAATCTCTCGGGTTGGTTGTTTCTTGTAACTGGATTAAAATTTTATACGTTCAGCACATGTTTTTCATTTCAAGTACCGAGGTCGGCGAATATTCTTTAAAGCCGTAACCATGGGTCGTATGCACGCACCTGGTAAGGGTGTTTCCCAGTCTGCATTGCCGTACCGTTGCAGTGTGGTTGCCTACTTGGTTAAAACTGACAGCTGATGATGTTAAGGAACAGATTTTCAAACTCGGCAAAAAGGGTCTCACTCCATCCCAAATTGGTATCATGCTCAGGGATTCACATGGAGTTGCCCAAGTCAGATTTGTCACTGGCAAAAAGATTCTCCGTATCATGAAGGCTATGGGGCTTGCGCCTGATCTACCTGAGGACCTGTACTACCTGATCAAAAAGGCCGTGGCAATGAGGAAGCACTTAGAAAGGAACAGGAAGGATAAGGACAGCAAATTCAGACTCATGCTTGTTGAATCCAGAATTCACAGGCTGACCCGTTACTACAAAACAAAGAGTGTGCTCCCTCCCAACTGGAAATATGAGTCAAGCACTGCATCTGCTTTGGTGGCTTAAGTTTAAATAAACTATATATAGATATACCAAAACAAAATACAAACAAAATTGTATAATTTATATTTTAGTTCGCAATATGCGACTTTCATGGAACTTCTTTATTGATACACTCTAGCTTACACCTGAGATTAATTATAAACTACTGTTAGTACTAAGCCGGTTCTCGTTTACAAATACCAAAACCGGTGACGAGGTACAACCGCAAAGATGTGAGGCGTTTAATACTGCAACTGCAAGCTCCAATCCACCGGCCAACCGTTTTGCGATGAAGGATGATCCTTCCTTTCTTCCTTCCAGTAGTAGATTATTACGAGCTAGTGAAAAATGATACAATCTATGGAGGAAGACCATGTTCAGCAGTGGACTTTTAATGAGGACATCCACGATTTTTCTGCTACCAGGGCAGCATCTCTTATAAATGGGGTGAAATATTTGACAGATTTCATAGCGGGAGAAGTTAATTTGTTAGAAAAGTGTAGTGATTAATGCTTCTTTCTGAAATATTTGTTGCATTTTAAATGCATTCGATTAGAAAAAGGTCCAATTTACGGATATTATTGAAACTAGAAGAATTTAAAAGGGGCATTATTTTACGTATACATGCACTAGAAACCGGAAAATATATAATTTAATCGCAGCTTTTCAATGATGATGATACTGTTGACCATCTGCATAATAAATAAGTTCACCTTAGTCCCAACTAGCGACATCTGGTGAGCACAAGATTATTAGCCCTCATAGGCTGTAATGATAATAAAATAAGTGGAAATTGAAGGACATTATACGTGGTAGAGCCATGCAGCATGCTGCAGCTATATTACTGGTATAGTTGTAGCACGAATGGGTCGGCTCGACCGGGGAAGGACCACGCTCTCACAGAATACCAGCGTAAAATGGCAGCTTGACACTGCTGTGTTTCGTATGTTGAGTGTAGAGAACCGGAGACCCATTTTACTGGAAAAGAGGCATTCCAACTTAGTCCTCACGGGTGACGACGCATCTGCTTTTTGATTCTTTATTGATGATAAATGTAGATGTCTATAGGTCACAGCAACCACTTACCATCAGGTGAACTGTGTGCTCGTTTATTACTCTATCCTATAAAAACAACACATAATACTTACATTATTAAAGTCATACTGAGCAAACAAATGTTTACCTACCCACAAGATGCCCGTTAAATAATGTATTTAGTCATTAGACAAATCAACAAGCACGCTATATCTATACGCTTGTAGACATTATTTGTATTCCAGTTGACAAGAATTTATGAATATAACATAAGCCTACGCCGTAGTAGAGGACAATTGGTCAATAAACTGTTGACACACAAAACAATGACTACGGCGTAGCAACTACGATTTTCGTAACGCGCTATTTACTTGAATCCGTGAATTATTAAACACCACAAAAACCTAGTATTCGTAAATGAACTGTCAATGTTTAAGTGATAAAAATTAATTACGTGGTAGAGCCACGCTGCAGCTATATCATTTATTTTTATTATTATTTATTTATTTATTTATAAATAATAATAAAAATAAAATCATGGTTATAGCACGAACGGGTCGGATCGACCGGGGAAGGACCACGCTCTCGCAGAATGCCAGCGTAAAATGGCAGCTAAATGCTGTTGTGTTTCGTATGGTGAGTGATTTTCGAGTGAGAGTGAGTGAGTTTTACTGGAAACGAGGTATTCCATCGTAGTCCTCAGGGGTGATAACGCATTAAAATTTTGATACTTAATAGAAGATAAATGTAAATGTCTATGGGCCACTGCATCCACTTACCATCAGGTGGACTGTATGCTCGTTTGTCTCGCCAGTCTATAAAAAAACTGACTTATTGTCAGTGACTACTGAACATAAGCCTCTTCCATAAATTGTCTCATAGGTGTATCTTATATATATTTATATATATATATATATATATATATATATATATATATATATAACGATTAAGGCCGCTTAATCGTTTAACACGATCTTCTTTAAAAATAATTTAATATTAAAAATTTTGTACAGCCGGCTTCAATATAAGTTATTAAGAATAACTCAAAAACTATTGGTCTGACCTTGATCAAATTCATATTAGACTACACGAGAAGTATCATCTTTCAAATCAAAAAAGAAACATCGAAATCGGTTCACCCAGTAAATAGTTATGAGGTAACACACATAAAAAAACATACAGTCGAATTGAGTACCGTCTCCTTTTTGGAAGTCGGCAGAAAATACTAACCTTCGCTAGAACTAATATTGTTCTGTAATGTCCTCAAAACCGAATCTCAGTCACGGTGGCCAGTCTTAACAGAGACTAGCCAGGGCAGGATAATAATGCTCAAGTGTATGCGCATGCAATGGTGCACTCACTCTCTATTCCCTCACTCTCATAGTCCGATAGGACGGTAATCTGACACGACCGGAGGGAAATCAGACGCGGAACCTTTACGTGCTTTTCGAGGTGTGAGAGTGGAACACCGCCAGCTTCCTGACTCCGAGCTGCTACTGAGAATTTCTTGACAGAGAAACCGAATAACTGATTTGGCCCGATCCGGATTTCGAACCCGGGACCTCATGTGTTTATGACAATTAGACCAACGAAGCAGTCAAGTTTGCAATAACTTACCATCAAGTAAGCCGCTAGATCATTTGCCTCCTCTTTCTAAAAAAAAAATAACTAACGAACGTACAATGTTCAACTGCAACTAACTTCATACCTTCAAACAAATGAGGCTGCAGGTGCGTTCACCTCTGAGAACTAACTTGAAATTTAAATTAAGTAATTAATTAAATATTATTGAATTAATTAAATTGCATTTAAATGAGTGAATCGTCGTAATGAATGATTTTATATTAATTAAAAAACTTTATATTTGAAAATTTAGAATCATTTTGTTTCAAATGTCAAAATCTTTAATGTTTATTTAAAATATTGTACGTCCAAAGTAGGCAAACTGCAAAAACTTAATTTTGTATCAATTTTTTTCAATTTCAATTTTTTTTAAATATATAATATATAATATAAATATAAATGATTGGTATCTACCCAGACAGATTATGTGCTCTAGGCAGAAAATGAGCTCACACACTGAGTAAAATCGATTTAATCCAATTCATAGCATACCTACTTAAAGTACGGCAGAATTTCATAAGAAATTCCACATGCTAGGGCGTAATTTCTAAAGCAGCAATCTTATAATGCGATTTGCAGCTGCGGGCCAAGCTACACTCCGTGTTCACGTTCAAAATATTGGAACATTGTGAAAAATGTTCCATACTTACGTAGACTTATATTTATTACCTAATAAAAGTTTTTAAAGCACACATTCTTTTATCATACAAAATATTTTTATAGCGGATATGGATGCCAAACGAGCACCCAGTCCACCTGATGGTAAGTAGTTGCTATGGCCCATAGACGTTCATATCCATCCTATCAACTATTCATATCCTATAAACTACGAATCAAAATGCAGATGCCTCGTTTCCAGTAAAAGAGGTCTCCGGTTCTCTACACTCACCATACGAAACACAGCAGCGTTAAGCTGCTATTTTACGCTGGTATTCCGTGAGAGCGTGGTCCTTCCCCGGTCGAGCCGACCCATTCGTGCTACAACTATACTACTGATATAGCTGCAGCATGGCCCTACCATGTATAAAGTATGTTGTTTTTTGAAAACTGAAGTGACGAATGATCTTACAGGCCAGGCAAGAAGCGTGGACAAAAAAAATATTGCGTTATTTTCTCCCAAACGGCTCCTACTGTCTCCACGATCTCGTTTGATGAACAAAAAACAGCTAGTGCTGAGTGGTACACCTGTACATCACCATTTTTTTGCCTAGTGTCTTTGAAAAAATTAGGGAAAAACAAACAAGACATCGCATTCTATATGACAATGCTTCGGTGCACGCCGCGAACAATACAATTTTTGACTTGTGAAAAAAAAATGACTTTCAATAAGTATTATGTAATAACCTATATTTAATGAAAATTAAACGAACAGAAAACGCAGAGCCAGACCTCGCACCAAGCAATTTTTTTATTTTCCCATTTACCAAAGATTTGATGAGAGGTTTGACATTTACAGAGCCAGAAGAGGCCGTGATGGCTTTTAACCAGCACGTGAAAAACATGCCGTCTGACCAATGGTCCTTATGTTTTCAGAAATCGTTTGAACGAATGTTTAAAATGTAATGGAGAAATGTATAGAATGCACTTTGAAAAACATTAAATATATTATTAGTTTGCATATAAACTGTTTTATTTTGCGTTACGCAAAGTTTTCAGTGTAACCCGCGTACAGGCTCTTTACAACTTTTAGACCAAAACACTAGTGCAAGCACAGGTATTTAGCTGCAGAAATGGTCAAGAGAAGAGAGGCACAAAATTTTGGGCAATATTCACGAATCGATACGAATTAAAAACTTTTAAAGCTTACTCTACACTCTATTGTGAAAAGTCAGAATGTGTCCAAAAAGGCACGTATGGCAATTCACAATGCTGTGTTAGTACCTACTTTAATGTATGGTAGTGAAAGTTGGGTGTGGCAGAAGAAGCATGAGAGTAGAATAAATGCTGTAGAAATGCGGTCATTAAGGAGTATGTTAGGGATGAAGCTGAATGACAGAGTGAGAAATTGTTTAATAAGAGAAGAGTGTGGTTTGCAAGATAATGTTGTGACCAGGATTAAGAAAGGAATGCTTCGGTAGTTTGGCCATGTAGAAAGAATGAATGAGGAAAGAGTGACAAAGCAAATCTATGTTGCAGAGGTGAACGGCATAGTCGGGAAGGGTCGCCTTAGGCGAAAGTTTATCGACCAAATTGGCGATATATTAAAAATTGGCCATATCAAGAGTACCTTTAACCGACGAGCGTGTATGCGTAGGTATATGGATGTGGAGGAAGCGAGAGAGGTGTGTCAGGATCGTGCCAAATGGAAGTCCATAATCTCTGCCTACCCCTCTGGGTGACAGGCGTGAGTGTTTATGTTATGTTATGTTAAGCTTTAAAAGTTTAGATTAAAATTAATAAAATACAACCCTTTTACCTATTTCTGCCGCTAAACAGCAGTGCTTACACTGCCGCTTTCCAGCCATTTGAGTATAGAGAGCCTGTATGATTATAAGTTCTAAGACATTTTGTCTTAGTCCTCAGGGGTAAAAACACATATTTTTATAAAATTAGGGTGACAAACGAGCACACAATCTATCTGATGGTAAGTGGTTGCTGTGGCCCATAGACATCTGCATCTATCTTCGTTTGCGAATTAAAATGCAGATGCGTTGTCAGCAGTTAGGACTAAGATAGAATGCCTCTTTTCCAGTAAAAGGGGTCTTACACGGGTACTCTACACTCACCACACGAAACACAGCAGCATTAAGCTGCTTCTTTACGCTAGTATTCTGTGACAGCGTGGTCCTTCCCCGGTCGAGCCGACCTATTCGTGCTACAACTATACTATTGATATAGCTGCAGCATGGCTCTACCACGTAAAAAATTTGTAACTTTCTTTCTTTGAAGATGACTGTAGGTGACCAAGTACTGCAGTAGGCGTTTATTATCAAGTGATACTGTAAGTTCCTTTGTTACTTTCGTTTGATAAAAAAAATATACAACACGCGAATGACAACAATAGGTTGTACACATTTGAACATGCGCAAACGAAATGAACATATGTACAATAAAATATATAATAATTAAGGAAATACGCACGGGCATAAATAATGTGGGTATTGATCTAAAACGCAGCTTTACTATTTGTGCACCTTAATGAGAAAAATATTTTTGTTGAAAGTGCTGGCTACATGTAGTTGAATTTTTTTTTTTTTGGGAACCCATCCTTTTCTATTTATCATATATCATAAAGTAGGTATAATAATATTTTTTAAAGAATAGTATGAGTAGGTAATATGTTTTTTTTTTTAATTGAGCAGCTTTCAATCGACCTTTCTCACCACTTAGTTGTTATAAATAACTATGTTATAACCCGATCGATCGGAATTGCTTTCGAGAGTAAGTCTGCAAGTCGGCAGAATCGAAATTCAATTTTTGCTTCAAGTAAACTTGTCATGCACACCCATAGCCATGCACCGTCAAGTTTACCGGACTCCGCATCAAGCGCGCTGCAAACTTGACGGTAGACTTGATCGTGTATGGCTGCCATAAGGTACCGACCAGCAAAGATTTGTCTGTACCGGAAACCTGTTTCTTTATGTAAGCACCCTTACGCTGATAAAGTCTCGGGTAAAAGTCTATAATATACGTACGAGTATAATATACTCATTAAGTAAGTGGTTGCTGCGGCCCATAGACATCTACATCTATCCTCTATTACAAATCAAAATGTAGATGCGTTGTCACTTGTCACCCGTGAGGACTAAGATGGAATGCCTCATTTCCAGTAAAAAGGGCCTGCGGCCACCTGCACTCACCAAGCGAAACGCAGAGGTAAACCTCTACTTCACGCTGGTTTTCTGTGAGGTAGTGGTACCACCCCGGTTCGAGCCGGCCCATCCGTGCGACAGCATAAGCTGCCGCGTGGCTCTACCACTGTTAGAAATACCACCATACCATACATATATACCATATTAACCGGATGACCATATTACCCTCACCTCACGTACTATAGTTAGTTTTTTTTTTAAGTTGATTTTTCGAAGTGTTGCTAATTACTGCCAAGGCTTGTTTGTTAGTTTTTTCTATATTAGTTATAGTATAGGACATTTTGTATTTGTCTCTGTCCTCCTCCTAGTTTTGGTTTTATAAGACGGCAAAGCTTAAGGTGACCATATTACCCTCACGTACCTTATACATATATATATATAGGATAGGATATCCCAGTAATGGTGGATAATCTGATACGTACGTGTTCGAGCGGTAGGGAGGTGGCCTCGGTTCCCTAAAAAAAAATTCGATCCCGAACGGTTCGCGGTCTACGCCATGTTTTATAAAATTCCGAAAATTCGTACTTCTGCTCACATTTGTGGTCATCACGTCCGCAGTTTAATGCCTAGATCGGATTTTTTTCTTTTATTGTGTTCCCTAATAATGATGTTTCTAAATTA
The DNA here is from genome assembly GCA_963668995.1 of Parnassius mnemosyne. Taxonomy (NCBI): domain Eukaryota; kingdom Metazoa; phylum Arthropoda; class Insecta; order Lepidoptera; family Papilionidae; genus Parnassius; species Parnassius mnemosyne. The sequence continues at coordinate 5,911,772 of CAVLGL010000057.1, forward strand.
CCCTTAAAAGTTTTCAACTACTATGGGTAGTATTTTACAAGACGGCACTAAACATAAGTTTAAATTTTTTACTTTATTTAACTGCTAAGTTTGAGCACCTGTGGTGAAAAAAAAACGTATAGGATCTGTATGGCCAACCATTTAAAAAGTTTGCCTATATCATAAGGATTCTAAAACATCAACATACCATGTACTTAATATTATTACTTACAGAGCTATAGCCGTTAATGTGCAAAAGTAGGCATTTCATTACAAAATTATTGGCAGATAGTTTTTTTTAAACATTGCCTGTCTTTATTAGGTAAGTACATTTGTCGCGCTTGAAAATTTTACTTTACTACCTGTTCGCCTTGTTAGGACGAATTCTAAGCTGTGTGAGCGAGACAACAAAAAATCTAATGGGTAAATATCAGGTGATCTTGGTGGCCACAATATCGGTCCCATTCGGCCGATCCACCGGTCACGGTTGGCTTCGTTTAGGTAACTCCTTACTTGGACGGCGTAATGTGCCGGACAACCATCATTTTGGAGCCACATTATTACAATATAAAGTTTAAATTGTGGAACAGTATCGACATCGCCTGTTGCTGCAAGGTTAAACTGTGGTCAAAATCTTTCTTTCGTAAAATCTCTGCGTGACCATAGACTTAGAATATATTGGCGTATAGACCACCTGACAGCCCGAAAACGCGTGACCAAGTTTGATTTGTTACTGTGTGCGTTCGCTAGTGATGTATATTTTACTTACAAGGACTATCGAAAATGATTGGTAAGGTAGCCGTAAAAGGATTTAAAAAAGTGCTTAGTGCATGAAGTTAAATAAAAAAAATATTTACTGCCGTGGGCAGTTTCCCCGAATTTCTTTTTTAACATATTGTTAATATAAATAGGTAGATACATAACTAAGTGTATACTATAAATATATATTTATAAAATGTTTTCATGGGGAAATAAAACCGGGGACACGGAGTATATAACGGCTGCTTTATTTTTCATATAAGTATTACTTGTGATAATTAAAAACTTTATTTTAACATTCGACTTAAGTATAAATGTAAACTTAATAATTCAAGAAAGGAAACTTGTAGGAATCAGTTAAATAAGATTGCTCTGCTTAAAGGCCAATATGTTTATGAGGCTTCATCATGCTTCATGCTTATATTCTTTCATCTGTCCCTGAAAAGTATAAAGTAATAATAAACTTATTATCATTTTAGCTGCATTAATTTTAAAAACATAATGATCTTAACACAGTAAAGTGGACTAAGTGTCTGAGGATACAGATGCATTCTCTATTCTCTCAATCTCGGTATGTTAAAAAAATGGTCACTCATTCATGGACTGACCGCGGCAGTCGCAACTTAATCTCGCAGATCTATTGATCTGCGCAGCTATTACTTAACCACGAGTTCTTCTTCTCTACGACTAACGCTGTAGGCGATAAACCAAGCTATTTAAGCCCTCGGCACAATGTCGTCGGCCATCAAGCATGAATTGGGCATCGACCGTTGTGAGTATCAAATACTATGGAATTTATACTATCATACTATCATTACTAAATATCTATACCTTGCTACGCTAAAAGTTTTATCATTGTGACTTGGGAATGTTACGAACTTGGGGCTCGAGACAATTAAAAACTGCCGAGTGAATTACCAAAATTGACACTTTAATTACAGAACACTAATTACAACTTAAAACCACACTAATAATAAAACACAATTTTACTACAGATCACTTTAGTTCGCAGTTGTATCGCTTAGAAGTATACGCTTGTATCGCCAATTCAATACTGACTTGGTCGTGGTCTATACCGGCCTTATATAGGGCCTCTGATAGTTTCCAGAACGTTGTACTATAGAAACATCTAGAATGTTCGAGTACATATCGTTCCCGAAATTTCTAGAAGGATCTTGACTCTCCTAGTTCTGCTACTCGATACTAGAGGGCGCTAGTGGTAACTAGTGTTGCCATGTACAAGACATTAATAGTGGCGCGCAATAGGAATATAATCCGATGTTCCCAAGCTCCGCTCAACCCCTTGTGGAAAATAGCGTGATCCTATGAACATTGTACTAGTATGACCGTGAGGCTGTGTGGTTAGTTAAGTAAGGTTATACATTTATTTTGGATGATAAATAGATACTTAGTTGGGTTCATAATGGCTTAAAGAGGATAATCTCAAGATGTTTTTTGTCCTTAATGTACTACAGTTTTATAATGTATGAAAATCTGTCTCTATATTTATCTAGGGTCGGATTTAGAATCATTTGGCAGGAATTTGGAGGAGTAAGGTGTTTTATTTGATAGAGGTTTGGTCCCCGATTATACTAATACCACTCACATTAAAAGATAATGCACCGTTATCGAATAAATAAATAAAAACTATTATAACCTAAAACGCGTAAAACATGGAAAAACGTATTCAATATTACTGTGAAAGCTGGATAACACACAGAATTTTGTGTAAGTGCTACATGGACGTAAGACTAGTTTCACATTATTCTACTGTCTGTACTCTCTGTCAAGTGTGAAATAAGAAATTATCATAATATTATACTGTTTTATTTCAGAATTGATTAAAACTGCCCAGAAATACTTGAGCACCCAGATATACTTTCAGTTGTAATAGGTTAGAAGTATGTGGCTGGAGCGAAGGCAACCTGGCTTTATAGATAAGATATCTGATCTGATCGAATCTGTACTAAAATTGAATTAGCACGCCCCGACTCCACGTAGCCTTGTCTGCCCTACTCCTAGAGTGTTTTTGTAAAGCCGTAGGCGTGGAATGCAAGGTTACGCTACGCAAGGGTGAAGGGGCTGTACTCCCTGCTGCGCCGAAGCCGTTGTAGACGTTGTAACTTTGACAACAATTTCTTTGGTCAATATTCCTATGTAAAAAAAGTGAGGTTATTATTTAAAAAAACGCATTACTCATAAACTATACTTTTCCGCAAGGAGGAAAGGGTAGAGGGGCTTTCCCTGATGTGCCCACTCCTGCTCCCCTCTTCCCCCCTCGTGCCGGAGACGATGAATGTTATCATTTTGAGGTTAGGTCTATGGGATTTCCTTTTTGATTTTGTCAAGAACAGTGTATTTCCTTTTAAGGGGATGCTCACCACTCCCCTCCCCCCTGCCCCCTTCTTCCAAACGATTCTAAATTTCAACCTTTATCTATATTTATCTAAAGTTTTGAAAGTTAAATTTTGAAGTCTTATTATAACAATATTTTATTTACTGGTACAAATAATGTAAAAATGACTTCTTTTAATAAAATTGTTTTTATTCTACTTTTCTTTTATACTTCTCAAGAAAATGTTTGCTGCAAATTGTTGAGTTCTTCTTTGCATTACAACCAACCCGTCCAATGAACCTTAACCACTTTTTCTAATTATAGAATCCGGAGGAAATTTGTTTGACAAACGGCAAAATAAAATTACATTTTAGAACGCAAGCCGAGGATTTATTTTCTTATTGTGTAAGCAAGTCTATCGATTCATTATAAACATTCAAGATAAATATCGACATTAATTTTGATATAATTGAGTCAATCCCTACCGTACATGTAAAATATTTAGTATAAAAATTTATTTATCAAATTCATGGAAATTATCAACAACGTGATTTTTTTCTTTGTAAAATATCAAAATAATTGAAAACGTTCTATATTTTAAATAGTATATAACATTAATTTTAACCAAAAATAAACGCTTCATATCATTGACGACATCTTGAGAATTCACCTGTGAAATGTGCAATTATCAGGATTATTTCTATTATTAACACCACAATCACTCACTGAACAAATAAGCATTTTGGAAAAAAGTTACTTACTAAAAATAACTACTATCACACTTTATCTAGAAGCCTTTTCCTTACGGCCGAATTGCGCCGATCTGTCATTCACAATCGGTTACAGTCATGAGATTTGGTATCCGTTTCTATCTTGCATTTTTTGCCATAAGGAATTTTCTTCTCCCTTGCACACTATGTTGGTCTATACGCCAGTATATTCTAAGTCTATGAATGTGACACATCAAACTCATATTGTCACCTTTTTGCGAACTAAAAACCTCAGACAAGGTTGTATGGGCGTATATCCCTTTGCTTCTAATTAATTTTAAGACTTTAAGTGTCATTGTCATTATAAATTTACAAATGACATAAAGTTTATTTTCGTATTTTACTTTTTAATTACTAATATAATCTGCGACAGACCAAAGACCGGACATTGGCAGAATTATTGTGACATAATCACAATACCAAGGGCCAAATAGACCAAATAAATAAAATAAATACTAATATAATCATTATTCTACGAAGAAAATACCTGACCGAAATAACTTTAAAGGATAATGTTATAATTGGTTCTTAAGCTATGACTACTCAATATAAAAAATTTACGAGACTAATAGCTAAGTGGCCACTCGATAGTACAAAAGGCGATAGGTTAGCATTGTATAAACACCAAATGGTTACTAACCCCAGAAATATATGCAGAATATAAAGGCTTATTTTTTTCAATATAGACTAGAAGAATACTTAATATATCAATATATTGTTTTAAATATTATTACAAATTCGTGTAATTTAGAAGTTATAGTCGTTGTTTTGACATATATTTTTTTACATTGTCTTTCAGGGACTTGGGAAAGTTTATCCGTGATAAAGTAAAAGCAGCATTTGAGACTACAGAAAAACAAAATTTGGACTCTGAGCTTTGCAACCGCCAGTACAACTCTCTCAACCGAATAGCTGATAATTACTATAAAAATAAGTACAAACGGCTTAGAACCAGCACAGCCACTGGTCTTAGTACTGAGGAGTGTAATTTAATACTGTCTAACGAAGTACTTGCATACTTAAAAGAAGAGAATAAAGGTTTTTTTAAGAAAATATTTAATAAAGAATAAAAATGTTGCTGCAACCAATTAGAAAACTTTATTCTTCCCTTCTCAAGTGTAGATTCTCAACAGAAGCTATACAGTATAAAGATCATACACCTGTTATGCTAAAAGAAGTTACTAAATACCTAAAGCCGGCAGATAATGAGTTGTATATTGATATGACATTTGGTGCAGGTGGTCATTCAAGGCAAATACTAGCCTCTGCTGACTGTAGGTTGATTACTCTAGATAGGGATCCCATAGCATATGAAAAGGCTAAAGAGTTGGCAACAGAATTCCCAAATAGAGTAACACCTTTGCTTGGAAAATTCAGCGAACTACCTTCTCTTTTAAAAGAGATAAATATAAAGCAAGCCTCCATAGATGGTATACTATTTGATTTTGGTTGCTCATCAATGCAGTTAGACAATGGAGAAAGAGGTTTCTCTGTTAGTAAAAATGGCTATTTAGATATGAGAATGGACGCCGGGAGGGATCCGAATCAAATAACTGCCAGAGAAGTATTAGCTACAGCAAACGAGCAAGAACTTTATAAAATATTTAAAATATATGGAGAAGAGAAGAAAGCCGCAAAAATTGCACAAACAATAATACAAGCTCGGTATATGATCAAGAATATTGAAACAACAAAAGAATTAGTTGATATAGTTGACTCTTGCTGTCCAAATGAATTTAGGCTTGATAAATTACAAAGACCACAGTCGAATGCTACAAAAGTGTTTCAAGCACTAAGAATATTTGTCAACAATGAACTCAATGAATTAAACTATGGCATGGTGTTGTCAAAGTATTATCTGAAGCTCCAAGGTAGACTTGTTACAATATGTTTCCATTCGCTTGAAGACACAATTGTGAAAAGGCATATTGCTGGGAATATTATTAATGAAGTAGCAAATCCTGTGCCACTTAGGTATCTGAACCCAGCTGTAGTACAAGACCAAGACACAATTAATCAGTTCCTGGATAGTCCATGGAAGGCAATTAATAAACATGTGGAAGTACCATCTGATGAGGAAGTGGAAAGAAACCCTCGAAGTAGAAGTGCAAGATTACGAGCAGCAATAAAGATAAAATAATTTATTACAAATTTAATAAACAATGTTGTTAATTTATAGTAGGATACAATTAAATTTTTAGACAATTTTTCTATTTTATTTTAAAAAACAAATGTTTAACAGTAAGATTTTCTAGTGTATTGTGGAGGTGTTTTACATACAAATTGTAGAAGGATAAACATCCAGACCTGGTACAATAATCTGTTTAGCAATACAAAGACTTGTTCCATGTGGAATTCAAACCCCCAGCCGTGCAGCGCTTCAACCAAACACTTAGCCACTGTGCTCTAGACCATGACATATACAATATATTCAAAGTACAATTGTACATGAGAATATTTTTGAACTGAAAACATGTTGTAATTTGATACTCAATGAAACTAAAAAAAATCAACATATCTATCTATCTATAGGATTTAGCTTACGAGAAAATGAGATAGAGTACAGTATATAGTGTTTCCTATTATGTATGAACATTATTCATGTGATCTATGAGCAGTAAAATTTTAAGTACTTATGTTGATGAAATTGAAAATTTGGAATCTATAATATACAATATATATGTGGAATAAAATGTAAAATAATTTTTAAACTAGGTAACAATATTATAATAAATAAACCCCACAATTATCCTATTCCCTATGTATACATCTCATTCTCCCAGTTTAATTTACTGACGGTCTCACTTCTATCGCGTATGACGTTCTTATTTATTATAGTTTTTGAATATTGTTGTACACGCCCTTAGCTGTCCCGACAAAGGTCGACTATACAGGGGCCCATACAGCTGTAGACTCGACGGATAACTAAGGACGGGGCCCAAATGGCCTTATGGAGAGTTGACCTACACGACAGTGATAAAGCTAGGTAAATAAATAGTACGTACCTGTTCAGAGGCGAAGAAGGACCACAAGGCTCGTTCAGGCGTTAAGTGTAGTGAATGTAAGTAGTGTGTGAGAGTGTATATATGTGTAACCTGAATTAGCCCTTTTTAATGAGCAGCAACCCTGACTCCAGCACCGCCACCCTATGTGGTATAACTCCAGCGGCGTCACTTGGTGTCACTCAAAGTCTAGCGTCCATTAGCACAAATCTATAATCTAAGACGAACGCTGGTTCTCGCGGATCACAAAGTTTAGCTGTTTTAACCGACACAGGAAAATATCTCCGAGTTAAATCCAATGGCACAAAGCAGCTCGTTAACGCGAATTAATATTGTCATAATGAACTTATGCATGCAAACACTATACCACTTGACGCTAATTAATTGTAACGACGTTAATTAATCGCTCAAACTCAAAATTCAGCGATTCACTATGTCAGTCTATCAACTCTATTGTACATTTAACTAACTTCAAAACTCAACTAAATCCGCGTTAATTATAATCAAAAACATAACACGCAGCACGACTGATGAGCGGTGGGTCAAAGTTCACTTCCATTCACTCAGCAACAAATTATTTCGAGAATCGAACGCGACCTTCTAAGGCAGTGATCACGCGGCCCGAGAAGACTCACTGCAATACTTAGACAACCTAATCCGAGGCGGTCTTCACGAAACACAATTTAAGTAGCGAAGTAACGCGCATAACTACTGAAAATCTAGACCATAAACCGAAACTGGTCGCACGAAATCGCTGCCACGGTCACCACAAATACGTTACGTTGCGACGGCACCGCTGCATTCAAACTACTGTTTTCGCACTCGCGTTCTGCGCCCGCGCCCTCTGCCGGACGACGCACAAGGGAGTGGGGCGGTGACCTTTACAAAGTCAACGGGTGGACACGAGTGTTGAATGTAAATTTCAAATGTTAATTGTTTGGCCTAAACAATTGTATATATTCCAAAAAATGTTTTTTAACTCAATTTCATTTGTATTTTTTTTTACTAAACTGTACCGGTGTATGTTATAAGACTACATAAATATTTAATGACCACATCCCTTAGTAGACCATGATGACCTGATGTAAAACGCAGGCAGTCATAGGGTGGACGTGGCTCAGAATCATACTTTGTTGAATCTATAGGGGAGGTCTATGATCAGCAGTGGGCTGGTGATAGGCTGTAGTGAAAAATCTCATTATTTTACTAATGGTGATGGTTTTGGTTTGATTCTGTGATGAATTTTTTCTTCCAGAAGCGGCCTGGTTGAGCCCAGGCAACGACTAGACGGCAACTGTGCAGTGATGTCTCATCGATCGCGACTGACGCACACTGAAACTAAACGTTAAGTTGGAGATCGGACGCCGCCGAAGAACACATAAAGTCTCCGATCACACTCTTAATCTCATGGCTGTTAGAAGGGAAATGAAGCTGCAGTCTTTAATAGATTTGACAGCATACAGGCAACTGAATAGACAGATCTCCAAATGCTTGCGGCGGGACTTACGAAACTTCAAAACAGCCCGTATTGAAGAAGCGATAGAGCATAACCAAGGCTCCAAAATCTTTGCCAGAGATCTGTCTGCCAGAAAGAGCCAACTGTCAAAGCTGAAGTGAGATTGAGAGGTTCTATGGGCAGCCGTACACGTCATCGTTGGAGCCACACGCAAGTGTGAATAACGATCAAAGAGCAAGACTTATCCGACCCTATTCAGATGATATCCCGGAGGGCAGTCTGAGCGACATTAGAATGGCTCTTTAGCACCCTAAAAAACGGCAAGGCCCCAGGTGAGGATGGAATTACAGCGGAGCTTCTGAAGCTCTTTAATTTTGTTCTCCATGGTGGCACTACTCCGGAGGCGTGGAGCAGAAGTACGGTGGGCTTGTTCTTCAAGAAAGGCGATAACGCTCTCTTGAAGAAGTACAAACTGATTTCCCTTCTGAGCCGCGTCTACGTGCTGTTTTCGAAAGTCATTACAATACATATCCTTCGGCAAATTGTACAATCTGCCACTTTGCCATGCGTATGTGGACTATGAGAAAGCCTTTGATTCCGTCGAAATTAGGGCGTTGCTACAGTCCCTTCAGCGGTGCCAAGCTGACTGTCGGTATATCGAAGTGCTGAAGTGTTTATACAGTAGGGCTATGATGGCTATCCGAGTACAGAACCAGAGTACGAAACCTATTCAACTGCAGAGAGGTGTAGGATAGGGTGACGTTATATCCCCGAAACTCTTCACCGCTGCATCGGAAGACGTTTTCAAGCTACTGGTCTGGAAAGGATACGGTATTAACAGCAATGGCGAGCACATCACTCACCTTCGATTTGCCGACGATATATTCCTTATGGCAGAATGGCTGAAGGACTTAAGCACTATGCTCAATAACCTCAATTGTGTCTCCCAACGGATAGGTCTTAACATGGATATGGAAACAACAAAGATCATGTGTAATTTCGTCACACCTATGCCGGTAGTTGTTGGGAGCACTAACCTCGAAGTTGTTTACCGAGTATGTTTACCTGGGACAAATAGTCTTACTAGGTAAGTCCACCAAGGCTAGACTAGGTAAGGGCACCGTTCGGGAAATTACGACACATCGTTTTAGTAGTGCTTTTGCTTTAAAAGTAGCTAAATTGATAGCCATGCAACAAATTATGGTTGTGGGTCGAATGGGTTGACTCGACCGGGGAAGTACCTACCACACTCACAAATACCGTCGTAAAATAACAGATTAATGTTGCTGTGTTTCATATGGTGAGTGTAAAGAACGTTGTTACCCTCGAGGGCTAGGCATTCCACCATAGTCCTCAGGGGTAACAACGCATCTGCATTTTGATTCTCATTCGAGAATAGAGTTCGATGTCTATAGACACTTAACATTGAGTTGGACTGCGTGCTCGTTTGTTAACCTAATTCTATAAAAAAAATAGTCTCGTTATCTGTTTGTAAGACTTGTCATCACTAAAAATTGGCGCTGTGATTTCTCAACTCTCATTCTCAACAAGTATCAGCTCCTTCTACTTTACCGCATTTAACGAATAGCAAATCATCGGCAACCAATTTCTTTCCGGTCGGCTTGATCTACTGGACTTGCGAAGAGACGTTGCATCTCTGTGCATCTTCTATCGCATATACCAAGAGCTTTTCCATCCTCATTATGTCGATGGTTGGCGGTCGGCTACCATGCGATTTATGCAGAAATTTTTGCCTCGAAAGACCACACTGGGATTTGACTGTCGCAGGCAGATTTTCCGAACCGATACGACTTAGGGACATTCAAGAAAAAAGCCTACTGCTTATTTTAAACGCACCTGCATTTCTCCTTTTCAGATGTTCATGAGCAACGGTCATCACTTACCATCATGTGAGCCGAATGCTCATTTGCCTCATCTTCCATAAAAAATAAGGAAGAAAGGATAAAAAAAGGAAAGGAAGGAAATGGATAATGGATTCTCCCACAGCGCCACGACGCAGTTCTTCATACAAAACTTGATAACTCAGCCAGATCAATCAAAGGAATGTTACTTTGCCTCAGAGAAATAAAAGAAATAAAAGTAATTAAATAATTTATTTTTACAATTCTTTCATTCCATTTGCCCATAATGGTAACTAACTCTAATTTTAACTCTAATAAACACTTTCAACAAACATTTCCAACCTTAGTGATAAAAATTTAAGGTGTATTTTGATTCCATTTTCATATACTCCATTTCAACCACCATATCTAATATTTAAAACAAAGTAATTGTACATTTTATATTTAGATGTTGAATAATATTCTAAAGATATTATTAAAAGAGAAATATCTAAAAATATTTAGTTTCTATACAGAATATTTAAACTTCCAAAATTATTGGAAAACAAAAATCTAATTATTTACGTATTTGTTTAGAACTACATTTATTTACGAAACATATCTAAATATTTTTTAAAGATTAAAATAGTAATTTTTAATATTCTGCTTAGAAATGGCCGATTATATTTAAAAAGTATAGAATACGATCGTCGATCACTAATCAAAAACTAGATACACAATCAGTCAGCTTTTAATTTGTACGCAGCTTTGTGAATACAACTTTAGACAATGCATTTAAGGTTGAATTTACCTTAACGTCTATTTATTTCAAATAAAATTACGTCAAAACAATTGGCGACAGTTTTTAGAGAACTTATGCATGGGATTGTGTATCTAGTTTTTTATTTGTGATCGATGAATACGGTAATCGAAAATTTAGGGACCAAAAGTTAGAGCAGGTTCTAGCTTCTCTAGGCTCAAGACATTCCATTCAGAATAGCAGGCTCAGAAGGGCTAGAACCCAGAGCCGTAAAGCCAGTTTAAAAAAAATCAGAATAGCTTGAGTATCGTTGTCTGTGTTGCTGTCGAACTAGGTACGATTTGAGTTCCTTGGATTTGAGACGGCCATTTTGTTACACATTAAGTATATTTTTTTATATACTTTTTAAATTTTGTTACCATCTATAATATTAACATACAATATTTGCAATTTCAGACTTAAAGAGAAGCCTTAAATATATTTATGTAAGAGAGAATGATATTTATATTACTGCCACACAATAATTTCTAAAATATAGTCTACATTTTTAAACACTAAATTAGGTTTTTAAATAACTCTTATTATGCAAGTATTGTAATCCTTTACATTTTTTTTTTAGTAAATGCTTTCAATGCATTTTATCCATGATTGTCGATTTCATTTTTTATAATAAGTATGGCTTTTTTGTACATATTTTCAAATTCAGAACATAATTATTATGATTCTTTCTCACGTAGAAACCAAAAGGACATCATCCCAATTATTCTCAAACGCATTACAAAATTCAGTCAATTAATTTGAAATGCTTTACATTCAATATTAGCAACTCAAGTTAAGGAAATATCAAATGGTCATTGCAAATATTAAGTTACAATTTTATAACTTGGGTTTTTTTTCGGGTTTTGTTTAATCCCCTCCCCTCGTCATCCTATATATGTGTTTCACTATCATTGCTACACTATGTTCAAAATTGAATATACCTAATTGACAATAATTTCCAATACTTTAAACTATAATTATTGACTTGTTAACATGTTCAATTCCAAACCATAAAGAGTATTCTGTGGTTAGCAAATTATTTACTTTAATTTTTTACCTATTTTTTCTTATCATAAACCAGTGCTTGACCACAATACTACCTGGAATACCTATACTGTACTTTGCATGATAATTTATTATGTTTACGGGAACATTACACATTTAAATAAAACGCGTTTCGAGCACTTTAAAGCACCCACGGTCACGGGTGTATTGAGGTGTTCGACGTCCCAACGTCATGGTTAACTTTTGTTACTTTGATTCGAATGGCCACGCCCCCTTTGCGTTAAGACAATCCTTTCCCCAGAAGGACATAAAAAAATTCATTGACCACTTCACTAGGGTTCACTTTTTAACAAGTGGTAAAATTAAAAATTTTGTACAACCGACTTCAATATAAATTATTAAGGATAACTCAAAAACTACTAGTCAGACCTTGATCAAACTTATACGGGACCACACGAGAAGCACCAGCCTTCAAATTAAAAACAAAATCGTCAAAATCGGTTCACCGATCAAAAAGTTATAAGGTAACACACATAAAAAAAATACAGTCGAACTGAGTACCTACTCCTTTTTAAAGTCATTTAGAAAATATTAAGACACCTTGGTTCGCCGGTTTACTTTAAATTAGATTTCTAGTATTTAGAAGAAAATAAAATTACGTTTATTTGACTACGAGATGCTTTTAAGGTAATTTACTAGAACAACCATACAATTTCTTTACAAAGGGTTTAATTTTGACAACTCGTAAAATGTACAATTTACAATTAATATGATATTTACGTTTAGTCTATAGTCCAGTAAGCAGACTAGTCTATATATTACGTCTCTAAATATTTTGCAACTATAAGCGAATTCCAAATAGTCCGAAGAGGGAAGGAGGGGTTAAAACTATTATCTGTCCAGAATCGAATAAAAAAAAACTTTATATAAAAGTTGCCATGCCAAATAATATTACTTAACTTGAAGGTATTCATAATTCATGCCCACTGTCGGAATGTGGTTAAGGTACAAGTAGCTCAATGTAAGTATTATGTGTTGTGATAAATGAATGATGGCAGTGCAGAAATTCGTAAAACAAAATTGAGAATCATAAGAACATTTTCAACGATAATACGGATACAGTAAATGCAAGTTTCAGATGTGTTTATATAAGACATGCTTCATTATTTACATATTATGCTCACCGTTTTTATCAGATTGTAACTCACGATATATTATTATAATAATATGAACAATGAACATACTTACGCAAAAACTTTGTTAAAAAAAAATGATAATGAAACATAGTTTTATTTTCACTGTTGTTTTGTATGTGTTGAGAGTTGAAGAAATGACCTTTATTTATCGATTTTTTACTAACTATTTTGATATTTTAATTTTGTTATACAATATTTATTTTTAAGGGTTATTTTGCAATAACCGGCCAAATTTGCAGCGAAGGTACAAAATAAGTAATATAGGCAAATGGTGAAGAAAAATTATTTAAAAAGGATCTCAAACATCTTTTAAATTCAAAATGCGTAGTAATGCACTATTTTAACTGTTATTTATAATATGTAACGCCTACTATTTTCCTACGCGCGCGCACATTCGTAAGCGTCCATCGGTTGACAAAAACGTTGTGAATTGAATCGTACACAGAGGAGTAGTAAATCACATTAAATTTGGGATAATTTCAAATAAAATTAGAATTCTTATTTACTTGTATTTTCAAAAACTGCAATAACGTTATATCATTATTATATTTATATATTTGAACTTAAGTTTAAAATTTGGCCACTCTTTGAAAAATAACCCTGTATTCATATCAAAAATTTAATTTTTGCATTCAAGTTTCATATCATTAATTACCACCAAAAATTAAGTCGACAAAAACAAACAAAACCTTTATTCTCTCAATTCACAAAAGTAGTTTTTAGAACGTTAAATCCTTTTTGCGTAAATACGTCCATATCTTAGACTCGTTACCATTGCTCAGTAAACAACATCGTTATGTCATAAATATTATGAAATGTATCAATAGTGGCTGAATCCATTGAAGAAACACACTTGATGTTAGCGAGTTGTATATATTTCTATAGCAACTGGATGAAAATGTATATCAGACTTCCTATTTTCTTACGAGCGAGTTTATAATTTTCAAACATTTTCACATAAGAGCTAAAGTCTCTGGCTCCAAGCTTTCAGTCAAGTGTTTAGTTTCAGTTTAAGGGAATGCTATACTGATACAGTTTCTTTCTTGTAATGGAGAAAAATCGTTTTTAAAAACTAACTCTTAAGAGCTAAAGTTGTTTGTTTCATTTTTCCTGCAAATACAAAAAATAAATAGATAATTAGGTAACAAAGGTTCTTGTTATATTGTGGACAACTTGGAGGATAAAATAGAAAAGGACAAATTTCATAAAGCACAAGCAGTCTGATTTGCAATTTATAAAAATATGTAAAAGCATGTGTATGTAGACGTAGTAAAGTATACTGCTACTTATTTTTTTATTGTTACTTGGTATATTTACTTTATCACTACATACCACCATAGAAGTACGACAGGAGATAAGAACTGTTTTCTGCCATTTTTTGTCGCTTCTTACAGCACGACATGGCATAAGGTCTAATAAATTGAGTGATATAGAATTCCAGAATTAAAGTGGGTATAATGACTTAGGCAAAACATCCTTTAATACTTAATACAGATAGACAGATAAGAGCTACGTTTGTAGTTTTCGGTTAGCCGAGGTCTTATTCTAATGCAATAACTAAATTGGATCATAATACCCTACAAACAAGAACTAAAATTCTTCTCTCTAACACTACGGCCCGTATTAATAAACGTTACTCAACGACGAACTCTAATGCGCAATCATTTGATACGCCCTCATTACTATATCAGCATCTCAAGATCGTTGCTAATTAATAAACACATAACTGTACTCAGGAATACTGTTCTGTGACTTGCACTCAAGTACACACACTTGAGAGTCGAGTTTCGTTTATTAATCAGCGTGGCACTCAGGTGATATCGTAAACCTAAACCGCATCTTTAGATATGTTTATTAATAAGATCATAATCTCAATATTGTACTCAAGTGCGTGTACTTGAGCTGAGTAACGTTTATTAACACAGGCCTAATTAACTAAAGTTAGTTGCTATGCTATGCTCTACTGAGAGATTAACCTTAAGTATTTACCATTGCCATTAGTGTTACAGTCTATTAAGTTCACAGCTGAAGCAGGCATCCCCATAAATTGCCTCATAGGGGGGACATTTACTACAATTGCAACACTTGGCAGGCAGGTTGGCAACAGCAGATTTTGTTAGTTGTTATTAGATGCTGCTGGCCTTCTCCTGGTTTGTTTCCCTCTATCGCCTCTTACACCCACATATTCTTACACCTCCACAAACAGACACGCAAAATAAAATAGACCTTAACAACTTACAAAAAAGAGCCAAAGTCCTCCGCTCGACTAGTCGCGTTATGTTCTGTTGACTGAAGAGAGCACGTTCGCTTTAGCGCGGTCGGTAGCGGCGGCCGCAGCTTCGCGCATCTCCTTCAGAGTGTGGCCCATCGGCGTCACGTTATGCTGTGGCGACTGACGTGGGAACATACTGTGCAATACGTAGTTAAATCCATTTACCTGCGATAATTTCATTAAAATTAACAAGCTTGTGGGTTAATCACTGATTTGTTATGTTTACGCGAACGCTACACATTTAAATATAACTAGTTTTTACATATTTTATCGTGTATATTTACAACTATATATATATAAACTGCGTATATAACAACTTTATCACAACTTTATTATAAGTTTTGAAAATTTAAGTGAGAATGGTTGTGAGAAGAATATGCAAATAAAAAAGGGGTTTTCCAATTTTTTTAATGGTAAAGCTTAAATTACTTCCAAAATTGTAATAAGTATTTTTGTAATATATATTGAATAAAGAAATTATTCAATTCTATTCTTTTCTCTTCTTTCTGTCTATACATACTCGTATTATTAAAAGACCATTAAAAGTTTAATTTTTTGGTACTTTTCAGTTAAAGTTAAGTTAAAGTTATAACCTATATATGTCTCAATGCTGCGCACAGACCTCTCATTTCTGAGATGGTTGGTGGGTCTTTGGGAGTGCGCTAAGGAAATTTACAAGCTTAAGGTAACAACTATAATGTCTCTCTGAACAGTTACATTAAAAACTTCATCCATTCAACCCTTTGGAGTGGTATATTTTCTCCAAATTTATATGGGACCATCCCCAAAGTATAACCTTCATAATTGACGAAGATATCACGAAACATACATACAAAAAAAACAGTCGAATTGTGATCAACATCCACTTACCATGGTACTACAGGTGGACTATTTTTTTATAGAATAAGGGTGACAAACAAGCACACAGTTCACCTGATGATAAGTGAGAGTAGAGATAAACTATGTGCTCCTTATTCTAAAAAAAATGTTTACTACTTCACGGCAACGGCCATTGAAGCACCAGGAAAATAATTTTCAGTTTTTTCTAAGGCCCGTATTAATAAATGTTACTCAACCACGAACTCAAGTGCGTAATCATTTGATACGCCCTCATTACGATATCAGCATCTCAAGATCGTTGCTAATTAATAAACACATAAAAACTGTATCTCAAAATGCTGTACTTAAGAATACTGTTCTGTGACTTGCACTTAAGTACACACATTTGAGAGTCGAGTTTCGTTTATTAATCAGTGTGGCACTCAGCTGATATCGTAAACCTAAACCGCATCTTGAGATAAGATCACAACCTCAATATTGTAATCAACTAAGTTCGTTTACGACTCCTAGATAAAAATCATGAAATAGGAGTACCTAAATAGATCCAAGTTTTAATCCTACTACTACTAAAAGGTCGAAAGTTTGTTTGGATGTTTGTGGCACAATCATAAAAAAGTTTTAGTCGTTCCCGAACCAGTCCTTTTTAATCAATGGTGCACTAAAAAATTGGCTTGTTTTTAATAAAACGCAAGCAGAGCCGCGGGTAGAGTATTTAATCATCCCTTAAATTTACAAGTTGCAATTCGGCTTGTCATTATACATACATATCATATAGAACAAACAGACTCACCATCTGAGTGCAGTTCTTCTTGAACCTATCAACTCCAAAGGCGCGTATCGGTCTCGAAAAGCCGAACACTTGTGAATCAATCCAGGCGGACCGCTTTGCTATAGTCTGGCCAGACCCCAATGATCTGTACTCCACTCGCTCCACTACACTCTAGAAATTAAATACTTAAATTAACAGTGGTAGAGCCACGCGGCAGCTTTTGCTGTCGCACGGATGGGTCGGCTCGAACCGGGGTGGTACCACGACCTCACAGAAAACCAGCGTGAAGTAGAGGTTTACCTCTGCGTTTCGCTTGGTGAGTACAGGTGGCCGGAGGCCCTTTTTACTGGAAATGAGGCATTCCATCTTAGTCCTCACGGGTGACAACGCATGTACGCAGATGTAGATGTCTATGGGCCGCAGCAACCACTTACCATCAGGTGGACTGTGTGCTCGTTTGTCATCCCTATCCTATAAAAAAAAAACAAAGTCAAAACCAATTTGTTCAATATATCTATGTAACTACTAGCTATTGCGCCACTCCTTTATGACGACTTGTTCTTAATTGCCTTGATGAATGTTCCAGTGTAAGGAGTATCGTAGGCAATATTTTATTGAATGTTTGTAATATCATATATATCATTCCATTAGTGTTGTAAGGGATGAAAGAAGGAAATGAGACAGGAGATTGGCAACCGCGTCTTCCTAATAACCACCACCAAGATTTGTAACTATGGCAAAATTCTCCATATGAGGTAATCTATGGGGAGAGGTCTATATTCACCAGTGGATTTTTACAGGCTGTAATGAATGGATGAATGATATTTGAGGTAAATAGCTAGCAGTTAGGCCCATATAAACGTTAACATATAAACATTACTCAACAACGAACTCAAGTGCGTAAACATTTGATACGCCCTCATTACTATATCAGCATCTCAAGATCGTTGCTAATTAATAAACACATAAAAACAGTATATCAAAGCGCTGTACTTAGGAATACTGTTCTGTGATTTGCAGTCAAGTACACACACACTTGAGAGTCGAGTTTCGTTTATTAATCAGTGTGGCACTCAGCTGATATCGTAAACCTAAACCGCATCTTGAGATATGTTTATTAATAAGATCATAACCTCAAGATTGTACTCAAGTGTGTGTACTTGAGCTGAGTAACGTTTATTAATACGGGCCTTAGTTTTATTAAATGACAATTTTAAAAAAAATCCTTGTATCTCAAAAAGTATATTTGCGTGGTATATTAATAATATGAATGCAGACTCATTATAACCCCCTCTTTCTACCATCTCAATCCTCTGGGGGAGTCTTTATGTAATTGGAACCCAGTATGGAAGATGACGTAACATACTTTGTGACATTCCTTGGGGGAGGCCTATGTTCAGCAGTGGACTTGTGAAGGGCTGTAATACTGATGATGATGGAAGATGATACGAATGCCCATCCTTGGAGACTGGGGTTACAGAATTTTAATGATGATGGACAGTTTCTAGATGGTAAACAACATAAAGTCATAAATTAAACTTATGTTACCATAACTTTTGTGTATCCCAAATTTCTGGTGTATGTGACTAGAACTTTCTCCTTGGGATCAACAACACTCTCCTCTATTATCTTGACTGATTTGGCATTGAAGAACCTGCAAGTGCGTTAATTTAAATATTAAGTTTACACACAAAACTTATGAAATTTATGAATTGTAATTTAACAGACCCTAAAAACATAATTTATAAGTTCAAATTTGAATAATACTGATATAAAAACATGGCTGCCTCATCAAATTACATCTGCCGCGCCCTATACACAAGTTTGCTTTTTAGAGAAAAAGCAGGCATATCAATAGACATTTGTTTTGTTGCTTCATAATGTGTTTACACCAAAACATGGCAAAATTCCATGCCATGCCATCACCAGTGGTTGCCGAGTCTTAACTCAATTACATATATAAAAAATGTAGTCAATTCTAAATCAGAAGATATTCAGTGTAGACTAGCAGTGTAATAATTAACAATATTGAGAGATTCAAGGAATGGAGATTCAAGATAGTGTTGTTGTAATGCAATGACTGATCTTATCAGTGAATTGCAAGAGCCCTATTTTCAGCTCAAGACTTCCAATGAGATTTACAATTGAGTAAAATACTTTACTATATCCAGGGTGTAGTGGCGGTGTAAGAATATTGACTACCCCATATCATCCCGTGGGTGTCGTAAGAGATGACAGAGAGAAATAAATCAGGAGATGGGCAGCAGTGGCATCCTAATAACAACTAAACATATAATTTAAAATTTGAAATTTTGTCCAACCGACTCCAATATAAATTATTAAGAATTACTCAAAAACTATTGGTCAGACCTTGGACCACACGAGAAGCACCAGCTTTCAAAAAAATAAAGAATCGTCCAAATCGGTTCACCTAGAAAAAAGTTGTGAGGTAACACACATAAAAAAAACATACAGTCGAAATGAGTACCTCCTACTCGTACTATTTGAAGTCAGTAGAAAAAAGCTAGGGTTACCAACCCGCTTGTCAAGCGTATCAACTATGGCAAATATCACCTCTATGAGGGAATGGGGGAAGCCTATGTTCAGCAGTTGAGTTTAATAGACTGTAACAGTAACAGTAAAATACTTTAATAGCTTTTTAGTAGTTGAAATGGTAAAAAACTTTTATCTAAAAGAAAACGACAGGAGATCTCTGAAATTCTATTTATAACGAAATACTTAGCTTTTTGGTTATGAATAAAATTTCAGAGATGTTCACAGTTAAAATCAATATTATATTGAATAATAAACAAACACAACATCATCCATCATTGATAATACGAGTCTAATCACTTGTATAACCAATGATAAGATAGCACATGCTGTTATATTATCTCTATTATAGCATTTTATTTTTGTGAATACTTTTTGAGCCATGTTTTTATAAGAAACAAGGTTTTATTAACAATTTTTCAGTCCACTTGATGGTGAGATACTGTGGCCTATAGACATCTACACCTATCATTAATTAATAATCAAAATGCAGATTTATCACCGCTGATGTCTAAGAAGCAATGCCTCGTTTTCAGAAAAAATAATCTCCAGTTCTCTACACTCACCATATGAAACACAGCAGCATTAAAGTGCTATTTCACCATGGTATTTTTAGATTGTGATCCATCCCCAGTTGAGTCGACCCATTAATGTTACAATCATAATATAGCTGCAGTGTGGCTCCACCACACGTAAAAATATAGCATGACAATAAAGGTAATTCCTGCAATGATTGAGGCCCATGTCCAACAATTAACTTTCACAGGCTGATGATGGAGCAGAAAACCAGTATAAAACTAATAAGCCATTTGCAGTTCCACAGAAGTAGGACATAGATAGTCAGAGTAGGGCCTGTGTCCAGAAGTGTGCCATACATAGGCTGAAACTTTATCTTTTATTACATATTATGGATTCAGCTAGAGTTTGTAATCTGGGATCTGTGGTGTAGTAGCTAAGTACTCTTTCCATCATGTTATGTGATAGTCAATCATAAGTACTTTATGGATATTAGCCATAAATTCGCTCTTAAAAATGTGTGTTTCTTTTCAAATAGTTTTCTCAATTGTATTATGATTTATGACACTGATTTGAACTACAATATCAAACACAAACAAAACGATTACCTCTCACCCCATTTCGGCACTCTATTTGTTTTAGTGAGGAGCCTCTTTGTGTAAAGACATCCATCCCTCACATGCCTGCTCCAAGTGTCCTCTGATAACACATGTGTGCTGGAAGTTTAATTAGTTGTTATTTCTATTATTATACAACTACTAAGGCAGTAGAGTAGGATTAAGTAATCAGTGAAAATGTTACAGTATGCAAGTAACTTGGATTCCATGAAATTACTAACTGAAATTTTAAGAGCTGAACCACATGCTCGGCAGTATGAATACAAAATAATAAAATATTTCTATGACACGTGAGGTTCGTCAACACGAACTAATGCAGCATGGTGGACTAATTTCCACAAAACCTCTCAAAAATGAGGCAAGACCTACAGCCAGTATAGAGATGTGTATAAGTTGCAACTTTACTTTTTGATGTGTAACACATCTTTCCTCACGTTTCGCGCAATGTTTTTTTTTTTATAGAAGAGGGGGCAAACGAGCATGCAGCTCACCTGATGGTAAGTGACTACCGCCGCCCATGAACAACCGCAACACCATGGGAATCGCAGATGCGTTGCCGGCCTTTTAGAAAGGTATAACCTCTTTTCTTGAAGGTCCCTAAGTCCTATCGGTCCGGAAAAATCGCCGGTGGTATTCCACAGAGAAGTTGTACGAGGAAGAAAACTCCTAGTAAAATGTACAGTCGTGGACCGCCAAGCATCCAGATGGTGAGGATGGTATCGTGAATTTTGACGCGATGTGTATTGGTGAAATTTGGCGGCTTGAATTAATCCGAACATTTCCTCAGAGCACTCCACGTGGTAAATTCGATAGAAAATGCAAAGGGATGCAACATCCCTCCTACGCAGTGCCAGTGTACCGAGCCGATCAGAAAGAACTCGGTCGTCGACGATTCGTACCGCTCTGCGCTGGATGCGGTCAAGTGGAAGGAGCTGGCACTAGGGTGCCCCGGCCCAGAGATGAGAACAGTATTCCATGTGAGGCCAAACTTGCACTTTATAAAGTTGCAAGCGATGTGCCGGCATGAAATACTGTCTCGCTCTGCTAAGCATGCCAAGCTTTTTAGAGGTCAATTTGGCCTTCCCTTTCAAGTGACCACGAAACTGCACACTATTCGATATGTCGACGCCGAAGATTCCGATGCTAGCTGAGGCAGCAAGGGGAGTGCCTTGAAACTGAGGAGATACAACAAAGGGGTTCGTTTTGGCGGTAAACGCACAAACTTGTGTCTTCTGGGGATTGAACTGGACTAGATTTAGTCGCCCCCAATCTGAGACTTTGTTCAGCATAGAATCGACTTCAGACACAAGTTTGTCCCCGTACTCGGCGACGTTTTCCCGAGAAATATTCGTCGTCTGCATAGCAATGAATGTTACCAGTTTGCAACATATCATTGATATGCAAGAGAAACAGCGTTGGTGATAGCACGCAGCCTTGTGGAACACCAACTTTGATAGGCTTGAAATCAGAGCATGCACCGTCTACTACGACCTTGATGCTACAATCACCAGCTGATCACTAATCAGCTGGTGATCCTCTAGGTACCTCAAGAGCTGGCAGTTTATAATGGATTCCATTATTTTGGAGAACAAGGAGGTGATCGCGATAGGCCTGTAGTTGGACGGGTCAAAAAAAATGAGGTTAATTTCAGTCATTGCTCAACTGACATTTTTAATTTTAATTAAAAAAATAAATAGCTTTTTTGGGGTATAATGTTAATGTTGCTTATTACCAAGGTGAGATGTCAGATGTTACATATATCATATAGGACTACTGTAAGGCTCACTCGTTTTTTAATTTATACATTCTTTTTAGAAACAAGTTTATCAATTTACAATGTTTATCATATGTTAAGTAATCTAATTGCTCTTTCTTATATTTTTTTACTACACAGGAATACAATAAAACTAATTTTGAAAAATTTGTTACTGCCACCACTATTATTTATTCTGTGCTGACACTAAGAAATAGTGCATTCACTATTCTAGTTAAAAAGTGTAAAAGGGCCAATATAATTACAGGCTAACTGGCATTCAATATTATTCCAGGGGTAAATATCAGGTAGTCTGTTCTCTAGCTAGTTAAACTCATATGTAAATCACTAACCTATTTACAACATTAATGTTTAATTTTAACAATTAATTTTATATATTACATTACATTAGAATCTGAAACATATTAGATATGACTGAATGATAGGGTGAAAAATTCTGTGATAAGAGAAGTGTGGTTTGCAAGGTGATGTTGTGACCAGGATTAAGAATGAGATGTTTATATATAGTATAACAATGGGAAAATGGATTAAGAAAGAGTGACAAAAGCAAAAATATGTTCCAAAACTGAGTAGTTAGAGTATACCCTAGACAATATTTACAGTCAAAATTGATAATATACTGAAGATTGTCCAAATTAAAAGTACCTATAACAGACTAGTATCTAAGAAACTATCAATTATTGTAACTAATAATATTACAGATTGGCCATGAAAAACAATCATGTCTTAATTGTACAACCTAAATGGACCTTTGTAGAGACACTCATTATACAAATGCAGTTTTTTGGGTCATACAACTAGACCAAATTATGATTGATCTTATTGGTGACTGATAATTAAAATGCATGATACATCTTTCATCTTCAAACATTAAATTCTTACCATTAAATTTAGATTTATTATGTAAATAGACCACTGATCATATAACCAATATTATGACTTACTTGAGTAACATAATTAGAATCACAGATAGATATAATATAATGGGGCATTAAAGTAGTTTCTTATTTAACATGATTTCAATACATCATTTAAAAATTTAAAAACAAAATCTGAATATTGATATTCTTCATCATCATCATCATCATTACAGCCAAGTTCACAAGTCCACTACTCCCCCAAAAGAATGCCACAAAGCACGGTCCTGAACCATGTGGTATTGAGATTAAAAAATAATTATTTCCAATATGTAATCAGTTGTTAATTTATATTGATTTTTTTAACTTCCAATCTTAATTAATGCAACCTTTCTAATATGAACTTGAAATTTTAAAACATAATCATATTACTAATATCAGTTAACATAAATACATTAACCAGTTTCTTTGTTACAACATAATATATACAATGTACAATTATTAGTGACATCTCAAGGCTGTATTATAATTAATAAATTGATTTGACTCAAGATGATAAAAAGAACAATACTACCAAAGAATATAAGATATGTTAATGTAACTAAAAGTAACTAAGATTCACGTCATTATTTCAGCTAATGACTTAGAAAGAGGCAAAATTGCACAGATATTTTTTTTAATAATAAGGAGCTTAATGACAATAACTGTAAATACAATTACAACATAGTGCTGTATAAAGCACTATGTGTATTTATGAAAACAACTTACCTCTGTGGATTAGGATATCTTTTCCAGTATCCGCATGCAACTTGGTCCCAACTGAAGTTAAAAGTTGTGGTATTTTCAAAATACCTGGCCATTTTTTACTTTGTTGTTAAATATGTAAACTGGAATGATGGCGAGGGCGGGATCGACGACCTTAACACCGCTTCATATTTCAAAGTAGCCTAGTAAACACGCAATCAAATCTCAATGACATCAAAACATTATAAATCATAATATTATAAAAAACTTCCGAAACGGTGTCTGATTACATAAAGAGTCAAAAGTAGGTCACTAAATGAATCGTATTAAATTATTTAAATTTAACCAAACACTGCGCAATGACTTTGTGATGATTGTCACGTACGACTGCTCTGGAGCTCTAGACTGCTCGGTTTCGGTATGGTTAAATGCAGAAAACATTAAAAAGCGATTTAGATACGCCGAAGGACTTCTTTGCACACAAGTATGATAATAAATAACTTTTAAATCGATTTTTTTCTATTCTATCGATTATAATAAGCGACATCTTACATCATAAGAGTTCAAATTTAAATTCACAAAAACAAAACCCTTAAATCACCTCTTTAGTGGAGTAAACGTTGAACTTGTTTTCGTCGTAACTCTCAATACAGACTTTTCTTACAATACACGGTATAGTCTTCACGGCTTATTTTAAGGTTGAGATAAATGCTTCTTCCGAAAACCGCGTGCTATCATTCATGTTTTCTGTGTTTTGATAAAATTTGGGAAGATATTATTTTGACAGATAATTCCTGATAATTCCAGAGTCCATGAATGAACCACAGACTAACTAGTAGATTCTACTCGAATCATTATAATATAGGTATTCAGATATAATATAATGGTGGCACTTCACATGGCTGTTTGTATTTGTGTTTTGCCGTATTTGACAAATAACTTTTATGTGTGGAGATTATATTTGCTATACTTATAGCTGTATTTGCCTATTTGGCAAATATAGCCAACAACAAATACGGCTTACCGATCGTCTGTCGGTTTTTCAAGGATCACGTACTGTGAAACTTAGAGCGAGCGCTATTATTGTTATGATTTATAAATATTAATAGGCACTTATTCGAAAAATTAACTTAAATTTTTAGTTTAAAATAATAAATTAATTAATGATTAACGTAAATAACGTAGGTAGGGTTGGTATTGTTTGTATTAATTTGTAGAAAATATATATTATATAGTTTCGGCTCCTTGAAAACATGCCTGCTGCGCTGGCTGTCTTTTAGCTACGAGGCGTGCTGTGGGGTGTTTACTTTTTGTAAAATGTCTACCTAGGTTACCACAATTTCCAGCGGGTACATTTAGCATGTTCGCACAATAAAGGCATTTTGCTTTTTGGTTCTACTTCCTCAAAATGATTCCACACTGCGCTTCGTTTTCGTGAACCCATTTTTTTATTGATAAAACACTAACTGCGCAAAATTATTTACACTTAAAATAAATGAAACAGTCACTAACTGTACGTACAGACCAAAAAACACTTTAAACTATTTACACTTAATGTCTTATTAAACTACATTTAAATTAAACAGTCATTAAGTGTACTAAAAATCTACTTCAAATATTTTTCTATTCGATGCAATTAACGGAAGCAATATTACTCTCGTTCCCAAACTGAGGTTAAGGTTGAACTAATGAAGCAAACTGATATCTTTGTTTAATTTTGTAAATCACAAATCTTTTTTCTACTTTTTTTATGGATATAAACGACTACTAATTTCGGTTATAAAACTTTCTTAAAAACGATGGTTTTATAACTGAAATTAGTTTGCATTGTTTACTAAAAAATTTATAGGCAAAGTACACATAGGTACAGTTCAAACCAGTATAATCTTCGATCAACAATACCAACAAAACAAAAAAAAAGGTCTCAGTTCTTTAGTAAACAAATGTAGCTATATAAGTATATATTCACGCGGACAGCATTTAGCTATGATTTTGTACGTGACCCGTTATCTAGTTGGTATTGTTGATCGAAGAGTATAATACTTAGGGCGGCCACATACATACGGAATTCCGTTTCGATATTCCGATTCAGAATCCCGAACGCAGCAAGTCCATATAAAATCTATGACCCGCCACACACGTACGGTAGTTTTCCGTTCGATATTTTGCGGGCAAAACGGGATTCCGTTTGTGTGTGGCCGACCGTTCGAAATTCCGTTTCGAGATTCCGATTCGGGATTCCGAACGCAGCAAGTCCAAATAAAATCTATGACCCGCCACACACGTACGTTATTTTTCCGTACGGAATTTCTCCGATTCGAGATTCCGTATGATCGTCTGTGCGTTCGGGATCCCGAATGGAAAAAAGCCGCTCCGAACGCACGTCTTCCATAGATTTTGTACGAGTCGCAACATACATACGTAAATTCCGTACGGAATGCGCTCAGTGTTCGTCGCACGACCGAAGCGAGTAGGTGTATTTATGTATGTTTTTAAATTTAATCTTGTAGGTGTATAGCTTTTCGTAACCTTTCATCTTATTTTATTTAATAATTCCTCGATAGAATTTACATACATAAATATTTAAAAAATATCTCTGGATAGATAGATCTTTTTACATAGTATTGACTATATTGCAAGCTTAGGGTGATAAGGGGATGCACCTAGTAAGAATGATACAGCAACAATGTAATTTGCGATTAGAAAATCGTCGTCATTATTCGCTGGCAGAATGTCTAGACTCAATGGCTAACGTCTCTCAACTGACCCTTGTTATTCCGAACGGAAAAAAAACGTGTGTGTGTGATGTATTCACGGAATCCCGATTCGGGATTCCGAAACGGAATCACGAAACGGAATTCCGTATGTATATGGCCGGCCTTAAATGTTAACGTACCGCTTAATGACTTTAAGCCCTATGCACCAGTCATAAAGTTATCAATTTACCTTTTTGTGCCAACGCATTACAGTTTATAATGGTCAAACAACTCAGTCTCTCCGTCTTGCTAAAGCGCGACAGAACATTCTAAATAGTGAGCTGCGAAAGAAACGTCTGTACTATGGACTTTCCGAAATCTTCCTGGCATTTCTTCCCTATATATAATGTACTCTGTGCTTCCTGGAATGACCGGCCGTGCCAGGCGAGGTATAATAGAAAGCAGTGTGCGCAATGTGCGACACAGATGTTAGAAAAAGTTAAAAGATGCCTTGAGTGAATAATTTGTAAAGATACACTGATACAGTGATATATTCGGATGCGAATGGATATAAAGAGTGATTGATGGAAACGGATTGATTCATATCTTTTGTATCTATCTCTCCTGAGTTACCCATCTCTACTGTCAACCAATACGGACGGACCTGTTTATAACTTCTTAATAAGTGATTATTTAGGTACCTACGGAAAATGAATTGGGATCGTAGATTGAGGATTGACTAGATAAAGCATTCGCGTATGCTTTTGAGATAGAAATAGACGGGAGGTACTTTCACTGGGTTACCAGATATTGTTCCATTTCCCCCGTTATGGGTTTATTTATATTCACAGCACTTACATTCATACAAAAAACTTAATTGTTACCATAAAAAAATGTTCTGTTATAATTCAGATGATTAATTCATTTCTCTTGAAAATACATTCTGTGACTAAAAACTACAGGCGGAAACGGCGTAAAAACAGAATCATCATTCTGTATTCAACGGCGAAACGACGATTTTACTGGACATTCAATAAACTCTTTGGATTTCGACGGCACTAAGTGAAGACGCTACTATCACAAAGTGTGATATTGCTAATAAATAACGATATGTTATGTATGTACTTAAATATTAATTAAGAATAAAAATATTTAATAATAAACAAAAATTTCCTCGTGTCGAGTTTTGTTTTTACAAAAAAAAAACAATAATGTTTTAACATACCATTCCATCACAAGTTCAGTGCTGAACACAGACCACCGAAAGGAAAGGCTTTCCACTTAGGTTTTGTAGTACAAAACACGGTAAAGAGGCTACTCCCGCGATTTCTTGCATGTTTTGCTAAGTTAGTGTCTTGTGTGCGGCAAGTTGTGGCGTACAAGATAATTTGTCTGTACACGGAATGATATTACCCCGCGTCGTAAGCAATAATACAAGATGGGGATGGGGCAGCAGCACTTTCCCGATGAAAACTTGAAATAATAAATAACTGCGGTGGCCAACCAGCATAACGCATATTTTCACGCAGGCGTGGCAACTATGGTAAAAGTCATCCTATGAGGATATCTAGGGAAGGCCTTTTTTAGGTGACTTACTTATGGTTAGGTGGCTCAATCATGTTACCTAATGGTTAAGGTGGTAAAATGTTTTAGTTAATATACGTTGTAAAGCATCAACAAAGGGTTTGTTTTTGTAATATGTTGGTATATAAAATAAAAACGAATGTTTTATAATATTCTATTTTAATTTACCATGCAGTGTAAGATTATCTGCTACCTCATATCATTCCATGGGTGGTGTATGAGGCGACATAGGGAAACATCAAAGAAGATAAACAGCAGCATCTTCCTGATAACAGCTAAATAAAAAAAAACAGTGGTTGACAACCCGCTTTCCAAGCGTTGAAACTATGTCAAATAACTATAATCATGTTTATGTTCAACAGTAGACTTTTGATAGACTGTAAAGATATATATTCTATTCAAATGAATATATATAGAAATATAAAAAGGAAAAAGAACTAAATTTTGTGTACTTACACAACATTTAGAAATATTAACAATGTCACATTAATTAAAACAAATGAAAACACAATTATATATTAAATATAATTCAATAACATTAAAATAAACATACGGTTATTTATTAATTTTTCATCACATTAATAAACAAATTTAACAAAATTTTTGTATTATTTCTAGAGCATTCCCTGTAATTCTTGGTTTGAGTAGCTTTAGAATTTCTCAAAAATATGCATTTGTAAACTTGATTTATACTTTGCATGGCAGAAATTATTGGGTGCTGGTTGTTAGAATCGGATTAGAAGGGTATATATACAAGGCATAATATATATACACACACACATATATATATATATATATATATATATATATATATATATATGTATATATATTATGCCTTGTATATAATACATTTTAATGGTTTAAATAATAAGGTACAACTCCTAAATTATACTTAGACAGGTAATACTTATCTCTTGTGAAAAAGATCTTTATTACATTATTTATGACAATTAAATAGAAATTATCATAATTATTACATTTATTTCTTAATTTATTTACACATTATTGTTTACAACACCTTTATAAAAGGGATTAAGGGTGGACTAAATGTCCCATTGGTAGGCATTCCCAGTCAGTTTTACAATTATTATTGCATAATAAATTATTCATTTGTATATTTAGGTCAGGACTTTAAATTATTTATTTATTTCTTTTATTTAAATCTTTATTTGCATAAAACATCTACCATGTTTTATGCAAATATAGATAAAGTTCCAACATTTGTAGATGAGGACTCATGTTTAATCAATCCATCTATAAGTAAATATTTTGTCTTTGTCATTCAACCAAATTATTACAACTCTTAATAATACAGAATGTCAGCATTTGAAAATAAAATAAGCAATGCTAGTCAATTTTTAATACATACAGAACAATGTCAAAAATCATAACAACTAACAAGGTCAAACTTATATCACTTATGGAGAAACAACAAGATACAACAAGAAATTATAACATTTAAAAAAATATCTTAATTATATTATAAATTACATAAGTTAAGTATATTTAGTCCACCTAAAACAATGAGGCTCATAATGTTTTGAGCATATACTGCTAAGTTTTGTTGGTTATCTATAATTACTACCAGTAGCGATTATCCAACAGTTACGGATAGCTGATTCCTTAGAAAAGCTGTGAAATAATATATTTAAAATAAATCAATATATTAAATACATAGTACACTTTTATATCAAGGTAATTAATTAAAAAAATCAAGTATGAGTATCTGTGCATAAATACAAAACCTATAACAATTAATACAATATTAATTGATTTAACTAAGTAGCAGGTATATGTAAATGTAATGATAATATTATTCATACCAAACATTTAAAAAAATTATATACATATTAAGCTTTAGATATTGTTAATTAACACATTTACAGACTAACAAATGTCCTGCACAGCTAAACATAGACCTCCCACATAGTTTGTCTGCAAAATAACTGCAGTTGCCAATCCTCCTGCCAAGCTAAGCAACTATCACAAAACCTATAACTTTTGATAATGACTAATGGTAACGGTAAGTATATAATCATCAATTTTTTTCTACATCATTAATTGAGAATATTATCTTATATTGTTGTGTTATTATGTATCTTAAGATTAAGACTTATTTATTTATTATTTTATCTATATTTACATTTATTTTTATATAAGTATGACATCTTTATTTATTTTTTTCATAAATATTGTAATGTAATTGTTGCTAATGTATAATAGAATTAATGGAATGCATTAAAGTTTTGTGCATCTGATTTCAGGCAATACATATTTTGTGAAATTAAATATACTTTGCCCAATGTTTATCTACTTGAACCCAAACATGTTTTCAGGTTTGATATTTACATATTATTTGTGACATCTATGTAATATAGAAAATGATTGAAGAGTTGTAGGGCAATAAGGAGAGTTTCCTTTAAAGCTGAACATAAAAGTGTATGTATATGTATAACATTATGTGATTCATATTTATGGACATAACTACTAATCACAATAACAATTATTATTCAACAATGCGAAAACATTATTGTACTCGCTGATATCCCTAAAGTTTTTATAATCCTACCAAATCAAAAAGTACACGTTTGTTATGACTTTAAGCTTTCGAATGACCGTTCAAATTAAGGAGCATTATCATGAAGAATTTACAATTTGGGAGTCCAAATATTTGACAAAATACATCACAAAGTTCATTAAACACATGAAATGTTACACTTTATATTCAAAACAATAGATATTAATCAGTACAAGTAGCAAATGTAACCACAAAACAAACTTACCGATGAAAGGTAATATTATCAATTTTTCGTTGACTGATGCTGTTGCATCCTAAAATGCTACAACTTACCATCTTTTTAACCTTACCTAATAACTAAAACCCACAAACAACACTAAATTCAATTACCTGTTTGCTTATAATATCAATATTATTCACAAGAGCTTGACATCGTTAATGTGAAATAAAGGAGGGAAAACAATCAAAAACGCATACCTAGAAAAAGACAAGAAATATAAATTTGCTTCTCCCTTACTCTTATGTCTAACTATATACGTGCATTCCTTTCACACGCTGATGACGTCACGGAATGTTTAGTCTATAAGATACAAAGTCTATGATTGGGATCACAAACTATATAGAAAATTGGGATAAAGAAACCGCCGCCTTGCTCTTGGTCGTTTTTTCATCATTTCGTATTTTTGTTACGCATAACATATAATAGCAACATGCGTTCAAATAATAAAATTCAGCTGCAAGTGCAACGTCCATTTTATAGGTACAACTACTTTCTGCTAGCAAACATGTTTAATTTTTTGGTATTTGGCTCCATGTGTAGACGGTTGTATCGCTTATTTGCCCGTACGTCAAATTTTTTGCCAAACACGGCAACATGTACAAATAGCCATGTGAAGTGCCACCATAAAGGCACCATAGATAAATATATATGTAGCAAGCTAAAAGGCACTCTATTTACCTGTTTACCGATACCATGAACATGGAATGAATAATGAACCATAGATTATATAGGGGTACTATGGACTTAAAGCGGGTACTGTCACAAACTAATAAGAAGTGCTAGCGCACAGCGACCAACAGCGTCCGTCTTCCTTACTAAAAAATTGGCCAATAGCGTATAGGGAGTATGTACAATTTATTATTTATTCATATTTATTACAATTTATTTGACGATGGTAGAACCATAGTGATCCAAGTGTCATTTTCTTAAAATAGTGATTTAAGTATGTAGTTACGAAAAGCAAAAAATTCTTCCCTGCGACACTGATCCAATGGCATTTTAATATCATTTTCCTTGAAAATTCTAATCTCTTACTTTAGAATTATTGGAATTTGAAAAATCCTATCTTGCTATACTGATCTAAGCGACATAAGTGCACTTGCATCATTACTGTTCCCCGCGACTTCGCCCGCGTGTTATTTGGTGTTTTAATTTTTTTGCGCGGGACCCTAATTCTTTTTCTAAAATAAAAGTAGTCTAAGTTACTCCTTGTGACATCAGCTATCTGCCAGTGAAAATCCCGTCAAAATGGGTCCAGCCGTTTCGGAGATTAGCCGAAACAAACAGGCGGACAGACAGACAGACAGACAAAAACTTTAAAAATTGTATTTTTATTATGAGTACCATATATACTTTCATATGCATTTAGTAAAAAGCTGTAATTTTGACATTACAAACAGACACTTCAATTTTATTTATTTGTATAGATAAAAAAGTGATCTATATACAAACTAGGTATACAAATTGAAGTGTTTGTTTGTAATGTCAAATAACAGCTTTTTACTGAACGCTTATGAAAGTACATATATACGGTACTTAGAACAAAAAAATCACCACGAAACTGCACATCACCCAATATGTCGACACCGAGGATTTCAATATTGAGGCAACAATGCGAGTGCCTTGAAACCGAAGAGATACGACAAAGGGGTTATTTTTAGCGGTAAACGCGCAAACTTGTGTCTCCTGGAAACTGAACAGGACTAGATTTAGTCCCCTTTAATCCGATACTTTGTTCAACAAAGACTCTATTTCAGACATAAGTTTGTTCCGGTACTCGGCGATGTTTTCCAGAGAAATATTGGCACGGCCGGTGTATGAAGCATCACCAGTGCTGTCGTTAGCATAGCATTACCGGTTTGCAACATATCTTTGATATGCAAAAGAAACAGCGTTAGTGATAATACGCAGCCTTTTGGAACATCAGCATTAATAGGCTTGCAATCGGAGCATGCACCGTCTACTACGATTTTGATGCTCCGATTCACAAAAAAACTGGTGATCCAATTGCACAATTTCTCGGAAAGCTTCGAAAGAAACGCTTTATGCTGAATCCGAGCGAAGGCTTTCGCAATGTCCAAACGTAACAGAGCACACGTCTTCAGCACAATAGGAGGGACGCCATCAGGCCCACTCGACTTGTTGACGTCAAGGGAAAGGAGTGCTTTGCGCACCGATCGCTGTGTAAACAGCACATCCTCCATAGAGCACTCACACCGCGGGATGGACGGCGGTTTATTTCCCCCGTCATCATGAGTCGAGTTGGACGCAAAAAGGGAGTCTAGCAGATAGGCTTTCGCCTCTGCAGTATGGGCCAGTGAGTCCTTGGCGAGAGACCAGAATGCACGAGTTCCCGAAGGAAGTCGAACCAGTTTCTCGTCAATTCTGCCGATGTGCTCTGACTCGGCCTTGGCAATGACACTTTTGAAGGACCTGGTGGCGAAATCATACTTCTTTTTCAGAGCGCTGATATTTGGATCCCGAGACGTCGATGCGTCAGCCCAGCCGGTAGCACTCCTGCTTATGGCTTTAAGCAATTTTGCATGAGTGACCAAACCATGGCTGAGTTCTGCCTCCGACAGGTATCACAGATGATGGAATAAAATGTTCCATTCCCTAAAGCACCACATCGGCGACAGAATCAGCAACATCGTTGGGATCAACCTGCGAGAAGGAAACAAGCCCCCAAAGGTAGAACGCAAAAAAAGACCGTCTCCTGTCTCAATCGGCTGACCCATAGTGCCAAACACGGCGGCAACCTGCAAAACGCAACCGCGATGGGAGCGTGAGTGGCACCATATTCCGGTCTAGACAATGGTCCAAAGTGCTAAGTGCATCGACGGACACCTGATATCCGTCCGGATGAGAGGTCGGTAGAGGTTGCAACAGGAAAAGTCCTCCACAACTCCTCCTCTGGTGAAGTAACCAGTTGTGTCAGACCATATGCCAAAGCAAAGTTATAAACAGATCTATCCGCATGATTGGTTAAACGGAAACCAAGCCATTCTGTGTGGTGGGCGTTAAAATCACCAAGCATGACAATATCTGCGGATGGGACCTGTTGTAACACGAAGTCTGTAGCAATTTGGACGTGCTCGATGAGTCGGTCTTTGTTTTTTATTACCGCTATAAGACCTATAGAGGCACTCGTAGACGCGGGGATGGTCACCGCTGTCTACGCGCAGCTATAGGATAGGCAGGTTCGTACCTTCAAGACTGCCGAGGTGTTGAAAACAGATGTCTTCCTGATGTATACGCAAACCCCAGCCCAAGGCATAAATGAGTGTTCTAATTTGTACCCCGGATAGAAGAGACATACAATGTATGAGCTGGAGAGAATACTTGTATCTCGGTTAGAAAGAGCAAGGCCGGTTTAGCCGCCTGATATCTCCGTTTGCCCCGAGCAGTATTAATCGCAAACGGAATTTAGAGGAGGGTAGCTTGTTCGTGGATGCTCAGCGAGTTTCTTTTTACGAAAATCATTTATTTTTATGTAATTACTGCGTAATATTATGTTCTTTCATACTGCGAAAATTTTTGCCCACTTTTGAATTATATGAGTTTAAATTTAGGTTTCGTTTAAATTTTTGCCTTGGCTGCCTTATTTACCGTATTAAGTCTACTATCACCGTGCTTAGAAACCTGACCTTAACTTCTTCTGAGTTAAAAACGAAGTTCCAAGAAGTTAGAGATACGATGGGTTACAGTAAGCACAAAGACTATGAGAAAAAGATTGAAATCGACTGGAATGAATTCACACTTGATTGCCAGAGACCCCTTCTTGCTACATTCCATCGAGTGGTTGAGTTAATTAAAGTCACTATCACGAAAATCGGAATTACGAAGAAAATGTTAAAGAAAAAAATATCTAATATTAAAAACAGAAATCCTGCTCCCGCTAATTTGAGAGATTTTGTTTCTGCTAGAGTGATCCAAGTGTTCTTTTTTTGTGTAAATCTAACATATTGCTACGATTAAAATAAAAAGTTAAATAAAATTTGTTTTTAACTCAATTCCAATATATCAGGGTCCATTATGTTAAAGATTAAGAATGAGAAAGATAAGAGATTAACAATGCATTAGTTTTTCTATAAAAAGTCTAAACGCGTTTCCCTTATTTTTTTCAACAAATATGCAAATGTGATTTGGATCACTATGGTTCTGTCATCGTTCTCTCTCTACGGCCAGTAGCGAGTCTTAAGAATTGAAAGTGACATTTAGTTTTTTAAATTAATCAAAGGCATATATTTGCTTCAGCTTAAAGTCCGTAGTAGAAATAGGATCCTCTTAGAACTTTGAAAATTTTTATTTCAACATTTTTTACAATTATTAACGGCTTAATTTTATTATTAATATTAAAATTAAGGTAATATAAAGAAATAAAATAAGGTAATATTTATTGTTTTTTATTTTTATATTTCAAAGTAAATTTAAAAGTGCATGTGCTTTTTTTGTCATTGGAGACAAATTCTTTCCTTCTTGAATTGAAGATTTCTTTTGAAAACTCTTATAGTTAAAATCCAATTTTTTATCGAATTAACTTATGATTCTTTGCCACAAGTATAAATATTCAATTCAATTCGACTAATGTTGATGTAACGACTTTTCTTAAAATTTTCCCCTTGTAGCTTTTGCGTTTTGTGCTTCTTACCCCATTCACCAAATCAAATAATTTAACGAAAAAGAGAACAGTTGATGCAGTGTTCCTCAACGTCTGGCTCACCTCATTACCGTGAACACCACAAGCTAAAAATATAATTTAAACTCATTAATAATTACAATATATACAAATTTTATGAACTTTTAATAAACTTACAAAAATTTGCAGCAAAATTCAAAGCTTGTTCGATTTAATAGCTATGAACTCTTTTTAACATGAAACAAAAATAAAATTGGTTTAAAAAAGTAATAATGAGTTGACAAACTTTGTAAGATAGTGTAATATTATTGAACATTGTGTGAGTATTGCAAAAGTCATTTTTATATACAAGCAAAGTCACTAAGGGCAAATTTTTCAATAGTGACATAGAATAGAATAGAATAGAATAGAATGATTTTTATTCAATATGGATTATTACATAATACTTATTGAAAGTCATTATTTTATTTACCACTGGTTCGGAAAATACCTCTGTCCTGGGAAGAACCAGCAAGAAACCCAGCGGGACTTTTTTTTTAAACATAATTTCACTTAACAATAATTTTGTTTATACAATTTTAAATGAATTTTCATAGAACCAGCATGGTGGCGATCACCTTATTCCCAGGGGTTATTTTCATTCATGTATTCCTTGATATTATAATAACCCTTTTTGTACAGTTTTTCTTTAATAAAACTTTTAAACTTGTTTATTGACAAACTTTGAACATGTTCTGGGATTCTGATGTAAAAGCGTATACATTGCCCCATAAATGAATTACTAATTCTGTGGAGTCTTGTAAGTGGCATTACAAGCTTATGTTTGTTCCTAGTGTTTAAGGTATGAACATCCTTATTCTTATTAAAGCTATTTATGTTTTTATGTACATACATTACATTTTCATAAATATATTGCGATGCCAAAGTTAATATGTTTATTTCTTTAAATTTTTCTCTGAGGGACTCTTTACAATTTAGATTATAAATCGCCCGTACGGCTCTCTTTTGCAAAACAAATATAGCTTCAATATCAGTCGCATTACCCCATAGCAAAATTCCATAAGACATTTCGCTATGAAAGTAACTAAAATACACTAACCTAGCTGTCTCAACATCTGTGAGACTTCTAATCTTTCTTACAGCATATGCTGCAGAACTAAGTCTGCTTGCTAATTTAGATATATGGGGGCCCCATTGAAGTTTCGCGTCAATAGTAATACCGAGAAAAACAGTGGTATCCACAAGACTCAACTCCTCCCCATTTAAGAGCACATTGGTTTTCGAATGTTTTACATTAGGTATTGTAAATTTAATACATTTTGTCTTATTGCCGTTTAAGAGCAAATTGTTGGCGTTAAACCAATGTACTAGTTTCGATAGAGCATTATTTACATCGTCATATTTAATTGACTGCCGTTTCAGTTTGAAAATTAAAGAGGTATCGTCAGCAAATAATACTATATCGTGATTGTCCCCTACAAGATAAGGTAAGTCATTAATATAGATTAAGAACAGGAATGGGCCAAGAATCGAACCCTGAGGAACGCCCATTGATACTACTGATCCGGAGGAACATTTACCATTAATGACGACTTTTTGAGTTCTGTTACTTAAATATGAAGTAATAAGTTTAAGCGCCAAATTTTTTACACCGTAATGTTGTAGTTTCCTGATTAATGTATCATGATGAACACAATCGAAAGCCTTGGAAAGGTCACAGAAAATACCTAAGGCATCTTGTGAATTCTCCCAGGCATTAAAAATATATTTCATAAGCTCAACACCGGCGTCAGACGTCGAGCGACCCCTTGTAAAACCAAATTGATTTTTATGAAGTAATTTATTTGTATTAAAAAAAATTAACAATTGATCCAAAATTATTTTTTCAAAAATTTTACTGAGAATTGGTAGTACAGAAATAGATCTATAATTAGCGGGGTCCAATGTACTACCAGATTTAAATAAAGGTATTACTTTACTATACTTCATTAAATCAGGAAACACACCAGAATCGATACAAGTATTAAAAATAATAGCAAGATGAGGTGCAATTAAATCTATTATGGACGCAATCACTGTAACGGAAATCCCCCACAAATCTGCGGTTTTCTTTACATCAATGGTTTTGAAGTATTTTACAATATTATGCGGTAATACTTTTTCAAATCTAAATTCTTTTAAACAGGTATTAACATTCTGTTTAAGTAATGATTCGGCGACAGTTGGAAAAGCATTCAATGACTCTGTTGTCAAGATAGGAACATCAGTGAAGTATTTCTCAAACACTGCTGCAACTTCTTGATTTGATTTAGTCAATTCATTATTAATTTTTAATTGATAGTTTGAATTACGAGGTTTCTCTTTACCGATTTCGCTGTTAATTATACTCCTCGTCATTTTAATTTTATTCTTAGCTGTCTTAATTTTGTTACTAATATGTAATGATTTGGCTGTGGAGCAAACTCTTTTAAACATTTTAGAATAATTTTTTACATATTCTTTAAAAGCATCGGAAAGATTATACGATCTTTCATGGTAAAGGTCATATAACCTTCGTCTGCTTTTATGAATTCCTACTGTCGCCCACTCATTAAATGTTATAATAAAATACTCATAATAGTTATTAATAAAATAAAATACAACATAAATAAATGAGTTACAGTTGAACAAAATAGTTCAATTGTTTGACTTCACATTAGCTTGTAAACAATCTACTGATAAGCTTGGCAGATTGGCATTCATATACTATTTTTTCATCGCCAGTTTAGACATTAGATATGGCTATATTTACAGATATTTTGCAATCTGCTGAACATCAATAAGATTTCCTTGGTAATATCTCTAATCATAGATTAATGATAAGTCATCGCGCGCTCTGACCCTTATTTTAAACGGTTCCAGAAGATTAGATGGCATGAGCATTTCTGCATTTATCAAAATATATATTATTATCAGGAATATTGAAAATACGAGATTAAATATAAATACATTTTTTTTAATTACCATCAGATTTGCATGAATTTGATATGCGGTAATATATTGTTGCGCGCCACTATTAATGTCTTGTACATGGCAACACTAGTTACACTAGCGCCCTCTAGTGTCGAGTAGCAGAACTAGGAGAGTCAAGATCCTTCCAGAAATTTCGGGACCGATATGTACTCGAACATTCTAGATGTCGCTACAGTAGAAGATTCTGGAAACTATCTGAGGCCCTATATAAGGCCGGTATAGACCACGACCGAGGCAGTATTGAATTGGCGATACAAGAGAATACTTCGAAGCGAAATAACGGCGAACTGTGTTTTATTATTAGTGTGATTTTAAGGTGTAATTAGTATCCGTAATTAAAGTGTCAAATTTGGTAATTCAATCGGCAGTTTTTAATTGTCTCGAACCCCAAGCTCGTAACAATTGGTGTCAGAAGTGGGATCAAATATGCCGATTTTACCTAAAGACGACACGGAGGGTATCCGTACCTGAAGTCAACGCCAACAGGAGACGGACCAGAGACGATTTGGCAACTTGCAAAATGCAACGCCGCAAACGTCGGAGGACCAGCTGCTAACCACGGAGGCCGGCCCGTCAGCAGCTCCTGCATCTGCAACACCTGACTTAGGTGCTCTGATGATGATGCTGCAGGATCAGGCTCGCCGACAGGAGGAACAGGCCCGCCGACATGAGGAACAGGCCCGCCGACAGGAGGAACAGACCCGTCGGTTGGAAGAGCAGCTGCAGCGCGGTATGGAAGAGCAGATGCTCCTCAGGAAGGACCTTCACGCTACCTTCGGGAAAGAGATAAAGGAGGTGAAGGATAGGGTTGCTCAACATGACAACCGCTTGTCGGAAGCTGAAACCCAAATCGACCAAGTGAACAATCGGGTTGACAACGTGATGGTAGACATGAAGAAAACGTTGGATGACCTCAAAATTGGAGATGGAGTTACAGCTCCCGTGGTAGCTACTACACCGTCGCTACGTGGATTCAAAGTACCGCCGTTCGACGGGACTTCTTCCTGGTCGGCCTACAAAATTCAGTTCGAGGCTGTCATGAAAACGAACGGCTGGAATAAAAGTCAGGCCATGACTGCTCTCACCTTAGGCCTACGCGACCAGGCCTTAACTGTTCTGGAAGCTCTCGGCAAGGAAGTGACTTACGAGCAGCTCCTTGAGGCATTGGAGGCGAGGTATGGCGATGCTCACCTAGAACACGTCTTTCGTGCGCAGCTCAAAGATCGAGTGCAACGCAGTAACGAAAACCTGCAGCAGTGGGCCCTTGAGGTGGAGAAGCTGGTTCGAAAAGCGTACCAGTCTGTACCTGCGCTCATTGTAGGGAACCTGGTGCAGACATTCATCGATGGCATCCGCGACCTTGAAGTCAGAGCTGCTGTGAGGCTCGGGCACCACGAGACGCTTAAGGACGCCTTGACCCATGCACTGGAGGCGGAAGCCGTGCGGCAGTATCATCGTTCCCACCGCGTCAAGGAGGTTGCAGCAGCTATAGTTCAGGACCGCAATAAGGGCTACAGCCCTAGGTGCTACGGCTGTAGGGAAAGGGGCCATCTTCGATCCAGCTGCCCTAAGCGAACTGTAGAAAGGGAAAGTGATCGATCTCGAGAGGGTAGTGCGGATAATAGCACCGCCCAGCAGCAGCAGGGAGACGAGTAAAAGCCAGGACTGCGGGGCGGGTGCTGGCTGATGTTAAAAGAGCTCCAAGGATTTCGATCTCACAAACATGGGTTTGGAACAGCCTAATCGTCAAGGGCGAAGTCAACGGAACGCCGTGTAAACTGAAACATAGATACTGGAGCCTCTCGCACGGTTGTCAGTTCCCAACTTATAAGTCGGTTCCTTGGGGACTCCGCATACAACCGAGAACGCATTGATTTGGTGACAGCCACCGGTCAGCGCATACCCGTCCGAGGAGATAAGGAGATGGAGTTGAAGCTAGGCAACATGATCTACCTGCATAATGTCATCGTGGCTGATATAATGGACGACTGTATCCTGGGCCTAGACTTTATGAGGAAGAATTGTTGTGAGGTCGACGTTAAGCAAGGTGTTTTGAAATGTGGACAAGAGGGACTTTTTGTGGAAGGGGCGTTACCAGGGAATGTGTACATCCTTAAGAAGATTGTTCTTCCGCCGAGATCGGAAACGATTGTGGCGGTTAGACTTCCACGAAATCCTGGGCAAACTCTTCGTTGTGTACTCGTGGAAAGGGTAGACAATGACCTTCCATGGAAAGTGGCTCGAACCTTGGTCAGAACCGCCGACATCTCAGGAGTACGTGTGCTGAACCTTTGTGATCAGGAACAGATTATAGAAAAAGGCACATTGGTTGGTACTAGTGAGGAAGTGGATTGGTTGCGTCAGTGCCAATATCTATCGACTGGGACCCCCAGCAAGGATGGACAAACTAGAGTGACCACACTTTTAGAAGACTGTCGCAGCGTTCTCGGTTTTGTGTTGACTACCGCCGCCTGAACGACGTTACGAAGAAGGATAGCTATCCCTTGCCAAGAATTGATGACACGCTGGACATGCTTACAGGCGTAAAGTGGTTTAGTACGCTGGACCTGAAAAGTGGCTACTGGCAGGTTGAAATTGACCCTAATGACAAGGAGAAAACTGCATTCTCCACAGGAAAGGGTCTGTGGCAATTTAAAGTCATGCCGTTTGGATTGTGCAATGCTCCAGCAATGTTTGAAAGGTTGATGGAGCTTGTACTTACCGGGCAAATTGGAGATGCCTGTCTGGTCTATTTGGATGACATCATCATCGTAGGCCGTACGTTTGAGGAACACCTTCAAAACCTGGAACGCGTGCTCATGAAGATCCAGAGTGCCAACCTCAAGTTGAGTCCAAAGAAGTGCTCACTATTCAAACGGCAAGTTAGTTTTTTGGGGTATGTAGTGTCGGAAGAAGGTATCCGCACGGATCCAGAAAAAATTGCCGCTGTCAAGGAGTGGCTGGTTCCAAAAGACAAGACACAGGTTAGAGCATTTTTGGGTTTGTGCTCTTATTATCGGCGATTTGTGAAGAACTTTGCAGATATAGCCAAACCTCTGCACAAGCTAACCGAGGAGAAGCGACATTTCTGCTGGGATGAAAGTTGCGATATTGCATTCCAGGAGCTTAAGAACCGTCTGTGCAAAACACCTATTTTGGGGTACCCTGATGCGGGCAAGGAATTCATAGTTGACACAGACGCAAGTGATATAGGACTTGGCGGTGTGTTGTCTCAACGGAATGGTGATCAAGAGATTGTGATAGCGTACTTCAGCAAGTCACTGTCAAAGCCGGAAAGAAACTATTGTGTCACAAGACGGGAATTGCTTGCTGTGGTAAAGTCCCTGCAGCATTTTAGCAAATATCTCCTGGGGCGGAAATTCTACTTACGAACTGACCATGCTGCACTGAAATGGCTATTGCAGTTCAAAAATCCGGAAGGTCAAGTTGCGAGATGGATTGAACCGCTGCGATGTTCGATCACAAATACGACTTTGTGATCGAACATCGCAGCGGGAAATCTCATGGCAATGCAGATGCATTATCAAAAAGACCTTGCCCTGAAGATTGCAAGCATTGTACTAGGCAAGAGGGTAAAGAAGTGGTATCTGCGAGGATATTCAGGACAGACCAGCTCAGCAATGAATGGAAGGACAGCCTACAACATGCAAAGCAGGAAGATTCGGACATTAAGCCGATTCTAGAATGGATGAAGGCCAGTGCTCCTAAGCCCAAGTGGAGCGACGTCTCAGCAATGAGTTAGACCACGAAAAGCTATTGGGCCCAATGGGACAGCTTGCTGATTCAGGATGGAGTCCCGTGCCGTAAATAGGAAAATGGTCGGGGAGACAGGTGTCATTTGCAAATAGTTGTCCCTAAGGCTACAGCTGTACCATAGTGGTTGTTCAGGAGGCCACCTGGGAGTTAAACGAACTCTCCTGAAGATCCGAGAACGGTTTTACTGGGTCCACTGTCGTGACGATGTCGAGGACTGGTGCCGCAAATGTACAAGTTGTGCGGCTGTAAAGGGACCTCAAATTCGTAGTAGAGGCGCATTGAAATTGTACAATGTTGGTGCACCATGGGAGAGGATAGCCATTGACGTTGCGGGGCTGTTTCCAGAAACTGAAAGTGGTAACAAGTATTTCATGGTTGTGATGGTTGTGATGATTCCAAATCAAGAAGCTTCTACAGTTGCAGATAAACTAGTTCATGAAGTCTTCTGTCGTTTTGGAGTACCTTTAGAGAATCACAGCGATCAAGGAAGGAATTTCGAGTCTCAAATATTCCAGGAAACTTGCAGAGTTATGGGTACTCATAAAACACGAACAACTTCTTACCACCCACAATCTGATGGAATGGTAGAACGATTTAATCAGACATTGGAAAGGTACCTGGCAAAAGTTGTGGAAAAACGGCAACGAGACTGGGACAGGCACATACAACCGTTTTTGTTGTCATATCGAAGCGCTGTTCACGAAAGTACATCAGTGACACCAGCTTTCGCAAACTTTGGGAGAGAATTGCGGCTGCCTGCAGACCTGATCACCGGAATACCACCTGATGCCCCACGCAGTATAACCGATTATGCAAATGACTTGCGGAACAAAATGAATGACATTTATGAGCACGTCAGATAGACGGGCCAGCAAACGTCTGAGAAGATGAAAACACGGTATGACCGCAAAATGAACAACAAGGGGTTTGATGAAGGTTCACTAGTGTAGTTACACAATCAAGTTCGCAGCAAAGGGAAATCTCAAACAACAAACTGATCTCCTAAGCTTCAAGCTAAATGGGACGGACCATACCGGATTGTGACAAGGATCAATGACGTAACCTACCGAATACAGAAAGGTGCCAGAGGTACTCCTAAGATTGTCCATGTGGATCGACTGATGCGTTATTATGGGGCCAATAATGCTCGGGACGTGCATGTCTTAGGAGGGGGCAGTGTTGCGCGCCACTATTAATGTCTTGTACATGGTAACACTAGTTACACTATCGCCCTCTAGTGTCGAGTAAAAGAAAGTGTTGTGCGTCACTATTAATGTCTTGTACATGGCAACACTAGTTACACTAGCGCCCTCTAGTGTCGAGTAGCAGAACTAGGAGAGTCAAGATCCTTCCAGAAATTTCGGGACCGATATGTACTCGAACATTCTAGATGTCGCTACAGTAGACGATTCTGGAAACTATCTGAGGCCCTATATAAGGCCGGTATAGACCACGACCGAGGCAGTATTGAATTGGCGATACAAGAGAATACTTCGAAGCGAAATAACGGCGAACTGTGTTTTATTATTAGTGTGATTTTAAGGTGTAATTAGTATCCGTAATTAAAGTGTCAAATTTGGTAATTCAATCGGCAGTTTTTAATTGTCTCGAACCTCAAGCTCGTAACAATATTATTCTGACTAAAATAAAAATAGGTAAAAAAACTTTTTAAGTTAAACGGTTTTATGTTAAACATACATTGCAATGTTTAAGATAAATGTACTAAAAACCAAAAATAATAAAATAGATCAGTAGTGGGAATTATAAACATATGCATAGACTAGACTAAAATAAAACCGTGGGGCACGTCAATTGTCTACAAATTATCGACTTAATGTGCGATAGAAGAATCGTTTAATTCGTCGTTAAAATAGGCAGTTGGCCCGCGGACGGTGAGGAAATTACTTACTATTTTCTTGCTCATGGAAATTCCA
This sequence comes from Parnassius mnemosyne, assembly GCA_963668995.1. NCBI lineage: Eukaryota > Metazoa > Arthropoda > Insecta > Lepidoptera > Papilionidae > Parnassius > Parnassius mnemosyne. Next base: position 5,956,296 of record CAVLGL010000057.1, read on the forward strand.
ATAGTTATACACTCCATGTAAATAAAAGAGATGTTTCAACTAGTTTATCGTTGGACATTCACACTGCTGGCTGGCGAGGAATCGTTTCACTGCTCGTAGTTTGTCTTTAATCGACAAAACATATGATAAAAGTACTACTCGCTCACCACTATGAAACCCTAAAACTCGCTTATAATCGAGCTTGCTAGCTTGTTTCCACATTCTAGCCCTACTTATCACACGTCCATCGTTGTCGGTTGAACAACTGCCTAATTATAGTGTAACATTACAAAACAAACATTTTAATCAACGATTGTAGACAATTGACGTGCCCCACGGTTTTATTTTAGTCTAGTCTATGCATATGTTTATAATTCCCACTACTGATCTATTTTATTATTTTTTGGTTTTTAGTACATTTATCTTAAACATTGCAATGTATGTTTAACATAAAACCGTTTAACTTAAAAAGTTTTTTTACCTATTTTTATTTTCTAGTTTTTAGTTTTTATTTCGCATTCTGTTTAATTCATTTAGTGCTTCATTATTGCAAGGTTTCTTGCCCGTTAGTTTATTGCAGTCCAACTCCTCTATACGTAGTCCCTGCAAAGATCTTACTCTACTAAGAGCCACGTAGGCTTGACCTTCTTCAAACAGTTTCGCACCTAAGTATACGACTGCGTGATCCACAGTGCTGCCCTGCATTTTATGTATTGTAGAAGCCCATGATAGTATTAAAGGCAACATTCTTCTTTCAGCCGTCCCGTAATTGTACTTAGCTGGAAACTGTATGGCTTTCGGGTGTATAAGATGTACTCCGTCTCTTGCGAAATCAATTCGGACGGAAGGTACATCTGTTGCATACATCTGAGTTCGACGAAATTGAGGCCAAACGATTTCGTTGATGTAGCCTATAGCGCCATTTACTAATCCCTTTGAAACGTCAATATTGGACCGTAGCATGACTTTTGCCCCCACAAATATTTGCAGTTCCGCTGGTAAACCCCCAGTTTTGTTGATATCAGCTGGTATTATAGTAGCTATATCCACATTGTCTGCATTTCGTGTGGCGTGTACTAGCTGATCCTGCGCTTTTATTTTGTAAATGCGAGCACCATTATTTCTGTACAAATTCAATACAGCAGAGTTGTGGTCGTTAACTTGTTGATTTGTGGGGTATACCCTTAACGCTTTGTCTATTGCAAACTCATCACTCGTGTCTTGAAGAAGTCTTCCCATTAAAATACTAAAATGTTGGGTTGTTAGCTCACCGACTCTCAAAGCATTCAAAATATCAATAAAAGTCTGGTCACCTTGCTGACGCATATTTTCAGTTAATTCACACAGCGTGAATAAACGCCAGAGATGTTTAGCTGGTTGGAGATGTTCTGGCTGTTTGAAAACAGGTGTTCCTGATCGTTTTATAGGAGGCAGTTGTAAAAGATCACCGAAAAGTAATACGTTTACTCCTCCAAAAAACTCATTTTCACAGTTCTTAATTTGCCTTAATCGAGCGTCCATCATGCATAACATTTGATAAGACACCATGGAAATCTCGTCGACAATCAAAAATTCTGTCTGATGCCATTGTTGCCTCATTATTCGCAAATAGTTTCCGGACAGTGGTGACATACCTGTTATGCGACCGTCTTTCTGTACAGGCAATTTTAAAGTACTGTGTATCGTAGCTCCATTTATTAATCTAGCTGCAACTCCTGTTAGTGAGCAGACTTTAACCGCATCCTTTGCGTAGCACCTATTAATTTGGTCTCGTAATAACTTTAATAGAAAAGTCTTGCCCACACCAGCTCCTCCTGTAAAGAATATTTTTAAACGTTCTTCAGCACCTGACATTTGATTTTGTATGGACTGGGTAACTAATGTAAAAATTTCCTTTTGTCCTGCATTCATAGACTGCTTAGCCTGTAAGAACTGGTCTTCATTCATTGGCAAATAAGGAACTTCTTCTTCATGGTCTAGTTCCATCGGCTCTGCGTGTTCCAGTATCTGAAATGCGTGTACTTGCGCGAATGCATTTTCAAGCTGCCTGTCACGTTCACGATAGATTTCCAAGTAGGCGTTTGTTTGTCTTAAACTTTCTTCGTTGGCGAGAAACGCATCTCTGGCACTATTAAATTCTCCTAAAAGTTCGGCCTCATTGCGATACGGCATATACTGGATTAGTAAACTGTAATAATATGACTCTGGATCAGAAGCTGCTACGAAGTTAGGTACCCGTACTACAGCTGGCGTGTTTCTAATAGTCATTTTGGTGTTGTCTGTTAAAGTTATAAGACGCCTTCTTGTTGTTTGCTCGTGCGGTGCATAAGCATCGGTATCGATGCTCTCTTCATTTATAACTGGCGGTTTTGTGTAGTGTGGCTCAAATAACATCGCAAATTCTATGAGACACATATTGTTAAAATCATAGTTGAGATGCTCTGCTGGTCGCTTTTCATATCGTTCGAAAATATTGGCACAATATCCTGCTGCTTGACCAGCTTCATTAAACTTCAACACTTTATACCTTTGTTCCGCTTTACGAGTATTGACAAAAATTGTTTTTCTCGAGCTGTCACGCATACTCAAATGGCATAGCCTGAATACGCATTCGCAGGCTGAAACTTGACGTTCTCTTAATATGCGCATGCATATTTTAAACAGCTTACGCGAGACGTCAGTTTCTTCTCTTCTAATTTGTTGAATAGCTCGAGATACTTCACCATCTAGGTTTGTAGGTTCTGATTTTGACACGTATTTAGCGATGTAATACGCAATCGACTCATTTGTACCACACGGTTGTATATCCATATTGGCTTTCCACATTTTTAGCAAAGCAGGACTGTAATTATTTACCCAACCATCTTCACTTTTTCTTTTCAGAACGCAAATGCGACCACCGTTGTAGATGAATTCGTTAGATGAAGGATCAATAACATGTGTCTCTAAGCATTCCGAGCGTGGAAAGTTGAAACGACAAACTGAATTATTTTTCGTGCAGGTACTAGTGTGTCGATGTATTTGACAATTTTTAACTAATTCATATAGTTCTGAAGTTTCTAGAGGAATAGCAGTACTACAGACTGAATCAATGCGAGCTATTCCTTCAGGTGTCGCAACAGACGGGTGATCTTCGATCCAAACAACCATATGCAAATGAGGACTTCCTCTGTTCTGAAACTCGATTCGCCACCAATGATCTTTAACTTTACCGCCAAATATTTCAGTATCAGTTTTAAGAAACTGCATTAGCGCATTAACACGTACCATAAAATGTCTACTCACAACAACTGGATACATCTCGATGAGTCTCTGAGTTTCCTGAATATCTATGTCATCTGGGTCAATGTGCTGTTTACCATCACTAACAAGGAGACCTCTTTTCATATCCTTCCAGTGAAGATCATTGCAGCTCAATGTAACAAAATAAGTGGGAGGTCCTAAACATCTGATTTGTGCTATAAGATCACTAAGAGCACTACGCCAATAAGCAGCGGAACCTCTTAGATTTTTTAAATATAAGTGCAGGTCTTCCACTCGATTGCCGTTTTCACCTTCAACTTTTCTAGCACAAGCTGCAATGGTTGATTTAACTCGATAGTACTCAAACATTGATAGAGCATAGAATAGGTAATCGTTGCGCTGAAATCTAACATCAGCACCTAATAAACGAAATTGATAGTAATCCAAAGGACTTATATTTACGGGCCGTTGTTCTTTCAAACCATTTTTACCATACGGGAAAAGCTGATACCATGCGAACTCTTCTGCTTTTAACTCATAAGCTTCATTCACAATATTATTATTCGTCTTTCTTCTGATTTCGTTTACATTTTCAGATACCTCTAGCTCATCTTCAACATCAGGTTGGACGCTATCAATAGGCAACATTACAGATGTTTGTATAGGTATAGTTTCAGATCTCAGATTCGAAAGCGGTTGTTGTACTTGTACATCCTGATGAGTGATGGCATCTTCCTGTTGCTGTACTTGAACACCCTGACGAGTGATAATATTTTCCCTCAAATGTACGTCTACGCGTGTAAGGGTGTACGCGATATTACGGGATCCGAGGCATCTTTTACAGATGCGGCACAGTTCTTGTAAGTTGTCGCATTCTATAACACAGGCTTTGCCATTTTCTAGTGTTGGTTTTCCTTTTGGGCCACAAGAATGGGAGTCAGCAAAATAGTATTTGTCTTCACCGCGAAATACGCTAACAGATTTATTTGACGCTGTCAATATTCCTGAAGAATGACTATCAAATAATCTATTTAAAGCTGTATGTAATGTAATGCCGATATTATTGGTATTTACAGAATCTTGGAGACTCCCGAATAAAAGAGTGTCTTCATCATATTCTATAGAAAATCGGCATTCATACATTTGTAAACTTTGCCTGACGATATGAAAGTTTCGTATCTCTAAATATCCTGTTTCATCCAGTTCAGTAGGATCAAGCTGGGTACGAATCCAGCAATATAAGGAGTCACCCGCTAACATATTAGCATTCAGAATATTGACGTCCCATTGATTAGGGCTTAGGATTGCAGCTCGGACAATGTTCGCCAACGACATAGCACTACATTGTACACCAGCATATCGCGAAGTAAAGACGTTGTAGTCACCTTGATGCCATGAAGCTCGAATAATTCTTGCAACATTATTAATTGGAATGAATGCATTTCGAATTTCATTTTCATTCCTTTCGGACGCTTCATCTTCAGACAATTCGGGCACACTAAGTCGTACTAACTCCTGGTCACTAATTTGGGCATTGTCGTCAATACGTACATCTTTGTAAAGCGGGTTATTTCTGATTAACCATCTTAAAGCACTATAGACTTTTTCGCGACATATTGTGAATTCCCTGGTGATGTTCAAATTTTCTAATCGTTCGGTTACTACAATAATGCCTACCTGGCTTGCAGATCTTGGTAGCATACTAGGCAGTCTTTCACTGACTTCAAAGATATCTTGGGCAAATAAAACTGCCTGTCCGCGAAAACCGTACTGCCCATAGAGGCCACTAAATTTCACGATTTTAACAAAGGGAATTATTCTGCATAGCAAACGTTGTTCCGCCTGTGTCAATGTTTGAATAACGTCTGGTATAGAACCTGGATCCAGATTATTCCAGTAAGCTTTTGGTGGTGCTGTTGTTTTATTACTAGTAACATGTGTTTGACAGCGGGAACATAATAACAATGATATTTTCGAAGTTAACCCCACAGGTAAGTATGTTAATGCAGCAGCGTTGTACCGAACTGTACGAACTTGATTAGGATAACAACGTTTGGTACAAATATCACAAACATGTATACAAATTGTGTTAATAGCATTCTCGAATGCCTGCAGATTATTAGCTCTGCATTGCTGGGTACGCTCTCGTTGTTTATTTAACCTCGTATCGCGATGTTCAGGCGTTTCTGAACCCAACTGCTGTCTTTGTCTTTCACGGCTTTGTATTAATCTAACTTCATATTCTTCAGGCGTTTCTGACGCTACCATCTGTGTATATCGCTCCCGTTGTTTTGTTAACCTGGCTTCATATTCTTCAGGCGTTTCTGACGCTATCATCTGTGTGTATCGCTCCCGTTGTTTTGTTAACCTGGCTTCATATTCTTCAGGCGTTTCTGACGCTATCATCTGTGTGTATCGCTCACGTTGCTTTGTTAACCTGGCTTCATATTCTTCAGGCGTTTCTGACGCCGTCATTTGTGTATATCGCTGACGTTGCTTTTTTAACCTGGCCTCATATTGCTCAGGTGTTTTTGACGCTAATTGTTCCCGTCGTTTCTGTAATCGACTATTTCTATCACCTTCACTTTCTTTAGCTCGTTTTGCTTTATACTTTTCTTTCGCTTTTTGAAGCCTTCGTTTACGTTGTGTTGCAGTTTCTGTTTTATTTGTGTTTGTATTTTTTATATTTTTTTTTACCATTTTGTTCCCACGAGTAATGGACATTTAAACGGTCGACCCCCCCAGAGGTCCAATAAAGGGGCAAGGCTATGTACAACAAGATGCGCCTGAGTCTTGAGGGGAAAACGCTAACGACATATCATTTTTATCCACCCTAATGCCATACAGTTCTCGGCGCGTTTTAACCTTTCACCTTAACTTGGGTGGTGTACCGCTAACGACGTATCATTTTTAGCCACCCTAACGCCACACAGTCCTCAACACGATACAAAATCTTGACTTGGGTGGTGGATTCAGGCTGGATTAATCAGATACCTAAATTACAGATTCAATTTCTAAATTTAAATCTTATTATTAGGCCGCCATCTTGGATTTTAATTTTATATAGTACATTGTATTATACTGGTTGAGCACTTTCATTTGATACCCATATTGATGGGATCGATAAAACCTACGTTATCCGCCATTTTGTAGCGGCCGCCATCTTGTATTTCAATTTTTTATAGTATATTGTATTCTGCTTGTTGAGCCCTTTCATTTGATACCCATATTGATGGGATTAATAAAACATAAATTATCCGCCATTTTATAGCGGCGGCCATCTTGAATTTATAATGATAATGAATAAACATAATTGTATTGTCACCAAAATCCAAAGTGTATACAAAATTTCAGATTAATCGGTTGACAGGAAGAGGGTGAAATTTGAATTACTAAATTTGACCCAAGAATAATAAATAAAACAAACGGGGTGAGCTAAATAAAACCGTTTAAAAATCACTTTGTATATGCATTATATGCGCCTTAAGTGGTCACGCATATGAAAGACAGGAGTAAAATTAGTACACACCATTTAGTATCACTGCTACTAGTTGTATCAAGTGCAATAAAACAATTTATTTTAAAAATTATTCTGTAAGTGTAAGGTTAGAAAATTTATATTTTACTTAAATAGACTACATCTGTCTCTAATAAAGTCATTGAGTGTAACACAAAAATATCCAGTCAAATAAGCATATCTTTATATGACATACCTTCTTTAAAAATTTGTCGAGTGTTACTCAAAGTCAACCTCCGTCATTTCAATAGTTTGAAAGTTAGATGGCATCATGAGCATCTAAACACAAGGCATTATCATCATCATCATCATTACAGCCCTTCATAAGTCAACTGCTGAACATAGGCCTCCCCCAAGGAATGCCACAAAGCACGGTCCTGAGCCACCTGCATCTATCGACTTCCTGCATGTCTTACCAGGTCGTCACTCCATCTCTTGGGGCGTCGCCCTACACTTCGCCTGCCGGTACGAGGCTGCCATACAAGAACCTTTCTTCCCCATCGGTTGTCGGTTCTTCGAGCTATATGGCCAGCCCACTGCCACTTCAGCTTACTAATCCGTTGGGCTATGTCGGTTACTCTGGTTCTACTGCGGATATACTAATTTCTAAGTTTATCACGCAGAGAAACCCCGAGCATAGCCCTCTCCATAGCTCGCTGAGCGACCTTGAGCTTCCTCATACGGCCAGCAGTAAAGGACCACGTCTCAGATCCATAAGTCATCACTGGCAACACGCACTGGTTGTACCATTTCGTTTCAAGGTTTTGAGGTATGTCTGACGAGAAGATATGTCGTAGTTTCCCGAACGCTGCCCAGCCGATTTGAATCCGTCGATTGACCTCTCGGTCGAAGTTGGACTTACCTAGTCGGACTATTTGTCCCAGGTAAACATACTCGTCAACAACTTCGAGCTTAGTGCTCCCAACAACCACCGGCCATCGGTCCATGTTCATCCTAAGACCTATTCGCTGGGAGACACTATTGAGATCATTGAGCATTGTCCTTCAGCGATTTTGCCATAAGGACTATATAGTTGGCAAATCGAAGGTGAGTTATGTACTCGCCATTGATGTTAATACTGTATCCTTTCCAGTCCAGAAGCTTGAAAACGTCTTCCAATGCAGCGGTGAAGAGTTTCGGGGATATAACGTCACCCTGTCTTACACCTCTCTGCATTTGGATAGGTTTCGTACTCTGGTTCTGTACTCGGATAGCCATCGTAGCTCTACTGCGCAGAAACACTTCAGCACTATGATATACCGACAGTAAACTTGGCACCGCTGATGGGACTGCAGCACCGCCCAAATTTCGACGGAATCAAAGGCTTTCTCATAGTCCACATACGCCAGACATAGTGGCAAATTGTACTATTCGGACTTCTGTACAATTTGCCGAAGGGTATGTATGTGGTCTATGGTGCTAAAGCCCTTTCGGAAACCGGCTTGTTCGGGAGGCTGGAAGTCGTCAAGTCTGCGCGCGAGACGATTCGTAATGTCTCTCGAAAACAACACATAGACGCGGCTCAGAAGGGAAATCGGTATGTAGTTCTTCAAGAGCGCGTTGTCACCTTTCTTGAAGAGCAAGACCACCGCACTTCTGCTCCACGCCTCCGGTCTCCACGCATCTTCGTTTAAATATTACTTCTAAAGTAAATTTATTTATTAGTGAAATTATAAAGAATATGGAGTTTTTGTTTTTATCTGTGACCTTATTATTAATAGTCATAACTTAATAAATTCACAAAAAATCGGTCTGTAGTTCTTCAAGAGAGCGTTGTCGCCTTTCTTGAAGAACTAGACCACCGCACTTCTTCTCCACGACTCCGGTGTAATGGTGTAATGCCACCATGGAGGACGGAATTAAAGAGCTTCTCAAAGACTTCAAGTACCGGTCTTCCAACCGCTTTCAGAAGCTCCGCTGTAATTCCATCCGCGCCTGGGGCCTTGCCGTTTTTAAGGTGCTGGAGAGCCATTCTAATCTCGCTCAGACTGACATACGGGATATCTTCAGAATAGTCTCGGATAAGACTCGCTCTTGGATCGTTACTCACACTTGCGTGTGGCTCCAACAATGACGTGTAAAGCTGCCCATAGAACCTCTCAATCTCACTCAAAATCTCAGGTGCCTCGGAAACGATGCTGCCACACTCGGTCTTCAGCTTCGACAGTTGGCTCTTTCTGGCAGACAGATCTCGTGGAAAGACTTTGGAGCCTTGGTTTCGCTCAATCGCTTCTTCAATACAAGCTATATTGAAGTTGCATAAGTCCCGCCGCATGCATTTGGAGATCTGTCTGTTCAGTTGCCTGTATGCTGTCAAATCTGTTGAAGAATGTAGCTTCATCTCCCGTCTAACAGCCATGCGATTGAGAGTGTGATCGGAGAGTTATTGTGTTCTTCTGCGGCGGGTCTTGCAGAACTTAGCTCCGACCGCATGGACAGTTTCCACGAGCTTGTCATTCATATCGTCCACTTCATTACTTACATATTGCATTCTAGGCACTGTAAACGGTTTTGTAACTCGAGCTGAAAGGTTTCAGGACTTTGGAACAGAGCACGAGGGGGACGGAGCGTTGATTTCATTAGACGAGACCTCTCCAACTTAACGTTTAGATTCAGTGTGCCTCTAACCATACAGTGATCGCTACCAGTTTTCACCCTCGCGATCACGGAGACATCACGGAACAGTTGTCGTCTAGTCGTCATAATGAAGTCAATTTCATTTTTTGTGGAACCGTCGGGGCTCGACCAGGTCCACTTCCTGTGGGGCCGCTTCTGGAAGAAAGAGTTCATCATAAAGAGTCCCTTTTTCTCCATGAAGTCGGCCAGCTGCTGGCCCCTTGGGTTCCGTTGCCCTATTCCAAATTTCCCTACTCTCAGCTCACCGTTCTCTCTTGTGCCTAGTTTTGCATTGAATTCTCCCATTAACACCGTATATTGGGTTTTGGAGGAATGCATGGCTCTAGAGATATCCTCATACATTTCCTCCACCTCCTCATCGGGGTGTGCCGAGGTTGGTGCGTAAACCTGTATGACCTTCAACGAATACCGTTTGGTGATTCTGAGTATAAGGTACGTAACCTTCGTCGACACACTCTCAATTTTTACAACGTTGTTAACGAGAGACTTGTGAACGATAAATCCGACACCTCCTTGGGACAGATGGTCGCCCTCCCGGTGATAGAGCAAGTTGCCGGATTCGAGGATTACCGTGTCCTCCCCCTCTCTTCGGACTTCGGATAATCCTATAATATGCCAGCGTAACTTGTCTATCTCTTCTTCCAGCTCCACGATGTACTCGTCAGTCCTCAGGGTGCGTGCGTTGTATGTTGCCAGGTCGAGTCGTCTTAGGTGGCAACCGAACCTCCACTGGAGATTCTTAGCACTCCCTGCCCCGCCGTTACCATGGTCGCCACCGTAGCCAGGAATAGCGGGGCCGCCGGATACTGGGGGCCGTTTCTTTGTTACTGTCATCATATATTTGAAGTAATATCGATGTTATAAGTTGAGCGAGCTTTAATTATTTTTTATTTCTAAACTACATGGGGGCAGTTTAAATAATTAATATTTTTGAGATGTGCTATATATATATATATATATATATATATATATATATATATATATATATATATATATAAATATGTACATATACATACAATAATTAGAATTGGGTACTTTTTGAAATATAAAAATACTGCACCTTGCTTGAATATAATTGCACTATCGTTAAAAATGCATTAAATGTAACTATAAGCCATTATTAAAAATAATTTATTATAATTAATTAATGTTAATTTAAAGAATATGTGTTCAAGAACTTATATAATTTGTATGTGTGCCACAAAAACCTGAGCTGCGATTTGCTATCTCGAACACATCTCATATTCACAAGGATGCATATCCCATGTTGTTTACGGAAAATGATATCACGACTGGGATTCAATTAAGATACGAAGACAGCCGTCAGTAATTTTTCTATTCAAGTTTTCATTAATTAATTAATCCTTTATATAAACATCATATAAAAGTCCGCTGATGAACATAGACCTCCCCCATAGATTGTTGCTTAGGGGGGATTTTGTCGTAGCCTTGCCTTGCCTTGCCGGTTGTGTAGTGGTGGTTAAGAATATCCACTACCCCATATCTTCCCGTGGGTGTCGTAAAAGGCGACAAAAGGAAACAAGCAGAAGATGGGCAACGGCATCTTCCTGATAACAACAAACTTACAATAAAAAAACTGCGGTTGCCAACCCGCTCGCCAAGCGTGGCAACTATGGCAAATACCCCCCTATGATGACAGTAACAAAGAAACGGCCCCCAGTCCCCGGCGGCCCCGCTATTCCTGGCTACGGTGGCGACCATGGTAACGCCCGCCGTTAGGGGTGCTAAGAATCTCCGGTGGAGGTTCGGTTGCCACCTAAGACGACTCGACCTGGCAACATACAACGCACGCACCCTGAGGACTGACGAGAAGATCGTGGAGCTGGAAGAAGAGATAGACAAGTTACGCTGACATATTATAGGATTATCCGAAGTCCGAAGAAAGGGGGAGGACACGGTAATCCTCGAATCCGGCAACTTGCTCTATCACCGGGAGGGCGACCATCTGTCCCAAGCAGATGTCGGATTTATCGTCCACAAGTCTCTCGTCAACAACGTTGTAAAGATTGGGAGTGTGTCGACGAGGGTTGCATACCTTATACTCAGAATCACCAAACGGTATTCGTTGAAGGTCATACAGGTTTACGCACCAACCTCGGCACACCCCGATGAGGAGGTGGAGGAAATGTATGAGGATATCTCTAGAGCCATGCATTCCTCCAAAACCCAATATACGGTGTTAATGGGAGAATTCAATGCAAAACTAGGCACAAGAGAGAACGGTGAGCTGAAAGTAGGGAAATTTAGAATAAGGCAAAGGAACCCAAGGGGCCAGCAGCTGGCCGACTACAAGAGTTACAAAACCGTTCTCAGTGCCTAGAAGACTGCAATGAAAAGGACTTAATGAACGGCAAGCTCGTGGAAACTGTCCATGCGGTCGGAGCTAAGTTCTGCAAGACCCGCCGCAGAAGAACACAAAAACTCTCCGATCACACTCTCAATCTCATGGCTGTTAGACGGGAGATGAAGCTACATTGTTCAACAGATTTGACAGCATACAGGCAACTGAACAGACAGATCTCCAAATGCATGCGGCGGAACTTACGCAACTTCAATACAGCTTGTATTGAAGAAGCGATCGAGCGGAACCAAGGCTCCAAAGTCTTTGCACGAGATCTGTCTGCCAGAAAGAGCCAACTGTCAAAGCTGAAGACCGAATGTGGTAGCATCGTTTCCGGGACACCTGAGATTTTGAATGAGATTCTATGGGCAACTGTACACGTCATCGTTGGGGCCACACGCAAGTGTGAGTAACGATCCCCGAGCGAGTCTTATTCGACACTATTCCGAAGATATCCCGGACGTCAGTCTGAGCGAGATTAGAATGGCTCTCCAGCACCTTAAAAACGGAAGGTCCCCGGGCGAGGATGGAATTACAGCGGAGCTTTTGAAAGCGGGTGGAAAACCGATACTTGAAGTACTTCAGAAGCTTTTTAATTCCGTCCTCCATGGTGGCACTACTCCGGAGGCGTGGAGAAGAAGTGCGGTGGTCTTGTTCTTCAAGAAAGGCGTCAACGCTCTCTTGAAGAACTATAGACCGATTTCCCTTCTGAGCCGCGTCTACGTGCTGTTTTCAAGAGTCAGTACGAATCGTCTCGCACGCAGACTTAACGACTTCCAGCCTCCTGAACAAGCCGGTTTCAGAAAAGGCTTTAGTACCATAGACCACATACACAACCTTTGGCAAATTATACAGAAGACAGAGGAGTATAATCTGCCACTTTGCCTTGCGTATGTGAACTATGAGAAAGCCTTTGATTCCGTCGAAATTTGGGCGGTGCTGCAGCCCCTTCAGCGGTGCCAAGTTGACTGTCGGTATATCGAAGTGCTGAAGTGTTTGTACAATAGAGCTACGATGGCTATCCGAGTACAGAATCAGAGTACGAAACCTATCCAACTGCAGAGAGGTGTAAGACAGGGTGACGTTATATCCCCGAAACTCTTCACCGCTGCATTGGAAGACGTTTTCAAGCTGCTGGACTGGAAAGGATGCGGTATCAACATCAATGGCGAGTACATCACTCGCCTTCGATTTGCCGACGATATAGTTATAGCATGGTGCGGGTGACAGCTCACGCCTATGAAGATTCGTATTTTTTTTAGATAAACTGCACTGACCTGTATACCGGGTGTTTGTGAAACGCTCCCGAAAACGAAGACAGATGATAGTAGGTACTACACCCTAAAAAATGGGTCACAAATAAATTTGATCCCGAGGAAAAATATCATCTTTTCACAACGTTTATTAACTTTGTTCACGCTCCATCATGTTAGTACAGCTAAATGAAACGATAATTTCATAAAAAAAAAACATGAAAATACTTAAACAAAAAACCAGCAGTGAAACTTAAAAGAACATCAGCTGACAATAGGGTCAATATCCTCACGGGCGCCAAATTCTTATAGGTCCCGTCACGTAAAAAGAACGCTGGCCTTGAACTCAGCGATTTATCGATCAAATTGGTGGTACGAAGGGGGCACGACACGGGAACGCTCGCCAGTATTACTGTCGCGCATGCCATTGGGTCATGCTTCCCGCTCTTTGTTCGCTCTCAAAATACAAGCGCATACACAGCTTACTTTGCGACTCGCGACGATGGTTTTAAAAAGGAAGGAAAAAAATTATTTATATGTATTGTTTTATGACTGAACTAGTGAACGAAAAGGTAAATATGATGGGAGAAGGTGAATGGGGAAAATTGTGCAGTAAATTTAAAAGTATTGAGGAAGAATACCGAAAAAATTTCCATGTGATCGACCTGATGACGGAAACATTTATCATTCGCATTGATGATGATGATGATTCTGATGACGGAAGCTCAAGCGAAGAAGATGAGTGATGATGAAGTAGCATCCAGTAACATCAACACACCATCGACATCTGGCTTCCATGTGATCCAAGGCGATATAATGGACGCCGTGTCACCCTTAGCTTAAGTTTTCTTGTTACAAACTATTTAATATTTTACAATAGAAATAACAAATAATGCTCAAATTAACACTATCCATTTTTAATTCCAACCTCTTCCAAAATTCTAAGTAGCTAGTAAGACACCTATTATGATTCTACAATAAAATAATTAATTACTATAATATTATAAAACAATAGCGTAATACCATGCAGTACTTTAGAACGTGACTGTACCCATGCGCAGATACTCCCTCCACTGCATGGCATTGGCAACGCTGCCATGTTGCACTGGAATTTAGTTTACCGGCGACATAAGATTTAGAGGCGGCAATCGCTATAAAACTTGCAAGTAATTTTTATTAATTTTGACGTACCTCTTTTGAAATTTAAAGTATTGGTCGGATTAAATACAGAAAGTCAATTAAAATAGAGTAAAAGTATTATTTTTTACATTAATTCTGATAGATTAATCAACTGTCGATCTTAATTGCAATTGATTTTAACTATTAAATTATTCAGTACCATTTCATTTCTATTTTCTTATACAAAAGCAAAGATAACGATGAAATTGTGCTTGTAATTGTGTAAGTACTGAGTACCCAATTACGGTACGTTATATTAAGGTACATTTATTAATTTCAATAATTTTGTAGTAAAGAACTGCTTGTTGCGTCAGGGTACAATTGATTGTGTAATTTTTTTACGTGGTAGAGCCATACTGTAGCTATATTAGTAGTATAGTTGTAGCACGAATGGGTCGTCTCAATCGGGGAAGGACCACGCTCTCACAGAATACCAGCGTAATTTTTTTTAAAAGACGTTACCCCCACACTATGGTTTTCTCCTGTGTCGTGGAGGCAGTTTACAAACATAAATTGCACAAGGACAAACATCAAGACCCGGAACAATTATTTGTAGGCCATACAAATACTTGTTCCGTGCGGGATTCGAACCCGCGGCCCCCAGCGCAACAACTGATTGCTAAGCCACTGCGCCACGGAGCCGCCGCAGCAGCAGAATATAGCCACAAAATAGCAGCTTAACGCTGCTGTGTTTCGTATGGTGAGTGTAGAGAACCGGAGACCCGTTTTATTGGCAAAGAGGCATTCCATCTTAGTCCTCACGGGTGACAACGCATCTGCATTTTGATTCGCAAACGAGGATAGATGTAGATGTCTATGGTCCACAGCAACCACTTACCATCAGGTGTACTGTGTGCTCGTTTGTCACCCTTATCCAATAAAAAAAAATTGTATTAAAAATGACCATCATACCTCTTCAATTCCTGATTGATTAATAATTTTAGATTTTGAGACAGTTCCAGTTGACTATCACAAGAGACAGTTCAATTGTTTTGTTGATTAAATTATTGTCGTTATTACTTGTTTTTTATTACTTAATGATATGATATTATCATTGTTGTTACGTTTTAAGTTTCTTGTTTTGCTTATAATCTTGAGTTTATAACTTTTAATAGTGAGTGTGATAGTGCTGACGAAATGCGCCAAAGGATCGTGGACTTTTTCGAGAAACTACGTACTGACTGTGTTGAAGACCACACGATGATGCCCGCCTGCATGAAGAGACACAACACTAAGCCCAAATCTGCCTCGAAATGAATGGAGCACAATTTAAGCCGCATCTCATAAGACCACGGAGGATTTAGAGCGGTAAGCTGTCTTATACCTATTTTTTTTTTAATTAACTTAGTATGAACTGATCTGAATAACTACATAACTGAATACATCAGAATAATAAACATACCTACACGATGAATAAAAGCGCATGACTCTAACCTTGTTAACATTTCATTTAAGTATTTTTTTCATTAGCGGTGAATCGAACCAGTTATTTGGGTTATTTAACCTGTGAATTAGAATTAAAGTGGCTATGTGGAGACAAGCACATTGGCAAAGTAGTTGGTTAAGTAGATAAGTTAGGTATTTACACAAATGTTGTAAATTATTAGGTATTGTGGTATGACCCGCTAGTTGCGGGCCACGCGAATTTGGCGTTCGCTTGTACATTGACCTCTAGTCAGCTGATTGTAATTCAGTAATTTCATGATTTTTTTTATGAAATTATCGTTTCATTTATCTGTACTAACATGATGGAGCATGAATAAATCTAATAAAACGTTGTGGAAAAATGATTTTTTTTTCATCAGGATCGATTTTATATATCATCATCAAAGGTATAGTTGATACTGTCGTCTGTCTTCGTTTTCGGGAGCGTTTCAAAAGTACCCTGTAAATATAGAGGTCAGTGATAAACTGTCATACAGATTAGGCGTGTGTATCTCTTTACGGAAACGACTCACTGATACGAATCACTGAAGTGACACAAAAGATTGGTTCAGTAACAACGTTTCAAATGTATCATTTGTATCTGGAACAGTGAAACATTACTTTGCTCTTTGCTCATTTCGCGCGACGCGTCGCTTGCGAGGCGACTGAGCCACGAGCGAGAGAGACGGACTGAGACAATGATTAACAGTTAACTATTGACACACGAGTGGCGAGTGAGCGGGCGAAATAATTATAATCCACACAAGTCAGATAGAGATAACAAATAAGAAGTGTATCACAACGCGTACGGATTTTCGCTGACGTTATTCATGCACGTAAAAATTACCACTAAGGCGCTTATGTGTCAAATACTATACGGTCGTTTTTTGTATGTAGCGTTTGCATTAACAAGTTGTCATTTTACGTTGATGCGGCACTTGTCAAATTGTTTATATTCATTAGTCCTGTTTACGAAAACATACTGAGTTATGTTTAGGATTTCTTTGCGTAGTGATTATTGTGACTTTACTTTCTTCCTTTTCATCATAAAGTTTAGAGTCATGATACTTTACGAGTAAATTCTGTGTACATAGACATTGCTGTTTTGTGTAAATGGACATTTTTGTAAATAATGAATTGACATTTTTGTTAAAGTATGAAGGAGAATCGATTATATATACAATCTTATTACGGAACACAATAAATAATCTAAGCACTTATATTATTCAGCATTGTTGCCACATAACATTTCACGGATCAGTCAGTAATAAACGCCCGCGACGCAACTTATTGTACCTATTCGGAACATTCTTTCTTTTATATCTTTTGAGTCGATGATCCAAATGAAACATATCAGTGTTTCGGAACATTTCAGTGATCAAGATGCAAATGTTCCAATCATAAAAATGATACACTTTGCCCACCTCCAATACAGATATTGTTGTACTTCATGGATGGGTACCGCCCACTTACGATAGTGATGTGCCAAGTTAAACTATGCCATGCCAAAACCAACAACCACAGACAATTAAAAATCGGTTTTGAAATAAATCGAATATATAAAAATCACGTAAATATGTATTGGAATTGGAACTAACCGTTCAACAAATTCTGATAAAACTCACATAGACGAATATGTAGTGTTTCCGATGCATGAACGATAAATTACGGATAAATTACAGATAAGTGACAAGTGGTTGTGTGTATAAGTGCTGTTGATGAATTGGTACTAATACATTAAAATAGTGTGTTTCATGTTATAAAAGTACAATAAAGATATAGCGCAGACTATAGATGTTTAGTGCCAGTGTTTTCTCAATATAACTATAAACATAAAGTGCAAATTTTTGAAAAAAAAATTAATACAGTCAATTACGAACTTTTAAAATCTACCTTCATTTTATTTTTCTTTTACATTTATTTTCCGGATTTGTCAGTGAAAGCGAACTATAGACAATAGTGTTGCCATTACAAGAAATTTTCTACTATTTTAGTAAAAAGACATAAAATGAGTCCAAAGACATTTAAATGTTCTAAATGTAGCAAAACCCCGAATGATAAGAAGCTCTTAGTAAGTTGCGACTCCTGTAAGAGCATTTTGTGTGGTTTTGAATGTGGATTGTCATGGAATGTCACCAACTGAAGTAAAAGTGTTCGAGTTAAAGACAATATCTCAAGTGGTTTCTTTCTTAAGTGTCGATTGTAAATCACTAATGGCGCAAATACCAAATATAATGAAACAATTGGAGGTACTTACTAAAGAAGTACACCACTTGCGATTACGTCAAAACATGCTTGTAACTTAAGGTGCAATACAAGAATTGGCTGACATTACTAAGAGAGCTAACAATATAATAATTTAAGACGTGCCAGAATCAATCTCCGATAAATCCTTACAAAGGCAGGAGCATGATAAAGAGAAGTGCAAGAAAATAATAACTTGTGTGAGCAAAAAAGTGGGCTGTGATAATGTGAAAGTATTTCGTCTTGGTGCACGTAAGTCTCAAGCTGGGGCTGCTCCTCGCCCCATTAAAGTGGTAATGAAGTCTAAGAATGATCCTATTCAGATACTTCGTGACAAAATTAAACTGGAGAAACCGTCAATTATTAAATCAGACCAAACTGCCATGCAACGTGAGTACTTGAAATACCTCCGTGATGAATTAGAGAAATGTATCAATAATGGAGAACAAGGCTTGACTATTAAGAATATACAAGGACAGCCTAAAATTATCTGTAAACAAGAGATAAAAAAACTAATTCAAATTCACCTACCCTGACTAGTAAATCATTTTAACAAAGAAACGCAACCTTCGATATCTTCCGCACTCTTAACAATAACAATCTTATACACAAACATACAATCGATAACATCTAAACTGGATTTATTAATTGCAAGAGTTGATCAACTGAAACCATCAATTATTGTTCTCTCAGAAATATGGCTAAAACCAAATATACCTGACTCATTGATAATAATACCGAGTTATGACTTATACAGAGACGACCGTACTGATAAAAGAAGTGGAGGAATCGCTATTTTTGTATTGAACAATATTACCTATATGACATCAAAACGAAATTGTCAGTATAACACAAAGTATGACTCTTAGGGATGTTTATGGGTATACATTGAAGTAGGTTCTCAAATAATTCTGTTATGTGGACTATATAGGGGGCACGAATCAACTATCGATCATGAAAACTTGCTTTTACAAGATTTAGAACTGTCTTCTCAATCGAACACCGTAATAATAATGAGTGATTTTAACTTTGGTGGAGTCAAGTGTCCCCTTTCAAATTGTGGGTATCTACTGCCAAAAGAAACCAATTTCTTGCAATAATATAACAACAGCAATCTATACCAATTGGTAGATCAATATACGAGTTTTCGACAGGGTCACCAGCCATCTACTTTTAACTTAATCTTGACAAATGATGAGTCTTTGATAGTTGGTATTAGTTATGAGGCCGCAGTTGGGAAAAGCGATCATGTATGTTTAGTATCTACTACACAGTTGCGAACACAACAACAGGATGGGCAGTATTCTAAACCTGAAAAGAATTTTAATAAAAGAGATTACAACAAAATCAAAGAAGAACTTCAATCTGATTTTAAAAAAATTAAAAGATTTATATTGTCCAGTTGAACAGTTTAGAATAATGCATAGAATAATAACTAATGCCACCATACACACATATGTTCCTCTTGTAAAAACATTTAATATAGTAAATAAACCATGGATAAAGAATGACATATCTGACCTAATAAGAGAGAAAAAAATACTTTGGAAGAGATATACCGTAACAGGATCAGATAAAATCTATAAGGAATACAGGAAGCTAAATAACAAACTGACTAATTTAGGGCGCTCGGCAAGGGCAGTTTATGAGAATCAACTATTAGAACTAGGACAAAAGAAATTTTACTCGTACATCAGGCAGCAAATCACCTCAAAAGTTAGTACACCAAAAATTTTACGGAACAGTAATGGGCAATCTGTGACACATCCTAAAGAAATAGCGAAAGCATTTTCGGATCATTTTTCTAATGTATTTGAAAGAGAACCACTAGGATAATTTCCCGCTTTAGACCCAAACCTAAGAGCAACTGAAGCTATGGAGAAAATCACGTTCACGGAATTCAAAGTGTAAGCTGCTATCAAAGAAATGAATATAGACTGTTCGCCTGGCACCGACGAAATACCCGTACATATTTTAAAGAACTGCGGACTTGATAGTTACCTAGCATCAGTAATGCAAGAATCACACGATAAAGGAGTATTGCCTGATTTATGGAAAATGACTTTAGTGACTCCTGTTTACAAAAAGGGAAACAAATTAGATCCTGCAAATTATAGGCCGATAACTTAACTTTAACTAGTGTGGTATGCAAAGAACCAATAGATGTTATATATCTGGATAACGAAAAAGCTTTTGATAAAATACCAATAGGCAGACTTTTAAATAAATTGGAATTTGTTGGTGTTCGAGGGAAACTGTTAGTTTGGATTGAGGCATTTCTACGACAAAGAACCTCCAGAGTAAGGATTGGCGACACATTCTCAGATGAGAAAGAAATACAAAGAGGTGTGCCACAAGGTTCTATTCTGGGACCAGTATTGTTTATAGCGTTTACCTTTGATCTACCTAAAAGCTTGAGTTGTAATGTAAGTATGTTCGCTGATGACACGCGGATATTCGCAAACCCACTAGTGGACTTTGATCGCCTTCAAGTAAATCTAATTAAAATATCAGATTGGTCAAAAAAGTGGCTTATTAAATTAAATACAAGTAAATGCACAGTCCTTCATATAGGAAACCGAAACCCTCGTTTCATATATAAAATCGATGATATACCTCTGGAAGAACTTAAAGTACAGAAAGATTTAGATGTGCATATAAGTAACGATCTAAAATGGAAACATCACATTACAGTGATAATTAAAAAAAGCAAATAGTTTTATTTACCTTCTTAGAAAAGCCTTGGGGCATGTAACACCAGAAATGATGCTAAGAATACATAAGACATACATTCAACCTATTTTAGAATATGCATTCGTCCAAATCTGGATTTCAAAAAGGATATTGAGTTACTGGAGAAGGTTCAACGCAGATTTTCAAAGATTCCCAAAGCATTGAAAAATATACCATGTGAGGAAAGGCTAAATAAACTTAAACTAACGACTCTGAAAGATCGCAGAGAACGAGGAGACTTGATCGAAACTTATAAAATTATACATGGACACTACGATCTAGAAAATTTTGACAAAGATTTATTCCAGTACTCAAAAAACACACATCTAAGGGAACATCACTTCGAATTAACTAAATCCATGTCGAATAATAACCCACACAAGCACTTTTTTAGCCAAAGAGTGGTCGAAGCATGAAACAAGCTGCCATCAGAAGTGATATCTGCACAAACTATTAACCAATTCAAGAACAGGTTAGATAAACAACTAAAATAGAATAATTACACATTTGAAAATAGGATACGGGCTTATATCAGTTGTTTCAACTTCTGGCCTGTTAAGTAATAATAATAATAAATTAATCGTTGGTCAGCTCAGGCAAAAATAATAATTATAAAGCAAATTACGCATTGTGTCAAAAACTTTATCATAACTCATGGCGGCCAAAATGGCTACAAAAAACCTACTTTTTATTTTTATTTCATTAGATTTATAAATCAAATTCTCGATTATTTCTTTCTTCCGTCCCAATATTTGGCCCGTTGTACCTGGCAAAACTAATACACATATAGCAAAAGGCGCTAGCACTCGTACCTTGAGAAGCTGCCGGGGCAGTCAACCGCGTACTGAAAATAACAGATGCTGGCAGCCATTTTATTGGTTTAAATGTCAATATGAATTCAACAGTGGTAGAGCCACGCGGCAGCTTTTGCTGTCGCACGGATAGGCCGGCTCGAACCGGGGTAGTACCACGACCTCATAGAAAACCAGCGTAAAGTAGAGGTTTACCTCTGCGTTTCGCTTAGTGAGTGCAGGTGGCCGGAGGCCCTTTTTACTGAAAATGAGGCATTCCATCTTAGTCCTCACGGGTGACAACTCATCTACATTTTGATTTGTAACAGAGGATAGATGTAGATGTCTATGGGCCGCAGCAACCACTTACCATCAGGTGGACTGTGTGCTCGTTTGTCACCCTTATCCTATAAAAAAAAATGTTGCAATCAACATAAAATAAATGAATTTTATTTTCAAATTAATACATAGTATAATCTATACCTTGAAATGTCTGCTTGTAATATCAAAATAACAGCCTTTTACTAAATACATACGATAAAGTATATACGGTATTTCTAACAAAAAGACAAAAACAATTATTAAAATGTTTGTCTTACTATCTGTTTTTTCCAGCTTATAGCTGGCACTGAGAGTTAGCTGATGTTATAAGGAGTAACACAGGCTAATTTTATTTTAGAGAAAAATTAGGATTCCGCGCAATAAAATTAAAACCCATGAAATCCAATCGTAAAGTAATCGTAAGAACATCTATTATGTAACTATTATGTCATAATTTGTATTAAACTTTAACTTAATTTTACATACATTGTAGTTTTTAAAGAAATATATGTTTCGGTTTTAATTTTTATATCGATAGCTAATCGATAATTTTTGCTTTGGTTTGAGTATCGTTAATCGCCTTTTTTAAATCGATTAAATAATGTTACATCTCTAGACACGTCAAAAGTGTAAGCAAAGCATGGAAATACATGTAGGTACTTCGTACAAACTGGAACCCGCACTTTCGAATGACATAAAAAATACAAGAAAACGACCTTGAAACTTTTCATTACCCCTCAGTCTCTTTCTAATTAGGGTGAACACAAAATACAAGAATTTGGGATTATTTTTTTATATTCATTTATAAAATTTTAATTTAATTGAAAATAGTAGAGTTCCATTGAAACGCATGATATTAGAGAAATTCATAAGGTCGAGCCTGCGGGCGGAAGTTTATTAATTAATATTATTTATTCGTGTACTTTTTTATCAATAAACGAATAAACGAGTGAACTGGCTCTATATACAAAACTTTAACTAAAACTAAAATATTTTTGTCCGAAAATGAACAAAAAATTCGATTTCCCATACAAAATGTATCGGTCACGTGACCAATTTTGTATGGGAAGTCAATATTTTTAAATTTCCACAAAGAAAATTCTTCAGTACCTTACTCAGGATGATGATTCATGGTTAAAGTTTTCGGGAGACTGTCTTTACATCTCTTATAATGTAACATTAGGAAATAATAAAACTAAAATAATAATCGTTTTTATTTACATTTATTATTACAATAGCAATAGTGTCTACAAATTTAAAATATACAATAATAGTTAGAGGTGAAGGTTTTTACAACAACTCAATTTTTATACATGATTGAATAATTTTGTGAAGTTTTTGTCACTTGGCACGAATAGCATTCAACTTTTAGTCCATAATTTTTTTTAGATGTGTTCTGAGACACATTGTCAAAAAAGAGTTTGAAATTCACAGCAACCATTTACCATCAAGTGGACTGTGTGCTCGTTTGTCACCCTATCCTATAAAACAAAATTTAAAATTCTGGATTAATGATATTAAGAGCAATTAATACTGTCATCCATAGGCTGGTTTTTTGTTATAGAATAAGGATGACAAACGAGCACACAGTCCAACTGATGGTAAGTGGTTACTGCGGCCTATATTTATTTATTATTTATTGTGCGATCAAAAGACATTTACATCTATTCTCTATTACAAATCAAAATGCATCAGAATGCCTCTTTTCCAGTAAAAAGGGTCTCCGGTTCTCTACACTCACCATACGAAACACAACAGCGTTAAACTGTTATTTTACGCTGGCATTCTGTGAGAGCGTGGTCCTTCCCCGGTCGAGCCGTCCCATTCGTACTACAACTATACTACTAATATAGCTGCAGCATGGCTCTACCACGTATAGAATACACTATAGAATACGTATAAATAAAACATTGGTCATAACTGTGGTGTGAAGTGATGAATAATAATATTGATTAATACATTTTTAATATAGTTGTACTGTATCATCAGTATTTGAGATCGGGTTTGGATCAGATAAAAAGCTCTACAATGCAATTAAAGAAGGCCAAAGAGCGTCTTAAGGTCTCAACGTTTGGCAAAGTTGCATATTGTTTAATAAACTTGTACGCTTTTGACGAGTAAAATGTAATGTTAATAATTATTTCTTCTTTTTGTGATAAATTAATCCTTGCTTGCACACTTATCAGCGCAAAATATTTGAATGGAGGAAGTGCTTTTGTCCATGACCTGAAAGAGTAAAAAGCTCTTACAACGAATATTTTTATAATGGACTAGTTAGTTGTGAAAATGCTATAGTCAGAACCAAAATCACAATTGAACTTTAAAAAACTGAAACACTGAAAAAATTTAGACATAATATGTAGTTAACAATTTAATAGACCATCAAACCATGCCGATATAATTAAAATGTCATTACTATTTTGTTTTTTTTTATAGGATAAGGGTGACAAACGAGCACACAGTCTACCTGATGGTAATTGGTTGCTGTGACCCATAGACATCTACATTTATCCTCGATTACGAATCAAAATGCAGATGCGTTGTCACCCGTGAGGACTAAGATGGAATGCCTCGTTTCCAGTAAAAAGGGTCTCCAGTCCCTACACTCACCATATGAAACACAGCAACATTAAGCTGCTATTTTACGCTGGTATTCTGTGAGAGCGTGGTCCTTCCCCGGTCGAGCTGATCCATTCGTGTTACAACTATACCAGAAATATAGCTGCAGCATGGCTCTACTACGTATAATTTGTCATGAACATTTTATTTTTCAATTTGTCACACTTATCGTACAATTTATCAAAAAAATGGATTTCCTGAGACCGCAATTTGAAATTTTAAAAATTAAATACAATTAAAAACTTAGCAAAATATGTACAAAATAGCTTGTAATTATTTTTACAAATTATAGCCTAGTGATATAACATATCAAGCTATTCCTGCTTTCTAGATAACAGAATGCATTTTTCTTTCTTTCTCAAAAAATTTTTTCTGAATTTTTTTTAAATTACTTTTCTTCCCTTGGAAACAAAACATCGCTTTGAATTAAGAAATAACAAGTACCTAACAAAAGCTCATACCTGTACCACAGAACAATCTGCTATTTCATTTAGAAACGGTGTGACTCCTTGTCTCAGCGGTTTCACAGTAATCATGTAATTGGTTGATATGAAATAGATTACAAATCTTTGCTTTTTCAAAAAAGGCTATTTTTAGCTCCACATTGTTTAACCATTTATTAGGTTCTGTTAGATTGGAAGGAAACCTGCAAAAAATTAAGTAATAAAAGATATATAATTATTTTAATTTTGATGTTTCTGTGTATCATCATTCTTGTAAACAACATTTCGAAATTTCACGCAAATCGAGCAGAGAGACCATTCGAGAAAACCTTTTCCGTTTGTAATTAAAATAAAATACATTACAATGTATGGTCACCCTAGTCGAAGTTATAATACAAACATGAATCGTTAATTATTAAGCAAATAGCGAAATAAAATTGGAAATACCGAACCAAAATTAACATCTAAACCAAAATACCCATTGGTCTATACAGAAATAACAGCAATTAAATTCGAAATATCACTAAAAATTAGTTTCACATGACACGCAGTATTTGCATGGTGTTTTGTACTTACGAATGAAATATAATATTACATTCTGGATGCCACTCACTTTTGCAATCGCGCACAATACATTTAATGACCATTTTACTAGTTTTGCCAAATTCCAAAATTCAAAAACAAACTTGCGAAATCAACATAAACATCCGCACAAACTATATAGAAAATCCGCCATGTACAGTAAAAATTATTTGACAAATAGATTTTGGGTTGTCATATAACGGCTTTTAAGAATAAATTTAAAACAGGGGAAATATGTAGGAAGCTAGGCAAATAGTTCATAGTAAATCTTTATTAAGTGTTTAAAAGAAAAAGCAAAAACTTGCGTGAAAATCGTTTTGTCAATTTTTGTTATCAATTTTTACTTATAATTCTTGCCATACTGACAATTAAACTTATACTGAAATTCATAATGGCTGTCAATGGGGTAATATCAGTCATCACGCTGGCTATCCTGTAGGGAAAACAGGGGCTACCTACTCAAGGTCATTTGATTATTCCTAATGTTGATATTAGGAGTGTGGGTTCCAGTTTGTCTATACTTCCGTGAAGCAAAGACTATAATTTTTAAGGTGAAACTATGGAGTGTACAGTAGAAGGAGGACCATCTCTGTATATGAAAATTGTCCCTAAAAACGCGTCCAATAAGGGTGGCGCTGCAGTAACATATGATAAATTAAAAAAAAAGCGCCAAAATTTATTAGAATAAGATGGAGAAATAAACAAGGACCGACCAATCCGCTTGGTTTTGTACTACGTAAATAGTTGAGGTTTTGTATACTGGCATTTTACTAACTACTCTAGTCATGAAATTTTTTAAATATTTTAATTCAGCTGACTTCACTCCGTCTACAACAGCTATATTCATATCGTAGTTTTTCAGACGCCAGCGCTATTGTGGTAGGTTTTGGAACCTCTATTTTCAGTATATATTGGGACACTTTTTCAACTTTCGCACCTTATAAGATGGTTCTCCTTCTACTCTACATTCCATAGGTGAAACATACGGTCTGTTCCCGGTCATATTCCCGCGAGATGGCGCTGAAGTCATAATTTATTTTATTCGGGTTTTTGTGTAATTGGAACATTATTAAGTCGTAGAAGTAGCAATAGCGATAATCGGACATTATACTTTATTTTACTAGGTAATATCATTGCCTTAAAATCCACACAATTCAACAAAAATTTCAAAAATAACATCTGTCATTGAATATAGAGTCTTTTACACACACTGACGTGGATGAATTCTTAGGCTAAGCGTCCACTAGGCTCGCCGAGCCGTTCGATTCGATTCTTCAGAGATGGACGCACTAGGAATAAATGCGACTCGCTTCGATTCTACGCATTTCTGCTGTAGTCGACGCCAAGCTTTAGTAGTTAGTAGTAGTTCCATACATTTATGAAAATTGAACACTGGATGACGTGAATGAAAAAAAATGTTTTCCTTTTTTCTTTTCATAAGCTTTACACATATAAGATTAAATGTAAAAACATAAATAAGTACACCTTCTGTCTTCGGTCGTGCGACGATTAATGAGCGCGTTCCGTACGGAATTTACGAATGTGTGTTGCGACTCATACAAAATATATTTATTTATTTATTTAACAAAATTATTTAAATTTACACTATTAAAGTTTTACTGTCTGCCAAACTGCTCAGCAGTTTGTTGGCAGAAGGAAAATGCTCTCTTATTTCCTAACATGCAAAAAAAAGGAAAAAGCTTAATACAAATATACACTCAAATATAACAAATCTATAGTATCATATATATAGTATACATATACACATACACATATACATTCGAGGTATACACCCATACATAATAACTAGAGCTTATATTGTTGTAGAATGGATCATGACTATACAAATGTTAATTTTTACTATTGAATATATATGAACTTTTTTAACTTATTTTTAAACTGTGTTTTTGTTTTATGCGAAAGGCATTCACCCGGTAAATTGTTGTATATTTTCGATGTTAAACATTGAAATGTTCTTTTGCCATAATAATTAGCACATTTATATTGCAATGTTATTAGTTTACGCGGTCTGCGCGTATTCTTATTTATGGGCATATAGCTACTCAATGCGTTACGGAATATATGTACGTATATGGAAGACTTCGGAGCGGTTTTCCGTTCGGGATTCCGAACGCACAGGTGGTCATACGGAATCTCGAATCGGAAAAAATTCCGTACGGAAAATTATCGTACGTAATTATCGTATTATCGTCGTACGAGGACATATGTTTTCGACGCCTCGGCAGTCTTGAAGGTACGGACCTGTCCATAGTATGGCTGCGCGTAGACAGCGACAACCATCCCCGCATCTACGGGTGCCTCGATAGGTCCCATAGCGGTAATGCCGACACAGACCGACTCATCGACCACGTCCAAATGGCAGCAGACTCCGTGCTACGACAGGCCCTATCCGCAGAGATCGTGATACTCGGTGATTTTAACGCAGACCACGCTGAATGGCTTGGTTCTCGTTTAACCGATCATGCGAGTAGATCTGTCTATGACTTCGCTTTGGCATATGGCCTAACACAACTGTTTACTTCGCCTACGCGGATCCCAGATGTGGAAGACCATGTACCTTCCCTGTTGGACCTTCTGCTGACCTCTCATCCGGACGGATATCAGGTCTCCGTCGATGACGTCTGGGCTCTTCGGACCATTGTCTGATCCGGAGTACGGTGCCACTCACGCTCCAATCACAGTTGCGATCTGCAACTTGCCGCCGTGTTTGGCACTATAGATCAGCTGATTGGGACGGGATGCGGTATTTTTTTTGCATCCTACCCTTGGGGAGGGTTTGCTTCTCGCCGGAAGATCCCAGCGTTGTTGCCGATTCTGTTGCTGATGTGGTACTTCAGGGTATGGAACATTTTATTCTATTCTCTGTGGTGCCCATCGGAGCCAGATCCCAACCATGGTTTGGTCGCTACTGTAATATTTAGTGCTAGCGGGCCTGGGCTGACGCATCAACGTCTCGGGATGTAAACACCAGCGCACTTAAAAAGAAGTATAATTCCGCCTCCAGGTCCATCAAAAGTGTCATTGCCAAGACAAGGTCTGAGCATATCGGCAGAATTGGCGAGAAGCTAGTTCGCCTTCCTTCGGGAACCCGTGCATTCTGGTCTCTCGCCAAGGCTGTACAAGGGAACTTCTGTCAGCCATCTCTTTCATCTCTGCACAGAGAGGACGACTCCCTGGCCAATGCCGCAAAGGAGAAAGCCGATCTGTTGAGCTCTCTCTTTGCGTCCAACTCGACTCTAGATGACGGGGGGAACACACCGCCGACCATCCCGCGATGTGAGTGCTCCATGCCGGATGTGCGGTTTACACAGCGGTCGGTTCGCAAAGCACTCTTCTCCCTGGACGTCAGCATGTCGAGTGGGCCCGATAGAGTCCCTCCCGTTGTGCTGAAGACGTGTGCTCTGGAGTTGGCACCGGTTTTAACGCGTCATTTCCGGTACTCCCGCATAGTCCCGAATTCATGGAAGACAGCTTTGGTCCACCCGATCCCTAAAAAAGGCGACCGCTCAGACCCGTCCAACTACAGGCCTATCGCCATCACCTCCTTGTTCTCCAAAATAATGGAATCCATTATAAACTGCCAGCTCATGAGGTACCTTGAGGATCACCAGCTGATTAGTGACCACCAGTACGGTTTTCGTCGGGGTCGATCAGCTGGTGATCTTCTAGTCTATCTGACTCATAGATGGGCGGCGGCAGTAGAGTCCAAGGGGGAGGCATTGGCCGTTAGTTTGGACATAGCGAAGGCCTTCGATCGGGTTTGGCACAAAGCGCTTCTTTTGAAGCTTCCTTCCTATGGGCTTCCCGAGAAATTGTGCAAATGGATCACCAGTTTCCTTGCTGATCGGAGCATCAAGGTCGTAGTAGACGGTGCATGCTCTGATTTCAAGCCTATCAACGCTGGTGTTCCACAAGGCTGCGTGCTATCACCAACGCTGTTCCTCCTGCATATTAATGATATGTTGCTAACTGGTAGCATTCATAGCTATGCGGACGATAGCACTGGTGATGCCTTATATACCGGCCGTGCTAATATTTCTCGGGAAAACTTCGCCGTGTACCGGGACAAACTTGTGTCTGAAGTCGAGTCTTTGCTTAACAAAGTCTCGGATTGGGGGAGTCTAAATCAAGTTAGTTCAATCCCCAGAAGACACAAGTTTGCGCGTTTACCGCTAAAAAAACCCCTTTGTCGTATCTCATCAGTTTCAAGGCACTCCCCTTGCTGCCTCAGCTAGTATCGGAATCCTTGGCGTCGACATATCGAATAGTGTGCAGTTTCGTGGTCACTTGGAAGGGAAGGCCAAATTGGCCTCTAAAAAGCTTGGCGTGCTCAGCAGAGCGAGACAGTATTTCATGCCGGCACATCGCTTGCAACTTTACAAAGCGCAAGTTTGGCCCCTCATGGAATACTGTTCTCATCTCTGAGCCGGGGCACCCCAGTGCTAGCTCCTTCCACTTGACCGCATCCAGCGCTGAGCGGTTCGAATCGTCGATGACCGAGTACTTTCTGATCGGCTCGATACACTGGCACTGCGTAGAGATGTTGCATCTCTTTGCGTATTTTATCGCATCTATCACGGGGAGTGCTCTGAGGAATTGTTCGGACTAATTCCAGCCGCTCAATTTCACCATCGCACATCGCGACAAAACTCGCGTTACCATCCATACCATCTGGATGATTGGCGGTCCACCACTGTGCGATTTAGAAAAAGTTTTCTCCCGCACACAACTTCCTTGTGGAATCAATTACCACCAGCGAATTTTCCGGACCGTTACGACTTAGGAACCTTCAAGAAAAGAGCTTACACCTTTCTAAAGGGCCGGCAACGCATCTGCAATTCCTCTGGTGTTGCGGTTGTTCATGGACGGCGGTAGTCACTTACCATCAGGTGAGCCGCATGCCCGTTTGCCCCTCTACTATAAAAAAGTACCCAATTCTAATTATTTGAAGTAATATCAATGTTATGGGTGGCAATACGAGTATCTCGTATTTAACTATTTTTTATTTCTAAACTACATGGGTGCAGTTTAAATAATATTTTTGAGATGTGCTATTTGAAATCCGTGTGTCAGTAATTATTTTATATATTTATCTATAATATAAAAATGAATCACTGAATGTGTTGCTAAGCGCAAATCTCGAGAGCAGCTGATCCGATTTCGCTAATTCTTTTTTTATACTATTCCTTGAAGGACTAAGATGGTTTTTACGGAGAGAAAATTTTAAAAAATTGCCTGAAAAAGTCTAAAAACAACACTTTTCTATATTCAAACAAAAGATTCGTAATAATACTTGAAAGTCAATTTGAACTTTAATACCATTCCACACCACAGTTAGTGGAGGGGAGTTCCGGGAAGGCAAAACAATTCAGTGACGTCAGTATCGTATAAATATTAATGTCAATATTTGTCAATATTTATAAGATGGTAACATTACTCGAAAACAAAATTATGGTTCCGCGCAAAGAAATTGATATCCATGAAATGGTAGTAAATTCCACGCGGGCGAAGTCGCGGGGCGCAGCTAGTATATTATAAAATATTGTCGCTTAGACTTCTTACTTCATATTTAAGTAACGGAACTCAAAAAGTCGTGATCAATGGTAAAGGTTCCTCCGGATCGGTAGTACCAATGGACGTTGCTCAGGGCTCGATTCCTGGCCCATTCCTGTTTTTAATCTATATTAATGACTTACCTTATCTTGTAGGGGACAATCACAATATAGTATTATTTGCTGACGATACCTCTTTAATTTTCAAACTCAAACGGCAGTCAATTATTATGACGATGTAAATAATGCTCTATTATTGGTTGCACACACGATTCCAGCAATTTATAACCTAAATTGTAGAGTCCCTCAGACAAAAATTTTAAGAAATAAACATATTAACTTTGGCATCGCAATATATTTATTAAAATGCAATGTATGTACATAAAAACATAAATAGCTTTAATAAGAATAAGGATGTGCATACTTTAAACACTAGGAACAAACATAAGCTTGTGATGCCAGTAACTAGACTCCACAGAATCAGTAATTCATTTATGGGGCAATGTATACGATTTTACAACAAATCCCAGAACATATTCAGTTTGTCAATAAACAAGTTTAAAAGTTTTATTAAAGAAAAACTGTACAAAAAGGTTATTATAATATCAAGGAATACATGAATGAAAATAACCCCTGGGAACAAGTAATACATGGTTCTACGAAAAATTATACATAAATGATTTTTCATAGAACCATGCTAGTTCTATAAAAAATCATTTAAAAATTGTATAAACGAAATTATTGTTAAGTGAAATATGTTTGAAAAAAAAAGTCCAGCTGGGTTTCTTGCTGGTTCTTCCCAGGACAGAGGTATTTTCCGCACCAGTGGTCAATAAAAAATGACGTTCAATAAGTATTATGTAATAATCAATATTGAATAAAAAATTATTCTATTCTATCCTATACTCAAAATTCGTAAGCTGGTGTAGGGGGGGGAGGGGGGGGGTCAAAACAGTTAGGCTCATGACAGCTAAGACGTCATTAGAGCTAGGAATGGAACACGACACGGAACGGTGATTGGTTATTAGTGGAAGCGCGAGAATAGAGGCTAAAGCCCGTTTTTCACTATGGGATATAATATAATATATCAAATATCAAAATATAAATATTTTTTCGATCGACCGAGCGATATTTTCATATTATATTTCGCTCCCAGTACCCCGCACACCGTTCCTCACCGCCGCAGAACGGTGTGCGGGGTACAGGGGTAATCCAATGACGAACGCACACTGGTTAAAAGATATATCTCACAGTGTGAAAGCTAATCGTGGGATATAATTTATATTTCGGGATATAATATATATTATATCCTATAGTGAAAAGCGAGCTTTAACGTAGTGATTATATTCTCTTTGATACATAGTATAGGCGGGGTGCGGGTGCCGAAACCGCATTCCTGTCATGCGCCTGATTGTTTTGGTCGTTTGGCCAAGTGTTTTCGGTAATACATACATTACAGAAAATATTACTTTGATTAGATTTTGAAAAACAAGGTCTTGTCAGACGGACAAGACGGACTTGTCAGACCACTTAACGCGCTGCTGCAAAAGATGTAGGTACTCCAGAGACCATCGGTGCCAAAAACTCTGAGTCATCTTTTGCAGCAGGTCAAATCTGCTCAACCGCGAAGAGTTTATTTCCCTGAAGGGGTACTCAGGCAGGGCGTTAAGCGGCTGGCCAATCAGGAAGTGGCCCGGGGTTAGAATCTCCAAATCATTCGGATTGGACGAGAGGGGACAGAGGGGCCGAGAGTTGAGTACCGCCTCAATTTTACAGAATACAGTGGCAAGCTCCTCAAATGTCAAAATAGTTTCGCCAATAACGCGACGTTTTTGCAACCTTAACCACCGCCTCGAAAATACCGCCCCAGTGTGAGCAAGCCGGAGGGTCGAATTTCCACTGGATGCCCTTCTTGGACATCGCAGTACCTAAATAAGTGCTGTTGCTGGAAAGAAATTCAACGACCTCTTTCAAATATCTATCCGTGCCGTAATAATTCGTTCCGCAATCAGACCGGATCAGGTCCGGCAAACCGCGACGCGATACGAAGCGGCCCAGCGTGGCCACATAGGCTTCAGTGCTGAGAGCACTTAGAAGTTCTAAGTGAACGGCCTTAGTGGCGAGGCACACGAAAACGCACAGGTAGGCCGTATGTGAACGCGCGTTACGAAGGTTGGGGGACTTGACGAGGAAGGGTCCAGCAAAGTCTGTTCCGACTCCAGCGAATGGCCGGATGGCCCTGACGCGTTCGGGTGGTAAGTCACCCATCATAGGCTGCGATATGGTGGTCTTCAGTTTATAACAAGGTATGCATTTTACGTGGTAGAGCCATGCTGCAGCTATATTAGTAGTATAGTTGTAGTACGAATGGGTCGGTTCGCCCGGGGAAGGACCACGCTCTCACAGAAAACCAGCGTAAAATAGCAGCTTAGCGCTGCTGTGTTTCGTATGTTAAGTTTAGAGAACCGGAGACCCTTTTTACTGGCAAAGGCAAAGGCATTCTATCTTAGTCCTCACGGGGGACAACGCATCTGAATCTTGAGTCTTTATTGAGGATAGATGTAGATGTCTATGGGCTACAGCAACCACTTACCATCAGGTGGACTGTGTGCTCGTTTGTCACCCTATACTATAAAAAAAACGCACTTAAAGAGGACGCTTCGAATGGTGCGTCGGCCAGCCAAAATCCAAAACTCCCGCTGTAAAATAACCGAAAGAGCGTTACACCCAGCGTGGGCATTCTTAACATGATGGTGAGTTACCAGCAACCGAACAAAGGGAGCTCCTTAGGGAGCAGTAACGGGTGTCGAGCCCCGTACGGCAGTTGAGAATTTTTCAAGCGTCCGCCAACGCGCAGCATCCCAGCGTCGTCCAGGAAGAGATTCAGACGAGCCAGAGCGCCCTTGACAACGGAGCCCCGCTTCAAGGTTTCAATCACGGGCTCAAAATGCTCCGCTTGGACCATACGGGTCCAATGCATCAAAGCTACGCGACACTCACTAGGGGACAAAACGGAATCAGAGATTCGGTTGGACGGGTCTCTCGAGTTGCGGACAAATCGACGCAACCAAGCAGTCACTCCTAAGAGCTTATAGAGAGAGCTGTACCGTTCTAGCAGGGAGAAATCCCGAGTGGGCTTATCCTTGCCCACTCCTACTCGGGCTCGTAGGCCAGGCAATTCAATCGGTTCGGAGTATTTATTCTGGGGCCAGAATGACTGAGCCTCAGTCAACCAACTGGCACCCCACCACAGCGGGTGGTCAACCAAAGAGGGGGCTTTACAGCCGTGAGAAACGCAGTCTGCGGGATTCAACTCCCCTGGGATATGTCTCTAGTTTAGAGACGTCCCAGAATTCTGGATTTGAGACACGCGGTTCGCCACAAAGACCTCAAGATTGTGAGGTGCAGCTCTGAGCCAACAAAGTACTATCTCACTGTACGACCAAGCGTAGACGTCCGTAATGTCGATTACAGACTTCAAAGACGAGTGAACGTGGTTGAGGAGTCGCGTGAGAAGAGCGGCTCCGGACAGTTCCAATTTAGGGATAGTTAAGCGGGACCTAATGGGAGCAACCTTGCTTTTAGCAAGTACGAGATGGACAGAAGTATGGCCAGAAGAGCTCACAGTCCGCAAATATACGACAGCAGCGTAGCCTTTCTCTTAGGCGTCGCAAAATCCATGTAGGGTAGCTCTGCATTTACCTGGAGGGAGGAAGCACCTTGGCATGGAGACCCGGTTGATGTCCGGAAGGGAGGACACAATGGAGAGCCACTCTCGCAAGAGAGCACTGCTAATAGGCTCGTCCAACCCGGATATCCAGAGCTTTTGAAGAAAGCACTTAGCCAAAAAAATGACCGGAGTGATCCATCCATTAGGAGCGAAGGTGCGGGCTATCGTAGACAGCACGGAGCGCTTGGTCCATGCTTTAGGAGGGGGATCTAGTTTGACTCGATACGTGAAAGTATCCTGAACAGGCTGATATTGAATGCCCAGCACAGTCAACAAATTAGGATTTTCAGGGTGCTCGAATAGATGAAGGTCTTGTTGATCCTCTCCTGGGAGATCCTTCAAAATATGAGGGGAGTTCGACAACCATTTGCGCAACTCATAACCTCCGGACTTCAGGATGGCAATCAATTCGTCTCGAGCCTCCTCGACGGTGGAGGCGCCCGTGCAAATGTCGTCCATGTAGACCGAAGTCTCCAAAATAGAAGCCCCCAGAGCGTATTTTAGACGCTCTTTCTCAGCGAGTTCAAGGAGGGTTCGCATAGCGATATACGGGCTGGACCGGAGTCCATAGGTGGTGCTGTTCAACTCAAACACCTGTATCGGATCGCTGGGCTTCTCGCGCCACAATATCAGCTGATATCGACGGTGATCACGGTGGATCACTGATTGTCGAAACATCATCCGAATGTCGGCTACAAAAACCACTTGGTGCCGACGGAAGTAGGTCAAAATGTCGGATATGTCCTTGATCAATTTAGGACCAGAGTGTAGACACTGGTTCAGGGACACACCATTTGACGAGGGGGCGGAGCCGTCAAAAACTACCCGAATCTTACTTCCAGAGGCCCTCAAGACCGCATGGTGAGGGAGGAAGTAGTGCTCCTGTGACCGCCAGTCGAAGTTGGACGGTGACATGTGACCCAGCTCTTGATACTCGTGCATGAACTCGACATATTTGTCGCGAAAGGCTGGGTCGCGCCGCATACGGCGCTCCATGGAAAGCAACCTCTTTTCGGCTAGGGTACGAGATTGGCCCAAAGGGGGCCGTGAGTCAAGAAAGGGTAAGCGAGTAACAAAACGACCGTCGACACGACGGCCGGTATTGTTCTGGTAGAACAACTCGCACTCACGGCCCAGAGGGTTGACTCGAGCCGCGTGTGGTCGCTCCTAAAATTTCCCAGAACCGCTGGACGACGTCCGAAAGGGACACGCCCACAACAGAGAGCGGGTCGGCCGTCTGAGGAGGTGGAGACCACAGAACCGGTCCAAAGAAGCTGTGCCCAAATACAGTGAACATGGCTGACAAGCCATCGGGCTGTAGGGCTCGTATCTTGCCTAACAAGATGAACACCAGCGCGTCGGCTCCCAGCAACAAATCTATAGGCCCAGGCTGGGACCACTGAGGGTCTGCCGGTCTCAAACCCGACGCACAACGAATCGCGCTGTCATTTATATAGCTCCAGGGGAGCCCTAGTCTTCCCACCAACCAAGTGGAGGCCACACAGCGTTGTGAACCCGAATCCAATAGAGCGCGAACCGTTAAACAGTCGCCACTCGGGTTGTACACCTTCACTGAGGCCGTCGGCAATAGAACAGTTTGACAAGTGGACTGTTGATGGCTCAAAGGATCAGTGGAGGCGCCCGTGGTGGGAGCTAGGGCGGCAGCTACCTAGCTGGAGTTGCCTCCATCGGACCGGCACTCGAACCGGGGGTCCCGAAGGCGGCATTACGTCGGCATCTCAATGACCCGTGGTTGGAAATCACCGAACGGGCCGACCTGGGGAGCTTCGGGGAACCTCGGCCTTGAGGCCCGGGACAGATTCGAGGTCGCAGGAACCCCGTAGTACCGGTACCGACCAAAGAGGGGAGGGTGATACTCCAGTCGCGGCCACTCAGCTAACGGGGGTGAGAAGGGTCTAGTTGACCGCTGAGTGGCCGTGAAGTTCCTCTCAACACGCTGAGGGGGGGGGGGCAAGACCCTCCCGCCCCTGGGGGAACGACCCCCGACTTGTCGGGGGAGGGACCTTCAAAACCAGGGTCACGGTGGCCGGCAGGCGAGCGCCGAGCGTCGCCCGACAGAGGGCGCGGCTGAGCGTCCCCGCTCGTGGGAGTTGAGGGCCCGGCAGACCCCCGAGAGGAAGCGGCGTTCGCACCCAGGCACAAAACAGCATGGTGGATGCCCTGGCAGTGCGGACAGGGCCGCTGGTGCGGGCAGTCTCGTTGGATATGTCTTTCCAAGCACGAGTAGCACCAGCGGCGCTCCTTCGCGATGGTTCGCCTCGCCGGGACCGGCTTACCCAATAACTTCGGGCACGAAGTTCGTCACGTCACCCGGTGATCGGATGCTCGACAATAGGAGCAGGGGGGCACCTCCCTGGCCGCTAGGCCGCTATACGAAGCTCCACTCGGCCTTAGGCGGGTTGGCGACGACTTACTCGGCGGATCCCGCCTCTCCCTGGGCATGGCTCAGTTGGCCGTAGGTCGTTGACGGTGCCCGCTGCGTTCTCAATTTGCCGGCACTGCTCCTCCAAGAACCGCAGCAGGTCCCTGAAGGGCGGAATATAGGAGGCGCAGTCCCCGCCGTACCTCTCCTCAAATGGATCCGAAGATCGAGGGGCAGGCAGGACAGCACGATGTGGAGCAACAAGAGGGACCATTCGTCCACCGGGAAATCCAGCCGCCTCAACGAATTACAGGCCACCACGACTGGATTTACGATGTCCGGATGTAGTCTGGCCCGGTCCCTAAGCAGCGGGAGGTTTAGAAGCTGCCTAACGTATTCGTCCGCAATTCGCCGGAGTCGTTCGTGAGCGAAAAGAAATGCTCGTAGTCCGTGAGGCTGGAGTCTAGGACTCCCTGTTCCGCATCCGAGGCCACGAGCTCAGTGTAAGCCTCCTCCACTACGGCCCTTCGGGCCGCGACCTGCTCGAGCCGCTTCTCTAAACTATGGACCCAATCGCGTCGCCCTATCAAAGTATGGGCCTTCGCGACCCAGCGCAGCTCCGCCTGCAGGCGAAACGCCTATGGCTTTTGCGATGGCATCACTACTAAATACAAATTACACTACACGCAAGTACACACTACAGTCGGTCAGCAAAGATGCCTCGCTCAGGCGACCGACCCTTTGGCAATTTATATCTACTATAATTATACGGTAGCGATAATTATACGATTATATGATAACGATAATTAATCTACCTACCCGAAATACCTGACGCGTAGGTACCTAACCCTAAACTACACTCCTCCTTCCGCAGCCTAACGGGCGTGGTTCTAACCACCGATCCGCTAACAAAACAAAAAAAGAATAGAATTTTTTTTTATATTACGGCCGGGCGTAACCACGCTCTGCTACCAAAATTGTTACGGCCCTCAGTTACCCCGACAGAACTCGACTAGACTAGGGCTCATGAGTAGACCACTCGACGAGCAACCAGAGGGTTCGGGCCCAAATGGCCTATGGCGGACAAGCATACACAAACTTCCGAGTTCCGGAGGTAGGGTCGACCACAAGGTACAGTCAGGGGTTAAGTTGGTGGTATGTAAGTGGTGTGCGAAAGTGTGTAAATGTAACCTGACGTCACCGATGTAATCGGACAGCAGACCCACATGCACTTCTCTGCTCCCAAAGATGTGCGATCACTGAGTAGGGCGTTCACCTTTATGTAAATTCAAGTCTAACGTCACTTAGCACAAATTATAATCGAAAACGAACGCGATCTCCTCTCGGGTCACAAATTTTTAGCGTTCTACCGACAAAGGAAAAATGTCTTCGTACGATATTAAAATGCCACACAAACTACTCGTCGACGCAAATTAATGGCAATCGAAGTTAAGTTAATCACTCAAACTTAAGAAGAGCCTCGTTGTCACGTAAACGCACGAAAAAGACAACGCAATAAGAGGCGGTCGTTACGCGACCGAACGATTCAAGCGTAATTTGCAGACTGTTCGACACGGCCGCGCGGGCAAGCCGGCCCAAGCCATCGAAACCGGTTGCTAACCCACACGTCAGGCGACCGAGCCGAGCGTTTTGAATGCAAGTTTTAAATGTTAAGATTTGGCCTAAACATTTAATGTTACACAAATGTAAAAAAAGTAAAGTCGATCTGAAAACGTCTAATTAGTAAGAATAGCAAAACAAGTGTTTTCAAAAGGAAAAAAAACGCCGGCGCTATACGGCGGCGGATTGACAAGACTATTTATTAACGAACTTTATTTATGCATGAACGGTTTCGAACTGTTTCAAGCAAAAATAAACCTTATATCATATCACAAGAGCACATGGTACTTAGTAGGTCTATTCAGTCATATGATAGTAATAAGACGGCAGAACAACCATTTTAAGCAAAATTAAACAATAAGACAAACGCATAGTTTTTTTATAACACGAGACTTGTTTTCCAGAAATTTATTTACAACTTGAGTTTGTGAGCGATCGCAATGAGTGATATTATTTGTTACTTAGACTATTTTTACACAACATGATTTAAAACCCACAAAGTAAAAAGAGTACCATGTATAAGTTACACGCCTGGCGTGCCACCCGCACTGAACCGGTTAAACCCACATCCAATGAACTAGGATAAAATTATCCCTTTCAAATGTCAAAAAAGCATAATTTTTTCTCTTTCATTTGGCCCTATGATACGGACGGGGGATATATTATTGTCTTCTCGTTATGTCAAACGGGAATATACAGCTCCTTTTCCCTGTTGCCGTACTTTGGCATAGGGATAAGATAATTTTGTCTCTTGTCAGTGGATATAATCGGGGGATAAATTTTTTGTCCTCAGCCTATGCTAGCCACACTGGAAGGTACCAGCACCGATGATCTTGGAGAATCCCTTATTGAGTACCCAGGCTCAAACTATCCCACTTCTTGGTGTGGATGCTCAAGCTGCCGAGTGTTCTGGAGGGGGCACAACTACACTGTACAAATACTTGAAAGGTCAACGCAGATAAATTACTACGGAACTTCCTCCCACACCATTCAACAGTCTATCCATCCTTTGCCTACGCATAGACATCGACGACAATCCTCAATCATCTATAGGTATGTCTACACCAGTGCGCTTTCCTGTTCATCTTGCGACTTCCTCTAACGCATGCCTGAGCAACCATAGCTCATGCCTCTAGCGAATGCTGATCCGTCACCGGTGGGTTCGCATGCAACATTTCGTACGTTTTAGTAAACAATATGGCAGAAGACAAAGTTAAAACCGTAGACAGAGATAGTTTTGGCTACGGTTAAAAGCTCTAAATCTTTCAATATTGTGTTTTTTCCTTTCTTCAAATAATCTTTCATCCAGATTCTCTTTTCTTGTTTTTTCCTTGAACTTGACACAAAATATGCTACTAGTGCCGTGTTCATATCTAACGAAACCTATCCAAGGAGCGTGAGGTAGACCATAAGCTGCATGCGTCTTATGGCACAACGCTTAACGCAAGATGAACTGAAAGTTGAAACGCAAAATGAACATGAAAGCAAAATTGAAAGCGCACTGGTGTAGACATAGCTTATGAGTAATTTATAGGTTCCATAACGGTAATGCCGAAACAGACTGAGACTCATCAACCACATCCAAATGGCTACAGATTCCGTGATAAAACTATTTAAATGGGATCTGATCCTAAACAGATCACATCCACAGAGATCATGTTCCTTGGCTATTTCAACATCCACCAGGTTAAGTAGTATGATTCTTGTGCTACCATGTATGCTTGTTTGCCTTTATTTAAATAAAAACATTCAAGGATATGTAAAAGTCTGCCAATATGTACTATAGCAGCACTGAAACAAGAAATAATATCACAGACAAACATTTTATATGTCTAAAAGACAGACTCGTGAAAAATTTTAATTCAAAATGTTGTTAGCGTATTAAAAAATTGTTTAAATCAGTGGTGCGAAAATAATACTAAAATTGTTTATAAAAGAACTTATAATACAAGCCTTATTATCATTAAGTTGAGATAAGTTTAACAGTGGGAACTTATGTTTAAGAGAATGTCATTGGGTAAACATACTAAAGGCGCTGATTTGAGATATTCAACTAGTCAGCGTAATTAATTCTGCCAGTTTTATTTACTTTTTTATTCCATATAGATTTATCACTATTGTAATGAATAATCTCCATATTGTAATAGGTATTATTTAAGGAAAGTGCATATTCATATGGTAATCGAACAATATTTTTTATTTATATGATTATCGTATGATTATCATATGATT
The DNA here is from genome assembly GCA_963668995.1 of Parnassius mnemosyne. NCBI lineage: Eukaryota > Metazoa > Arthropoda > Insecta > Lepidoptera > Papilionidae > Parnassius > Parnassius mnemosyne. The sequence continues at coordinate 5,997,162 of CAVLGL010000057.1, forward strand.
TATTGATTTTTATTTGTCACCACATGTTGGGCCATAGGCTTTAGCCACGTACATTATAATGACATAATCGTTGGCCGTAAATAAATAAAAATATAATATTGAAAGAATTGAACTTTTTAATTTTAAAAATTATCAGACGAATAAGTATTTTTTATTTATACAATTATTGTATAAATAATTATTTTTTTAATCATACGATTATCGTCTAATAAGCAACAGCCTTATTTAAGAGTTCAATATCTCATGTCAGCTTCAGTGGACTAAGTCCTTTTGGCATAAATGGTTGTTACAAGATAGAAATTATTAAAATATGATACATACAATGCTGCCCATAAACAAATGTTAATTTTTCTTGAATAATCTGTAGAAGCTATGAATACTTAGTTACAGTTACAAATTGAAAGCAAAATTAACTGACACAAAGAACTATAATCTTATAAAGATATAAAACTATTTCAGATAATTAATAGAATCAGGCGCTACTTTGTGGAAGTCCATTATATTAAAGTTGGCAAAAAATTCCTTTGTGTGCATCCACACGATAAAATAAAATGATGATGTACGCAAACAAATTTTTTGCCAACTTTAATAAAACTATTTCCTTGGCCCTCATTTAATACAATGCAGAACCTTTGTGTGCAAATGTTTTTGGAAACATCCTCAGACAAATTTGTAAAAAAAATCTTTGCATAACCTTTTCGACGAGTTAATAATACTTCACTTACAAATTAAGTGTATATCACACAGAGAAATAAAAACTGGTATCACTATTGTTAAAGAATTCACACACTACGGGCACAGTGAATGTTTCATTTTTACGCAGCACATGTACAGCTGACAAAGATCGGGCGTGTGCGAAGCCGGGCCGCGGCTTTACTCAACGCATCCGATAGTGATTCTTCTCCTTAACTTGGCACAACTCGCCCTTAAATTCGATTTCCAGCTCAAAATCAAGGTCACGGTTGTTGCGCTCATTCTGTTTCATGGAGAAGGTGCCCGTAATTTCCTCGCCTTTTTTGACCTGTAAAATTCAAGTTACACTGTATTTATATGTATGTATGTAATATAAGACAAGTCTCAAGAAAAATGGAATGGGAGTATCTCGGAATCAACATTGTGGCGATCACCTTATTCCAAGGGGTTATTTTCATTCATGTATTCCTTGATATTATAATAACCTTTTTGTACAGTTTTTCTTTAATAAAACTTTTAAACTTGTTTATTGACAAACTTTGAACATGTTCTGGGATTTTGTTGTAAAAGCGTATACATTGCCCCATAAATGAATTACTAATTCTGTGGAGTCACAAGCTTATGTTTGTTCCTAGTGTTTAAGGTATGAACATCCTTATTCTTATTAAAGCTATTTATGTTTTTATGTACATACATTACATTTTCATAAATATATTGCAATGCCAAAGTTAATATGTTTATTTGTTTAAATTTTTCTCTGAGGGACTGTTTACAATTTACATTATAAATCGCCCGTACGGCTCTCTTTTACAAAACAAATATAGCTTCAATATCAGTCGCATTACCCCATAGCAAAATTCCATAAGACATTACACTATGAAAGTAACTAAAATACACTAACCTAGCTGTCTCAACATCTGTGAGACTTCTAATCTTTCTTACAGCATATGCTGCAGAACTAAGTCTGCTTGCTAATTTAGATATATGGGGGCTCCATTGAAGTTTCGCGCCAATAGTAATACCGAGAAAAACAGTGGTATCCACAAGACTCAACTCCTCCCCATTTAAGAGCACATTGGTTTTCGAATGTTTTACATTAGGTAAAGAAAAAAAGAAAAGATGCCTTTGTGTCGCAAAAACACGCACGCTTACACTCTTTAATGATTTATAATTCTATTGTAGTAAATTAAAACTGTTTAAAAAAATGTTGGCAATAAAGTCTAAATAAATAAAAATTTAATATAAGCGCCGTAGTAGCTCAGATGGTTAGTGCTCGCTGTAAATTTCACAGTTCGCGAGCAACCCGGGTTTGATCCCCCGTCGGCACCAATGAAATTGTTAATTGCAGTTTTAAGTGCTGATTTACTACAGGCTCAGCAGTGAAGGAAAACATTGTGAGGAAACCTGCATGCCTGAAAAATTAGAAAAAAAATATTTCGAAGACATGTGAAATTCACATTGGGGCTGCTCAGGGAACACTTTCTTGCCCTAAAAACTTCTCAGAAATGAGAGGAGGCCAGCCCAGCAGTGGGACGTACATTATAGGACGTATATTTTATGTAATGTAAAGAAATATTTGCATTTTTAGCTATGGTATTGAAATCCATCATCAAAACATTTTTCAAATATATTAGTAGAGTAATTTTTACAAGCACCCAGAATAGGACAAATTATTTTTATGATACACAAATGGTTAGCTAATGATATGCTAGCGTTAACAAATCGCCAATACAATACTTTCAATATTTTATTTACTTTTAATTCACTGCATTGCAAGGGATTACACACACTTATGGGATAATTTATTACTTGCGATTGTTGCCACTTAAGCGCCTTCCTCACCGGATCGGTGCATTTTCGTTTCTGTACCGAATCTGTACAGATTATTTACCGGGAACCACTTCTTGACTGGTCCCGCGACATTTTACGTGACGCGGCACATGATGTCCCGCGTTACGTAATGTTGCGGGCCATGTTGCGGGTCGCTGTGCAACCTTGCATCGTCACGTAATTTGAGGGTTCCGCGTCATGTTGCGGGACAAACTGTCCCGTAATTTATTCGGGGCTTTAGACTCAAGAAATTTAACTTACTGTCATATACTCGTCAAAGTAAAAGACAGTCTGCTTCCAATGAGTGTAGGGCGCTTCAGGAGCAGTGCTGAAACCGAGTCTCTTGTGAGACTTAGTGAACTCCACATTGAAGAATGTCACCAAAGCTTGTATGAAGTCATTGCGGCGGACCTGTGAATAGACATTTAGATTTGTTTATTGAAATATTAAGCAACAAGTAAACATAGGCCTCTCCCATAGATTGACTCATAGTAAAATAATTTATATAATAATATTTGCCATAGTTGCCGCACTAGCCGGCCGGGATAACCAAGATTTTTTTTTAAATTTTGCACTGTAATTAGTAAGACGCCCATCTCCTGTTTCATTCAGTTTCCCTCTGTCACCTCTTACGACACCCGCATAATGACATGGGATAGTGGCCAGCCATTTATTTCATTTAATTCCACTTATTTGATGATTTCATAAGTGACGGATGGTTCGAGCATGGGTCGTCTTCAATTGACACCTGGTTTCGGGATTAGTGGTGACGATGATCATGCAAGTAATGTCATCTCAAGGGCATTCAGGTTTCCTTAGCTTGGATTCCAGGTCATAGTGGCATTAAGAGCAATGAAACAGCTGATCTGATGGCTAAAAATGCAAGTCGAAATGGTTTGCCATGTAATTTAATTTACTCTTCAGACATAGTGTTACTTGCAAAGAAGAAGTTAAGTAATAATTGGAACACATTATGGAAAGCCACTCAAAATATAAAAGGTAAACACTATGCTGCTATACAATGTGCCATCCCTCCAAAACCATGGTTTTTCAAATTTAATAAAGCTAACAAACAGTAAACATCAACTATTTGTAGACTTAGAATTGGCCATGCTTGTACACCAGTACATTTAGCCAAACTGAGGATTAGGGATAGTTCCCTCTGCGAATGTGGGTTAGACGAGGGAACCTCTGACCATATTTTTTTTAACTGTCCTAAATTATCTTGTTCACTCTATGATCATCTCCCTCCTGACATCCCTCGTCCTATAAATTTTGATTCACTTTTAACCTACACAAATACTCCTTATGTATATATTCTGTGTGATTTTATTAACACTAGTAGTATAAAAGTTTAATGTTTGTCAATACTAATATACTAATGTAGTTATAGCAACTGTGTTTGTCATTTGTTCTAGGTAATTCAACAGTACAACCACTAGTATTACAAGATAAAAAGGGAAAATTTAATTGTTTAAAGAAAATAAGATACTTGTATTATCACAATCTTCTTTAGTACATGGGCATAGTATTTGTAACTACTGAGCTTGTACTCAATAAACACTTCCACGCTGACATTGGCGAATAATTAAAAACAGCCATAAAAAAATAAAGAAGAAGAAGATCATGCAAGTAATTGTTGGAGAGCGGAAGATGCTCTTAAAATTTACAGTTTTCACAAACTCATCATTATTTTACGTGGATCTTAGCTACTTACTTTTAACCTTAAGACAATTATATCCAGCATTTATCTAGGAGACACCACCCTCTCCCTCCCCATACGTAAACGATTTGAAATTTTAAAAATGTGATAAGGTTTTTTTTTTCTCGAAAACGGTGCATTACCTTTTAATGCAAGTGGTATTGTTAAAATCGGGGACCAAACCTCTACCAAATAACACACCTTACTTCCCCAAATTCCTGCCAAACGATTCTAAATCCAACCCCATACAACATTCTATACTATGTTTAATAGCCAATAAAATAAATTCCATGGTTAGTTAATGACATAAAGCTTTTAAAACAATGGGCTGTTATAGCATTTAAACGTTAAGAAGCTTCTAAAAAATGCCTACCTGAAGATGGAACTTGGATTCAAAGTTGAGATCTTCTTTCTTAACAGTATATAAATCAATTTCTTTCAGCAAACACGAATTTGTTACCACCTGTAAAAATATAAAAATAAATGTAAAGTACCACACTCCAAGCCACAGGATCAGCTCAGATTAGGCAGAGAAGTGTAATTTTTCAGAAACAAAATCAGTCATTTATTTTGTGGATTATAGGTATTACATAGATGTTAGATACATAACTATATAATCAAGTTCAACTATGTCCTACACTGTGGGCAATACTTTTGGAAATCAATTCAATTAAGTACCTTAAAAAATAACTGTAATGAAGTGCGAATGCAACATAAACAAAACATTAATAGATATAGAATTGGAGAAAAAAAAAATTAAGAATGTCAGAAACCTAATTATGTCATAAATATATTTAATAATGACTATACTTTTTTTTATATTTATATAGATATATATAGATATTTTGAAAATACGAATAGAAATTTTAAAAAACCAATAGAAATTTTAATATTACTGTGTGTTTAATTAAATCTGTGTTTTGAAATATATAGTGAACAATCATAGTTAAAAAACAGTGTTAAATAAATAAATAAGTTATAATATTTCGTAACTAATTAATCAGTCGAACCGCTGGCCACTCCCTTGCTATTTTAATTTATAAATCGTGCATTTTTAATTCTGAACCTCAGTCCACAGTTCTCCAACAGCATACACAAAGGCGGTAGTGAAAGTATCCACCGGAACCTATAGGTGTAGGACGTGAGCGGCTCGCGGAGTCTCTTCGACAACATTTACTCCGGAGAGTTACGCCCGTCCGGCACATTCGTTGGTCCTTCGAGCCGGATATCATCCGTTTGTATTTCGGAACCGGATACATAGACACTACCGTATTAAAGTCAATAGAATTTTCAGAATCAAGATGCCGATCACTCGTTCGCAAGGAAGGGGAGCCATGGCGTGGACCGTCGGTCTGGAAGGAGGCCCGTCGGACAATACCGACGCCGTCCGCCACCAGATGCCACCACGCTCACCATCGACCACAGAGGGCGTTGAGGCGCCACCTTGCCCCCGCGATGGGGGGGTACTCCTGCCCGTGCCGGCCGCTACAACCGGTACACCGAAGCAGATGAAAAATATAGAGGGCAACGATGACATCCGATGTGCATCACCGCCAACGGTCCGGGAAGACTCCCGCACCGAAGAGCCACCCAGGGGCCACCGAAATAAAAGTATAAAGTCAAAAGGGACTATTCGGCCCAATAGAAAAGTTTTGAAGGCTCGTGAAGAAGTGCTGAGAATTAAATTGGAACTCGCACAAATTTCCTTGCAAATGGCTGAGGAAGAAGATGATTCGGACGACTATGATGAAGATGGTCACTCTAAAAGCGAGTACGTCCGATCTTGGCTCGAAAATAGCGTAGCCAAGCAAAAGCCAACTCATGGCGTCGCCACCGGAGGGGAGGCCCCACTAAACAAAACCGTCACAAGGCCACCCCCGGAGGTTGTCGACCTCAGTGAGCCACAAAAGAAGCTCACAAACAATGATTCGAGGGTTGATGAAGAAAGGGGGCTCTTACCAATCGTATCAGAGTCCACCTACCAGGATCACGATCCGGAAGAAGTACCCAAAAATCCTGTGCCACTAAAAATTAGCCAGGAATCGAAGGTTGATGAAAACAGGGAGCTCCTACCAGCTGTATCAGAGCTCACCTACCAGGATCCCTATCCGGCAGACGTAACGAAGAATCCCCTGCCAATGAAGCCTAACCAGGCATCTGTCACAAATGAAGACAGAGGGCTCCGACCATTTATATCGGAGCTCACATCCGCTATAGCCGCACTCGCTGACAAATCAAAACCAGAGAGTGCATCGTCGCATACTTTCGCAGCGTCGAAAGCTATAATGACACTGCCGTGCTTTAGCGGAGCACATACTGAATGGCTATCGTTCCGTGCCATTTATGAAACAACCCGAGGCTACTTCAACGATATCGAAAATACGGCAAGACTACGAAGAAGTCTACAGGGAAGAGCCTTGGAGACAGTTAGTTCGGAACTCATCGGGCATGCTAAGCCAGATGAGATCATGCGAGAACTGGAGCTACAATTTGGGCGTCCAGACTCAATTGCACAAGCTGAAACCGAGAAGTTACGAGGATTGCCAAGCTGTACAGAAGCGCCTAGGGATATTTGCACATTCGCAAGCAAAGTGAGGGGAAGTGTCGTCACTCTACGGGCACTCAAACGAGACCACTATCTCATCAACGCAGAGCTGCTACGACACCTCACAGACAAATTGCCCAATTCTATACGGGCACAGTGGTATAAAGTTTATACCGAAAAATACGACTCTAGGCCAGACCTCGGTTCTTTCAGCGAGTTTATCACCGAACAAGCTCGCTACTGTAGTGCATTTGCGCCTCCCGAAATCATAAACGGGGCGCAGAACAATCATCCAGTACATAGGACACACACGGCTACCACTAAGCCATCTCCGAAGTGCAGAGTGTGCCAAAAGGAAGGCCACTACGGATCCGACTGCAGAAAATTTAAAGAAGCGGATACCGACAAAAGATGGGAACTCGCAAAACAATATAATTTATGTTTCCGGTGTTTGCGATACAAAAACCAAACACACCAATGTAAAACCACGAAGTGTGGAATAAAAGGATGCACCGCGACACACAATAGACTTCTCCACCATTATAAAAAGGAGAAAACGGAGGTCACACAAATAGAACCTCAGGAAACGGTTGCAAATTCATTCGCCGTGTCAAAACATCACGCTTATTTAAAAATAATACCAGTCCGAGTAATTGGACCGGCGGGAGCTGTAAATACACACGCCCTGCTGGATGACGGATCGACAGTCTCATTAATGGATGAGGAAATAGCCAAACAAATTGGAGCAACAGGGCGGTTGGACCCCTTTAAGATCACCGCCATCGGAAACAATACCCTTGATTCGCCGAACTCCCGACGAGTCAAAGTTTCGCTCAAGAGTCTCCACCGGAAAAGGGTGCAATTCAGAGCACGCACGGTCGCCAGCCTAAATTTGGGGCCACAGACTGTGCGTGCAGTAGATATAGAAAAGTGTAGACATTTAAAAGACCTTAAGGAGCAATTAATATACGACTCCGGCAACCCGAGGATCTTAATAGGACAAGATAATTGGAGACTCTTGATAGCCACTAAAATTCGCAGAGGTCCGCCGCACCAACCAATCGCCTCGCTCACAGAATTAGGATGGGTGCTACACGGGGCACACACTAAAGCCCCGTATCAGCGCGTCCACGCGGCCAATGAGCTGCACAAGAGCGAGGAAACCATAAAGAACCATAGTAAAGTGGATGACTGGCGCTGGGTACCTACCAAATTGAACATAACTGACACCGCTACGAGGGACGTACCACCGAACTTCGACTCAAATCATGAGTGGTACAGCGGCCCATCATTTCTGTACAAAGAACCGTCAGCATGGCCAACCGAAAGACCCACGTCATCCGAACCGACCGGTGAGGAAGAATGCCTCACCATTACAAAATCACATAGAGCTCCGGTAATAAGAGAAGCCATCCCAAATCCAGCAAAATTTTCGAAATGGGAACGCTTGTTGCGAGCAACGGCCAGAGTACTACAATTTATTACACTCTGCCGTAAAACAACAGACAGAACCTTCTACAAAAGAACTAGAAGGAATGAAGAAAAAGATCCCGACTGGAGGAAAGCAAAAAACAATCCGCAACATCGCACAAAGTCCTCCAGTCTAAGAAAAACCGCAGATGTCAAAAAACACATCACACTCGAGGCCGAATTCATCAGAGAGGCCGAAAAACTCCTAATACGTGTCATACAAGAGGACTCCTTCAGACAAGAAATAGACGATCTCCGTAACGATAAAAAGGTCGTCCATAATAGCCGCCTAAGACCACTACAGATAGAATTAAAAGACGGGATCATCGCGCTGCGAAGTCGCATAGCCGCCGCGAAGGGAGTCTCGAAAGACATGAAAGGTCCGGCTATATTGGATGGTGATCATCACATCACCCAATTGTACATAGACTGGACACATCGCAGCCTACATCATTGCGGAACCGAACCTACAATTAACGAGGTTCGACAACATTACTGGGTTATAAGACTTAGACCCACGACGAAAAAGATAGTGAGTCGATGCGTACCATGTCGCATCAGAAAGGCACAACAATCCGTGCCAGCCACCGGTGATCATCCCAGCACACGTCTCGCTCATCACCAGAGACCGTTTACTTTCACCGGTCTGGACTATTTTGGGCCACTCTCCGTCACAGTGGGACGGCAACATCAGAAAAGATACGTGGCTCTATTCACCTGCCTCACATCTAGAGCTGTTCATTTGGAAATTGTTGCAAATCTCAGCGCAGACTCCGCAATATTAGCTTTGAGAAGATTTGCAGCGCGCCGAGGGTGCCCCACCGAAATTCATTCAGATAACGGCACCAACATGCACGGCGCGGATAAAGAATTGCGGGAGGCTTTTAAAGAAGAAGCCAGCCGACGAGGCATAGTGTGGCGTTTTATTACCCCCTCCGCGCCTTTCATGGGAGGGGTATGGGAACGTCTCGTACGATGCGTGAAGACGGCACTATACACCGTCCTTCACGAAAGACATCCACAAGAAGAAGTCTTAGCCACGCTGCTCTGCGAGGTGGAGTATACAGTAAATAGTAGACCACTAACTCACATCTCCGTGGACAGCAACGACAACGAATCCATCACTCCAAACCACTTACTATTGGGAGGATCAGCAAGACTGCCGACACCTGGGGTATTCAATGAAAAGGACATAAATAGCAGAAAGCACTGGCGACGCTCCCAGATACTCGCTGATATGTTCTGGCAGCGTTGGGTCAAAGAATATCTACCGGAACTGCAAAACCGGCGGGAGGCCCATGGTCGAGGCCCCGATCTCCAGGTGGGCGATCCAGTCCTCATTGTTGACGGCCAGTTACCTCGCAACACCTGGCCACGAGGAAGGATTGAAACTGTGTACCCCGGGGCGGACGGACAGATCCGCACTGTGGAGGTACGAACCGCGAACGGCCTAATCAAAAGGCCAACCAAGAAACTCGTGCCGCTGCCGAAGTAGAAGCAACGTCGCTCACCGAAATGGATGCAGCGCCACTACGATGAGATCTTCGCGACGCTGCACGGCGGGAGAGATGTTCGCGACGGTTTAAAGACTTTAAGCAAAAAGTGATTAAAGAATATTAAAGTGTTTTAAAAAGTGAAATTAGCGACAAAATCGAACAAATTGTGTTTTAATATAGTTTTACAGTATGTTTACAACTCGTAATATATTTGTATAAAGTATCGTTTTAATGATAAGTTGATATAAACGACTTTAAACATTAAATAAAATTTCGACCAATCACAGCGCAGCATATCGTGGAACTTTCTAGAAGTTAATTAACTGCGCAATAGTTTATATGAAAATAATGAGAATATTTTTATGGTCTGAAAGAATTGTAAATACGATATTTAGTTAGCATATGATGTATAGATTGAAATAAGTAAATAGATAATTTATGTAAATAAACGCATTTGAGAAATATAGTAAAATTAAAGATTTAATGTGCACTTTTGTTATGTAAATTAGGTACATTTTGATTAATAACTTTTTTGAATGTAAATATATCAAGTAACCCTTATCACATAATGATAAAGGACAAAAATGCCTATTTTATAGTGTATAGCGTGTTAATGTAAAAATTAGCATTATATAGAAAAATTGCGATTTGTGCAAATTACGTAATGAAAATGTTTGATAATAAAAGGGCAAAACCGGAAATTGGCAAGCGGCTCTCTATAGAGTATAGCCGAAGTCTACCTTATGGGGGCAAATCACAGTAACATTGTAGTAGGAAGAACTACCAGTAACAAGCAGTAGTATCCGGTAGTAGCTGAAGTGACTAGTAGCAGAACACAGTGAAAAGTTAAAGTGAAATAGAAAAAGTTTAGCTAGCCGAAAAAGGTCGTAACTGAAAAATCGCAGTTACACATAGTCGGAAAAAGTGGCAACTGAAAATTCTCAGTTGCATATAGTAAAATAGTGTTAGCTAGCTGAAAAGAGTGGTAACTGATATTCGCAGTTACATATAGTGAAAAAGTGTTAGCTAGCCGAATAAAGTGGTAACGGAAATTTCGCCGTTACATATAGTGAAAAGTGTTAGCTAGACGGAAAAAGTGGTAACTGATATTCGCAGTTACAAAAGTGTTAAATTCAACTAAATTTAGTTGATTAATAGCTGCTAGTCAGTAGTGTTAGAAAACCAGCTGCTACCAATAGAAATTTTGGATACTACCAATAGAAATTTGTTACTCCCAATAGATATTCAAAATTACCAATAGAAATAGTAGAGAATACCAATAGAAACTTGTTACTGCCAATAGAAATTTGATATTACCAACAGATATTTTGAAAATACGAATAGAAATTTTAAAAAACCAATAGAAATTTTAATATTACTGTGTGTTTAATTAAATCTGTGTTTTGAAATATATAGTGAACAATCATAGTTAAAAAACAGTGTTAAATAAATAAATAAGTTATAATATTTCGTAACTAATTAATCAGTCGAACCGCTGGCCACTCCCTTGCTATTTTAATTTATAAATCGTGCATTTTTAATTCTGAACCTCAGTCCACAGTTCTCCAACAGCATACACAAAGGCGGTAGTGAAAGTATCCACCGGAACCTATAGGTGTAGGACGTGAGCGGCTCGCGGAGTATCTTCGACAACATTTACTCCGGAGAGTTACACCCGTCCGGCACAAATGTGAAATAAAATAAAATCAGTTTTTTATATTTTTATTACTTTCCGTTCTGACTGACAACCCCAGCAATTTATTGTTTACCTATGTTGACTGTTTTAACATCAAATGCGATGACTGACTATATATTCTTCTTAGACTGTACACCAACCAATGCTTACATGATTACTACACCAACTCATTCTCAAACAATTGTTAAATCAAACTTCCTAAGTTGCATTTTGTATTCACACATTCAGTATGCACAATTAACTGATCTTTTCAATTATCCACAGCAAGAATAATTAAAATGTCACCTGTTTAGCATCAACAACATCAACTAGAGGTTCCGAGATGGCGACCTTCCTAATGGAAGACATGTCGAAACCATATACATCATCCCACCAGTTGATCTTCTCATCCTTATACTGACGGTCTTCAATGCCGCATATGAACAATGTGCATCTGTTGATTAAAGAACAGAACATCATCATCATCATCACCATCATTACAGTTGTCCCCCAAGTAACCCCACAAAACATGACCCTATGCCTTCATCCATCAACTTTCTGCATGTTTTACCAGGTTATCAACTATCTCTATAAATCACTTACTAGGATGAGGCTATCACTCAACAACCTTTTTTCTTCATTAGTTGTCAGATATTTGAGTTATATAGCCAGCCTATGTAACTTCAGCAAAAACCTGACCAGTAAGCTAAACAGAACATATCACAGTAAAATTAATAGCCTCCACATCATGGGTACTCATTTCCTCCCACATATGAGAAGGTTAAAAAAAGGAATATATTTAGTGCAGATACAAACATGAGGCACTAACTCAATGCGAACTAACCTTAGCTAATGCAAAGTTTACAGTAATAAGTTTACGATAGGCAGTATGATTATCTATGTCTCTTACAACTGGCACTGGCAGGGCAACATTGAAAAGATCACAAACAATCTCAAAAACTACTTGTTTTTTTTAATGTTAACTTTGGCTGGGGTTCCAGTCACAAGGTAATGCAGTTGCTTAGACAAATTAACTATTAAGCCAATAGTAGTAATCAAACGACAATGAAGTTTTACCTGTCTGGGAAGAGCATGCCATCAGGCTTGAGCCACTTGTCCCGAGCGTAAAGCACAGTATCCAACATACTCTCATAGAACAAACAATAACCCATCCATTCAGATATGATAATGTCTACTTTGTCCACGGGCAACTCAACTTCTTCTACCTAGAACAAAATGTAAAAAACAAAGGTAAAATAATTACTATAATAAGATGTCCCACCTGATTGTAAGTGGATGCCTCAGTCCATAGAAACTAGAAACTACTGCCTGAAGACTAAGAAGGAATGGTTCTGTGCACTATCCATAGTAAACACAGCTTTCTAGTTTTCTTTTCTATGGTTTTCTCCTATATCATAAAGAGGCAATTTACACACATTTTTTTCAGAATCCAGTTCACCTGGTGGTAAGTGGATGCTGTGGCCCATAGGCATCTATATCTATCCTCAAATAAGAATCAAATTTTTTTTTCTCTATATCTATCCTCAAATAAGAATCAAAATGCTGATGCATTATCACCTATGAGAATTAAGATGGAATGCCCCGTTTCCAGTAAAAAGAGTCTCTGGTTCTCTACACTCACCAAATAACAGCAGCATTATGCTGCTATTTTACACTGGTATTCTGTGAGAGCTGTGGTCGGCTCTACCAGGGAAGGACGACTTTCCCAGTCGAGTCGACCCATTCGTATTACAACTACAATATAGTTGTAGCTTGGCTCTACCATGTATAAAGTAAATTAAATATATTATAATAAATTAAAAACAAAACATAAATTTACATACAGACAAACATGCAGACCGAGAACAATTACTTATAGGCCATACAAACATTTCAATGGAGCCATTATTTAAAAAAAAAATTAAAAAAGAAGAAAAAGAATCCTTACCTTTCCTTTAACAATTTCTATGATGTCATCAAGTCTATTAGCTTCAACAATTTTCCTAGCATAATCCACAATATTGGAGCACTCAACAGCTATCACTTTAGCAGCACCTGCCTTCGCTGCAAACATTGACAGGATGCCTGTCCCACAGCCTATGTCTAAGACTGTCTGAAAGAGGTAATTAAGAGTAAGGTAATGTAATAATTATTTTTCTAAGATATTAATAACATCAATAGTTATTTACTCTCACAATTTAGATTTAACAAAGGTACAGTGTAGACAATATTTTTAAGACTATGAGCAGAAAGCCTGGTACTTATACTAAGTGGCAGCTTATGTTATGAATCAAAGACGTGAGTTAAGAACGCACAGCAAATTACTATGCTATTTAAACATAGGTTAGCATGTCTGGAATGAAATTGAGTTAAAATTACTTCAGCAATATATAGTCTTTACATCTACAATTGTAAACAATACATACAAACAACAGTGACATTTTTTGTTAACTAACATCATTATCCAAAAGATGATCTCTTCATCTCATTTATAATTAACATACACTGACTAGCAACAGCGAGCAGCGTCTAAGGTGTCAGATGCCTGTTACTGCAATTACCAATTCGCTTGCCTTGCTTGCTTGGTGACGATTAAGGCTAATGTTCCGTAGAGGCTGATAATGAAGAATGTTACTTTATTAAATACGTTAAAACTTACTTTTCCTTTAAATAAGTGCTTATTATGATACATGGCGTTTCGGTAGGTAAGGGTGCGGACTTCATCTTTGAGCATCTCCTCGTGGATACCGAAATGCGCGTAAGAGTCAAAATAGTAGTCTCTCGACGTCATCTCTTCCGCGGCGACGTTTTTATCTGGTCCTACAACATTTTAACCTCCAAATAAGAAACAATATCCGACTAACAATGGAGCACATTTTCTACATCAACGCCGGCGTCATCTAGATATATCGAAATACTCACCATTTTCGATAACTGGTGTGGTTGCTGCTGAAGCTCCTTCTTGTGCAACATCCATACTTTCCATTTTAAACTAATACGAATGGAAAGCAAAGCTAAACCTTAAATAAATTTCGTTTATAACCTGTAACTCGTTTACTATACGCCAATCGATCCGTCACGAAGAACGACGAAATACGAGTAACAAACTTAAATTTTTCAGGCCTATTACTTTAAATATTATGCCTAATGCTAATTCTAGGAGATTATGGTAGAAAATATCACAATTTACAATGGGTAAACCCTAAATTTATGAAAACGCTCGCTAAGAAGAACGAGCTTTTCTTCAAAATGGTTTGAAAAGACAGATTAAAAAGCGCGGCTTATACTTAAACAAACGTATATAGCCTGTGGACGGAAAACAGCCAAAATATATTTTTTGATGTTTTTTTAAAAGATATAATATAAAAAAATAATATTACTTTTTTTCAAAATAATTTACCTATATATTATTGTTTACGTCCGAACGGTGGTTTCGGAATCGACGTCAGAGGGCGCGCGGCTCGGTGCCATACCGGTTTTGACGTCGGTCGAGCGGTAGGTGTTGAGAACGCGTAAAGGTGCAAACGAGTCGTCTGCCAGCTGTGCTAACGCCAGCACGCTGTCAATTTTTGTTCGGGAACTCGGAATAATTAGGCGCGGCTAGTAAATATACTGTCTAGGATTTGTAACGCGCATTCCTTGCTGGAGAGCTTCCCCGGGACTCATTGTGTCTGACTCAGAATCTGTATAAATGCATTCGACAATATTAGCTAATGCGGCCTTTGATATTCTAGAAATATCTGTTGCTACGCGAAACGGTAGTGACCTTTGATCCGGACACTCCCTGTTCGTTTTGTGTTAAGCTTTATAACAAACGAGAGTTAGTGGCTTCTGTAAGTAAGTTAATAGTACGATAGAGTTAATGGACTGTCATCGTGACGAACGAAGAAAGTGACTGTGGACGGCGCCGCGGAAGATTACCTCAATTTGGAGCGGTGCTGACGTCCGGGCTGCTGCCGAGGGCCAAGGTCTAATAAGGTCAATCACCACCAGTCACATCCAGATACACATCACAGCACCTTATTTCCCTTGCACCACACAACGACATACGACCTGTCCGAATCCTGAGGGACCAGTCGCCTTGGATATAGGTAAGTAAGCTCCGTCTAATATTCTCCCTGTTGAATAGCAGCAGGATCGAACGCCCCCCCCCCCCCCTTATTGTTTATTGTAATTAGAGACTTTCCACTTTGGCCTTAGGAGGCCCGACCTACGTCTGCTCGTTGAAACTCTGCTGAATGGGCCCTGGAGGATATGACCTTTATGGGAGCAGCCCAAAGAGGAGCAGCCGTAGGCCGTAACAAACTGGTAGCAGAGCGTGGTTCCGGGTTCGATTCCCTGGACGATCCCGACCATAGTGTGTGATAAAAATTAAGCAATTCTGGTGGCAGGGAGCGTTGGTTTGATTGGGTTAATTTTGTATCTACAATCACGCCCGTCGGTAATACGTAAAAACATTTTTTTTGTACGTAATAATAAAATTATTTTACTTTGTTGCTTGCCGTTTTTTTATTGTTTGTGGGTAATTGCGGTTGCCACGCCCTAGGTTGCGCAAGCGACAGTTTTTCTAGAGATATACGTCATGTAGGTAGATGGTTATTATCACGTAATCGGTTAATTATCGTTGTCGGATAGTTGTAGTGGATTACTTATCGAAGGGTCGATTTCCGAGCTAGGCATTTTTTTGTTGATCGACCGTGATGTGTATCTTCGTTTGTATTGTAATTTGTATTTGAACTAAAGAGTAGTAATTTGTATTTGCGCCATTTGAATTTAACTTGATTTGATCGCACTAGTATTTGTTATTTGTTAATTTGATTTGTGTCTTTTCTTTTGTGCTAACTTGTATTTGCTTCACTGTAGCTTGTATTCAACTCGATTCGATACGAACTGCATTTGTTAACTGTTAATTTTTTGTTGTATTTGTTATTTGTTATCTTTGTAATTTGTGCTCGAGCCGCGTCGTAATTGTATTTTGTAGTGATGTCATCGCCCAAGCTACTAATCCGTTGCCTGCGGACTGAGTTACGCTGGGCCACCAGTGCCCATGCTTTGATAGGTCGACCGGATAGGGTCCATAACTTGATGAAGCGGTTCGAGCAGGTGGATGCTCGAAGGGCCGCAGTGGAGGAAGCTTACGCTGAGCTCGAGGATTCGGATGTGGAAAAGGGAGTCCCGGACTCCTGCTTCGCGGACTACGAGCAGTTCTTTTCGCTCACGGACGAGTTGATCGAGGCTGAAGGCAGGTATGCTGAGGAGGCGCGTGAAGCTCGGATGAGTGGCCTGCCCGAGTCCTCTCGGAAGCAGCTTCAGCCGGAGCTGTTGGGACGACTCCCAACTCTGGACCTGCCAAGGTTCTCCGGGGTCCTTTCCGAATGGCTGACCTTCGTTGGTCTTTTCGACAGCCTAGTGGACGCCCGGAGTGACTTGACCCCGAGCCAAAAGATGGAGTACCTCCTGACCTCACTGGGGGGGGGGAGGCCCTGGGCGTCGTCGGCCACTTGAGATTGTCGGACGAGGCCTACCAGACTGCTCGGGACCTCCTAGCCAGAAGATACGCCAACGTCCGGCGAATTGCGGACGAACATGTTAAGCAGCTTCTAAGCCTCCCGCTGCTTAGTGACCGGGCCAGACTACGTCCGGACCTGTTGGATCCAGTCTTGGTGGCCTGTAATACGTTGAGGCGGCTGGATTTACCAGTGGGCGAATGGGCTTTTTTGTTGCTCCGCATCGTGCTGTCCCGTCTACCTCTCGACCTTCGAATCCATTTTGAGGAGAGGTACGGCGCGGACGAGGCCTCCTATATTCCGCCCTTCTATGACCTGCTGCGGTTTTTAGAGGAGTAGTGCCGGCAGGTCGAGAACGCGGCGGGCACCGTGGACGACTTACGAGCCGTGCCCAGTGAGAGGCTGATTCCGCCAGGCAAGTCGTCGTCAAACCCTGCTCCTATTGTCGAGCATCTGATCACCGGGTAACATCGTGCCCGAAATTATTAGGTAAGCCGGTTCCGGCGAGGCGAACTATCGCCAAGGAGCGCGCTGGTGCTGCTCATGTTTGGGAGGGCACCTCCAGCGAGACTGTCCGCATCGGCGGCCCTGTCTGCATTGCCAGGGCAAGCACCATGCAGTTTTGTGCCTGGGTGCGAACGGCGTCTCCTCTCGAAGCTCTGCCAGGCGCCCGACACCCACGGGCGGGGGCGCTCAGCCACGGCCTCTGACGGGCGACTCTCGGCGCCCGCCGGCCAGCCACCAGGCCCCTAGGTTCGTAAAGGGTCCCTCTCCCGACCCGTCGGGGGGTTATTCCCCCAGGGGCGGGGGTGTCATCAACCCCCCTCAGCGTTTGAAGAGGAACTTCACGGCCACTCATCGGGCCGCTGGACCCTTCTCACTCCCGTTAGCTGAGTGGCCGCGACTGGTGTACCACTGTTCCCCATTTGATGGAGGCGGCCCTGGCTAGCTGCCGCCTTAGCTCCCACCACGGCCGCCTCCACTGAGCCTTAAGCCGTCAACAGTCCACTTGTCAAAATGTTCTGTTGCCGACGGCCTCAGTGAAGGCGTACAACCCGAGTGGCGACTGTTAGCGGTTCGCGCTCTATTGGTCTCGGGTTCACGCCGTGTGGCCTCCACTTGGTGGTGGGAAGATTAGGGCCCCCCTGGAGCGTTGAATCACGCTGTCAAGGGGTATTAGATTGGTTTGGTCGAGCACTTAGTTAAAAATTCTTTGAATTAAAATTAAAAAATGCTTTTGGGTTTTCCGCGAAATTTTCATATTTGTAGCGGTTGTGATTATATTTAAGATAAGGTTTGTAAATATATTTAATCACTGTATGTGATTATTGCGTCTGTTTGCTGAAAGGAAAGTTTGAATTCATTTGAAATTGAATGTCGCGCTATTTGGAAAATTGTGTATATGTTTTGTGATAGTGTTTAATCATGTTGCTTTGTGAAAATGAAGGCTGAAATTAGATAACCCTATTTGTGCCGAAAGGAATAAGGAGTCGTTCCTCCGTTGGTTTTCGCATTTGTAGGCACTGTCTAATACTTATTTGAAATGAGAAATAGGGCTGTCTCTTACGTTTATTGTTTTGTTTAATTTGCAAGTTGACCTATGTGCATCGGTGATTAATTTGGTTGAATTAATTCTGTAGTTGAACATTGATGCTTTTGAAAAATTAGTTGAAATATGAGCATAGGACTACTTGTCTAACAGGCTAGCTAGTTTTGGAGATTATCAGATTGAAATCAGCTGCCGCACTATTTAGTAAATGATTATATGGTGGATGGCTTGGTTAGGCCTACTTGTTGAAAATTCATACTAGGGACTATCTGTGCGTTTCGTTCGGCTCCCCACAGACGACGTTCATGTGGAATTGTGGGTGCTCTCTGCACTGAAGCTTAGGAGGCCACTCTGGCCCGCTTCGTGTCGCGTCGCTGTTTGCAGACCTGATCCGGTCGGATTGCGGAATTAATCATAGGAGCACAGATAGGTGTTTGAAGGAGGTCGTCGGACTTCTGTCTAGGATTAGGACTTATTTATGGGCTGCGATGTCCAGGAAGGGTATCCAGTTCAACCCTCCGGCTTGCCCACATTGGGGCTGTAATTTTGAGGCGTTCGTTAGGGTTGCAAGACCTGATGGGGTACCTAAGGTGGCCTGGTTTGGTTGTAGATTCGGTCTTGTAACTTGCCGTCGCGACCCTGTCCCGCTGACCGGTTTGCTCGCGGACCTAAATCCTTATGTCTGGGACGGGGGTTTGTTTACGCCCGAACAGTGGTTTCGAAATCGATGTCAGAGGGCGCGCGGCTCGGTGCCATACCGGTTTTGACGTCGGTCGAGCGGTGGGTGTTGAGAACGCGTAAAGGCGCAAACAAGTCGTCTGCCAGCTGTGCTAACGCCAGCACGCTGTCAATTTTTGTTCGGGAACTCTGAATAATTAGGCGCGGCTAGTAAATATACTGTCTAGGATTTGTAACGCGCATTCCTTGCTGGAGAGCTTCCCCGGGACTCATTGTGTCTGACTCAGAATCTGTATAAGTGCATTCGACAATATTAGTTAATGCGGCCTTTGATATTCTAGAAATAACTGTTGCTACGCGAAACGGTAGTGACCTTTGATCCGGACACTCCCTGTTCGTTTTGTGTTAAGCTTTATAACAAACGAGAGTTAGTGGCTTCTGTAAGTTAGTTAATAGTACGATAGAGTTAATGGACTGTCATCGTGACGAACGAAGAAAGTGACTGTGGACGGCGCCGCGGAAGATTACCTCAATTTGGAGCGATGCTGACGTCCGGGCTGCTGCCGACGGCCAAGGTCTAATAAGGTCAATCACCACCAGTCACGCCCAGATACACATCACAGCACCTTATTTCCCTTGCACCACACAACCACATACGACCTGTCCGAATCCTGAGGGACCAGTCGCCTTGGATATAGGTAAGTAAGCTCCGTCTAATATTCTCCCTGTTGAATAGCAGCAGGATCGAACAACCCCCCCCCCCCCCCTTATTGTTTATTGTAATTAGAGACTTTCCACTTTGGCCTTAGGAGGCCCGACCTACGTCTGCTCGTTGAAACTTTGCTGAATGGGCCCTGGAGGATTTGACCTTTATGGGAGCAGCCGTAGGCCGTAACAATTATATTATAACGTGTCAACTATAAAAAAGTCGTATGTCAGGGAGATTTCGAAATGAAAATATATTAAAACTACTTATTATACTTATATAAATTTGCTGAGGTCATAATTTTTAACATTTCTTCTGTTGGTTTAAACTTCGTACAATTTTCGTTTCTTCTTATAACTTGCTTAGCTAATAATGTTCCATTCAGTGTTTCATTGGATGAACTGTTTCTAAGTTTTGTTTTAATTAAATTAACTTCGCTATATGCTCGCTCACAATCGGCACTAGAATGGGGCAACAATAAGCATAACAAATTCAAAGCGAAATGAGCCAGTGTTTTATAATTTTCAAATAGTTTTTGATGACACCCCAAAACTCGTCGGTATTTAAAGTTAAGTCAATTTTATCTAAAACGTTGGGAAAACCGCGCCATTCGTCATCTATATTGTCTGCATTGTTTGAATGTCTTCAGGTTTTACTATTCTTGGAACAAGTATCATGAGTGGTTGTAAGGAAGGTACTTTATTTCTGTAATTACTATAAGCAGCATAGGTAGGTTCAACACAATCAATTTTTAATAGACTAGGATCATTTAGGTCATACCTTTTTTATTTCTTTAGTGCTTGTGATTAAAACTACTGACAGCGATGAAAAAACTCCTAGGTGGTAGGTATCTGACGATACAATATAGACTGCGTAATTTTATTCATCACTCGAAATTCCAAATACATTTGGTTGTCTTTTAACCATTTCTCTTGAAATTCAATGTCAATTGTAGAAAGTAAAATGTTTTTAAAAGTATAGATACGTCATACTCTCTCTAAAATGGCAATAGGAAAGTCAGGTAATTGCCCGACTCGCATTCAGTCGGGCACGCTCTCGCATCGCGGCTATACATTCACTACAGCGCGTAAATCTTCTACTTCTAGTTATTCGTGGCAAAAATGCCTTCCTGTGTTTTTAGGTGGTGCACAAATTATACGGTAACTGTTAGAGACTAGAAAAACGTCTCATTAATATTTTCAATATAGACGTTTTGTTCATAATTGGATTTTTTTTTATAGGATAAGGGTGACAAACTAGCACACAGTCCACCTGATGGTAAGTGGTTGCTGCGGCCCATAGACATCTACATCTATCCTCGTTTGCGAATCAAGATACAGATGCGTTGTCACCCGTGAGAACTAAGATGGAATGCCTCATTTCCAGTAAAAAGGGCCTCCGGCCACCTGCACTCACCAAACGAAACGCAGAGGTAAACCTCTACTTCACGCTGGTATTCTGTGAGGTCGTGGTACTACCCCGGTTCGAGCCGGCCCATCCGTGTGACAGCAAAAGTTGCCGCGTGGCTCTACCACTGTTTAATTCAACTTCAATTGATTATTATTTCAACACTAACTGCTAGTGTAAATTTTGACGCTAGCTAGAGTGTTTATTTTCCATATCGGTATGTTGTGTAATTAAAGTGTAAATTTTGGTAATTCAATCGGCAGTTTTTGTTTCGAACCCCAAGTTCGTAACAATTGGTGTCAGAAGTGGGATCAAATCATGCCGATTTTATCAAAGGACGACATGGAGGGTATCCGTACCCGAAGTCAACGCCAGCTGGAGACGGACCAGAGACGATGTGGTAATGCAACGCCGAAAACGTCGGAGGGCCAGCTGCTGACCAAGGAGGCCGGCCCGTCAGCAGCTCCTGCATCTGCAGCATCTGACTTAGGTGCTCTGATGATGATGCTGCAGGATCAGGCTCGCCGACAGGAGGAACAGGCCCGACGACAGGACGAACAGGCTCGCCGACAGGACGAACAGGCCCGTCGGTTGGAAGAGCAGCTGCAGCGCGGACAGGAGGAATAGGTGCTTCGGTTGGAAGAGCAGCTGCAGCGCGGACAGGAGGAACAGGCCCGTTGCTTAGAAAAGCAGCTCAAACGCGATAAGGAAGAGCAGATGCTCCTCATGAAGGAACTTCACGCTACCTTCGGAAAAGAGATAAAGGAGGTGAAGGATAGGGTTGCTCAACATGACAACCGCCTGTCGGAAGCTGAAACCCGAATCGACCAAGTGAACAATCGAGTTGACAACGTGATGGTTGACGTGAAGAAAACACTGGACGACCTCAAAATTGGGGATGGAGTTACAGCTCCCGTGGTAGCTACAATACCTTCACTACGTGGATTCAAAATGCCGCCGTTCAACGGGACTTCTTCCTGGTCGGCCTACAAAATCCAGTTCGAGGCTGTCATGAAAGCGAACGGCTGGAATAAAAGTCAGGCCATGACTGCTCTCACCTTAGGCCTGTGAGACCAGGCCTTAACTGTTCTCGAAGATCTCGGTAAGGAAGTGACTTACGAGCAGCTCCTTGAGGCATTGGAGGTGAGATATGGCGACGCTCACCTGGAACACGTCTTTCGTGCGCAGCTCAAAGATCGCGTGCAACGCAGTAACGAAAACCTACAGCAGTGGGGCCTTCAGGTGGAGAAGCTGTTCGAAAAGCGTACCAATCTTTACCTGCGCTCATTGTAGGGAACCTGGTGCAGACATTCATCGACGGCATCCGCGACCTTGAAGTCAAGAGCTGCTGTGAGGCTCGGGCACCAGGATACGCTTAAGGACGCGTTGGCTCATGCACTGGAGGTGGAAGCTGTGCGACAGGATCATCGTTCCTATCGCGTTAGGAAGGTTGCAGCAGCTACAGTTCGTTACCGCAATAAAGGATACAGGCCTTGGTGCTACGGCTGTGGGGAGATGGGCCATCTTCAATTCAGCTGCCCTAAGCGAACTGTAGAAAGGGAAAGTGATCGATCTCGAAAGGGTAGTGCGGCTAACAGCACCGCCCAGCGCAGCGGAAAATCTCATGACAACGTAGATGCATTATCAAAAAGACCGTGTCCTGAAGATTGCAAGCATCGTACTAGGCAAGAGGGTAAGGAAGTAGTATGTGTGAGGATACTCAGGACAGACCAGCTCTGCAATGAGTGGAAGGTCAGCTTACAACATGCACAGCAGGAAGATTTGGACATTAAGCCGATTCTGGAATGGATGAAGGCCCAGTGCTCCTAAGCCCAAGTGGAGCAACGTCTCAGCGATGAGTTCGTCCACGAAAAGCTATTGGGCCCAATGGGACAGCTTGCTGATTCAGGATGGAGTCCTATGCCGTAAATGGGAAAATGGTCGGGGAGACAGTTGTCATTTGCAAATGGTTGTCCCTAAGGCTAAAGTACCGGATGTTCTACAGCTGTACCATAGTGGTTGTTCAGGAGGCCACCTGGGAATCGAACGAACTCTACTGAAGATCCGAGAACGGTTTTACTGGATCCACTGTCGTGACGATACTGCCTCGGTCATGGTCTATACCGGTCTTATATAGGGCCTCAGATAGTGTCCAGAACCTTCTACTGTAGCGACATCTAGAATGTTCGAGTACATATCGGTCCCGTAATTTCTGGAAGGATCTTGACTCCCCTAGTTCTGCTACTCGACACTAGAGGGCGCTAGTGTAACTAGTGTTGCCATGTAAAAGACATTAATAGTGGCGCGCAACACTGCCCCCTCCTAAGACATGCTCGTCTCGAGCATTATTGACCCCCTAATAACGCGCTATTCGATCCACATGGACGATCTTAGGAGTACCTCTGGCACCTTTCTGTATCCTGTAGGTTACGTTATTGATCCTTGTCACAATCCGGTACAGTCCCTCCCATTTAGCTTGAAGCTTAGGAGATTTCCCTTTGCTGCGAACTGGATTGTGTAAACACACTAGTGAACCTTCGTCAAACCCCTTGTTTTTCATTTTGCGGTTTTTGGCGCCGCACTGGCAGTTTGCCGTATCTTTGGTGCCAAACTTTCCACGGCTTGACGTGCTACTGGACAAAGTAGTGCTATTCCAGCCTGAAGAAAAAGAATTGAGGACCGTATCGCAAGAGCAAAGGCCCTCATAGGCAGACTGATAAGCTTCAGGTCGGGTAGTAATAGCCCGAGAGTTGTGCGCACCGTTAGGATGGCGTTTGCTACGGCAAACATCAGTTTGTCCCAGCCAGATATCACGCAGAAACTAACGGAGCGCATAGACGACCTGAAGCAAAGAATAGCTGCTTGATAGAAGCAGATTCGGCGATATACCGAGAGGTCAAAGCGGTTCAACCAGACTCGCCACTTCCAGAGTGATCAGAAGAGGCTCTATAAATCACTGGAGCGACCAGCGGTATGTAACCACATTTGCACGCGTACTGTGAAATTTATAGCGAGCGCTAACCATCTGAGCTACCACGGCTCACGGTCCCAGAAATTAGTTTCAAATAAATATTACTTAATTTAAATATTTGATCATCATTATCATCATTACAGTCCCTCACAAGTCCACTGCTGAACAGCGGCCTCCTTTAAAGAATGCCACAAAGCACGGTCCTGAGCCAACTGCATACATCGACTTTCTGCATGTCTTGCCAGGTCGTCGTTCCGTCTAGTGGGGGGGTGGGGGGGGTGTAACACCCCCCCCCCAAACAAATATTCGGGAGTCTATAAATATCAAGTAGACAAAGTCGGGCAACGAGACGCACGTAATCCATGTTTAAAAGATCTACTTTAAATGAATACAGACGAATATGTATACACGTCGTACTCGTGCGCTAATAACTCTGCGAGTTGCTCGTACCAAGAATTAAACGTTGCTTACTTTACTCTTTTTTCCCCTAGATTATTATATATTAGAGGGAGTTTTGGCGGGAACTTGACCGGCGGCGGATTGTTGCTCCTGCATTATTGCTTAAATAATGGTTTTAAATAGATTTTGATATGTAAAAGTTTTGATATGCTCCGATGGGTATGTGAATCTAAAAATCAGGTGTCTGTCTGCTTAGGCATCTTGAGATACTATCGTCAACTGTCTGATGACTCACGTTGCCGTCATAATCTCCCAAAAACTATGCAATGGGACGCATGAACATATTGTGAAGCAGTGTACTATAAATAATCATTATCACTTGATACCGCGATATATGAAGACAAGGCTTCAAGCATCCAAGCCAAAAATATTAATAATAATATAAATATTATAAAGGAGAAAAAGGCGAGAATATGAACTGAGATGACGCGATTTTTTTCAAACTCTAATTATTTTCCTAAAATCTATTTAAGTAAATCATTACACTCATTGCCAATACTTTACCTGGCAATGTGCAGTATGATTTGTTTTCCTACAGAGTCTTTGAATGCGTTCTACCTATGCAGCAGGATTACAAATGTTTTAAATTTAACACAAAAATTGAAAATGATAAGAATTTCTAATTAATTTTGGATGATAATAATTACCATACTCGATATACAAATGGCAGTAAAACTGATTCCCGTTTAAGGACCGCTATATATGATTTACAGATAAAAGTTCTGTCAGAGCTTCCTTCCCGATAATAATTGTATTATATTTACGGCCGAGTATGCAGTCTTTGAGAAGTGAATGTGAACCCATTGCAAATAATGACCCCCGCCACTGGACTGTGTTTTTGAAGAATATGAAATATTTTTTGTAAATGTAAATAGGCAATCCACAATAGAAAACCTATGAAAACAAGATCCCGAATGAAATGACGACATGGCTTAAAAGACAAGCATCCAGGCGAAAAATTATAGTTAAAAAAGATTTGATCACATACTAGAAATTCGTTAAAAATGCATTAATTACAATGATAAGCTCAAAAATTTACTAAAACCCAATTTGTTAATGCCGATTGGGTAATTTTTTTTTAAAACAAATTTGGTTTTATTAACTTTTTGAGTTTATCATTGCATTTAATGAATTTTTAACGATGGTGCAATTACATTCAAGCAAGGTGCAGTTTTCAAATACTGTAAAAAGTACCCAATTCTAATTATTTGAAGTAATATCGATGTTACGAACGACGTTATAAAGTGAAAAAAAATATTTCTCAACTACATGGGTGCAGTTATATATATATATATATATATATATATATCATCATTATCATTACAGCCCTTCATAAGTCTACTGCTGAACATAGGCCTCCCCCAAGGAATGCCACAAAGCACGGTCCTGAGCCACCTGCATCCATCCACTTCCTGCATGTCTCACCAGGTCGTCACTCAATCTAGTGGGGGGTCGCCCTACACTTCGCCTACCGGTACGAGGCTGCCACTCGAGAACCTTTCTTCCCCATCGGTTGTCGGTTCTTCGAGCTATATGGCCGGCTCACTGCCACTTCAGCTTACTAATCCGTAGAGCTATGTCGGTTATTCTGGTTCTACTACGGATATCCTCATTTCTAAGTTTATCACGCAGAGACACCCCGAGCATAGATCTCTCCATAGCTCGCTGAGCGACCTTGAGCTTCCTCATACGGCCAGCAGTGAAGGACCACGTCTCAGATCCGTAAGTCATCACTGGCAACACGCACTGGTTGTACAATTTCGTTTTTAGGTTTTGAGGTATGTCTAACGAGAAGATGTGTCGTAGTTTCCCGTACGCTGCCCAGCCGAGTTGAATCCGTCGATTGACCTCTCGGTCGAAGTTGGTCTTACCTAGTCGGACTATTTGTCCCAGGTAAACATACTCGTCAACAACTTCGAGCTTAGTGCTCCCAACAACTACCGGCACAGGTGTGACATGTACGTTAAACATGATTTTTGTTTTGTCCATGTTCATCTTAAGACTTATCCGTTGAGAGACACTATTGAGGTCATTGAGCATAATGCTTAGGTCCTCCAGCGATTCTGCCATAAGGACTATATCGTCGGCAAATCGAAGGTGAGTGATGTACTCGCCATTGATGTTAATACCGCATCCTTTCCAGTGCAGTAGCTTAAAAACGTCTTCCAATGCAGCGGTAAAGAGTTTCGGGGATATAACGTCACCCTGTCTTACACCTCTCTGCAGCTGGATATATGTAAGGGCTGATAAGCAACACAAACTTTTCGAATTCCGGAGTTAGTGTTGACCACAGGGTATCAGTCAGGTGGTAAGTAAAGTGTATGTAAGTAGTGTGCGAAAGTGTGTTTGTGTAACCTGACGCCCCTATGTAATCTGACAGCAGACCCACAGGCGCTGCTTTTCTCCAAAATGTGCGGTCCCTCCAGTGGGCGTTCACCAAGTGAAACCTTCTGCTTTTATTTCACTACTTTAGTTTATCAACTTTATTGTACATTTAATTAACTTCAAATTCAACCAAATCAACGTTAATCGAAATTAAAACAAGTGAACCAACATTAAACCAAGCATCGCTATTCCCGACGAATGGCCTTACAAGTTGCATGCGTTGGGCATCACAGAACTCACATAGTAGATAATATGGTCGATTATAGTCAGCATATGTACTTTACCTAAGTAACTTACCATTTCACAATGTATTTTTTACTCTTTATTAACAGCCCTTAGCAACCACGGGAAGTCCGTTGTGACGTAGTAAGGAAAAAAGATGCAAAGTAATACGGACACTGCGCGTCAGTACGCGCAGCGATAAAGTTTTATTTGGCTTGCGTGTGGGATTTATCTGATTAATAATAACTATTAAAAGGTCGGCAAGCAGTCAACGTCAAAAGAGTGCAACTTCTGTACGTAGTACTATTATTTATTCTGTGCTTTAGTTTATACCTTAAATTTTTACTTAATACAAAATTTAAGGTTTGGCGTGTTGCCAGACATAAAAAAAATTACCACAAAGAAAGGCCTATATTTTACAAAATAAAAAAATTATTTCTAAGTGATTTTTCATTATAATACACAAAAACATTGTTTTAAATTAATATGTTTATTTAATGCATTTTGAATTTAAAATATAAAAAGGATCAGACAGAAAAAAAAATCTTCACCATTTGCCTTAATTACTTATTCAGAACCTTCTCTGCAAATTTGACCGGTTATTGCACAATAACCCTGTATATCAGAATACAATTTTTTAAATCTTTGTTTTATATAATACCTGTCACCATGTTGAAATTGTTTTCCGTTTTGTAGACCAAATAAAGAGAAAAAAATCACGCTGATATTTTGTAAGACTATGGTCTTTCCCCATCAAGCTGACTTATTCGTGCTAACAACCATAATATAGCTGCAACAAAAACCATATCCGAAGCATTTTTGTGACACAATAATGCTTCGCATATGGTTTTTGTTGTCATGGTTGCTTTAAAAGAAGCCTACATGAATGATTGATTTAAAATAATAACAGTTTCTGATGTCATGCTCCTCCTTTTTAGTTTTATGCCATTACTCATTAAACTTTATTCCAACTCCACATACAGGAAAAGGAAAGCAATTTAAATACTTCTGCCAAACTTCGACTTATTTACAAACCGCAGTATTTCCTGGAATTATTTGCCATTCCATATAAATTAAAACCAGTTTTCTAAACACTTTTTGATTGGAATAAATAATAATTTAATATTACCAGTATGTTTAACTATCATACCTTTATATTTGATATAGTCGTTTTTAAATAGGATTAAAAACAATTAATTATTAAAACGATTACACGGACATGAACTCTACTTCGGGGAGTGACTACGAGAATTCGACCGACGACATCTGCAATTATTAAGGATCTCACCGAAGATGCTTAGCGAGTTTTGGACGACGTCATTATATACTTGCTGAGTGTGTGGAAAAATACATCCATATCTCATGTTCAGGTCGCTGCATACGTAACGTGTTTTATTCTGGACGGAGCGGGACGTCAAGTTTTGGAAATATCGTTCCTTAGGAAATGTACGTGAAAATGCATACATTATGGATGCGCGGACGCGATGGGGACGTGGCGTGAACGGATCGAGAAAAATATCGTACACGTGACCCGTCGACTCTTCAAAGGAAACATCCACCTTTCAGAACACTAGCGCGTTAGCTTCGAGTCACTCACGTTGCGTATGCATAAAACTCCCGCCCGTGTGGAGATACAACCACGTTCCGTTTCCGTCCCGTGCACGTGCTAATTCCGTCCTGTGTGCAGCGAGCGACCTTTAATCTACAATTTTACTCACTCCGCCGTAACAAAATCGACCTGTCGCAACTTTGTAGACTTCTTTCTCGTGCGTTTTGGCTACGGTTTCTTCAAATTTATGATTTAAATTAACAATTATGTAAAGTAAAGCCGTTTCTCATGAAGATCCTTAAATAATTTCTTGCATACCTCACACTTGAATGGTTTCAAGCCAGTGTGGATCTGAGATAATCGTTGATTTTTTAAATAGAATAAGGGTGACATACGAGCACACAGTCCAACTGATGGTAAGTGAATGCTGTGGCCCATTGACAAATATTAAGAATCCTTATCCTCAATTGAGAAGTAAAATTACGAATTTTAATATTTAGTAATATTAAGTACTATTACTAAATATTTAATATTAAGTAAAATACTAGTGAAAGCGGTCGCCGGTTCTCTACACTCACCATACGAAACATAATTTTCTCACGAAAGCTGCTATTTTATGCTGGTATTCTGTGAGAGCGTGGTCCTACCCACCGATCCATTCGTGCTACAATCACAATAAAGCGTGACTCTACCACACAACTACAATATAGCTGCAGCGTGGCTCTACCACTTACAGACAAACACCACCACACAACATCATAATGTGATATAGTGTAAGACAATCCACTACCCCGTATCGTCCCGTGGGTGTCGTAAGAGGCGACAGAGGGAAACAAACTACAAGATGGGGAGCCGCGTCTCCCTGATTACAAGTGAAAATAAAAAAAAACCCGCGGTTGCCAACCCACCTGCATGACAACTATTGCAAATATGACGCAATCCACGGGGGAAGCCTATGTTCAACAGAGTAGTTTTAAAGGCTGTAACGGTAACGATAAACGTCGAAGTGAAAAAAGAAAAACGTAAACTATCATTTAAATAAAAAAAAACATGAAGGTCTAGTCTGTTTCTACTAACCTCCATTCACACATACGGTATTTATTTTAAGGTTCCATTTTTTTTTTGTTCTCTACTGACTTCAAAAAGGAGGAGGTACTCAATTCGACTGTATGTTCTTTTATATGTTTATTGCGTCTTAACTTATTCTGCATGAACCGATTTCGATAATTCTTTTTTCTTTTATTTGAAAGCTGGTGCTTCACATGTGATCCCATATAAATTTGATCAAAGTCTGACCAATAGTTTTTGAATTATTCTTAATAATTTATATTGAATTTGGTTGTACAAAATTTTAAATTAGGTATTGAATTAACTTCTTCAGAATAAATGCAGTTTCAATTCGCACATACGGCACGGAAAGGTTTTTCTACTCGTTATATAATTACATCACAAATTCACAAAAAATGGATTTTTGTCTGGTACACATATATTTATATAAAACATGTTTACACAATATTGTACATATTTCACCAAATAGCTCACGAAAAAGGTTTTGCGCCAGTGTGTGTTTTTAAATGTCTGTGCAAATGACTTTTTGTAATACATCTATATTCACAGATATTACACGAAAAAGGTAATAAATAATTTTCATATGTTCTTGCAAACAACTTTTTCTAATACATCTATATTCACATACATTACACGAAAAAGGTTTTTCTCCGGTGTGTATTGTCATATGTGTTTTCAAATTACTTTTTGTAATACATCTATATTCACAAATATGACACGACACAGGTTTTTCACCGGTATGTATTTTCATGTTTCTGCAAACAACTTTTTGTAATACATCTATATTCACATACATTACACGAAAAAGGTTTTTCTCCAGTGTGTATTTTCATATGTATTTGCAAACAACTTTTTGTAATACATCTATATTCACATACATTACACGAAAAAGGTTTTTCACCAGTGTGTATTTTCATATGTCTTTGCAAACAACTTTTTGTAATACATCTATATTCACATACATTACACGAAAAAGGTTTTTCTCCGGTGTGTATTTTCATATGTGTTTTCAAATGACTTTTTGTAATACATCTATATTCACAAATATGACACGACACAGGTTTTTCACCGGTATGTATTTTCATATGTTTTTGCAAACAACTTTTTGTAATACATCTATATTCACATACATTACACGAAAAAGGTTTTTCTCCGGTGTGTATTTTCATATGTGTTTTCAAATGACTTTTTGAAATACATCTATATTCGCAGATATTACACGAAAAAGGTTTTTCACCGGTGTGTCTTTTCATATGTTTTAACAAATTACTTTTTGTAATACATCTCTATTCGCAGATATTACACGAAAAAGATTTTTCACCGGTGTGTATTTTCATATGTGCTTGCAAATTACTTTTTGTAATACATCTATATTCACATACATTACACGAAAAAGGTTTTTCTCCGGTGTGCATTTTCATATGTGTTTTCAAATGACTTTTTGAAATACATCTATATTCGCAGATATTACACGAAAAAGGTTTTTCACCGGTGTGTCTTTTCATATGTTTTTGCAAACAACTTTTTGTAATACATCTATATTCACAGACATTACACGAAAAAGGTTTTTCACCGGTGTGTATTTTCATATGTCTTTGCAAATCACTTTTTTTAATACATTTATATTCACAGATATTACACGAAAAAGGTTTTTCACCGGTATGTATTTTCATATGTTTTTGCAAACAACTTTTTGTATTACATCTATATTCACATACATTACACGAAAAAGGTTTTTCTCTGGTGTGTATTTTCATATGTGTTTTCAAATGACTTTTTGAAATACATCTATATTCGCAGATATTACACGAAAAAGGTTTTTCTCCTGTGTGTATTTTCATATGTGTTTTCAAATGACTTTTTGAAATACATCTATATTCGCAGATATTACACGAAAAAGGTTTTTCACCGGTGTGTCTTTTCATATGTGCTTGCAAATTACTTTTTGTAATACATCTATATTCACATACATTACACGAAAAAGGTTTTTCTCCGGTGTGCATTTTCATATGTGTTTTCAAATTACTTTTTGAAATACATCTATATTCGCAGATATTACACGAAAAAGGTTTTTCACCGGTGTGTCTTTTCATATGTTTTAACAAATTACCTTTTGTAATACATCTATATTCACAGATATTACACGAAAAAGGTTTTTCACCGGTGTGTATTTTCATATGTTCTTGCAACCAACTTTTTTTAATACATCTATATTCACATACATTACACGAAAAAGGTTTTTCTCTGGTGTGTATTGTCATATGTGTTTTCAAATGACTTTTTGTAATACATCTATATTCACAAATATGACACGACACAGGTTTTTCACCGGTATGTATTTTCATATGTTTTTGCAAACAACTTTTTGTAATACATCTATATTCACAGACATTACACGAAAAAGGTTTTTTACCGGTGTGTATTTTCATATGTCTTTGCAAATCACTTTTTTTAATACATTTATATTCACAGATATTACACGAAAAAGGTTTTTCACCGGTATGTATTTTCATATGTTTTTGCAAACTACATTTTGTAATACATCTATATTCACAGACATTACACGAAAAAGGTTTTTCTCCGGTATGGATTTTCATATGTGTTTGCAATTTACTTTTCCTAATACATTTATATTCACAATTATTACAACAGTACATTTGTTTAGCGACATGCGCTTTAAGATGTGCCAAAATGTAACGTTTTTGAGATGTTTTAAATTCGCAAATATCACAATTAAATATTTCTGTTAGTTGTGGTACTGGAGTTTGTTCAACTTGTGTCCCAACTGCAGTGGTGTCTGAGTTCTTTCGCGTCTTATGACTGTATGAAATGTGTTTGGCGAGAATGTCTTTTGTTGAAAATTTTTTACTACAACCATCACATTCAAAAATGTATTCAGTTGATGTCCCAGATGTTTTTTTCTTAAGCATATTTACACTCTTTTGTTTCAAAATTTTCGTTTTCATAATCTTTGCAGGATGCTTTCCTTTTTTATTAATTGGTTGATTATCTTTTTTCACTTTAGGATTTGATTTAATAGTAGGGCCTTCAAAATCGAGGTCTTCTTCACGAACATCGTTTATATTACAATCAG
Organism: Parnassius mnemosyne; assembly: GCA_963668995.1. Taxonomy (NCBI): domain Eukaryota; kingdom Metazoa; phylum Arthropoda; class Insecta; order Lepidoptera; family Papilionidae; genus Parnassius; species Parnassius mnemosyne. The sequence continues at coordinate 6,030,168 of CAVLGL010000057.1, forward strand.
TAGAATTTGATTTAATCTTCTTCTCAGAAGTTACTGAAAAATGATTTGTCGAAGTTAAACTTTTTATTTATTGTAAGTTATTGCATCTTTATTGCAAGACATCTTAAACGGTTTACAATGGGCGAAGTTTATGCCTTATGGCATTTTCTATCAGTTAACCCAGGGAGCAATAAAGAAATTATAGTATTTTACACAATAATACTAAATATTGTTGCCAGATATAAAAGTATTTTAGTCAATTACTCCTAATAATGTCTCTCATATTCATTTTTTGAGGGAAAGAATGATTTTTCTGACCATGTTACATTTACATTAATCTAATAATCGCTGTTTCGAATTCCACACAGAACTAGTGTTATACACACACGGTCGAAGATGGCGTGTAATTGCGGTATAAGAGAATTCATCATCACATTTTGTCCCGTGGGTTTCGTAAGAGGCGACTATGGGTTTGCTAGAAAAATCTGATGGGTTCCGACAGATGGCGGTATAACCACCTCGTTTACTTCACATGTAAAATATCCAGACCGGCGCCAGGCGACATTGCCAGAGGTGCTCACGTCTGATTCTGCGATCGTCAGTCCTATGCCAAGCGTGACTCTCAATGCAAATCCTTCCTGCGTAGGGAGAGATCCTTTCATGTTCAGCAGTGGAAGTTTACGGGAATATTAAGAGGTCCTTTCTTCACTGACACCCATAAAATAGTTCATTTTGTAAGTAGGTGTGTATGTATGTATACATACATCCATACACGCCGTTTCCGTCCTATCGATCCTAACAGCTTCGACGGAAACCGTATTGAAGGTCACTAATCAGCTTATGCTCTTCAAGGTACCGCGTGACGCGTGAGCTGGCAGTTAATAATGGATTCCATTATTTTGGAGAACTAGAAGGTGATGGTGATAGGCCTGTATTTGGATAGGTTCCAGCCTTTTTTAGGAATCGCATGCACTAAGGCTACTTTTCATAAGGTTGGAACAACACCTAAGAAGTAAGAGAATATGACATAAACATAAAAATAACATGAACATAACACAACAACTGCATTATAACTTTGTAATCCATACTAATATATAATATAATATAAGTAGAAGGGTTTTTTGTTTTTTGTTTGTTTAAACACGCCAATCTCTGGAACTATCAGTCCGATTTGAAAAAAATATTTTCTATATTATAGCCAGATTCATGAGGAGGAGGAATAATATAGGAATAGTATAGCATTAGGCTACTTCTCTCAGTTAGATATTGATTTTTGCTAACCCGTCAAGCGCTAGGACATTTTATTTTTTACGCGCCAAACGTCAGGGCCTGTACGGAAGGTCTCCAGATACGGGCAGGCAATAATGTAAAAAACTTAACAATCGAAGCTAGACGCAGAGCAACAATGAAAAGACTTACATGAACATTAAAAAACTGCTATTCTACATTTATTCCTCTACTACTTGTTCCCCGCGACTTCGCTCGCGTGTTAGGGTTTTTATGTTTTTGCGCGGAACATTAATTATTTGTCTAAAATAAAAGTAACTCCTTAAGAAATCAGCTATCTGTCAGTGAAAGTCCCGTCAAAATCGGTCCAGCCGTTTCGGAAATTAGCCGGAACAAACAGACAGACAGACAAAAATTGTTAAAATGTTATTTTAGTTATAAGTACCGTATTTACTTTCATATGCATTTAGTAAAAAAACCATAATTTTGAGAATATAAAACAGACACTTCAATTTTATTTATTTGTATAGATTGGCTCTTTAATTCCGTCCTCCATGGTGGCATTACACCGGAGGCGTGGAGCAGAAGTGCGGTGGTCTTGTTCTTCAAGACAGGTGCAAATGCTCTCTTGAAGAACTACAGACCGATTTCCCTTCTGAGCCGTGTCTACGTGCTGTTTTCGAGAGTCATTACGAATCTTCTCGCACGCAGACTTGACGACTTCCAGCCTCTCGAACAATCCGGTTTCCGAAAGGGCTTTAGCACCATAGACCACATACATACCCTTCAGCAAGTTGTACAGGAGTCCGAGGAGTACAATTTGCTACTATGTCTGGCGTATGTGGACTATGAGAAAGCCTTTGATTCCGTCTGAATTTGGGCGGTGCTGCAGTCCCTTCAGCGGTGCCAAGTTGACTGTCGGTATATCGAAGTGCTGAAGTGCTTGTACAGTGGAGCTACGATGGCTATCCGAGTACAGAACCAGAGTACGAAACCTATCCAATTGCAGAGAGGTGTAAGACAGGGTGACGTTATATCCCCGAAACTCTTTTCAAGCTTCTGGACTGGAAAGGATACGGTATTAACATCAATGGCGAGTACATCACTCACCTTCGATTTGCCGACGATATAGTCCTTATGGCAGAATCGCTGGAGGACCTAAGCACTATGCTCAATATCCTCAATAGTATTTCCCAACGGATAGGTCTTATGATGAACATGGACAAAACAAAGATCATGTTTAATGTCCATGTCACACCTATGCCGGTAGTTGTTGGGAGCACTAAGCTCGAAGTTGTGGACGAGTATGTTTACGTGCGACAAATAGTCCGATTAGGTAAGTCCAACTTCGACCGAGAGGTCAATCGACGGATTCAACTCGGCTGGGCAGCATTCAGGAAGCTACGACACATCTTCTCGTCAGACATACCTCAAAACCTTAAAACGAAATTGTACAACCAGTGCGTGTTGCCAGTGATGATTTACGGATCTGAGACGTGGTCCTTCACTGCTGGCCGTATGACGAAGCTCAAGGTCGCTCAGCGAGCTATGGAGAGGACTATGCTCGGTGTTTCCCTTCGTGATAAACTTAGGAATGAGGATATCCACAGTAGAACCAGAGTAACCGACATAGCCCAACGGATTAGTAAGCTGAAGTGGCAGTGGGCCGGCCATATAGCTCGAAGAACCGACAACCGATGGGGAAGAAAGGTTCTTGAGTGGCAGCCTCGTACCGGTAGGCGAAGTGTAAGGCGACAACCCACGAGGTGGAGTGACGACCTGGTAAGACATGCAGGAAGTCGATGCATGCAGGTGGCTCAGGACCGTGCTTTGTGGCATTCCTTGGGGGAGGCCTATGTTCAGCAGTGGACTTGTGATAGGCTGTAATGAATGAATGAATGGACTACAGATCCAAAAGTAATGATAATAGGTTATTTCCAGTGCACATAAAAATCCGAAAAAGTTTTTTCTTGTTTATGTACCCACTAGATCAGAATTAAAAAAAAATCATATAAACAGGCTACGATTCCCGAGAGGTACATTCATTTGAATACGAATCATCAAAGAGATAACATCAAAATGGAGAAAAATTAAATGAGAGTTCCCTCTGTTTAAAAAATGTCTACCAAAGACATACACAGCGACTTGGTGAAATATTGAGGGACTCTGCTCCTTTCACAATTGCACGCTGGGCCAAGGAGGTTAAGCTGGGCTGAACATCCACGGAAGATGAATGCCCATCCACATCCCTCACTGAAGATAAAGTGAAAGGAGTCGAAGATATTGTATTGGCAGATCGAAGTGTGACCATCAGGCATATAGCTGAGGTCACAGGTATCTCAAATGGCAGTGTTCAAAGAACCCTTACCGAGAATGTTAACCGACGAGTTAAAGACATTTCGAGGGTGAATCTCGAAAGGTTCCAAACAGATCAGATTTTTTATAAGGTTTCGTGACCGTGGGCGAAACCTGGATCTACCATTTCGATCCTGAAACCAAACAAGAATCAACGGTATGAAACCGAGTCTCCTCCCGACGTCAAAGAAATTCAAAGTGTCAAGTTCGCCGGGAAAGGTTATGGCGTCCGTTTTTGGGGACGCTGAAGGAATAATTATGGTGGAATAATTGGAAAAGAGAGCCATTATTTCGGGCTTATACTCTCGACTACGCAGGCCAAATAAGAAGATTGCAGGGGGCTATTAAAGAAAAAGACGCGGCAAATTGCGAGCTGGTGTGCTGTTTCAAAAAGACAACGCTCCGCCTCACAAAGCCGCAGTTGCGATGGCTGCCATTCAAGAAACGGTATTTGAACTGTTCGAACACCCGCCCTATTCGCCAGATCTAGCTCCCAGTGACTTCTATTTCCTCGGCTCAAGGAACACCTTTGAGGCAAGAAATTTGCAGACGATAGCGAAGTCATGGACGCTGTTGAGGCTTTTTTTGAGGGTCAAAATAAAGATTTTTTTTCTAAGGGAATTCTGGGTTTAGAACAAAAATAGACTAAATGCATTGACTTGTTAGGAGATTATGTGGAACTATAAATTATTTTTTTAACAATAATCACTGTGTTTAATATTGACTATCAATAATTACTTTTGGATCACCCCTCGTACTCACATCCTAAAAATAAAACCAAAGCGAAAAGTTGACTGAAATCGGATAGGATGTTAAAAAACGGCAGAGGTGGCTTCGCCCGCGTAGTAAGACAAGACAAAAAGATTATTAATAGAATCAGGCGTTACATTGCGAAAATCCATTATATTAAACACTATAGTAAAATTATTTTGTGCGTGCAGTTGGGGTCATAAATCACAGCTCGGCCTCAGCCCGGCTAGGGCGGTAAGCATGTTGCGAGGGCGCAACGCCATTATCGATCACAACAAATTTAATTTTAGATGTAAGTTATTATCCTGATATTTATTTTTAATATAAGTTGTTAGATGCGAAACATTTCTACTTATAGTTTTTTAATAGATAGATAACTACTTAATTATTTAGAATTATTATTATTATTATGTTAATAAATACGTTGTTTTACCTATTTTTATTTTTCATTTTTATCACGCCCACATAATGACAAAACTAAATACACTATCGAGAACGCTTATAGACAACAATATTGCTCATCACTATGCTCGGCCCATAAAGCCCGTGAGTGGGAGAGAGAGAGTGAAATACTCCGATAATTTATGACCCAAATTGCACGCACAAAATAATTCTAGTATAGCTGATAACCGCTCGCTTCGCTAGGCGCAAGATATTATTGCAGAACCTAGATGTGACTAAAGTAATTAAGAGTAAAATTTGTATGTATAGTACATCTCCAACTACATGATGCAAGAGGAATTTGTGGTGAATTTTTTTATTTTTTGATGCAGGTTTTTAAACATAAATTCATTTACCTATGCCATCGTCATCTTTTTTACTCTTTGAACCAAATGCAATTAGCGGCAAGTCGTCATCCAAATCCGTATGTCTATCTTCAAACGCATCAATCTCCAAATCTTCTTGTTTTTCAGCACTCTCTAGAATGAAACAGATTCTGACTCAATTTATAAAATAATAACTGATATTTTTTTCAAGCGACTAGATCATTACAGTCCCTCACAAAGCTTATGGGCCTGAGCCACCCACTTTCGTTACCATACTGCATGTATCATAAGCTAAGTGTAAGAAGCTGAGGTGGCAATGGGCCGCAGAACTGACAACCGTTGGGGAAGAGAAGTTCTCGAGTGGCAACCTCGTACATTGGTAGACGTAGTGTAGGGCGGCCCCCACTAGATGGAGTGACGACCTGGTAAGACATGCAGGAAGTCGATGGATGCAGGTGGCTAAGGCCCGTGCTTTGTGGCATTCCTAAAGAAATTGGCAAAGACAGGTTGCTTACCAGTTGTAAGTATATCATTAATTCCTATGAAATTAATCCATCTTAGTGACATACATACTGGCTGCATTTATACAGGATCAAAATATTTTTAAAATATATTAATGCATAAGTAAAAAAAAATGTCTAAAGAAGCTCATTATTTTACATTGACAATCATGCCTAGCGCAAAACGCGTAGGTATGTTCTACTAGCGCCTAAAAATCAAGATTCCAATGTTTTGTCGCATAAAATCGCATCTAACAATTATATTGAACATACATATAAATGATATAAAAACCACATTGTCAGAAAGATAAATGATTGTTGAACTTATAGATTTTTTTTAAATCGATTAATTGCTATTTTTACATAAAAAAGTGGTTTTAGTGGCTTATGGTGTAGATTTATCAAGTCCGTATTTTTTATAGGATAGGGTAACAAACGAGCACTCAGTCAGCTTGATGGTAAGTGGTTGCTGTGACCCATAGACACCTACATTTATCCTCAATGATGAATCAAAATGCAGATGCGTCGTCACCCGTGAGTACTAAGATGGAATGCCTTTTTTCCAGTAAAATGGGTCTCCGGTTTTCTACACTCATCATCCGAAACACAGCAGCGTCAAGCTGCCATTTTACGCTGGTATTCTGTGAGGGCGTGGTCCTTCCCCTGTCAAGCCGACCCAGGCGTGCTACAATTATACTACTAAATACTAATATAGCTGCAGCATGGCTCTACGGTTTTGAAAATATTAATTGTTTAACTCAATCTATTTTTTAATCTGTTAGCAGTATAATTTTATTTTGTTTAGTTATAATTTTTTTTTATTGAGTCATTTTTAATAATACCTGCAAAATGCCAGACGAATTGAGCGGTTTTAAACAATTCCCAGACGTGAATAAAGTTTAAAAATGAATACGACAAAAAAGTCTTCTTATGCGTAGCCATAAGTGTGAGAAATATAGCTTGTCGAAGCACGCCAACAGCGGAGGGGGGGCTAAGCTCCTCGCACTGTGATTGGTTATTAAGAAATATTTTTTTGAAAATTTTACGATTAAATTCTTGTTTTGGGATTTAGCATGTATGTATGCGCATATATGACCATACAAATATCTGTGTATACAGTTTGAATGATTTAAGATCAGTGCTGTAATAATTTGTAAGATAGGTATTAATTTTAACCTTGTATTAATAGTAACCTTGGGAAAAATATGTCTTGATAATTACGTTAAGCATACTTGTGTGTATTTAAGCTACTTTAAAAACATTCCGTATAATCATGTTATAAGTAATTTTTTTAATGCGCTTATGGCATACATAATTGAATTTACCGATAGGTTTTATTTAAACTAACAACTATCATGACAGGAATAACCTAATGCGACAGTGTAGTTCTTTTCATGCATAACAAAAATGTGGTCATTAACTCTTACAAATTGTAAACAATCTTACCCTAGTGAATTCACTCAAGGTGCAACAGAATAGATCACTGTTTTCAGCCATTCTATTAAGAACGCGTAACATTCGCGTTAAAGGCGCCTTGTCGATTAAATTTGTACCCGTCTGGAACATACGGCCTAATCCGCGCCAATATGCCACTATAATATTATTTTGTGTCCATGGACTACAGTAACCACTTGCTATTAGGTAACTTATAGCTTATTTTAATAATATCACAAAATGTGTATATCTTACCTATTTCATGATTCCCATTTTCTTCAAATTCGGAATTCTCATTTTCTAAATTCTCTTCTTCAACTTTAACAGATACAAGGCTAAACATTTCGTTCTGACAATCATTATCTAGATCACACTCTACTGGCCTGATATCTATATGACTAATTGGTGTGAATTTAATCTTATCTCTAGCCTCATGATGATTTGGTATTGACTGAAACCAAATTCTTTTGTTAAATAAGAGAAAAAGACAGTGTAGTGGTGCCGTAGGGGAATCAATACTACCATACCATCCGCAGATGTCGCAAAAGAAACAGAGGGAAACTGAAACAGGAGATGGGCAGCAGCATCTTCCCGACAACAACTCCAAAAATAATAAAACCGGACAAAGTGAGGGTTCCGAATAAACTTACATAAGAATATATATAGTACATCCATCCCGAGTATCGAGTGTCAACAATATTTCCAATCAGATTCACGAATACAGTAAATTGACAATGATCTATCTTTGTTTACTGAGTAATATTACGTGCCATCAAAAACATAACTTGTAAAAAAAAACCAAGTCTCGCAACCTAGTTCTTCTATCGTAAAAAGTTGTGAGATCCATGTAATACCAAGTCGGTTAATTTATTTAGTCCCTACTTAAGGGTCCTTCTGTCTTAAGTTATTACGTAATTAGCTAACTAAACAACGTCTTATAGTGACCACATCAATACTAAAAATCAATCAAGTCAATTTATTTATTTAAAACATAAAAGATTTTTAATATTGATGTGGTCACTATAAGATGTAGTTAGGTTAGCTAATTACGTAATAACTTAAGACAGAAGGACCCTTAAGTAGGGACTGAATAAATAAACCGACTTGGAATTACATGGATCTCACAACTTTTTACGGTAGCAGAACTGAGTTGCGAGACTTGGTTTTTTTACAAGTTATGTTTTTGATGGCATCTCATCTCTTTTTGTAGATAATTATATCTAGGTACCTATCTACACCTATTATTCCATTAATTATTAATATTTAAATAACATATTAATTAACAACGAAACCGGTAAAGACAAACCTCGTAACTCTAACTATCAATTAAAAATTAACAACGATTTAACTAAATCAAATCAAGAAGTCGCAGCGGTGTTTGAGAAATATTTCACTGATATTCCTATCTTGACAACAGAGTCATTGAATACTTCTCCAACTGTCGCCGAGTCATTACTCAAACAGAATGTTAATACCTGTTTAAAAGAATTTAGATTTGAAAAAGTATTATCGCAAGATGTTGTAAAATACTTCAAAACTATTGATGTTAAGAAGACCGCACATTTGTGGGGGATTTCCGTTACAGTTATTGCGTCCATAATAGATTTAATTGCACCTCATCTTGCTATTATTTTAATACTTGTATCTGGTGTGTTTCCTGATTTAATGAAGTATAGTAAAGTAATACCTTTATTTAAATCTGGTAGTACATTGGACTCCGCTAATTTTACACCTATTTCTGTACTACCAACTCTCAGTAAAATTTATGAAAAAATAATTTTGGATCAATTGTTAACTTTTTTAATACAAATAAATTACTTCATAAAAACCAATTTGGTTTTACAAGGCGTCGCTCGACGTCTGACGCCGGTGTTGAGCTTATGAAATATATTTTTAATGCCTGGGAGAATTCACAAGATGCCTTAGGTATTTTCTGTGATCTTTCCAAGGCTTTCGATTGTGTTCATCATGAGACAGTAATCAGGAAACTACAACATTACGGTGTAAAAAATTTTGCGTTTAGACTTATTACTTCATATTTAAGTAACAGAACTTAAAAAGTCGTGATCAATGGTAAAGGTTCCTCCGGATCAGTAGTATCAATTGGCGTTCCTCAGGGCTCGATTCTTGGCCCATTCCTGTTTTTAATCTATATTAATGACTTACCTTATCTTGTAGGGAACAATCACGATATAGTATTATTTGCTTACGATACCTCTTTAATTTTTAAACTCAAACGGCAGTTAATTAATTATGACGATGTAAATAATGCTCTATCGAAATTGGTACATTGGTTTAACGCCAACAATATGCTCTTAAACGGCAATAAGACAAAGTGTATTAAATTAACAATACCTACTGTAAAACATTCGAATACCAATGTGCTGTTAAATGGGGAGGAGTTTAGTCTTGTGGATACCACTGTTTTTCTTGGTATTACTATTGACGCGAAACTTCAATGGGGCCCCCATATATCTAAATTAGCAAGCAGACTTAGTTCTGCAGCATATGCTGTAAGAAATATTAGAAGCCACAGCACACTAATCTATGTCTCAACATCTGTTGAGACAGCTAGATTAGTGTATTTTAGTTACTTTCATAGCGTAATGTCTTATGGAATTTTGCTATGGGGTAATGCGACTGATATTGAAGCTATATTTGTTTTGCAAAAGAGAGCCGTACGGGCGATTTATAATCTAAATTGTAAAGAGTCCCTCAGAGAAAAATTTAAAGAAATAAACATATTAACTTTGGCATCGCAATATATTTATGAGAATGTAATGTAATGCAGAGCTCCCGATACCATCCACACCATCTGGATGATTGGCGGTCCGCCACTGTGCGATTTAGAAGATGTTTTCTTCCTTGCACGACTTCCTTGTGGAATCGATTACCATCAGCGATTTTTCCGGACCGATACGACTTAGGGACCTTCAAGAAAAGAGCCTACTCCTTTTTAAAAGGCCGGCAACGCATCAGCAATTCCCCTGGTGTTGCGGTTGTTCATGGGCGGCGGTAGTCACTTACCATCAGGTGAGCCGCATGCTCGTTTGCCCCTTCTCCTATAAAAAAAAATGTGCATAAAAACATAAATAGCTTTAATAAGAATAAGGATGTGCATACTTTAAACACTAGGAACAAACATAAGCTTGTAATGCCAGTTACTAGACTCCACAGAATCAGTAATTCATTTATAGGGCAATGTATACACTTCTACAACAAAATCCCAGAACATATTCAAAGTTTGTCAATAAACAAGTTTTAAAGTTTTATTAAAGAAAAACTGTACAAAAAGGGTTATTATAATATCAAGGAATACATGAATGAAAATAACCCCTGGGAATAAGGTGATCGCCACCATGCTGGTTCTATGAAAAATCGAAGTTATTGTTAAGTGAAATATGTTTGAAAAAAAAAAGTCCCGCTGGGTTTCTTGCTGGTTCTTCCCAGGACTGGGACTTCCGAACCAGTGGTAAATATGTAACTACACTTAGCATATGTACCTATAGTACCTATGTAACTGCATTGTGTGAGGCAGTAGCAATATGGCCGGCACTGATGTAACACGCGTGTTTATAATAAACTGCTATTTCCTACAAGGATTTTATCTCAAATTCTATCACACTACACGGACATTAGTTAAAATACATAAAAAATGACTTTCAATAAGTATTATGTAATAATCAATATTGAATAAAAAATTATTCTATTCTATTCTATTATATTATACATATATAGATACACTGATTCATTCACTGCAAATGTAACTTTGTAATCCTATATATTTATATGGGATTACAAAGTTATTTATGCAGTTGGTGTATCACGAAAACTGGAGTGAAATTGCAAAATATTTTAATTTTTCCTTGATTTATATACTAAACAATAATTGTATTCCAAATTTGAAGCTTCTATATCTACTAGAAGCACCTTAGAGTTTTGATGATCGGTCAGTCGGTGAGTGACAAAATTAAGAAACTTTAACTAGTTATAATTCTTAAACTACAGATTCAAATTTAATGAAATTTGAAATATACCGAGTTTACACAATGCCTACTTGGCTACTGAAAATTCAGGCTTCTAGTTTTATCCACAACGAAGTTATAGGGTTTCTAAAATGGCCTGAACTGCTTCGAGAAAAGGATGGTACGGCCGTGCCGCTTCTTTGCTCGACTTGGCGGATATAGATAATATTTACTTTATATACAATAGAGTAATATATAACAGCATAAACAGTTAGCTAATTAGTTTTGTATAAATAAGTACTTAACTCACTGTAATTCGTAAAATATAGAACATTGCTCTAACGAAAAAGTAAGTTGGATTGAAGGATAAACTTAACTTTGCAGTAGAAAAAACATTCTCCCATATGGCAACGGGAAGCAGCATAAAAGGCGCGAGACAGGGAGTGATCATCAGGCAGTGAAATTTTATTAATAACAGCTATAATACTGTGGACCGTGTAGTGGCGGTGTAAGAATATCCACTACCCTATATACCTACCCACGGGACGGGTGTCGTAAGAGGCGGCAGAGGGAAACAGAAACAGGAGTTGGGCAGCAGCATCTTCCTGATAACCACTCAGACCAATATAAACTGCGGTTGCCAACCTGCCGAGCGTGGCAAATTTGGTAAAACCCTTAACCGTATATGAGGCAATCTATGAGGGACTTTTATAGGTTTTAATGGATGGAACGGATAATACCATGGACCCTCCTGCAAGCAACTGCTCCAGAATTGCATTTGACTCAATAGCCTGTTGTTGTAATGTTAAGCAACGAATGAGTCTTGCATGACAGGTGAAACATACAATTATGGGCTCCTCATCCTCATCCATCTGAAAATCAGAAAGTTCGTCATAAATATAGAAAACTACTTAAATATATAAGTTTGTAAGAAAATCTATTAGCTACCAGTTCTCTTCATCATCATTTTTTATAACATTGAAGTGACAAATAAACTTACAATTCACCTGATGGTGAGTGGCTGCTGCAGTCCATAGGCACCTACAACGAACTTCAAGCAAAGGCTACAAATGCGATGTTACCTCTGAGGACTAAGATGTAATGCTTCACAGCCTGTTATTATATTGGCTCTCAATGTCCTTCACACCGGGACACATACTGCTGCTGGTGGCAAAAATTGGCAAGGGGATGATTACTACCCAGACAGACTCCGAGGCAGAACAAAGTCCTACACCTAGTGAATCATCATCACTGCAACAACACAGTCTTAAGCCACCTACATCCATTGACTTCCTGTCTTACCAGATTGCCACTATCTAGCGGACGGCCACTCTACAATTTGCTTACCAGTTGAGGCTACCACTTCAGAATTATGTTTGCCATCTGTTGATAGTCCTACAAGCTGTTAGCCAAGTGCAGAAAGTTTGCCTATGACTACCCTTCTCGCTTCCACCAACCATGTCCATTGCTCATCTAGTTAGTAATGTTAACAACACAGTTGTGCACTCACTTGTGCAACGTATTTGAATTTATTGCTCTCACTCCGAAATTATTCATTGTTTTCTTGTTAAGTATTACTACTCATTGATAAGTGATGTCATGATGTCATCAGCAAACTTTGTCATGCTGTTAATATATGTACACAATTCTCAAATTAATTTAAAATGTTGGAGTGTCAAGTACGTAGTAGTGTGCATGACATTAACAGATATAATTTTAAAAGTAGTAGATTCAAACTCTGGGGTATTTTCAAGTTAGGCTTTCAAAACTTCGCTTATTTGCTCCAAGTAAACTGAAACTAGGAGTAATTTACAACAATAGACAAATGGCAGATTTGAACTTACTACTTTCTTGAGTTTACAGTTTGCACTCTTAACTATTATGCCACTGTCACTTAGTTTCATTAAAGTTTTAAAAAGTTACAGGACATTACAGTGGACATCTAACAATTAGATTATTTTATCTCATAAGGATATGGGCAGCAGCATTTTCCTCATAACAGGTCAGAATAATAAAAAAACTGCAGTTGCCAACCAGCCTGCCTAGCGTGGCAACTATGGCAAATAATAATAATACCAGAAATGATACTATAAATATATAAAACATATTTTCAACCTATTTTGGAATATGCATTCCATATTATATTGGGTTGCTGGAGAAGCTTCAACACAGATATTGAAAATTTTCTAGAGCATTGAAAACATACTATATGAGGACAGTCTGAAAGATGACAGAGAATGAGGAGATTTGATTGACACATATAAAATAATATATCAATACCATGATATAGAAAATTTTCAACAACTATTATTCCAGTACTCAAACAACACACAACTTAGTGGCATCACTTCAAATTGACTAAAGCTGAGTCACCTAATAACTCACTTATTTTTGCTAAAGAGTGGTTAAAGTCTGGAACAAGCTGCTATCAAAAGTAATATCAGTACAAACCATAAACTAATTGTACAACAGATTTTTTTTAATTTAAAAAAAAAATACTAGTAATGTTATTAAACATTACTAATATTCCCTTTAACCACTTCTGGTAAGCTTAAAATGCTTGTGTTAGAAGTGGTTCACGAATGGTGGATTCGAACCCACGACCTTTCGAGTTCGCGGTACGCACCCTGCCATTAGGCTACTGATGCTTAAACTTTTTTATTGGATAAACAAATAAAATAGAACAACTAGAGATTTGAAACCAGGATACAGAGTTATATCAACTGTATCAACTGCTGGCTGGCTCTATATTTTCTTATACAAGGGTGACAACAAATCAAACAGTCCACCTGATGGTAAGTGCATTCACTTACCATCAGGTGGAATGTTTGATTTGTCCTTTGCTATGGCCTATAGACCTCCACATTTATCCCCAGTTAAGTATCAAAATGCAGATGCGTTGTCACCCCTGAGACCAAGACTGAATGCCTCGCCTCTAAGCAGCAGTGCAGGTTGCGTGGAAGGATGCACAAGGTTCCTTTTTATGGCGCAGACTCGGTAAGTTTGAGCCCGCGGTTATTTCAATGATAATACTGATTTTAGTGCGACCCAGGATCCAGGCTAATTGTTGTTTTTCAGGTTCTGGTTGTATTTGTCACTATATATACTATTTATGTTATATACATTATATATAATATAATGTATTTCTCCAGCGATAACCCCCTTTTTAAAGTGTTTCTCGACGAGGTACATTCAATTTGCAATGTTAAGAAATATTTACAAACTTACAAAAGTATTCGTCAATGTTTTGTACAAATTTTCGAGACCAGTCTTCTTTAGTACATACATGCGTACATTATCGCATAAACAAATTCTACAAATTTCACTAAAATAGGCCATTTCTATTTCCAATAGCTTTAATCACAAACTAATATTAGAGTTTATTACACAGAACACTAATACCCTTAGGCGGTTTATTAAGTATATACAGTAGGGTAGGGATATTCACTTAATATCGATATATCGAACTTGTTCGATGTTTTTCGTCAGATATATCAGATTGATTCGATGTTTTCACAAATATTTATTGTATTCGATATATCGATATATTTATTCAGAGAAACATCGAATATTTGCTTTTTTTGTTGAATCTATTAAAAACTAAATAATTTTAAGACTACTTGATGACTTCAATTTTAAGTAAAGTTGATTAAGATAGTGACATCTGTGAGTGACCAGCTTAATTACCTAATCTATGCTGTCAGATCGATCGGCCATTCACTCTCAATGTATGTAGTCTGTGAATTCTATAGGTTCATTATATTTACTTTCATACACTCACTCTCACTCTTCTTGCGTCGTCTTCTGCTGTTTGGTGGTAACGCAATTAAATCATTGCTTTGATTGTTTATCTAAGTCTATCAAGTTTATGTAAGACTTTTACTTGCTTCTCTGGTCTCTGATTCTACATTCACACATACAAAATCAAGGACTACAAACTTTGCCCGTTTCACTGGAAAAAGTAATATTATACTTTTGTGGAAAGTATTCGATAGTGAAAAAATATCGATGTTTTCTAGCGATATATCGATAAACATCGATGCTGGCATCCGATGTTTTACATCGAATATAAATAATGATTTCTTATATTTACGCGAACACTACACATTTTTAAATAAAACTAATTTTACGGATTTTATCGCGTATATTAACTTATTTTTATATTCCCGACGTTTCGGGTGCTTTCCAGCATCCGTGATTTTATTTAAAAATCGAATATAAATATCGATATATTTTTAGTGGACACCCCTAATATACAGGAAATGCAATGATTAGAATTAATTTTCTGTATAAATTATAAACTCTTTGATTGTTGAGAGTTTTGGCGGGAACTTGACCGGCGGCGGTTTGCTGCTCCTGTATTATAGTTTATATAATAGTTTGAAGTGGAATTTGATATGTAAAAGTGGTGCGATTTTATGTATTAACTGTCTACGCATGTGAACTATTAGTGGAAACGGTGAAACAAGTGCTCTGATGGTGATGCGTTTTGTTTCGTTTCTGTTTGCTTCTACGAATTTTGCTGCATGAAATATAGAGTCGTGTTGAAAACTAAAATAATTTACAATGTGATCATAGGTTTAGTTGAAATTATTTATGTTTTGGGCATTTATGTTTGCTAGTATATACACTTTCCACATCATCATCATCATCATTACAGCCCTTCACAAGTCCACTGCTGAACATAGGCCTCCCCCAAGAAATGCCACAAGGCACGGTCCTGATCCACCTGCATCCATCGACTTCCTGCATGCCTTACCAGGTCGTCACTCCATCTCGTGGGGGGTTGCCCTACACTTCGCCTACCGGTACGAGGCTGCCACTCAAGAACCTTTCTTTCCCATCGGTTGTCGATTCTTCGAGCTATATGGCTGGCCCACTGCCACTTCAGCTTACTAATCCGTTGGCCTATGCCGGTCACTCTGATTCTACTGCGGATATCCTCATTTCTAAGTTTATCACATAGAGAAACCCCGAGCATACTCCTCTCCATAGCTCGCTGAGCGACCTTGAGTTTCCTTATCCGGCCAGCAGTGAAGGACTACGTCTCAGTTCCATATGTCATCACTGGCAACACGGACTGGTTATACAGTCTCGTTTTCAAGTTTTGAGGTATACCTGACGAGAAGATGTGCCGTAATTTCCCGAACGCTGCCCACTCCATTCGAATCCGTCGATTCACCTCTCGGTCGAAGTTGGACTTACCTAATCGGACTATTTGTCCCAGGTAAACATACTAGTCAACAACTTCGAGCTTAGTGCTCCCAACAACTACCGGCATAGGTGTGACATGGACATTAAACATGATCTTTGTTTTGTCCATGTTCATCTTAAGACCTATCCATTGGGAAAAACTATTGAGGTTATTGAGCATAGTGCTTAGGTCCTCCAGTGATTCTGCCATAAGGACTATATCGTCGGCAAATCGAAGGTGAGTGATGTAATCGCCATTGATGTTGATACCGTATCCTTTCCAGTCCAGAAGCTTGAAAACGTCTTCCAATGCAGCGGTGAAGAGTTTCGGGGATATGACGTCACCCTGTCTAACACCTCTCTGCAATTGGATAGGTTTCGTACTCTGGTTCTGTACTCGGATAGCCATCGTAGCCCTACTGTACAAGCACTTCAACACTTCGATATACTGACAGTCAACTTGGCACCGCTGAAGGGACTGTAGCACCGCCCAAATTTCGACGGAATCAAAGGCTTTCTCATGGTCCAAATACGCCAGACATAGTGGCAAATTGTACTCCTCGGACTTCTGTACAATTTGCCGAAGGGTATATATGTGGTCTATGGTGCTAAAGCCTTTTCGGAAACCGGCTTGTGCTGGAAGTCGTCAAGTCTGCGCGCGAGACGATTCGTAATGACTCTTGAAAACAGCACGTAGACGCGGCTCAGAAGGGAAATCGGTCTGCAGTTCTTCAAGAGAGCGTTGTCGCCTTTCTTGAAGAACAAGACCACCGCACTTCTGCTTCACGCCTCCAGTGGAATGCCTGGAGGACGATATTAGAGAGCTTCTGAAGGACTTCAAGTATCGGTTTTCCACCCGCTTTTAGAAGCTCCGCTGTAATTCCATCCACGCCTGGGGCCGTGGAAACGGCAACGTTTTTAAGGTGCTGGAGAGCCATTCTAATCTCGCTCAGACTGACGTCAGGAATATCATCGGAATAATGTCGAATAAGACTCGCTCTTGGATCGTTACTCATACTTGCGTGTGGCTCCGACGATGATGTGTACAGCTGCCCATAGAACCTCTCAATCTCACTCAAAATCTCAGGTGTCCAGGAAATGACGTTGCCACACTCAGTCTTCAGCTTCGACAGTTGGCTCTTTCTGGCAGACAGATCTCTAGCAAAGACTTTGGAGCCCTGGTTCCGCTCGATCGCTTTTCCAATATGAGTAGTATTAAAGTTGCGTAAGTCCCGCCGCATGCATTTGGAGATCTGTCTCTTCAGTTGCCTGTATGCTGTCAAATCTACTGAAGACTGCAGCTTCATATCCCGTCTAACAGCCATGAGATTAAGAGTGTGATCGGAGAGTTTTTGTGTTCTTCTGCGGCGGGTCTTGCAAAACTTAGCTCCGACCGCATGGACAGTTTCCACGAGCTTGTCATAGTTTTTGTGTTCTTCTGCGGCGGGTCTTGCAAAACTTAGCTCCGACCGCATGGACAGTTTCCACGAGCTTGTCAATTGTCATTCATATTGTCCACTGCATTGCTATCTTCTAGGCACTGAAAACGGTTTCGTAGCTCGAGCTGAAAGGTTTCGGGACTTTGGATTAGAGCACGAGGGGGACGGAGCGTTGACTTCATTAGACGTGACCTCTCCAACTTAATCTTTAGGTTCAGTATGCCTCTCACCATTCGGTGATCGCTGCCGGTTTTCACCCTCGCGATTACTGAGACATCACTGAACAGTTGTCATCTGGTCGTCATAATGAAGTCAATCTCATTTTTTGTCGAACCGTCAGGACTCGACCACTTCCTGTGGGGCCGCTTCTGGAAGAAAGAGTTCATCATAAAGAGTCCCTTTTTCTCCATGAAGTCGGCCAGCTGCTGGCCCCTTGGGTTCCGTTGCCCTATTCCGAATTTCCATACTTTCAGCTCACCGTTCTCTCTTGTGCCTAGTTTTGCGTTGAAGTCTCCCATTAACACCGTATAGTGGGTGTTGAAGGAATGCATGGCTCTAGAGATATTCCCATACATTTCCTCCATCTCCTCATCGCGGTGTGCCGAGGTTGGTGCGTAAACCTGTATGACCTTCAGCGAATACCGTTTGGTAATTCTGAGTATAAGGTACGCAACCCACGTCAACACACTCCCAATCTTTACAACGTTGTTAACGAGAGACTTGTGGACGATAAATCCGACACCTCCTTGGGACAGATGGTTGCCCTCCCGGTGATAGAACAAGTTGCCTACGTATGTACGTAACCTACTTATTGTATTTCATTTTATTTTTACTTATTCTAAATTAAGTTTCCATCGTATAAATATTGACAAAAATTTATACGATACGATACTATATAATATTTATACGATACTAACGTTACTCAATTGTTTTGCCACTAACACTTAAACTTTATGGTATGGTATTAAACTTCAAATTGACTTTTAAGTATTATTACGAATCTTTTGTATGGGAATATAGAAAAGTGTTGTTTTTAGATTTTTTCAAGCAATTTTTTAAAATATTCTCTCCGTAAGAACCATCTCCGTACTTCAAGGAATATTATAAAAAAAGAATTAGCGAAATCGGTTTAGCTGCTCTCGAGATTTGCGCTTAGCAACACATTCAGCAATTCATTTTTATATTATAGATATGTTGTATAATGATTGCATTTAATTAGATAATTCAATATATATTTATTTTAGTTTTTGTATGTATATATGTTAGTAGTATATTTATGATATATCTATACATATAATAAAATTGTAAATAGCAGACGTCTATACATTTTGGTAATAAAAGTGATTGAGGGTACTAAAAATAAGTAATTAAATACATTTCTATCATTTTTAGAATTTTCTGTCTGTCTGTCTGTCTGTCTGTTTGTTTGTTAACGTATCACGTATAAAGTACTAATTTCTATCATAAGAATCGTTAAGGAAATTATAAAGTGTATCTTTGGGTTACATTTAGTCTTTATTTCATTAAAATCAGTTCATTCCATCAAAAGTTACGACAAATATTCTGAAGTATGGGTACTAAGTATAGGTACGAATTAGTTCATTAGTGGCATTGGATGAATCATCAAGTACATTTTAAATTAATATCGTATTATTAATCATAATTGAATGATGTAAAATAATGTTCTATAATGATATAATTATATCTAAAACGCAGTAAACAAAAGTATTACATAAAGAACGTAATAAATATAACAAAAATATATTAACCTTATTATCTAAATCTAAAGTACAATAGATAACCAATTTCATCGATAGATGGTGATGTTGCACAAATGTAATACAAAAAATATCTGTTGACAATAAATAAAAAAAGGCAGGTTAAGGTTTTTTCCTGTAGATGAGTTTCATATTTGCTTCTAATCTTTATATTATACGCTGCCCTACTGCGTGTTGACAATCTCATTTATTTTTTACCGCCGAGTACTCTATGTGGTAAATCAAATTTTAAAAGAGCTATTAACAATTTCGTTTTTCGGCGAGGACTTTCTTTTTTGCTTACTATGCAGGCACTGATGTATAAGTTCTTTTATGTTTTTTTATTGTATCAGCTGCATTATTGCAGCTGCCCCTGCAAAGTTCAATATCCCGGGGCCCATGAGCGGAAGATTCAACGGGCAGCCGCGGGTTCGAGCCCGAATGGCCTTATGGAAAATGTTCTATCCTACTACAATTTAATGGGGAGTCTAGTCAAATAAAGAGTACTTACCGGTATCTGAGGCGACGACGACGGAGGTGTGTATGTGCATGTGTGGATTGTGATTGACCTGACTGGACCGTTGAAGTCGGCAGCTACCCGGACTCCGGCACCTCTCCAAAGTATGGTACTCTCCAGCGGCGTCACCCACGGTCATTTTTTTTCTTCTTCACTATGTCAGTCTATTAACTTTATTGTACATTTAACTAACTTCAAAACGCAGCTAAATCCCGTTACTTATAGTCAAAAACGTAACACGCAGCACGAATACCGAATGTTCGGATCAAAGGTCACTTCCGTTTCGCGTGGCAACAAATTATTTCTAGAACCTAACACGACCTTCTCTAGTGTCACAAAGTTCAGCGTTCAACCGACAACCGAAAATGTCTCTGAACTATATCAAATGCCGCACGAGCAAATTAATATTGTCAAATGCACTTTTTACGCTATCAAATTATAATAACCAAATTCGCGGTAAATTAGGCGCGCATAACCCACAAATTCAGACGTTGATCGCAATCAATGTTAACTTCCTAACAATTTGTCAACCCGGTGTCTAATTCTAGACTACAATTCCTCGTCGTTGCACAATTTGCTAACAAAACCGACTCTAAAAAATGGAGGTTATCCCGAGCGACTTCACGACGTGCTATCGACAGCACTGCATTCAAGCAACTACTTGCACTCACGTTCTGCGCTCGCGCCCTCTGCCAAAGCCACACCGCTCGCCCGAGCGTCAAAACCGGTATGGCACCGAGCCGAGCGCCCTCTGGCATCGAATCCCGAAACCAGCGCTTGGGCGTGAACAGTATCAATCGCGTCAATTAATCTCTTATTTTTAGAATTGATGTTAACAGCGGCATCTCTCTTTAAATCTATACATATAATAAAAATGGTGATAACATGTTGTCCGTTTCTGTACATTGTATAGTATATTAATTTGTGATTAAATCAATAAATAAATAATAAAATAATTTTTAGAATTGTACTGTCTGACGGTCTGTCTGTTTGTTTGTGAACCCATGACGTTTTGAGTAAACATCTTTTTATCAATGAAATCCTTAAGAGCGGCCAACCCGTCTAACTTTTCATACAAAAGCTTGTATGTGATTATGGCGTTGTAATAGGTCTTTCTTTGAAAATTTTAATATATAATATAATTAATAGGTATTTTGTGCACTATATCTAGGTTCCTATCTAAACAAAAAATCTAAATTTGTAGAAACAAATTCAGTATAAGCCTCCAAAAATCTGCTTTTTTGCATAAATTTTACCTGAACTTTGGTCGTTCATAATGTACTCACTAATAGTAAAAGTAAAGAAATTATTTTATAGAAACCTCGCCAATGTAATGGAGACTGACTAAATGACAAAAATTTATTTCACAAACTTGTGGGTTACTGAAAAACCCGTATTTCCTGGAACAAGTTTTATGAAATTCCCGCACACTATTTTTCGTTCAATAATATCGCGTTCTCACTTGCTTATTAGCTAAGTGGCGGTAAGAGGTATGCGGGGGACAAGTCATGCGGGGTAGGGGCGGGGTGAGACGGGGGAGTTGAATGACGAGCGCCGGTGGCGCACGCGTTCGGCTCTCTGGCCTCTCGGAATTGTTAGTAGGTATTCAATTTGTTGACTGCGCTTCGTCAATGTGCCGTTGCATTTTATATTTAGTGACATCTGTTTTACTTATACCGGACACTGATTTTGCTAGCGAAGGTTTAGCTATTTTACTATGTGAAACGAACCTGGCATTTGTGAATACGGACACAGACTTTGTTTGGATAAGGATTTTGAAGCAGATCGATTTTATTACTATTGAGAATGAGAATATTACTATTGTTATTAGATAATAATATGTTTTTTCACTAAATTTTCAATCACTTCTGACAGTAAACTCTTTGTGTTCGGAAATCGGAATCGTCTCGACAACCGGGTTATTTTATGTATTGTTCATAAAGTGTAACAAAGTTCTTTAGAATAAAAATATATATTTATACCCAACTCTATTTAGACTACTTTATTTGTGATCAACCACCTGTACTACGGTACAAATTAGTACCTAATTACCATTTGGAGACATTTACATACGGTACAAGTAGGTACGTTACCTAATTTCAGCTTCCTAAATACAAACGGCCTAGACAGGTAAAGAGTTTATTCTGTTTATACCGCTACTCCATAAGCAGAATAAATTATTTACCTTTTTTCGTGCTCTGTTTAGGTATAACATGGACGAACAATATAAGTTGGATGGAACACCCTGCTAAAACAAAACTGAGTCCAGTTTATGTCTGAGTATATAAACCAGTTTATGCGGTACTCTTATTGTACGGGAAATTGAAACAAAGCGAGGCCATGTTATATTGGAAATGTATAGCTTGATGTGTCGCCGAGTGTACTTACACACACGAGTTGGCCGACTCTGAGTGACAGTTATTTTTATTTGCGACATATTATTTTTTACATGGAAAATTATTTATAACATAAATAATTTCTTTAATATATTATATTTATAATTATAACATAATTAATTTCCATGTCAAAAATAGCGCAGGTACGTTACCTAGTTTGGTAAAAAACAACACACACATATCTCCGAGGCCAAGTGGCACGTCTATACTAGACAAAGAGTAATATAATAAAATAATATGGTACCTGCTAAATGTAGGCATGCAGAGAAATTTACAAAACTATAGCTATGCGCCATAGTAGCGAGCCCGTAAGTTACCGAATGCCAACCGAACGCTCAGGCGCTGTCTTTCTCTTTTCGCTTTGCCTCTTTTTCTAAAATTGCGCTGGATGAAACAACAAGCTTTTTAACCATGCTCGCGTTGACGATAGACGGGCCGGGAAGGGCCCTCTTAAGAAAATCATAAAGCGTATTATCGAGTTCATTTAATCTTTGTTTTATTTAAATTGGTTAATTCTATCGAAAGTTATGATAATTATTTTGAAATGTAAGTTCGAATTTGTTTAATGGCGCCATGAAATATCTGAAATAGTAATAAAAAGATTCGTGTGTAAAAAAATCGTATTGAGACTCACTGAAGAAATTAATGTCCATGACCCCGATGAAGCTGTAAGAACCGTGTAGGCTAACATCACAAACATCATCAGAAACAAAAACCAGAAAAAAGATATGTACGCAAAAGTTATGCAACAAAACTCGACTAAAAGTAGCAAAATTGCAATAAAATTTCGTGATATCGTTTTATGCCCAGAATTCCAGAATTAAATTTTGTGGCACCTCCCCATACCGGTATACAATACGTTATGACAGATTGTGCCAGAGCAATGTATATCTTTCTTAATAGCTGATCTGGCATAACGTGACGCAGATTTTTGAAGATCCAAATGAGTTTCCTGACTCTAGTCAAAATTATTTCAATGTGGGAGTGCCATGACAATCTGTGGTCCACTGTTACTCCAAGGTATGTTGTGGATTTGACTCGTTTTATGCTCTGACAGTCACAGCTACCAAAAAAGTGTTCACCACAGCTATGAATCCTGATCCCAAAGTCGACCCCCGGTTGTGATCTCTCTGATGGGGTAAAACAGATAAAGTTCGTTTTATCTGTATTGAGGGTTAGAGAGTTTGCGTTAAGCCAGCCAGCTATTTCAGCCAAACCACGTTCAGCGGCAGCTTGCGCGGTAGCCCAGGAGACCCCAGTATAGACTGCTGCGGTGTTATCCTCATAAGAGAAAATCCGCCCGCCACTGCTTCGAATATTACAAAGATCATTTATGTATATTAGGAATAGTGTCGGGCCAAGCACGCTACCTTGTGGGACTCCGAAAACTAGGGTTTCTTTCTCGCTAAATGAATCATTAATTTTTACCTGCTGTGTCCGTCTCCGTAAGTAACTTTCAAAAAGGGAGAGAGCTGTACCTCTTACACCGATAGCTTCCAACCTCTGCAGAAGGATGGGGACGGAAACGGTATCAAATGCCTTTTTTAAGTCTAAAAATACTGTTAAGCACTTGACT
The DNA here is from genome assembly GCA_963668995.1 of Parnassius mnemosyne. Taxonomy (NCBI): domain Eukaryota; kingdom Metazoa; phylum Arthropoda; class Insecta; order Lepidoptera; family Papilionidae; genus Parnassius; species Parnassius mnemosyne. The sequence continues at coordinate 6,054,023 of CAVLGL010000057.1, forward strand.
CCTTTATCAACGTTGGTTACAATCTCAGTTGTCAGTGCTATAACATCATCTTGTGTGGAAAGGCCCTTCCTAAATCCGAATTGGGTGTTAGATAAAATGTTATATTTATGTAAATATTTAATGAGTCTATTGTTTAATAATTTTTCTAAAATTTTGAAATACTGGGTAGGACAGATATATGACGATAGCAGGGGTTACCACGGACCGCTTCAACGCAGCAGGATATTTTCCTGTTTTGAAGCATAAATTAGCAAGCTGGCTTATATAGGGAACAATAAAATCCCTTGAAATTTTAAAAACTTAGTGGGTACACCGTCCCAACCAGGTGAACTCTCCGAGTCAATACTCATCAGAATGCTGTCCACCTCCAGTGGGTCAGTATCAAGTAGTACAGATGAAGAAACCAGACAGTTTTATTTGGTGGATCAAAATTATTAATTATGTCTTCATCTAATGTTTTTTTTTTATAGGATAAGGGTGACAAACGAGCACATAGTCCACCTGATGGTAAGTGGTTCCTGCGGCCCATAGACATCTACATCTATCCTCTATTACAAATCAAAATGTAGATGCGTTGTCACCCGTGAGGACTAAGATGGAATGCGTCATTTCCAGTAAAAATGGCCTGCCTCCGGCCACCTGCACTCACCAAGCGAAACGCAGAGGTAAACCTCAACTTCACGCTGGTATTCTGTGAGGTCGTGGTACCACCCCGGTTCGAGCCGGCCCATCCGTGCGACAGCAAAAGCTGCCGCGTGGCTCTACCACTGTTAAAAATGTTATAGCTATTTTAACAAAAAACTGGTTTACACGATTCACTGAGTTAAGTGGATGCGGGGTGATGTTTAAAAGACATGCATTTGGGGATTTAGGGGTTTTAAATTGGGTAATTTTATTTATTTTATGCCAAAGCTTCCTTGGGTTTTTCATCGAGTCAGCTATTTGATTTCTCTGAAATTGTCTTTTTAATTTCTTAATTAGGTTTGAGCAGAAGTTACAAAATCTTCTAAAAGTAATTTTAAGTATTATATTGTGAGGGTCTTTCCTTGATTGTAGTTGCATACTGTTCCGAAGTTTTATACATCGTAGTACCCCTAAGGATATCCACGGCTTCCTAATTCTCCTAGAACCAGAGACAGGCTTAATTTGAGCATTAGAGAGTAGAGCTGTTTTGATCACATCTATCAGTTTGTAAGCTAGATAGTCTGGGTTTTGATTTGAATTAAAAAATGTCATGTCAGTATTTATTAAGTCTTTATAAGCATTTTCAAAATTTATGATTTTGGTGTATTTAGTGCAATTTGTAATTATACCTTAATGAGATATGTTTAATATTACCATAGCATGATCTCTGTATGTATTCAAGATCGCAACAAAGGCTGAAGAATTACTTTTATCGATCTTCAGAAGGACATGGTCGAGGCAATTTCGCCCTCTGGTAGATAAACAGTGTCCTATAAATACATAATTTATAATATTGTATATGAGATTTTTTAATAATAATATATCCTTCATTTCGACCAACAATAGTCATAGATTTTTAGTAAAACTTACTTAGCCTAATGTTAATATAAAATAAAATAGAAGTTAATATTAAAATGTTAGTCAAAAACGTACTTATCCTATATTAGTAGCTTAACCTACCCCCAGCCTCACATAGCGAACTCCAGGTAGGATTCTCATCGTGCTGGTGTGTGCACCATTCCAAGCCCTCCAGAGCGGGCAATCCAGCTTCACAGCCAATGCGCTGAGAAGGGTGTTGGAGCTCCTCAATAGCCTGCTCATCATGGACGCGGCACGCTTGCGCATGATCGCGTAGAAGTCGTCCACACGAGCATCCGCAAACATGGCCGACACACTGCAGTGTGGAGGTTTCCTCAACATCACCCTCAGCACATTGTTGTACTGAACACGCAGAGCACTGTAGGCCCGCCGCGTATAGTCAGTCCACAGACTGCACGTGTAAAACGATTGGCAATACGCCTTGAACAAAGTTAACTTGACTTGAGTCGTACTACGTGCAAAGCTGCGAGCCGACATATTGCCCCGGACCTACAGCGCTCGGCGCTCTCGTTCAATGTCACTGTCATAATCCAGGCGTTCAGTTACAATTATGTCCGAGGTACCTAAACTCAGCCATAGTCTCGGAGGAATCCCACATAGCTGGATACGTGGCGTGAAATCAAGTGGTTTGTTCTTACCTCTAAATTACCTTAAACTACCTCTAACTTACCTCTAAACAATAAATTCACTCTTTTTTGAGTTGTAACTGAGTCCAGTCTCCTCGGCATCATCATCATCATCATTACAGCCCTTCACAAGTCCACTGCTGAACAAAGGCCTCCCCCAAAGAATGCCACAAAGCACGGTCCTGAGCCACCTGCATCCATCGACTTCCTGCATATCTTACCAGGTCACTCCATCTAGTGGGGGATGCCCTACACTTCGCCTGCCGGTACGAGGCTGCCACTCGAGAACCTTTATTCCCCATCGGTTGTCGGTTCTTCGAGCTATATGGCCGGCCCATTGCCACTTCAGCTTACTAATCCGTTAGGCTATGTCGGTCACTCTGGTTCTACTGCGGATATCCTCATTTCTGAGTTTATCACGCAGAGAAACTCCGAGCATAGCCCTCTCCATAGCTCGCTGAGCGACCTTGAGCTTCCTCATCCGGCCAGCAGTGAAGGACCACGTCTCAGTTCCGTATGTCATCACTGGCAACACGCACTGGGTGTACAGTCTCGTTTTCAAGTTTTGAGGTATACCTGACGAGAAGATGTGCCGTAATTTCCCGAACGCTGCCCACTCCATTCGAATCCGTCGATTCACCTCTCGGTCGAAGTTGGACTTACCTAATCGGACTATTTGTCCCAGGTAAACATACTCGTCAACAACTTCGAGCTTAGTGTTCCCAACAACTACCGGCATAGGTGTGACATGGACATTAAACATGATCTTTGTTTTGTCCATGTTCATCTTAAGACCTATCCGTTGGGAAACACTATTGAGGTCATTGAGCATAGTGCTTAGGTCCTCCAGCGATTCTGCCATAAGGACTATATCGTCGGCAAATCGAAGGTGAGTGATGTACTCGCCATTGATGTTGATACCGCATCCTTTCCAGTCCAGAAGCTTGAAAACATCTTCCAATGCAGCGGTAAAGAGTTTCGGGGATATGACGTCACCCTGTCTTACACCTCTCTGCAATTGGATAGGTTTCGTACTCTGGTTCTGTAGTCGGATAGCCATCGTAGCCCTACTGTACAAGCACTTCAACACTTCGATATACCGACAGTATACTTGGCATCGCTGAAGGGACTGCAGCACCGCCCAAATTTCAACGGAATCAAAGGCTTTCTCATAGTCCACATACGCCAGACATAGTGGCAAATTGTACTCTTCGGACTTCTGTACAATTTGCCGAAGGGTATGTATGTGGTCTATGGTGCTAAAGCCTTTTCGGAAACCGGCTTATTCGGGAGGCTGGAAGTCGTCAAGTCTGCGCGCGAGACGATTTGTAATGACTCTCGAAAACAGCACGTAGACGCGGCTCAGAAGGGAAATCGGTCTTTAGTTTTTCAAGAGAGCGTTGTCGCCTTTCTTGAAGAACAAGACCACCGCACTTCTGCTCCACGCCTCCGGTGTAATGCCACCATGGAGGATGGAATTAAAGAGCCTCTGAAGGACTTCAAGTACTGGTTTTCCACCCGCTTTCAGAAGCCCCGCTGTAATTCCATCCTCGCCTGGGGCCTTGCCGTTTTTAAGGTGCTGGAGAGCCATTCTAATCTCGCTCAGACTGACGTCCGGGATATCATCGGAATAATGCCGGATAAGACTCGCTCTTGGATCGTTACTTACACTTGCGTGCGGCTCCAACGATGACGTGTACAGCTGCCCATAGAACCTCTCAATCTCACTCAAAATCTCAGGTGCCCCGGAAACGATGCTGCCACATTCATTCTTCAGCTTTGATAGTTGGCTCTTTCTGGCAGACAGTTCTCTGGCAAAGACTTTGGAGCCTTGGTTCCGCTCGATCGCTTCTTCAATACGAGCTGTATTGAAGTTGCGTAAGTCCCGCCCCATGTATTTGGAGATCTGTCTGTTCAGTTGCCTGTATGCTGTCAAATCTGTTGAAGAGTGTAGCTTCATCTCCCATCTAACAGCCATGAGATTAAGAGTGTGATCGGAGAGTTTTTGTGTTCTTCTGCGGCAGGTCTTGCAGAACTTAGCTCCTACCGCATGGACAGTTTCCACGAGCTTGTCATTCAAATCGTCCACTTCATTGCAGTCTTCTAGGCACTGAAAACGGTTTTGTAACTCGAGCTGAAAGGTTTCGGGACTTTGGATTAGAGCACGAGGGGGACGGAGCGTTGACTTCATTAAACGAGACCTCTCCAACTTAACGTTTGGGTTCAGTGTGCCTCTAACCATTCGGTGATCGCTACCAGTTTTCACCCTCGCGATTACGGAAACATCTTTGAACAGTTGTCGTCTGGTCGTCATAATGAAGTCAATCTCATTTTTTGTCGAAACGTCGGGGCTCAACCAGGTCCACTTCCTGTGGGGCCGCTTCTGGAAGAAAGAGTTCATCATAAAGAGTCCCTCTTTCTCCATGAAGTCGGCCAGCTGCTGGCCCCTTGGGTTCCGTTGCCCTATTCCAAATTTCCCTACTTTCAGCTCACCGTTCTCTCTTGTGCCTAGTTTTGCATTGAAGTCTCCCATTAACACCGTATATTGGGTTTTGGAGGAATGCATGTCTCTAGAGATATCCTCATACATTTCCTCCACCTCCTGATCGGGGTGTGCCGAGGTTGGTGCGTAAACCTGTATGACCTTCAGCGAATATCGTTTGGTGATTCTGAGTATAAGGTACGCAACCCTCGTCGACACACTCTCAATCTTTACAACGTTGTTAACGAGAGACTTGTGGACGATAAATCCGACACCTCCTAGGGACAGATGGTCGCCCTCCCGGTAATAGAGCAAGTTGCCGGATTCGAGGATTACCGTGTCCTCCCCCTCTCTTTGGACTTCGGATAATCCTATAATATGCCAGCGTAACTTGTCTATCTCTTCTTCCAGCTCCACAATCTTCTCGTCAGTCCTCAGGGTGCGTGCGTTGTATGTTGCCAGGTCGAGTCGTCGTAGGTGGCAACCGAACCTCCACCGGAGATTCTTAGCACCCTCTGTCCCGCCGTTACCATGGTCGCCACCGTAGCCAGGAATAGCGGGGCCGCCGGGGACTGGGGGCCGTCTCTTCGTAACTTTCATCATGGGGGGTATATTGCCATAGTTGCCACGCTTGGCGAGCGGGTTGGCAACCGCAGTTTTTTATTATATTTTTGCCGTTACCAGGAAGATGCTGCTGCCCATCTCCTGCCTGTATCCCTTTGTCGCCTTTTACGACACCCACGGAAAGATATGGGGTAGTGGATATTCTTAACTGCCACTACACGGCAAGTCAGTTGTTCCGAAATAAACACAGGAGTATCCTCGTTTCTGGTAAGCCCGAGGTGTTTTGCCTGTATTTTTGTTTTATTTTTTATGTTGTAGGACTTAACCTTTTGTAGTAGGTCTGATTTTAGTAAGAATGACCTGAACTCAACAACAATAGGAGTGTTATTTACTCCTACCTTTCTTCCCTGAATTCTGTAAATATCCATAAAATCCTGTTGATTAGGTCCTCTCTAGTCTCATCATTTTTCCTTGGAACGTTCTTTAATTCAATACTGGTTTTTCGACCAAATCTTTGTAAATCCTCAATATTTTCTTCAAGTGTATATATATACTCTTTGTCTTTTTTTGCCTGCGATTCAAGTGCTTATATCTTCTTTTGAAACTCCTCATGCTGCATGGACAAACATGCAAAGGCTGTTTCTATATTGTTGTTTGAAAGCTGAAGCTCTTTGAGATTATTAGTAATAGCTTTCAGTTCCTTTTGCTGAGCAGACATAAACCGATGTAAATAAGTCTTTCATATATTCCTTAAGCTCACCTAAAATTCTGAGGGCAAGTTTGCTTCCCTCATTCTCTTATTTAACACGGAAATAAAGTTGGGAGGTGTACATTCTCCAATGCCCATTTCATTGACGTTCGAGTCAGAGAGCGATTTGTTCAGTTGTATTGTAGACATGATATTAGGAAGTAATAAATTACGAGTATATAAATAATAATATATAGAATAACTGTGAATCTTGCACTGGGGCCAGTGAGGCGGGCTTAATTGTTAAGTGGTAGAGCCACGCGGCAGCTTTTGCTGTCGCACGGATGGGCCGGCTCGAACCGGGGTAGTACCACGACCTCACAGAAAACCAGCGTGAAGTAGAGGTTTACCTCTGCGTTTCGTTTGGTGAGTGCAGGTGGCCGGAGGCCCTTTTTACTGGAAATGAGGCATTCTATCTTAGTCCTCACGGGTGACAACGCATCTACATTTTTATTTGTAATGGAGGATAGATGTAGATGTCTATGGGCCGCAGCAACCACTTACCATCAGGTGGACTGTGTGCTCGTTTGTCACCCTTATCCTATAAAGAAAAAAAAAAGTGATTAACGGAAGGGCGTAGATAGTCAGGTAGGTAATCAACAAATAGCGCCCGAGGATATGGCCGTAGAATAATGACGACGATCGACGATCGCAAGTACTAGGGTAGCAGAATTTAGTAGTAAGCGCGAAGTTTGCTTTAACTGTGTGCGTAGATATCTCGCGATCAGTATTATCCTCTAGATTCAGGTAGCTCATGCGAGTTTATGCGCTCCTATTTTATGCACTGAATTTAATATTATAATATTGTCTACTATACGTCTACACCGAAGGGCGGTCCGGGGGAAGAATGTATGTAGATTCCCAACGTGGGCGTTTAACTCCTTACCGCATACCAATCTATATATGGACACAAAACTTTATGATTTTTGCTAGTCTAATAATAAACTTGTGCTTTAATAGTTATTTAAATAAATAAAATCTCATGAAAATAATAATTAATATTTCAAAGAATCAAACACGTCAAACGTCAAACAAATATAATAAACTTATATTTTTTATAAAATATAAACAAATATATATATATATATAAAATAAATATGTGTATTCTTTTTTATCATACCAAATTGCCCTACCCACGCTATCATCGTGTAATCCTGTCCACAAGAACGCCGTGTGTCTTCGTGCGAGTCGCACGTCTACACTTTTTACTCCTACATAATTCTATAATTAAAAGGTGTGCGCAGTTGATTGGTCGTAACTACGCTCGGTTTATCATCGAGTAAGTTGAGTGAAAGGGACGCCGCACGCGCGCTGCATACCTATATAATATCTACCTGCCATATTCTAAAGGCGAAGCGCGCCTCTAAACTAATGACAGATACCCGCATTGAAATGCAGAGAACTCCTCCACATTCTTCTACATCCAGTTCAGTTCCTGATTTGTCAAGTTTTGAATATTTCGATCCGTCAATCGTCCGAAAAAGAAGACAGCATGAAATCGAGGGAACGTCTCTGGAGAACAGCGTAACAGTCTCAGACCTTGAATGTTTTTTCAAGAAATGGCAAAAAGAAATGATGGAAAACGTCACACAAACTATAGTTACAACAGTTAATTCTGTACTTTCCGAAAAACTCAGTAAATTATCTTCGGATATGCAAAATTTAAAAACTAATATAAATACCATATCCAATAAAAGTGCCTCTAATACGGAATCGATATCGGAAATCAGAAAAAAACTCAATGACATTGAAAGTTCAGTCAATTACTCGAGTAACCGCCAAGATAACGTGGATGCCAAATTATTAAGTATAGATCAACAATTTCAAAAGAATAAACAATATGGGATGGAACTCAGTGAGCTTAAACTTAAATACACCAATCTTACTTTGGACCTTAAGAAACGTCAACAATGGGAAAGGCTGTATAATCTTGAAATCGTGGGGGTACCGGAGACATGCAACGAGAACACCGTCGATATTGTCATTGCTGTAGCAAAACATGCGGGTGTGGTCATCACGTCATGCGACATTGAATTCGCTAATAGAGTGCAAGCAAAAATTACAAGACCTGGAATTACACGAGCAATAATTGCAAAAATGAAAACCAAATCAGCGAAAGACAATATACTAGCTGGTATTCGACGCGTTCGTGGTATCACCCGCAACAATATAGGCATGCAGGGTGATCAAAGAATATATGTAGATGAACATCTAACGATTGAAAATAAAATATTATATAATAAGTGCCGTGAATTGGTGAAAACAAGTTCTTACAAATACATATGGATAAGAAACTGTAAAATTTTTGTACGAAAAAACGACAAGTCGCCGAAGATTGTGGTGAACAAAGAAGAAGATCTTGCAAGAATTAAGTGACTGCTCATCTCTCTACGATTCTGCGGCCCTTGGTTTAACGTATTGTTATTTCATTTACTTTGTTTTACTTTAATATTAATGATTTATATAACACTTTCCACTCCTATACTAAACAACCACATTATACACACAAAAATATTATTTTATTATTCCTGTTTACTTATAATAAATTATTTACTATTTATCAATCACACTAAGCATCATAATTATTGCATTAGATACAAAAAACTAGTATTGTTATATAATATATTCTATTTAATATTAATACTAACGTTTAATATAACACTCACACTAAACGATAACACCATAATATACACAAATAAAAAAAATATTTCTATTTGGTTTACTTATGACCTCTTTGCTAATTATCAATTCTACTAAACGCCATAACTATTGCATTAGACACAAAAAAATATTTCTAAATTTCATTATCATAATATTTACTACCTCAAGTCTTTCTAATTATGCTAATAGGAATTTTTATTTAAAAATAAAGATAGTTACTTTAATACAGTTCAAGCTTTATAATTTAAATATTGTGGGCTTAAGTTTGCAACTAATTACCGATTTAATATACTTTTGTATTTTCAACATTATCTTACACTTATGTCACCTTTTATATGAGTTATATATCCGTAAAAATATAATGTGTCTGCGATCAGTTTTTAGTTTGAAAATTATTATGATATTATTGAAATTAAATAAAACTTATTCATTCGTTCCCTTACGAATAAGATGGATAATGATTGTGTATTGGTTCGAATTATATACTATATCAGTGAATATTCTAATAAAATTACGTTACTACTTACAAAAAATTAATAATAACAACACCATTATATTATTTATTCAATTACGACAAATGTTGTTCACCAATTATTTACGGTGCATTCAACGTTTGAGTTCAAATGGATATCTACTTAAAACATGTGATAATTTAAGATATTGGCGCTATTTACGTAAGTCTGAAATGCATTTTGTTATATGTGTTCGAACACAGTCTGTTGTACTAAAATCGATCTGCACGTTTAAAATTATAACTTCAAGTTTGAGTGAAATACTTTTTATACTCTTCTGTATTCGTACACAATTATCATCTTATATGCGAAGGTCATATTCTTTTAATATTGTATATGCTCAAGTGCTTTCTTTTAATACATGTTTTGAAGTAAAGCGCGTTAAACAAAAACAAACGTTCTGTTTGGTTAAAATCCTACGCTCAAGTTTAAAAGAAACGATTCATATTTCCCAGTATTGGCTGAAAATTAATGCTTTATATACAAAATATATAGAATTTTTTAACATTATATATAATATCCATACACTTTTCCTAAATGAAATTATTTTTCTAAATTATATACATTATTTCATAGTACGACTATGTATGACAGTAATTTTAGTTATTATTACATCTGTCAGAAATATTTGTGTACCCCGTTTATTACTAAATGTTACTCAGATAACTCTTTATTGCTCTAATCATGTTCATAACCCACATTCCCAAACTATTATAGACCATTACTTATATAATTTGTTTTGTTCGAGACACATTATTTCTATAAGTACCGTCAAAAGTAAGCAATATTTACGGGATCACTTACGAGCGATAATTCTTTATATATTAATATTAAAAACGAGTTTATATCCATCTCAAATTACACTAACATATATGTTATTAATTGATCATAATGAATAATACATGCCTTAGTATATTTTACCAGAATACAAGAGGTCTCCGTACCAAAACCTTAGAATTTTATAGGAATTTAAATATAAACAATTTTGACATAGTCATTATTACGGAGACCTGGCTTCACGATGGTATTTTAGATGGTGAACTCAGTGACTCTGGATATGATATTTTTCGGTTGGACCGTGATCTAACCTCCACAAACACATCTCGGGGTGGGGGGGTCATGATACTGGTGCGAAGGGATCTCGAAGCATTTATCATAAATGATAATGGGGTTGTACCACCGACGGAAATAATTTGGGTTACCATACATGCTAAATCTTTTAATTCAGTCGTGGGCTCTAACTTACATATAGCTGCTATCTATGTACCGCCTAATAATCAGTTACCTTTTATTATTGATAATGTATTGCAGAGCGTTTCACAAGTTTATGCATCACATAATAATGACAACTTTTTGATAGTAGGTGATTTCAATTTACCATCTATCCAATGGACTTCTCAACTAGGGCCAATACATACTAACAGGTGCTCATTAGCAATTCAAAATGCAGGTAAATTACTTTTGGAAGAGTTTAATCTGCTGGGATTAGAACAATGTAATTATACAAAAAACCACTATGGTAATACCCTTGACCTGGTATTTAGTAACTTTTCGGCATCATGTAATCTCTCCTGTACCTCATTAGTAAACGAAGATCGCGCCCATCCTTGCCTCTTAATTGACGCCTCGAACATATTAGTACGCCCTCTTATAGAACAAAAGTATATATTTAAACGTAATTTTCATAAATGTAATTTTGAAAAAATGATAAAATATTTAAAAAAGTTTAATTGGTGCGAGCTATTTAACTCTTGCGAATCAGTAGACTGCGCTGTTAATTGTTTTACCTCAGAATTACACAAGTGTATAAACTTATATGTTCCCGAACGTAAGGTTAATATAAGTAACAAAAGTTATCCTTTGTGGTATAATAATAGCCTAATTAGAATTCTAAAAGAAAAGTCAAAAATGCATAAGAAATGGAAACTTTTTGGGAATGAGCTGGATTACCGGGAGTTTTCCGTATTAAGAACAAGAGCAAAACAAGTTGAACATGATCTTTACAACCAATTTATAACTCATGTTCAAAATCAAATTAAAGTTTGTCCCAAAAAAATGTGGCAATACGTAAAATCTAAAAAAGGTAAATCTAACTATCCTAAAACGCTAACCTATGGTTCGGATGTTTATAATAATGGAACAGAAATATGCAACGGATTTAATAAGTTCTTTGAAAGTGGGTTTGCTAAATCCCAAACAAGTATAGATTTATCAACCCTTAATTTACCCACAAGTAGTGAGTCTAGTGTTATTAGTAAAATTAATATAAATGAAAACTACTTACTTAAACTTCTAAAATCAACTGACCCCAATAAATCGGCTGGTACAGATAATATCCCCCCTATATTTATACGTAACTGTGCTGAAGCTCTGGTTTGTCCCCTAAAAATAATTTTTGAAAGATCTTTGTCCGAATCTTTTTTTCCTACTAAATGGAAAGAGGCCAATATCATACCAATTCATAAAAAATCATCTAAATCCAAAATCGAAAATTATAGGCCAATTTCCATTTTAAATACTTTCAGTAAAATATTTGAAAAGATCGTTTATGACCAAATCTACAGCACAATAGCGAAAGGCGTAAGTCACGCTCAGCATGGTTTCTTGATGCGGCGCTCGTCTGTGACTAATCTTGCGGAGTTTTTTGAGTTCGTTCTTAATAATATGGAACGTGGGGGGCAAGTTGACGTTGTGTATACAGACTTCGAAAAAGCCTTTGATCGCGTGAATCACATTATCTTGCTCGCCAAACTAGAAAGATTGGGAATACATGGAGACTTGTTACGTTGGGTAAAATCCTATCTTTCGAACAGATCTCAGGCCGTAGTAGTTGGTTCTTACAGGTCTAACTTCATCAATATTCCCTCCGGGATTCCACAGGGATCTCATCTAGGTCCATTATTATACAATGCATATATATATGACATATTCACCTGTTTTGACTCCACAAACTACCTCTTATATGCGGATGATAAGAAAATCTTTTATAAAATTAATAATATTCAAGACTGCCATACCCTTCAAAGCACTTTAAACAAACTGTCGTATTATTACTCTGTTAATAATATAACTGTAAATGTACTTAAATGTCAAAAAATATCATTCACACGCAAAAATAAACCTATAAAATTTACATATAGTATAAATAACATCCCAGTTGAAGAAGTAGATGAAGTTCGTGATTTAGGCATTACACTTGACAAGAAACTGACAATGACTAAACACGTGGATACTATAGTGCAAAAAGCTTACAAAAATCTAGGATTTGTTCTACGTATTTGCAAACCTTTTTCAGACATAAACTGTATTAAAAGTATTTACTACGCGCACGTTCGAAGCGTTTTAGAATACGCAAGTAGTATTTGGTCTCCCTATTATATTACCCACAAACAACAAATTGAAAGTGTTCAGGCAAAGCTCATAAGGCACCTAAATTATAGAACTCACACTTATTCTGATTATGTTACAGGCTGCCGAAATCATAAAGTAATGTCCTTAGAAAATAGACGTACTCTCTTAGATATGATGTTTTTGTTTAATATAGCTAATGGCTACCTGGATTCCCCGATTTTGCTATCTGCTATAAATGTAAATGTACCCAAGAAGCGTACAAGACACACCCCTTTATTCGCTCCCAACGCTCGAAATACTAACTATGGAAGAAACTCACCCTTGACTCGGATTTGCTCAATATACAATAAAAAATTCTCGAACTTAGATATATTTTACATGTCCAAAGATAAATTCAAACAAGAAGTTCTCAAGGTTTTACGGTAAATAACTTATCTATTTGCATACCTATTATTATAACATTAAAGTATATCATTTCATATGTTGTTTATTTTTTTTTTATATTGATATATTATAAATAATACGTATGATAAAACATTTATTTATATATCTATAGACCCATACCTACACGAACACACACACACACACACACACACACACACACACTCACACACACACACACACACACACACACACACTCACACACACGCACACACATGCGTGCGTGCGCGCGCGTGCGCACGCGCATACCTCTTAGTCATAGTTTACTAGTTTCACCTTGTTCTTATTTGATATGTATTAAGAGTAGGAGATACCATTTAAGATTTATACAGGGAAACCTATAATTGGCTGTTATAATCATTTATAAATTATTAACATTGTATATTCATAAGAGCTGTTGGTTTTCTAAATAAATAAATAAATAAATAAATAAATAAATTTATTGGTTGTCTCGAAGAAATTGCTGTGTATGATAAGGCCGCCCGTTGCGTACTTATTTGTGTTGGTGTGCAATAAAGAATAATAAATAAAAAAATAGTTGTTAATTTAAGGTTTGATGAATAATATTGTTACGGCCTACGGCTGCTCCCTTAAAGGTCAAATCCTCAGGGGCCCATTCAGCTGAGTTTCGACGAGCAGACGTAGATAGGGCCTCCTCCAGGCCAAAGTGGAAAATCTCTAATTACACTAAACTATATGGGGGAGCGCTCCATACTACGGTCATTCGACCGGGAGAATATTAGACGGAGCTTACTTACCTTTCATCATCATCATCATTATCATTACAGCCTTTCATAAGTCCACTGGCACATAGGCCTCCCCCAAGGAATGCCACAAAGCACGGTCCTGAGCCACCTGCATCAATCGACTTCCTGCATGTCTTACCAGGTCATCACTCCATCTTGTGGGGGGTCGCCCTACACTTCGCCTACTGGTACGAGGCTGCCACTCGAGAACCTTTCTTCCCCATCGGTTGTCGGTTCTTCGAGCTATATGACCGGCCCACTGCCACTTCAGCTTACTAATCCGTTGGGCTATGTCGGTTACTCTGGTTCTACTGCGGATATACTCATTTCTAAGTTTATCACACAGAGAAACTCCGAGCATAGCCCTCTCCATAGCTCGCTGAGCGACCTTGAGCTTCCTCATACGGCCAGCAGTGAAGGACCACGTCTCAGTTCCGTAAGTCATCACTGGCAACACGCACTGGTTGTACAATTTCGTTTTAAGGTTTTGAGGTATGTCTGACGAGAAGATGTGTCGTAGCTTTCCGAACGCTGCCCAGCCGAGTTGAATCCGTCGATTGACCTCTCGGTCGAAGTTGGACTTACCTAGTCGGACTATTTGTCCCAGGTAAACATACTCGTCAACAACTTCGAGCTTAGTGCTCCCAACAATTACCGGCATAGGTGTGACATGGACATTAAACATAATCTTTGTTTTGTCCATGTTCATCTTAAGACCTATCCGTTGGGAGACACTATTGAGGTCATTGAGCATAGTGCTTAGGTCCTCCAGCGATTCTGCCATAAGGACTATATCGTCGGCAAATCGAAGGTGAGTGATGTACTCGCCATTGATGTTAATACCGTATCCTTTCCAGTCCAGAAGTTTGAAAACGTCTTCCAATGCAGCGGTGAAGAGTTTCGGGGATATAACATCACCCTGTCTTACACCTCTCTGCAATTGGATAGGTTTCGTACTCTGGTTCTGTACTCGGATAGCCATCGTAGCTCTACTGTACAAACACTTCAGCACTTCGATATACCGACAGTCAACTTGGCACCGCTGAAGGGACTGCAAGACCGCCCAAATTTCGACGGAATCAAAGGCTTTCTCATAGTCCACATACGCCAGACATAGTGGCAAATTGTACTCTTCGGACTTCTGTACAATTTGCCGAAGGGTATGTATGTGGTCTATGGTGCTAAAGCCCTTTCGGAAACCGGCTTGTTCGAGAGGCTGAAAGTCATCAAGTCTGCGCGCGAGACGATTCGTAATGACTCTCGAAAACAGCACGTAGACGCGGCTCAGAAGGGAAATCGGTCTGTAGTTCTTCAAGAGAGCGTTGTCACCTTTCTTGAAGAACAAGACCACCGCACTTCTGCTCCACGCCTCCGGTGTAATGCCACCATTGAGGACGGAATTAAAGAGCCTCTGAAGGACTTCAAGTATCGGTCTTCCACCCGCTTTCAGAAGCTCCGCTGTAATTCCATCCTCGCCTGGGGCCTTGCCGTTTTTAAGGTGCTGGAGATCCATTCTAATCTCGCTCAGACTGACGTCCGGGATATCTTCGGAATAGTGTCGGATGAGACTCGCTCTTGGATCGTTACTCACACTTGCGTGTGGCTCCAACGATGACGTGTACAGCTGCCCATAGAACCTCTCAATCTCACTCAAAATCTCAGGTGTCCTGGAAACGATGCTGCCACATTCGGTCTTCAGCTTTGAAAGTTGGCTCTTTCTGGCACACAGATCTCTGGCAAAGACTTTGGAGCCTTGGTTCCGCTCGATCGCTTCTTCAATACAAGCTGTATTGAAGTTGCGTAAGTCCCGCCGCATGCATTTGGAGATCTGTCTGTTCAGTACTTACCTTTATCTGACGCTAACTTCGCACCAAGGCTTGGGCAGGCCGTGAGTGTGTGTAATAGTGGATGGAGAGTAGTGTACAGTGAGGTGTGAAGGTGTGGGGCCTTGGCAAGCATAGGCGACCAGCAGCGGCCGAGTTCCAAGCTGCTCCAAAATGCTGCAGCGCTTCAGACTGCTTCGGCGCCGGACCACAGTCACTTTCCTCGTTCGTCACGATGACAGTCCATTAACTCTATCGTACGATTAACTAACTTACAGAAGCCACTAACTCTCGTTTGTTATAAGGTTAACGCACAAAACGAACACGGAGTGTCCGGATCAAAGGTCACTACCGTTTCGCGCAGTAACAGTTATTTCTAGAATATCAAAGGCCGCACTAGCTAATATTGTCGAATGCACTCATACATATTCGGAGTCGGACCCAATAAGTCCCGGGGAAGCTCTACAGCAAGGAATACGCGTCACAAATCCTAGACCGTATATTTACTGGCCACGCCTAATTATTCCGAGTTCCCGACAAAAAAATGACAGTGTCCTGTCCCAGGCACCGCTGGCAGACGACTCTCTATTCGCCTTTGTGCGTTCTCAACACCCACCGCTCGACCGGCGTCAAAACCGGTATTGCGCCGAGCCGAATGCCATCTGGCGTCGATTCTTGACAAAAGCGCTTGGCGCGAACAAACCCCCATCCCGAACATAAGGATTTAGGTCCGCGAGCCAACCGGTCAGCGGGACAGGGTCGCGACGGCAAGTTGCAAGACCGAATCTACAACCAAACTAGGCCACTTTAGGCACCCCATCAGATCTTGCAACCCTAACCAACGCCTCAAAATTACAGCCCCAACGTGGGCAAGCCGGAGGGTTGAACTGGATGCCCTTCCTGGGCATCGCAGCCCATAAATAAGTCCTATTCCTAGACAGAAGTCCGACGACCTCCTTCAAACACCTATCTGTACTCCTATGATTAGTAGGCATTGATGGAATTTTCTTATCGATAACGGACGGTTCAAGAAACAAATACGAACTGAGATACTTATATACCGGATATCAAACGCTCAAAATTTTCAAGTTTTGCAATGAAATGTTATGCTTGCGGAAAACTTGGTCACAGATAATATTTTCATTTTAATATTTATTTCAGTCGATCAAATGAGAAGACTAAACCTACCTCAATTTCCGATAATCTTTTAATAAAAGTGAAACAATGATCAAACATGTAATTAAGTGCTACACGTGTGGATTCGGGGATCACATGGCGTCGCGATGCTTAAAACATGATCGTCTGCAGGTAGTAGTATACAGCAACAGGCAACAACGTCGTCGAATGTGGAGAGGAGAGTTAATCTGTGCGGCTTGATCTGTCACCGGAGTTATTACACAGTTTGGTGAGAAATTTCATTTTGTTTTGATTCTGGAGCTGATCGTTCCCTTATTAGAGAAACTACAGCCAATAAATTGTCTGGCAAACTACAGCATGCTATAATCACCATTGTTGGTATAGGCAAGTCTCAAGTAATATGTAAATCACAATTTTTTTTTTAAATTGTAACTTTTTGCAGCTACACCGTAGAAATATTATTTCACATTATACCCAATAAATATTTGAATAATTATATTTTAATAGGACGTGATTTATTAGGGCTATGTTTTATAGTAGAATTTTCATCCGATGATCCAACAGTTAAGAAGTCTAGCGTTGTTATATTTGCGAAATAGGTAGGCCTGTGACTACATTTGATAATATCGACCCTGATAGTGACCATCGTTCTATTTATAATTTAAGGGAAATTCTTCACAGTTTTGTAAAGCCGTTTGTTGAGGGAACGCCTACTAGTAGAGTAAAAACGGGAGAATTAAAAATAACATTAGTGGATACTAATAAAATTGTGCAGAGGAGACCTTATCATTTAATTGTGAACGTGAAATTGTTTGTAATAATTGTAATGAACTTTTTGTAGCAAGTGTGATTCATCCAAGCAAATCTCTTTTCACGAATCCTATTTTGTTAGTTAGGAAGCGTGATGGATCCGACCGCATATGTGTATACTATAGAGAACTTAATTCTAATAAATTTGGAAAAATTAGCGGTGGTGAATTCGGTTAAACGTTTTCGACATTATTTGTACGGTAGATCATTTACAGTATGATTGTAACTCATTGAAGTAATCAAGAACTAAAGTTGATCTAACACCCAGGGTACATCGTTGGTGGGCGTTTCTGTAAGCCTTTGATTTTGGGGTAGAATATAGAGATGAAAAAAATATCCCATGTCGATTTTCTTTCTAGAAACCATTTCCCAATACAGAACAAATTAATTGTAAATAATGAAGTTATAAAAAAAATGTAGAGTAAAAATATATTAATATTGCTGGGTTGTCAATAAATTGGTACCAAACAGAGCAAAGGCTAGATGATACTAAATGTAATTTTATGTATTTTTATGTAATGTAGTTTATTTATAAAATTTAAAACGACGACATAGGTTTAGAAAGTAGCCGGATTTGTTAAATACGATCAAATGTTCTGTACAGTAAAATTCAAAGAATAATCGAAATATGTGGCTTCCTATTGTACCTAAAACTTTTCGTTGGTCAGTTATAAATCATATTAATGAATCCATCATACACTTTGACGAAAAAAAAACTTTAGAAAAAAAAACTTACCAACATTATTGGTTTCCTATTATGGCAAAATAAGTTAGAAAATTTGTTGAAAACTGTATTACCTGTAAAGTGGCTAAAGAAAAATCCGGTAAATAGCAAATTGAATTACATCCAGTCCCAAAAGTTAATATACCGTGGCATACAATTCATATAGACGCTACTGGCAAGCTTAATGGCAAAAACGACTCAAAAGATTACGTATTTATACTCATTGACGCTTTTACTAAATATGTGTTGCTAAGTCACTCGTTGCGAATAAACGCCATGAGTGCAGTAGAAGCCAGTAAAGCTTCTATAGTACTTTTAGATACTTCTGTAAGAATAATAGCAGACCAAGATAGATGCTTTGCAAATACTGAATTTAGGGTATTTTGCAACAATCATAATATTCATTTACATGTTATAGCAACTGGTTCTAGTATGCTTTCGACGACATACAGTTATCTTTAAATAGTGAAACATATAGAGTGACGAAAGAAAGTTCACTAGAATTTTTGATTGGGAAAGTTGCAAGACCTTTAAGTTTAATGGCAGTCGATGATCATGAAATTGAAACTCACTTGGAAGAGTTGCGAGGGAGGGCTGTAAAGTTAATGCATAAAAACGCTAGCATTGACAAAAACGGTTTAATGCCAATAAAGCAAAAGTTACATCATTTGCTGTAGGAGATTGTGTTTTGATTGAAAATCATGAGTGAAATGAAACCAAATTAGATCTTAAATATAAAGGTACTTATATAGTAACTAGTAGACTATCGTAAGATTTGTTCTTTATTAAATTTTTTTAATGTAAGAATTTAATGATAAGAAAGTATGATTTGGCTAGATAGCGGAGAGTTATGGCATAGGAGGCTGCTTTGACAGCGGAGGCTGTTTTAATAGCGGAGGCTGCTTTGACAGCGGAGGCTGCTTTGACAGCGGAGGCTGCTTAGACAGCGGAGGCTGCTTAGACAGCGGAGGCTGCTTTGACAGTGGAGACTGCTTTGACAGCGGAGGCTGTTTCGACAGCGGAGGCTGCTTCGACAGCGGAGACTGCTTTGACAGCGGAGGCTGCTTTGATAGCGCAGGCTGCTTTGACAGCGGAGGCTGCTTTGACAGCGGAGCCTGTTTCGACAGCGGAGGTTGCTTTGACAGCGGAGGCTGCATTGATAGTGGAAACTGTTTTGTATGGGGAGTCTGCTTTTAGATCAGAGGTTGATAATATGGCAACATTGGCTGTTTGGATAGTGAAAGCTACTTTCATGTAATAATTATTATTTATCAATGAAGGGAGTAGCTTATCATAGAGTTTTCTTTTTCTCTTTGTAGATTAAAATAATACCGATCAAAAAGCATCACACGAGGACGTGTGAAATGTCAGGAAGGCCGTAACGGGAATAAAATAAAACTATGAAATTTTAATAATGAATTAAATAGTTTAAATAATATCAATCCTAATGTTTATTTTAATTTCATTAATATTAATTTAGCCATAAAATTACTTAAGAATTTAGGATTATTTATTATTGTTGTATTTCTTTTAATTAACCAATGAAAAGCCAAAGGTTCATGGCTTGATTAATACGGTGATCACAACAACCAATCAGAGCGAGGTTCGCTGGTGAAACGCCTCGAGCGGAGTCGTGGTGCGACTGGATGAAAACAAAGACAAAAGAGGAGCGGATAGAATCGGCGTGGGGTACAGTTTTGTTTTGCTGTTTGGTGTGTGATGGTGTATGTCTGTGTCGCATTACGAACTCGCTGCTCTTTTATTAATTTTAATATTCTTTAATAAAATTTAGTTAGTATTATTTTCTGTAAAGTTTAATTTAAATTTAAATTAGTAAAAGTATAAACAAGTTTGTTATTCGTGTTGTGTGTTGTTCTTGTATTTACCCAAAATGTCGCCCACAAGACCTGTTGATAATAATGGCTTCATTGAATGCGACTTTTCTTCGACATACAAACCGTCTGATGTCGATTTATTGCTAGGTGCTGAAGTATTTCATCACATCTATATGTATGACGGCCGTGTCAATCAACCAGAGCCCGGCTATCCTGCTGCTATACATAGCGTCTTTGGTTGGGTTCTCTCAGGACCCACAAATGTGGAGAGTCCGGTAAAATCAGTTGGCACCTCGTTAATTACTTCAACCAATTCTTTGGAGAAGATGATGAAACGATTTTGGGAAGCCGAGTAACCGCTTCATCAACATATACCTGCTCCAAAAGATGAGGAGGTCGAACGCCTGTATTCCACTCAAACTTATAGGGAATCGGACGGTCGATATGTAGTCCCTATCTTATTGAAGCAGTCGTTTGTCTATATGGGAGGCTCATATAATAGATTTTTGTCGCAATTTATAAATCTTGAGAAAAAACGTTGAACGCGTGATTATGAGCAGCTTAATCATATGCAGGCAGTAGGAAAGGATATTACACCTGGTAGATATTTCATTCCTCACCATTGTGTGATTCGTCCAAAAAGCATAACGACCAAACTTCGCGTTGTATTCAATGCGAGTCACAAGACGACTAATGGACTATCTTTAAATGATATTGTTTACACTGGACCGAAGTTACAGGCTGATTTGGTTGACATTATTACTGGATTTCGGATCCATAATATAGTGTTTACTATAGTGTTTATGTTTTTACATGTGACATATCTAAGATGTACAGGCAAATCCTGATAAGGCCTGGGGATCGAGTGTGGCAACACGTACTATGGCGTGAGTCCCCTTCCTTGCCTGTTCAAGCATTTGAACTTCGTATGGTCACATACGGTGTCAAAAGCTCGCCGTACTTAGCGACACGAACATTACATCAGTTAGCTGTAGATCACGGTGATCAGTTTCCTCATGCTGCTGAAGCTCTTCGGCATCATACTTATATGGACGATATTACTACAGGTGCTTCCTCAGTCGAAGCAGCCTCTCAGCTTAAAGAAGATTTAATCAATGTTCTTAATTGTGCTCAGCTAGATTTGCGTAAGTGCAGCAGTAACAGCCCTTTATTTCTTCGATCGTTACCCATGGAACATTGTCAGTGTCCGAAGACATTTTCTGATGATAGTTCAATAACGTTTAAGGTTTTGGGAGTTCAATGGGATCCTGCGGAGGACTATTTCACTTACTCCGTCTCTCCTGTGAATGTGGAGTTTACGAAACGTTCAAC
Source organism: Parnassius mnemosyne (assembly GCA_963668995.1). Lineage (NCBI taxonomy): Eukaryota > Metazoa > Arthropoda > Insecta > Lepidoptera > Papilionidae > Parnassius > Parnassius mnemosyne. Next base: position 6,075,378 of record CAVLGL010000057.1, read on the forward strand.
CCTGTCCCACGTAGCTTGTATCTATGATCCGTTAGGTTGATTTCACCTTTTATTCTTTTATCCAAACTACTTCTTCAAAACTTATGGCGTATTGGATTGTCTTGGAATGAAATCATTCCCGCCAATCTGTGTGACGATTGGGTTTCATTTGTGTCTGACTTGTCTAATATAAAATCGATAAAAATCCCTCGTAAAACCGTGATTGACTTAGCAGCTACATACCAGCTGATTGAGTTTTGCGATGGATCAACCAAAGCATATGGATGTTGTGTCTATCTCCGGTCATGTATCAATGATCAAAAACAAGTTTCTCTTTTGATTTTTAAATCTAAAGTGGCTCCGATTAAGCCTCTAACAGTTAATCGTTTGGAGTTGTGCGGTGCGCTCTTGTTATCACGCACTCTCAAACAACTCCTATTTCTGTTTTCCTATGTCGCATCTTACGACTTCATATTTTCAGATGGATGAGGATGATTTTTAACAGTGGTAGAGCCACGCGACAGCTTTTGCTGTCGCATGAATGGGCCGGCTCGAATCGGGGTGGTACCACAACCTCACAGAATACCAGCGTGAAGTAGACGTTTACCTCTGCGTCTCGCTTGGTGAGTGCAGGTGGCCGGAGGCCCTTTTTACTGGAAATGAGGCATTCCGTCCTAGATCTCAAGGGTGAAAACGCATCTGCATTTATAGATGTAGATGTCGGTACGACTTTCCATTGACGTCCGTCGAGTTTGGTGTTGATACGTATTTTTGCAGAAAGATTACATTTTTATAAGCACACACACAAAGTTTCAATATGCGGAAACACGTACTTATTGAGAAAAAAATATTGAAAATCAAATATTTCTGCAATATTTATGTCAATTCCTACCGTGAAACTGACGCCATTTTTTATTATTATTGTCAGTAGGGATGTCGATTCTTTCCGAAAAAGATCGATTTTTTAAATAGATTCGAATTGTAAGCTGATGTATCGATTTCCAAAAAATCGATTTCCTAAATATCTATATTTTTTTCATGTTTGCATTTATAATGTAAATATAAATCCATTTTATGAGAAATAAATCCCCTTCATTATAAAATATAGGGGGACAGATTCAGAAGGATTTCTGTATCTATTTTGAGACTGCTACGTTTCCGGCGCTGCGGGAAGAGCAGCCTCTACGCGTTAGCGTAACAAATCGCAGGCATCCCTCCTCGCCTCCGCAGCTTCGGCTTGTTGGTCGCCTTCGGCGAATAGCCTCAGCCGCTCCGGATCGTCCGATGCCTACGATTTGTTACAGCAGGAGGAGGCTGCTCCCCTACGCGCCTCCGGCTCTATAAAACCACTCTAGGGGTAGGACAGACTCGTACCAGGTGGAGTCGGGGTCAATCAATTCGGTTCTTTGACATAAGTTGAACCTAACCTATTTTATATGTTATCTGGCCTAATAGGTACTGTTAAAATAAAACAAATTTCAATAAGAGATCATTTATCATGGTATCTTTCTTGTTTTTCATAAAATGGATTTATATTTACATTATAAATGCAAACATTAAAAAAAATATAAATATTTTAGAAATTGATTATTTGTGAACCGATATATCAGCTTACGATTTGAATCGATTTAAAAATCCAACGTTTTTGCGGAAAGAGTCGACATCCCTACTGACGTCCACAATGACATTACAAAATGGCACCAGTTTTTCGGTAGGATTAGACATAATAAACATTGCAAGAATAATTGATTTTCAATATTTTTTTTCTCAAAAATTACGCGTTTCCGCATGTTGTAACTTTGCGTGTGTGCTTATAATAGTGTAACTTTTCTGTAAAAATACGTATCAACATCCAACTCGACGGGCGTCAATGGAAAACTAAGCCGTAGATGTCTATGGACCGCAGCAAGCACTTATCATCAGGTGGACTGTGTGCTCGTTTGTCACCTTTATTCTATAAACAAAATGAGGAGCCCATAATTGTCTGTTTTGCCTGTCATGCAAGACTCATTCATTGCAGAACAATACAACAACAAGCTATTGAGTCAAAAGCAGTTCTGGAGTAGTTGTTTGCAGGAGGGTTATTCGTTCCATCCATTAAAACCTTTTAATGGTTTTAATGGATGGAAAGATTGCTTCATAGTGTAACACTCCCACTCTCTATACTTATTTTTGTCTTTCTCTGGAATCTGTATCTATAAGGTATATAAATATATCTAATTTACGAAGACAGAGCTCAAAAAAAATTAAGAACAATAAATTGTCCCTATTCCACTTGTATCAGGTTCACAACAGTCAATTCCTTATTAATTAATCCCTTCCCGCTTGGAAAAGGCTCACAATATTTATATCAAATACATGGGTTTCGCTTTCCCACATTTTAAAAAAAATATATGGGGTAGGCTCACGGCTCCACACACGCCGTGTGTGGTGAGCGTCAACCATTTAACGCGTTGCCCCCGAAGGGAACGTTAAGTTAGGAACTGCAACGTAGTCCACAGCAAAATAACTGGCGAACCAGTAAAAGAGCCAATTGCATGGTCAGTACGGCCAATTGGCCGCAGAGCGTGTAATGAGTCTACCGCTCACCTCAAGGGAATGGGGTCCCACATTGCACGGCTTTCGGCCGTAGCCTTGAGAGCATCCTAAGATTCTCCCTCCAGCTACCACCCGCATGAGGTCGACACGTACGCTCCACCAACCAATACAATGGCAGATATAACCAATAGGCAGTTATAAGATAATAGTAATAATTCGCCCTCAGAAAGGGTTTGTATCAATGACGTTGAGTATATGCATTTTTCGATCATGTTTGTCTCACCCACCAACAAATTGCCTTCAACCATTCAAGGGTGGGAAATTTATAGAGATATATTATTATGTTGTTATATAAAACACCATGGAGGTCAGACAGTCTGCAACCCCGTAATAAAGGGACCCGACTTGGGCTATGCTACTTAGGTTGTGAGTGAAACCAAGACGCAAAGAGCGCCATTGAGAATAGCGAACTACCAAATAAGGATCGCAGAGACGCAATGCTGCAAAACGCAACAAGCATCTATACGACTATCGTCGGCTTACACCATCCCAAGGTCTCCCATACAGTCCCAGTAGACATCACCGCCCGCATACCTCCATCGACCAGAACCACAAGATGCGTCGAATCAGGCGCAGCACACCCGCAGATCCATCACAAGACGCAATACCGCAAGTAGCAGTAAGCATCAATGCAACTATCATACGGATGGCGCCCACTCACACCACACCCACATGATCCCTATCGACTTTGGTAACAAAATTGATAATGTTGTTAACTAAAAATCCACGTGGTAAAGCCATGCTGCAGCTATATTAGTAGTGTAGTTGTAGCACGAATGGGTCGGCTCGACCGGGGAAGGACCACGCTCTCACAGAATACAAGCGTCAAATAGCAGCTTAACACTGCTGTGTTTCGTATGGTGAGTGTAGAGAACCGGAGACCCGTTTTACTGGAAAAGAGGCATTCCATCTTAGTCCTCACGGGTGACAACGCATCTGCATTTTGATTCGCAAACAAGGATAAATGTAGATGTCTATGGGGCACAGCAACCACTTACCATCAGGTGGACTGTGTGCTCGTTTGTCTTCCTATCCAATAAAAAAAACGTATTATAGCGCTATTGCGCTAAGACATGAGTTGAGTATGCTTGCTGCACTTAAAAGTACTACCATACACACTCACCCAAATCCGAAAGATAGCCGACGTATCATAACGTTATGTCTAGGACACATCGGTTAGCGAGTCTAAGTTTACCTCGGTCCCGGACGCTGTTAAGCAATCTACACGCCATTATAATAATCCTTTTCAAGTCCCATTTCTTTCAATATAAATCTTTTACATATTTGAGACCTTCCACATATTTGCCTTATTTCATAGACCATACTTAGTATATGTCTTATACATATGGGACTTCAAGTCATAACTCTGCTATCATAATGCTTATGTATCATAGAGACCTTCTAAATTAACGCTTTGCTGTCCATAGACCTTACTATCATAAGTCCCTAATATAGGACTAGTCATTGTGCAACATTACTATTAGCAGTCGGTCATCCGACCACCCCATATATACCCGGTGTTTGTGAAACGCTCCCGAAAACATCGACAGACGATAGTACTAACCCTACCTTTGATCATGGGTGAGAAATAAAATAGATCCTGAGGAAAAAAAAATATCTTTTCACAACGTATTATTAGCTTTATTCACGCTCCATCAAGTTAGTACAGCTAAGTGAAACGATAATTTCATTTAAAAAAATCATGAAAATACTTAAACATAAATCCAGCAGTGGAATTACTGAATTACAATCAGCCGACTGTGACTGTGCCGTGTAGTGGCGGTCAAGAATATCCACTACCCCATATCTTTCCGTGGGTGTCGTAAAAGGCGACAAAGGGAAACAAGCAGGAGATGGGCAGCAGCATCTTCTTGATAACAGAAAATTATAATAAAAAAAACTGCGGTTGCTAACCCGCTCGCCAAGCGTGGCAACTATGGCAAATACCCCCATGACAAAAGTTACAAAAAGACGGCCCCCAGTCCCCGGCGGCCCCGCTATTCCTAGCTACGGTGGCGACCATGGTAACGGCGGGGCAGGGGGTGCTAAGAATCTCCGGTGGAGGTTCGGTTGCCACCTAAGACGACTCGACCTGGCAACATACAACGCACGCTCCCTGAGGACTGACGAGAAGATCGTGGAGCTGGAAGAAGAGATACACAAGTTACGCTGGCATATTATAGGATTATCCGAGGTCCGAAGAGAGGGGGAGGACACGGTAATCCTCGAATCCGGCAACTTGCTCTATCACCGAGAGGGCGACCAACTGTCCCAAGGAGGTGTTGGATTTATCGTCCACAAGTCTCTCGTTAACAACGTTGTAAAGATTGGGAGTGTGTCGACGAGGGTTGCGTACCTTATACTCAGAATCACCAAACGGTATTCACTGGAGGTCATACAGGTTTACGCACCAACCTCGGCACATCCCGATGAGGAGGTGGAGGAAATGTATAAGGATATCTCTAGAGCTATGCATTCCTCCGAAACCCACTATACGGTGTTAATGGAAGACTTCAATGCAAAACTAGGCACAAGAGAGAACGGTGAGCTGAAAGTAGGGAAATTTGGAACAGGGCAACGGAACCCAAGGGGCCAGCAGCTGGCCGACTTCATGAAGAAAGAGGGACTCTTTATGATAAACTCTTTCTTCCAGAAGCGGCCCCACAGGAAGTGGACCTGGTCGAGCCCCGACGGTTCGACAAAAAATGAGATTGGCTTCATTATGACGACCAGACGACAACTATTCAAAGATGTCTCCGTGATCGCGAGGGTGAAAACTGGTAGCGTTCACCGAATGGTTAGAGGCACACTAAACCTAAACGTTAAGTTGGAGAGGTCTCGTCTAATGAAGTCAACGCTCCGTTCCCTCGTGTTCTAATCCCGAGTCCCGAAACCTTTCAGCTCGAGCTACGAAACCGTTTTCAGTGCCTAGAAGACTGCAATGAAGTGGACGATATAAACGAAAAGCTCGTGGAAACTGTCCATGCCGTCGGAGCTAAGTTCTGCAAGACCCGCCGCAGAAGAACACAAAAACTCTCCGATCACACTATTAATCTCATGGCTGTTAGACGGGAGATGAAGCTATATTCTTCAACAGATTTGACAGCATACAGGCCACTGAACAGACAGATCTCTAAATGCATGCGGCGGGACTTACGCAACTTCAACACAGCTTGTATTGAAGAAGCGATCGAGCGGAATCAAGGCTCCAAAGTCTTTGCCAGGGATCTGTCTACCAGAAAGAGCCAACTGTCAAAACTGATGACCGAATGTGGCAGCATCGTTTCCGGAACACCTGAGATTTTGAGTAAGATTGAGAGGTTCTATGGGCAGCTGTACACGTCATCGTTGGAGCCACACGCAAGTGTGAATAACGATCCAAGAGCGAGTCTTATCCGACACTATTCCGAAGATATCCCGGACGTCAGTCTGAGCGAGATTAGAATGGCTCTTCAGCACTTTAAAAACGGCAAGTCCCCGGGCGAGATTGGAATTACAGCGGAGCTTCTGAAAGCGGGTGGAAAACCGGTACTTGAAGTCCTTCAGAAGCTCTTTAATTCCGTCCTCCATGATGGCACTACTCCGTAGGCGTGGCGCAGAAGTGCAGTGGTCTTGTTCCTCAAGAAAGGCGACAACGCTCTCTTGAAAAACTACAGACCGATTTCCCTTCTGAGCCGCGTCTACGTGCTGTTTTCGAGAGTCATTACGAATCGTCTCGCACGCAGACTTGACGACTGCTCCTCCCGAACAAGCCGGTTTCCGAAAAGGCTAATACCATGGACCACATACACACCCTTCGGCAAATTGTACAAAAGTCCGAGGAGTACAATTTGCCCCTATGTCTGGCGTATGTGGACTATGAGAAAGCCTTTGATTCCGTTGAAAATTTGGGCGGTGCTGCAGTTCCTTCAGCGATACCAAGTTAACTGTCGGTATATCGAAGTGCTGAAGTGCTTGTACAGTAGGGCTACGATGGCTATCCGAGTACAGAACCAGAGTACAAAACCTATCCAATTGCAGAGAGGTGTAAGACAGGGTGACGTTATATCCCCGAAACTCTACACCGCTGCATTGGAAAGGGTTTTCAAGTATTAACATCAATGGCGAGTACATTACTCACCTTCGATTTGCCGACAATATAGTCCTTATGGCAGAATCACTGGAGGACATAAGCACTATGCTCAATGACCTCAATAGTGTCTCCCAACGGATAGGTCTTAAGATGAACATGGACAAACAAAAATCATGTTTAACGTCGATGTCACACCTATGCCGGTAGTTGTTGGGAATACTAAGCTCGAAGTTGTTGTCGAGTATGCTTACCAGGGACAAATAGTTCGATTAGGTAAGTCTAACTTCAACCGAGAAGTCAATCGACGGATTCAACTGGGCTGGGCAGCGTTCGGGAAACTACGACACATCTCGTCAGGTATACGTAACTTGAAAACGAGACTGTACAACCAGTGCGTGTTGCCAGTGATGACTTACGGATCTGAGACGTGGTCCTTCACTGCTCGCCGGATGAGGAAGCTCAAGGTCGCTCAGCGAGCTATGGAGAGGGCTATGCTCGGAGTTTCTCTGCGTGATAAACTTAGAAATTAGGATATCGGCAGTAGAACCAGAGTGACCGACATAGCCCAACGGATTAGTAAGCTGAAGTGGCAATGGGCCGGCCATTTAGCTCGAAGGACCGACAACCGATGGGAAAAAAAGTTTCTCGAGTGGCAGTCTCGTACCGGCAGGCGAAGTGTAGGGCGTCCCCCCACTAGATGGAGTAACGACCTGATAAGATATGCAGGAAGTCGATGGATGCAGGTAGCTCAGGACCGTGCTTTGTGGCATTCCTTGGGGGAGGCCTATGTTCAGCAGTGGACTTGTGAAGGGCTGTATTGGATAATGGATGACAGCATTGACATACGTCTATTCTCTAATCTTCGTTTTACTGTCCGTATAGCCAAGGCCAGTGACTAGCCGGCCTATTACCGTTCGTAACAGATATGGAGAATGCTGCTTCTACGATTTAGTTCGTTTTAAGAGTTCCGGCCTCACAATAGTGCGCATTACTCCTGTGTCAATTGAAAATCTACAGACTTTTCGATAATAAGTTTTGCCATAGCACGCTTGTGTAATGCTCTCGTTTGTTCAGCCAGCGCTCGCCTTGCGGCTCTTCCGATATTTAGTTTAACTGTCCCCTCCAACTTGTGTCTCGGAGTTTGTGTACCTTTTTTGTTCTTATTTGGGATTGCCTAATGTGCTCATTTTCACTCATTTTCACTGCAACCGTAGCATGTTGGACTATAAAGAAACTTCTTTCCTTCCGTTACGATTTCCATTACTTCGTATGGTTTTGTGTCGCTACACACAGCTTCCAACTCTAATTCATGTACCAGTACGATTTTTAGAAATTGGTGGTGGCCTAGTCATACTGCTGCTCGAAACTTGAAGTCCCGTATATCGTCCATAAAAGCTTGAATTAGGGTCACTTGTATAACAGAGGGGGCTGACACAACATGTGCGACAAACCAGCCCCTCTATCTTCTTTTTATATTTTACTCTCTCCAGTCTCTTTACTAAAATATAGTAGTTTCGACTACTAAATATTTTTTTAGAATTATAATATTCTGTTTAGGTAAATTCAGAACCTTTTTATTATAATAAAGTAATATATAAGTAAGCATAGTGTATAATAGTAATAATAATAATCGCACATTAAAGTTATCGTACACGTATCAGCCTTATTACATAGAATTCCAAGAACGCTGTCGGCATTTTTGATATTGTGACAATATCAAGCTTTGCTTTGATTTGGCATATGGTCTAACACAACTGGTTACTTCGCCTACGCGGATCCCAGATGTGGAAGACCATGTACCTACCCTGTTGGACCTTCTGCTGACCTCTCATCCGGAAGGATATCAGGTGTCCGTCGATGCCCCTCTGGGCTCTTCGGACAATTGTCTGATCCGGAGTACGGTGCCACTCACGCTCCAATCGCAGTTGCGATCTGCAGCTTGCCGCCGTGTTTGGCACTATAGGTCAGCCGATTGGGACGGGATGCGGTCTTTTTTTGCATCCTACCCTTGGGGGCGGGTTTGCTTCTCGCCGGAAGATCCCAGCGTTGTTGCCGATTCTGTTGCTGATGTGGTGCTTCAGGGTTTGGAACTTTTTATTCCATCCCATCGGAGGCAGATCCCAGCCATGGTTTGGTCGCTCCTGTAAAATAGCATCTCGCTATAAGCAGGAGTGCTACCGGGCCTGGGCTGATGCATCAACGTCTCGGGATGTAAATACCAGCGCACTTAAAAAGAAGTATAATTCCGCCTCCAGGTCCTTCAAAAGCGTAATTGCCAAGGCAAGGTCTGAGCACATCGGCAGAATTGGTGAGAAGCTAGTTCGCCTTTCTTCGGGAACTCGTGCATTCTGGTCTCTCCCCAAAGCTGTCCAAGGGAACTTCTGTCAGCCATCTATTCCTTCTCTGCCCAGAGAGGACGACTTACTTGCCCATGTCAAAGGAGAAAGCCGATCTGTTGAGCTCTCTCTTTGCGTCCAACTCGACTCTAGATGACGAGGGCAACACACCGCCGACCATCCCGCGATGTGAGTGCTCTATGCCGGATGTGCGGTTTACACAGCGCTCGGTTCGCAAAGCACTCTTTTCCCTAGACGTCAGCATGTAGAGTGGGCCCGATGGTGTCCCTCCCATTGTGCTGAAGACGTGTGCTCCGGAGTTGGCACCGGGTTTAACGCGTCTTTTCCGGTACTCCTACTCCCAAGGCGTAGTCCCGAATTCATGGAAGACACCTTTGGTCCACCCGATCCCTAAAAAAGGCGACCGCTCAGACCCGTCCAACTACAGGCCTATCGCCATCACCTCCTTGTTCTCCAAAATAATGGAATCCATTATAAACAGCCAGCTCATGAGGTACCTTGAGGATCACCAGCTGATTAGTGACCGCCAGTACGGTTTTCGTCGAGGTCGATTAGCTGGTGATCTTCTAGTCTATCTGACTCATAGATGGGCGGAGGCAGTAGAGTCCAAGGGGGAGGCATTGGCCGTTAGTTTAGACATAGCGAAGGCCTTAGATCGGGTCTGGCATAAAGCGCTTCTTTCGAAGCTTCCTTCCTATGGGCTTCCCGAGAAATTGTGCAAATGGATCACCAGTTTCCTTGCTGATCGAAGATCAAGGTCGTAGTAGACGGTGCATGCTCTGATTTCAAGCCTATCAACGCTGGTGTTCCACAAGTCTGCGTGCTATCACCAACGCTGTTTCTCCTGCATATCAATGATATGTTGCTAACTGGTAACATTCATTGCTATGCGGACGACAGCACTGGTGATGCCTTATATACCGGCCGTGCCAATATTTCTCGGGAAAACGTCACCGAGTACCGGGACAAATTTGTGTCTGAAGTCGAGTCTTTGCTTAACAAAGTCTCGGATTCCCAATCCGCGACTAAATCTAGTCCAGTTCAATCCCCAGAAGACACAAGTTTGCGCGTTTACCGCTAAAAAGAACCCCTTTGTCGTATCTCCTCAGTTTCAAGGCACTCCCCTTGCTGCCTCAGCTAGCATCGGAATCCTTGGCGTCGACATATCGAATAGTGTGCAGTTTCGTGGTCACTTGGAGGGAAGGCCAAATTGTCCTCTAAAAAGCTTGGCGTGCTCAGCAGAGCGAGACGGTATTTCATGCTGGCACATCGCTTGCAACTTTACAAAGCGCAAGTTCGGCCCCACATGGAATACTGTTCTCATCTCTGGGCCGGGGCACCCCAGTGCCAGCTCCTTCCACTTGACCGCATCCAGCACAGAGCGGTTCGAATCGTCGACGACCGAGTTCTTTCTGATCGGCTTGATACACTGGCACTGCGTAGAGATGTTGTATCTCTTTGCGTATATTATCGCATGTACCACGGGGAGTGCTCCGAGGAATTGTTGGGACTAATTCCAGCCGCTCAATTTCACCATCGCACATCGCGACAAAACTCGCGTTACCATCCATACCATCTGGATGATTGGCGGTCCACCCCTGTGCGATTTAGGAAAAGTTTTCTCCCTCGCACAACTTCCTTGTGGAATCAACTACCACCAGCGAATTTTCCGGACCGATACGACTTAGGAACCTTCAAGAAAAGAGCTTACACCTTTCTAAAAGGCCGGCAACGCATCTGCAATTCCCCCGTCGTTGCGGTTGTTCATGGGCGGCGGTAGTCACTTACCATCAGGTGAGCCGCATGCTCGTTTGCCCCCTCTTCTATAAAAAAAAATATCACATAACCTCTTACTTTAACAGTTATGTTATATTAATGTAATGGAGTAAGAATCACCAAAATCTGGTCTGAGGGAATTCCATGATGTTTTATTAAATGCGCTTTCAGTGCGTTGGTTTTTACGTCGTAAAGTGTTGTACATGATATATATATCACTGAAAATATTGCCTGATTTAAAGTTGAAATTGGTTTCGTAAATTAATGTTCTGTTCTTAAATAATAATTAAATACGAGTTCTTTCTTTCACGTAAAGGTAGGTCAATAATATCATTAATAATTTTAAGACTCGTTCGTTTCTATATGGAACGCCTGTTTAAATTCAATGATAAATAAAACTGGCCAAGTGCGTGTCGAGCCACGCACAATGTAGAGTTAGGGTTCCGTAGTTGCCCATCACAATACGTGAATTTAGAAGAGGCCCTCTTAATAATACGTGAAAGTGAGTTCTTGGGAGATTACGACACATCTTCTATGCCAGAATAGTCCGTGTTGCCAGTGATGACTTATAGATGTGGGACGTGTTCCTTCACTGCAAGTTAGAAGCTCAGAGAGCTATGGAGAGGACAATCCTTGGGGTTTCTCTGCGTGATAGACTTATATATGCATGATAAATGAGGATATCATCATCGACATAGTCAACGGATTAATAAGCTGAAGAGGCAATGGATTAGCCATATATAGCTCGAAGAACTGACAACCGATGGGTAAGAAAGATTCTCGAGTGGCGGCATCGTACCTGTAAGTGAACTGTGGGACAGGCTACTAGATGGAGTGACGACCTGATAAGACATGCAGGAAGTCGATGGAAGCTGGTGCCGCAGGACCAAGCTTCTATGTTCTATAGAAGATCTATGTTCAGCAGTGGACTTATGAAGGGTTGTAACGATAATGATGATGATGAAATTAGTTCAAGCTATAAGGACTAAAAATAGGAAGATGGTAACTAAGGGACTTATTTTCCAAGCGGACTTTAAGAGAGTGGCATTTTTTTTACAATATGATGACTGAATGAGGCCTACAATAACTACAAACTAAAAAATATGCGAAAGTGTTATGCCAGGATTGGTCTCATGGCGATCGATTCTCTTCGCTCACTCCACAAAAAAAAAGGAAACTATAGTAGTAATGCATAAGTCGTTTTCTTCAAAAAATGTTTATTTCTTATAGTTTACATTAACAACAACCAAAATACAAGTTATAATACAACTAGTTTTAGGTAATTTTATATGGAATTGTAACAAAATTTTCCAAAGTAATAAATTAATTCAAGTACATTTTATAAGTTAGTCCTCTGTTACTCGTTAACTTTTTCCTTTTAACTTCATTATAAATATTTACTACTATCGTACATAATTTTCATATTTGCTAAAATAGGGGTTTCATTGGTAGAGGGGAGGGTGTCCCCACATAGAAACATGTGTTTTATTGCACACTTTTGTATATCTAGAACTATGCCAAATTGCAGATTTGATTTGATCGGACCACAGATTACCCCCTAGGGTACCCCTTAGGGGGTAATCTGTGGATCGGACGGACGGACGTCCGTCCATGTCGAAACTATAAGCTTTCCTTGTTTGTTTAACTATGGAACTCTAAAAAGGCAAAACAATCTTAAAATATTATCGGAATGAATCTTAGAAATAAACTATTGTTACCACGTTTTTATTACGTCACTTTCTTGTTTGTCTGTCTGTCGTTCCGGGTGGAATCTAGCAAATCAATTTCGTGCACTTTCCGATTTGCTAGAGACTTAAAATGTTGAACATAGCTCAGAAGCCGATTACAATGTAGGAAAATGCATACAAAAAAGGTGGTACCATTGAGTTATATGTACTACGTACTAGAGAAGCCATTCCGAACATTGACTATGTTCAACTGAACTGTAGTGCAGTCCATACAAACTAAATATTGCGTAAATTGAAGACTTGTGAATTCCATAAAATAATTATTATTACATTTTATTTAGAAATATGTTTGTTTAGATTAAATTAAGATATTTTATATTAAATTCTTATATTTATTTTATATTAATATCTTATTTTATATCAAATTAAAGTCTTCGCGCATGCAAATGAAGACATAGAGTAGGACACAATTTTTGTTTGGAATGGCTTCTCTAGTACGTAGTACATATAACGCAATGGGTGGTACAATAATTTTTTTAATACAAAATTTAAAAAAAATAACTTCTTTTTACACTTTATTCGTATGGGAGTTATTTTTATTATAATATTGTATAGTTCTCACGTTTTCTCAGTTTTTTTTTCAATACGCCGCAACTATAATATATTATAACGGTTGCAACATGATTGAATCGACAGGACTCTACCGAGGAACATCTCCCTTAGTGCGTACAACCACAGAATAAAAAATAGTACAAGAAGTACAACAAAAAAGTGGAATTATTTGCCTGCGTCTGATTACGACGAGGACATCTTTAAGCCAAGAATGAATAGGCTTTTGTTACGTTATGATAGTGCGATTTACCATCTCGGGCTCTATCACCAGCTGGTCTTGCATGGGCAGGAGACAATTTTATCACCGGGGAAAGGAGAAAATGTTTATCTCCCTCGCTTAGTTTTATCCACCCTTCGAGCATGGGCATACCGCACCGGTGGCTATAGTATCCACAGTAGATAAAATGGGAAATAGACTTAGAGTCAGATAGATTTTTGTATGAATATAAACTTAAACCCACGTCTAATGAACTAGGGTAAAATTGTCTCTTTCAAATGTCAAAAAAGCATAATTTTTGTCTTTCATTTGGCCCCATGCTACGGACGGGGAATATATGTCTACTCGTTATGTCAAACGGGGATATACTTCTCCCAGTTGCCGTGCTTTGGCATAAAGACAATATAATTTTATCTCTTGTCAGTGGATATAATCGGGGGATAAATTTTTTGTATCCAGCCCATGCTAGCCGTGTAGGTGTGATAGTTGTCGAGCATTGGCTTAATGCAAAGAAACATTTTCCTCCTTCTACTTCCAGTTTCTCATAGTTAAAAAAAGTAAAGTTAGAGCCTATATACGTTCCACTGCTGGAAACTGGCCTCCTCTCATTTCTGAGAGGGTTTTAGAACTAGGAAGTGTCCGCCGCGCTGCTTCAATGCGTGTTGGCGAACTTCACATGTCCACAGAATAAATAATAGACATGTCTTCGAAATATAATTTTTCTTAATTCTCAGACATGCAGATTTTCTTAAGACGTTTTCTTTCACCGCCAAGCACGTAGTAAATCAGCACATAAAATTAATATCTAAGTATTAATAATTTCGTAGAACGCCGGCGAGGATCGAACCTGGGTTACTCGCGTGCTGTGAAATTTACAGCGAGCGCTAACCATCTGAGCTACCACGGCTCTTTTTCTCATAATACTCCGAGTGAAATCACCGATCCTACCACATCCGTGCTGGAGCTAGGTTTAAATACAGTGTCGAAGACTTCATTAAAAATCAATCATTTTCTTTCATTTTCTTTAAATTGGATCTCACTTTAAATTTTGTTAATTAACTTAATATTCTAAATTCAAAAAATTTAAAGTTGGCTTAGGTAAAGCCGGTGAAAGTTTATATTAATTTTTACATTTTATGTAGTGTAACTACTCGGTTACGTTTCTACAGGAATTATTTTTAATGCAATACTTACAATAAAATGGAATCCTGGCCGTATGAGGATGCTCAAGGTCGCTCAGTGAGCTATGGAGAGGGCTATGCACGAGGATTCTCTGTGTAATAAACTTAGAAATGAGGATATCCGGAGTAGAAACAGAGTAACCGACATAGCCCAACGGATTAGTAAGCTGAAGTAGCAATGGGCCGGCCATATATATATATATATAGCTCGAAGAACCGACAACCGATGGGGAAGAAAGGTTCTCGAGTGGCAATCTCGTACTGGTAGACGAAGTGTGGGCCCCCAATAGTCAATGTCGTAGGATAATTGTGCAGTCGAGGTCGATGGATGCAGGTGGCTCAGGAGCGTGTTTTTGTGGTATTCCTTGGGGAATGCCTACAGTGGACTTGTGAAGAGCTGTAGTGATGACGATGATGATGACTTACAATAAACGCGAACAGAATCAAGTAATAAATTGCTAAATGACACTAGCCTTCTATATTATCGATTAGTTCATCTTTAGATTACAAAGTGCTTCATTTTGACATGCTGTCACCACGTGTTTCCACAACTGCGCTAATGTTGAATGCTAGCGCGTGCATATTTATGTACAGTATTCGCATTCATAGAACAATCCAATTTATTGCAAAACACTAGATAAGTAGTTACAAATCTATGTATGTACGTAGTTTAGTGCGAGCAGTACAACCGTTACTAAAGGACGCTGGTTTTTTAGCGCGTTTGTTAACAACATTTTATAAATGTAATTTAGCAATCATTTGATTAAAACAATGTGTTTTTTGTCGTATCATTCACGTTTGATGTAATTGTTAATGAAACATAATGTTAATTGTTATTTTAAACTTCTCTTCGGTAAATGTAAATAGAAACGAAGTTTTTTCGCGCGAAGTGATAAATATTTTTAATTAATTTTTTTTTATACCATTACTTTTTTTTCAAAGTGCCTGTGTTCTTAACGGAGAGATCTAGTATCATCGATAAATACATTTTTGCAAAGGTGTGTTCATAATTATTAATTATTGTTCCTATATACAGTAGGCCGAGTTATAGCGGCGTAAAAGAACCCATTAGGTAACCGATATAATTCCGTGGGAGTCGTAAGAGGCAACTAAGGGAAATGAAATATACAGAAGCATCTTCCTGATAACAGACGAACTTAATAAAAAAAACTTTAATAAAAAATTGCTGTTGCCAACCAACCTTCCAAGCGTGGCAACTTTGAAATACATGGAGGATATTTGCTAAAGTTATGAACAATATGTCGGGGAGGCCTGTGTTCAACTGTGTGAACTTTTGAAACACTGTAATGAATTAATGACAAACAGTAAGTACTCGTATATCATAGAGTATATCGTACAATTAAATAGAATAGAATAGAATGATTTTTTACTCAATATTGATTATTACATAATACTTATTGAAAGTCATTTTTATTTACCACTGGTTCGGAAAATACCTCTGTCCTGGGAAGAACCAGCAAGAAACCCAGCGGAACTTTTTTTTAAACGTAGTATTTCACGTAACAATAATTTTGTTTATACAAATTTTAAATGAATTTTCATAGAAACAGCATGGTGGCGATCGCCTTATTCCCAGGGGTTATTTTCATTCGTGTATTCCTTGATATTATAATAATCCTTTTTCTTTAATAAAACTTTTAAGCTTGTTTATTGACAAACTTTGAACATGTTCTGGGATTTTGTTGTAAAAGCGTATACATTAAAATTGAATTGCATGTGCTTATATCTCATATTCACAAACACCTAAGCAATTTTGTATTTGAAAACGTATACATTAATCACAGCTAAGAAAGGTGAGTGGTTTGAAAGCGCAATATACAAAATAGTGCAACATATTATTCTTGTTTTAACTTATACAAATGTTTATTAGGTTACAGCCTATATATGTCTTACTGCTTGAAACAGGTCTCCTCTCATTTATGGGGGAGTTATTCAGCAATTATTCCACCTCGCATACATGTGTTCGAAATATTTACATTCTTCAGACATGTAGGTTTCCCCACGATGTTTTCCTTGACCGCCGAGCATGTGGTAAATTAGCAGTTAAAATTACAGTTAACTATTTGGTATGAGTCTGGGTTGCTGGAGCGCTTAATGAAACCCAGGGACACTTGAACCAATTCCGGACAAATTACAGATACGCTGTAGGGCCATTCATTAATAATAGCCCTTATTTTCGACCCATTTTCACGTAATATTTGGTAAGTCGACATTTAATGGACATCTAGTTTCATTTCGAATGTCGAATGGTTTTTTTTATAGGATAAGGGTGGCAAACGAGCACACAGTCCACCTGATGGTAAGTGGTTGCTGAGGCCCATAGACATCTACATCTATCCTCTATTATTAATCAAAATGCAGATGCGTTGTCACCAGTGAGGACTAAGATGGAATGCCTCATTTCCAGTAAAATGGGTTTCCGGTTCTCTACACCCACCATACGAAACACAGCAGCGTTAAGCTGCTGTTTCACGCTGGCATTCTGTGAGAGCGTGGTCCTTCCCCGGTCGAGCCGACCCATTCGTGCTACAACTATACTACTAATATAGCTGCAGCATGGCTCCACCACGTAAAAATATTCTTTTCGTTTTCTTTATTCTTTATTGTACACTTCGATTAACAGCTTATTTTACAAATTTTTATTGTTTATTAAATTTTTTAAATCTTATATAACATTAGCAATAAAATAGTATGTACCTATAACCTAAATTATCTGTGAAAAAATAAAAAAGTTTGATATACGTCAAACTGAGTTTTAGTTGTGTATGTGTATTTTGGTATTCTATGGTTTTAGTTTGTTTTAGTTACAATGTTATAATCTAGGCTTTTAGTGTATCTGATCCTTTTCTAACAACATTTTATTATTCTGAAAAACGAGATAGCATCTTACGTAAGAAGAGGGAGGTGGGATTCGACTTCGAGAAATCTCAATATGTAAGTACCCTAACGTAATTAATGAATGAACATCTAAAGACTTCCACATTATTTATATTCAGAGTTCAGAAATTATTAAATTACGTGGATATAATTTTCGTTGATCGTTGAAGTCGATTTTTACATTTTTTGAAGTCGTAAAAGTAGTCTTACAGCCCATATACATCGCACGGCTGGGTACAGGACTCCTCTCATTTCTAAGAAGAGAAATGTCCGCTATGCTGCTCCAATGCGTTGGCGGAATTCACATGTCTTTGAAGCTATGTTTTTGTTTTTCTCATACGCCTATATGTAGAAATCCGCACGATGTGTTCCTTTAGCGCCCAGCATGTGCCAAATCGGCACTTAAACTAATTAACTGATTCATTAGTGACAGCGGGAATCGTATAAACAGCATGCGCGTACTTACCATCCAATGGACTATAAGCACAGAATAAATAATAGCCATCATCATCATCATTACAGCCCTTCACAAGTCCACTGCTGAACATATGCCTCCCCCAAGGAATGCCACAAAACACGGCCCTGTGCCACCTGCATCCATCGACTTCCTGCATCTCTTACCAGGTTGTCACTCCATCTAGTGGAGGAAATCCCTACACTTCGACCGCCGGTACTAGGTCGCCACTCGAGAACCTTTTTTCCCCATCGGTTGTCGATTCTTCGAGCTATATGGCCAACCCATTGCCACTTCAGCTTACTAATCCGTTGGGCTATGTCGTTCACTCTAGTTCTACTGCGGATATCCTTATTTCTAAGTTTATCACGCAGAGAAACCCCGATCATAGCCCTCTCCATAGCTCGCTGAGCGGTCTTGAGATTCCTCATACGGCCAGCAGTGGAGGACCACGTCTCAAATCCAAAGTTATCATCTAATTAAAGTATAATAATCAAAAATAAATCATATCTTACGTAAATCAAGCTAGCAACATAAGATTATGAATTATGACGGAGGGAGCCCCGCAATTTTCAGCCTCGTTATCATACATAGTAATGGATATAGACACATTTTATATCGATATCTTATCGAGATTCCTGCGTTATCGATACTTATTGAAAAGATAGTCGCAATCGCAAGGCACGCAGCAGTATTCTAATTTGAGTGGTAGAGTGCAGGCGCGTCAAATTGAAACGAAGTTTTACGCGCGTATTAAGTGATTTTTTTTATTTAATTTCTTTTCTATAATTTTATTTTTTTATAAAGTGCCAGTGTTATAAACAACTAACGGAGAGATTTCATTATCACCTGCTTATACGTTTTTATAAGGGTATGTTAATATTATTTATTATTACATAAAAAATCATTTTTGGATATGAAACTACAATTTATTCCTTAATATATTTATTTCTTTATTTTAAAGCAAATGAAAATGATAACTCATTTTTGCAATACAATACGACAAAGCTTTGTTAGCCAAAGCTCATTTATACTCGTAAAATGCAAAGTTAGTAAACAAAAAGGTCGATGATACTACGTAAAATCTTGGCTTGAATCCGAGACATATAGCGCGTACATTTATTTTACTTTTAAGCCACTTGCATTCTTTGTTTCTTAAGTTATATTTTTATATACCACCTATAGTAAAAATGGTTGTTAGGTAACTAATTAATTAAATGAGAATATAATTTAATTACTAAAAATAAATTGATAAAAGGAAAACTATCAATTAATTCCTCAGTGATAAGACAAAGCAAAATTATCAGCTTTATTATATAAGCGTTGAGAATATTATTAGGTATATAAATTGTGGCAAAATTTTGATTCCCTCACATCTACTCCTACGTCATCGTCGCAGTATTTCAACTTAATTCATTTTAACTAGGTTCTCTTTAATTGTTTTTCGTGTTGCGGCTTTGTATGAAATTTCTACGCTTTACACACGGCGTCGTGGCGCAGTGGCTTACCAATGAGTTGTAGCGTTAAGGGTCGCGGGTCCGAATCTCGCACTATTAATTCTAATATTATTAATTCATAATAAATATGGCTCTCGTCTTATCGTTACCATTACCAATAGAAAGTAATAGCGTACAAAAAGTATAGGATAGGAGGAACTGAGGAAAGAGGCTTTAAAGAACGTTCGCATTCTAAGAGACTAAATTTATAAATTATCGATAGTATTTGTGGCCCTCAAAAGGGCCTTTTAATCACGTACCACCACGAACGGTAGATAGCAATAGAGCAGTAGAGACACGAGTCGACGGACAGCGAATGCACCATTATTATACTAAAGAGCGTAAAACAGAATATGCAATACGTATATAGTACAATTAGGGCATTACCGATCGATAATACGTCGACGCATACTCTCGTCTAATGTTCTCAACCATTTTCTTGGGCCTAGTGGTGTGGTGTAGTAATGCGACGGGAGTAGTGTACACACTCGTTTAGGCCTTCTTCTCGGTCTTCTTGGGAAGAAGGACCGCCTGAATGTTGGGTAGTACACATATTTACAAATACTAAATACACGGAAAAGTATTTGTATGGCCTATAAATAATTGTTCCGGGTTCGGATGTGTCCTTGTGATATTTATGTAGGTATGTAAACTGTTACCGTAAACCATGCTACGAGAGCAATTCCTAGTATGGAGGTAAAAGGAAAAAATCGTTTAAAATATAGTAAAAAGTAAAATGTAGAGAAGTAAAAGAATGTTAACATAAAGTCGCATTCCTATTAAGTGTACGTAATTATTAAGTGAAAGGTAAGAAAAACACGTCAGGAATGTTAAGCGCTATAAAATCCAGCATTTTATTATTGGTTGGCGCATTGACTAC
Organism: Parnassius mnemosyne; assembly: GCA_963668995.1. Lineage (NCBI taxonomy): Eukaryota > Metazoa > Arthropoda > Insecta > Lepidoptera > Papilionidae > Parnassius > Parnassius mnemosyne. Next base: position 6,095,586 of record CAVLGL010000057.1, read on the forward strand.
AAGGCTTATGCCCAGAAATTGATTTAAAGTTTTGATATAGATGCATCATCATTATTATTACAGCTCATCACAAGTCCAATGCTGAACATTGTCTCGCTACGTGAACCTTTTCTTCCCCAACTGTTTTCGATTTTTGGAGCTAAATAGTATATAGTCGAACCATTGCCTCTTCAGCTCACAGATCCTATGAGCTTCGTTAATTACCCTCGTCCTACTCTTGATATCTTCGTTTCGGATTCTATCACGCAGAAAAACTCCCAGCGTAGCCCGGAACATGTTTTGTGGAGTTCCATGGAGACGGCCTATGTTCAACATTAGGCTAGAAGGAATATAAAGTTATTAATGAAAAATTTTGATTATTTTTGTGATAAAAATTTTTGTTTCTTTTGTTTTCTATTTTTCTTTAACATTTACTAAAGTTATACAATTATAATTTGATGATTGACTGCGAAATTTAACCATTTATTTTACGTGGTAGATCCATGCTGCAGCTATATTTCTGGTATAGTTGTAACACGAATAGGTCGGCTCGACCGGGGAAGGACCACGCTCTCACAGAATACCTACCAGCATAAAATAGCAGCTTAAAACTGCTGTGTTTCGTATGGTGAGTGTAGAGAACCGGAGACCCTTTTTACTGGAAACGAGGCATTCCATCTTAGTCCTCACGGGTGACAACGCATCTGCATTTTGATTCATAATCGAGGCTAAATGTAGATGTCTATGGGCCACAGCAACCACTTACCATCAAGTGGACTGTGTTTTTTTTTATTGTATACATATAGTATACACACAGTGTGTGCTCGTTTGTCACCCTTAACCTATAAAAAAAAACAATTTCGAGTTTGACATTGTAGTCATTATTATTTAATTATATTATTGTTATTCGGACAATTTAGTTCCATTTAAATATTTGTATGCCAATTAATGGTAGATTATATAGGACACAATTAACAATTGTTAACATCTTTTAATGTATTACTTGTGATCAACAAATAAACTTATTATTATTATTAAGAGCGGTGGGACTGTAATGATGATTCCCGCCATTTTAGCGAAACTTGTGTCCAGAAGTAAACAGCGTACAGAATGATATACTTACACATCAAAGTAACATTCACGCAAAATTGTCATACTCATCACTGTTAATAAAATGTATGTGACCTAATTATTACGTTTCTTTAAACCTCAATTGCGCTCCTTATACCAAGTACGTGTCACCGTGTCACACACGAGACTGTTGCCATCGTCATTGTTTATAGGTTTCGCTTGAGCCGGTAATGACTAATATTAAAAAATTAATAATTGCTCTATTTTTTTTTGAATAAAGCTGACAAACGAGCACACAATCCACTTGATCGTAAATGGATACTGTTGTAGCTAAGATTGCCACCTTTTTTTTGTACAAATATAATACTTTTCTCAAATAAGATGCAAAAATATATTACTTTTGGGAAATTCAGTAAAAAAGTTTTCTTTTATAGGATAGGGTGACAAACGAGCACACAGACCACCTGATGGTAAGTGGTTGCTGCGGCCCATAGACACCTACATTTATCCTCAACAAAGAATCAAAATGCAGATGCGTCGTCACCCGTGAGGACTAAGATGGAATGCCTCTTTTCCAGTAAAATGGGTCTCCGGTTCTTTACACTCACCATACGAAAAACAGCAGTGTCAAGCTGCTATTTTACACTGGTGTTCTGTGAGAGCGTGGTCCTTCCCCAGTCGAGGCGACCCATGCGTGCTACAACTATACTACTAATATAGCTGCTGCATGGCTCTACCACGTAAAAAATATATTTTTAATCTTTAAGGATATTTCCATATATATATATATTTGTTATTACCTTTAAAATAATTATAGGAAGCTGAGCAATTTAGATTGATATTAAAATTTAACAATATACACGAAAATTTTTAATTTAACAATATACACGCTCTATTTTTTTCTTCTTTCCATTTTACAATCATAACGGAATTTTTTTCAGTAAAATTTACTTGTTTCAGACTTCTAGTAACAGTTAATATAAAAAATCGCGACTGTTGAATTAAGGATAAAAATATAGTATTTTTCGTACTATATTATTTTTCTATAATATATAGTACAATAAGGGCATCGACGAATTTTTGATCACAATGACACTTAAATGATGTATAATATTTACAGATTTCATAGCGGGGAAGTTAATTTATTCGGAAAATGTAAAAGTTATTGTTACTTTTTGTACTATTAGCTATATTTTACAATAATAACATTGAAAATAAATAAACCAAACCACAGATATTCATAAAAGTAGAAAATTATTAAAAAAGTTAAAAATATGCAAAAAATTAAAGAGCAAAAACTGACGCATTGTTTTGGGTATTTATATAATACTCTAGAAACTGATAAACTTTTATTAAAAGTGTCAACTAGCGACATCTGGTGAACAGAAAGTTATTAGCCCTCATTGACTGAAATATAGTACGATACTAACTATTATAGTAGGTGTGGCAACCCTAACTGTAACCTATAGACTTGTGTCCTCGATTAAAAACCAAAATGCAGATGAATTGTCACCCGTTAGATCTAATATGGAATGCTTCGTGTCCAGTACAAAGGGTGTCCGGTTCCCTACACTCATCGTGCGAAACACAGGCTATTTCACGCTGGTATTCTAGGAAAACGTGGTCGATCCCCGTTCGAGCGGATCCCTCCGTGATACAACCATTATATAGCTGCAACATATCTCTACCATTATTATAATTTGAAAGCCACTATAGTTACAGGCTGTAAAGCATTTCATTTAAGTCTTTAGAAGTGACAACTCATGTGTGGCTTTCTTTGTGTGAAGCTGTCTATGAACTGTGCATGTGTGCATATACTGCAGTAGCCACTTACCATCAGGCGGACTGTGAATTCGTTAATCACTTCATATTTAAAAATATAGAAGCGAAGTGAAGAATTGGAGTTTAAAAAATTATAATTTAAAATTAAACATTTTGTACAACCGACTTCACTATAAATTATTAAGAATAACTTAAAAACTATTAGTCCGACTTTGATCAAATTTATATGGGACCACATGAGAAGCACCAGCTTTCAAATAAAAAATTAATTATCGAAATTGGTCCACCCAAAAAAGTTGTGAAGTAAAACACATTAAAAAAAGAAAAGAAAAACAGTCGAATTGAGTACCGTTTCCTTTTTGAAGTCGGTAGAAAAAAGGCTTCGTTTCGGGATTAAAAAGAGATTTTGCACACATCGAACGCGAAGCGGATTTGTAGTGCTTTATCAACTCAAATCACTTCCATCAGCTTAAAATTGCACTTATATAATAAAAAAGGTACACCAATAGCAACAGGAAATTTCAATTAATACTTTTGACGTAGTTATAAGATTATTAAAAATAATTTCACTTTGACGTCAGTTGGTCGGTATGGATGTGAGCAAGATATCTTTCGAAAAACTGAACTTATCACTTTGTTTTTACTAGCTTTAGATTTTAATCATTAGGAAGCCTTTTGAATTTCACCATTGTAAAACGTCTCGTTTATTTATTTTTTTATTAATTGTTTGACGATTTTTTTCGGTAACCAAATACGTAAATAAATAAATATCAATCCGTCAAAAAAATTTGTGTTAATTAAGCACAAACAATTTTTGGTAGCTTGAAAAAAAAATTTGTATTAAACGAAATACGTGTTCCGGTTATTAATAAAAGTAAATAGATTATTCAATACATTACATGAGCTTCGAGGTGTGCACTGATGGATTTTCGAACTTTACTTTTTTAAATTATCATGTAAGGTACGTGAGGGTGGTCACCTTCAGCTTTACCGTCCTGTAAAATCAAAACTAGGAGGAAGACAAAGACAAAAACACACAGTCATATACTATAACTAATATATTAAGAAAAAATACCAAAAAAGCTTTGACAATAATCAGGAACACTTTGAAAAATCGTCTTAAAAAACTGACTACACTACCCAATACTAAAATCGACTAAAATATTTACTATAATATCAACTGTCATCTATGCTAATAAAGCTGTATTTTGTGAGTTATAAGAAAGTGACCATATTAACCGGATGACGATATTACCCTCACGTACTATAGTGTATTTTTTTAATCACGATTTTAAAATGGTATCATTTATTGATTTTTTTTTTGTTAAATATTGTTTAACACTTTTCGAAAAAAAAATTTTAAAATTTGACTTAAAAAGAAAAGAAAAGTTAATCATGAGTTAATAATTTTAAGCTAAGCAGTGCATTTTACTAACTTCGGCTACATCACCAATACCAGTTGATATATCATTTGATTTTTATTTATTTCATTTACTATATTATAGCAGTCACTGACTATAGTAGCACTGGTATAAAATAGAAAAAAAAAAACAAAAACAAGTTATTAACATTGCACGATGCACGACGACGGTGTACAACTTGTTTTATTGGTTACGATAACCTACATGCTCCAGTAACAGATGTAACATTTACTTTACAATGTATCGTTTATCAATAAACATAAACTACCTAATAATATATGCGTGAACCATTATGTCAACTTATATATGTGTATGAGCAGTAAACGACTATAGAATAAATAATAGTACTACGCGTGACATTTACTGTAAATTTTTATCACAGTGTAATCGGAAGGTAAACCGTGTAGTAGTAGAAATCTATGGGAGATGCCTATGTTCAACTGTGAACTTTTGATAGACTGGTGTAGCTACCACAGCTCACCGGCTCGCATGTTGTCATCGATTTTTTTTTTAATTTCTCATACACACCCAGGTGACAAAACAAAGTACGTGTCACTGCTGAGTACAGGCCTCCTCTAATTTCTGAGAGGGTTTTAGGGCAAGGAAATGTTCGCCGCGCTGCCCGAATGCGTGTTGGCGAACTTCGCGTCTTCGAATTTTTTTCTTATTTCTCAGACATGCAAGTTTCCTCACGATATTTTCTTTGGCCGCTGAACACGTGATACATCAGCACTTAAAATTGCAATTGACAAATTCATTAGTACCGACGGGGATAAAACAAGAGCTACTCGCACTGTGAAATTTACGCTTATCACCTAAGCTACAAGTCGCGGCACATAAGTTTAGCGCTGAACAAAACGTGGAGGGGACGCGCACGAATTGAATTGCACAAATGCCACTGGAGAGCCACGATCGAACGATACGCACGAGCCAATCAGCGCGACTTATGCGTAATAACGGTCACCGCTAGACTTTCGTGCCGCTACTTATACCACGGCTTAGTAGTTAGATGTAGTAAACTAAAGGAAAAATAAATATAAATTATATAACACTTAGTATATAGTTTTAAGTCTTAGTGGATCAGTGTTCTACTTTTTTTTAGAAACTCACGTGATTAAAGAATTTAGCGGGTTGCAAATTCGTGGTGCAAAGTTGTCGGTTCTAACACCATTGGGCTATTCTCGTGAACCACTACTAACACATTTTAAGCTAACTTGACGTTATATATAAAACGAAATAAGTAAACAAGGTAAAATTAATTTTTTTATACAATCGACTTCAATATATGTAAATAAAATGAGAATCTTCAATGTCGCCGAAGTCACTTAAATACGCATTATTAAGGATAACTCAAAAGCTACTAGTCAGATCTTGATTAAATATATATGGTACCATATAAGAAGCACCAGCTTTGAAATAAAAATATAATCATCAAAATCGGTTTACCTAGAAAAAAGCTCTGAAGTAACACACATAAAAAATACAGTCGATTTGAGAACCTCTTCCTTTTTTGAAGTCGGTTGAAAATATGGCTTCTAGCTTCTAGTGGACAACATGAAGTGGTGCGTCTTCTCCTACTGGCATATTGCTTCCGTGTAATAGTTCGAGCACTTACTTTGTTATTGATGAATGACCCGCCGACGATAGATACGCATTTACCAATGAACTGCGATAAATACTTTATCCGGGTAACGTCCTCGTGACCTACATCGATTATAGCAACATCTATTAGGATTCAATTGTTTTTCTTTAATCTCTGGTGTTTGTCATAAAAATAACGCGTCCAATTTCCGTTCAATTTATTGGTCGCGACTCGCGACCTTGTTAAAATGGAGATATATATTATATATATTATACGGAAGCGATATTGAAAAACAATGATGTTCAAGATCAAGTTAAGATCAACATTGCCTTTATATATATATATATATATATATATATATATATATATATATATATATATATATATATATATATATATATACATATTAATGATGATGGTTACTAATCAGAGTGTCATCATATAGCTATAGGATGCGATTATGAATATCGCAAATAGCAGTCCGACTCGACATGACAGGCAAAATGGGAAAAAACAGTAATACCATAGTTTAAATACAGTAGTAATATTGAACACGAAGTCACAAAATGTAGGTAAGAGCACAATACGGATGTAGATAGTTACTCAGTTCTCTGTTCCGTTTATTTACTCGTGTGGTCTGACATGAAACTAAATAAACGGAACAGAGGCAAAACTTCATACAACCGCGCGAATCGGTTGCACAACAACAAGCACGCGGGGCATGTGTGCGTGACCACTGGCCGCTTGTCGCGTAAGCGACGAGATTTTCCAGTCAACCGGTTACACTGGCGCAGCCAGTGGACAACAATCTCAGGGTCAGTGCGATGCACGTTGTTTGTTTTGTTAGTTGCAAGTTTGAATATTTTAATGTAAAAACGTGGTATTATTAATAATGGTTGTTTATTGTACTGTGTGTATGAATAATACTAGAAAAAATAAAAATATATAGGTTATTAAATATTTGATTATTAATTTTTCAAGTTTTCATAAGAAGAGGGTACTACACGGTGTTTTTTTACCTTTTTATTGTTATTACAAGCTTTTACTAAACATTTGTAGGTATGTGGGTGAATTGGTAACCGTTCACATATTGCAAGTAAGATTTGAACACTTCCCGATATCTGATTGAGTTGAAATTTTGTATATCGTAACTTCAGTGACAATACAATAATATGATAGATATTGTTTTGTTTCATTTGTCTTCACCTATCCAAATTAGGTAACATTTTGCTCGTTCTTAGGAAGCTTTGCCTCTGTTCCGTTTATTTACTCATGTGGTTCAGACTACGCTATACAAAAGAATAAATAATAGTACTAGTATACTCAGGTCTTTAAACTGTGGCTATACAATTCTGCTAGATGTATAGTCATAAACTAATCGCATAAACGCATGCACACACACACACACACGCACACGTACTAGCGCAGGTATAGTCACAAAGTAATAAGAATGGGTATAGTATAGTACATTGCTTCATAGGCAAGCAATCCAATAGCATATAGTATAACACAGTGTGAACGTGTCCGTGAAAATGCATGCTGTGTTTTCCTGTAGAATATTTGCAATTTTTTATATATTATTGCATTGTATTTATTACGCTTTATTTTCATTATAATTAGTCATGCTCTGGACTAGTTATGAGATTAGAAGAAGCTTACAATATTTGTAAATGATAAATAGCTAATAATAGCTCGAAGCAATAATAGTCACCTTTAATAATTTTATTGGAAGACTTAAGTAGTCAAAATAATAAGCAAGCAATGTATTATTTTGTTGTTTATCCTTAGTGTTTCCGATTGTTATTAACTCAAACAAAAACAATTGTGCTTAATTGACGCTATTTAGTTATAAAACGATACTTAATATGTATTGCCAGTTATTTGTTGTTTATTACTTGTCATTAGTTATTTATGTTTTATTTATTGTTATAATTTAACACCTATCATAATTATTGTATGGGTTCAAAGACTTTAATAAACTTTAATAACGGTATATCATTATTTATATATTTGAACTTAAATATAGAATTTGGATACTTTTTCAAAAATAACTCTGTATAGTAAATTGAGGTATTATAGACAGGCAGCATAAGATTTTCAAGCAAATAAACCTTTTATTTAACACATAATTAGTATCCATATTTCATAATATAACTTTCAAACTATTATTTTCCTTAAGTAACATGCATGTCTGATAATATGCCAGTTACTCGTAATTATGTACGTTGAATTGCATTTGAGACTGAAGGAACTAGTTTCGTATAGTGATAATTATTGAACAAGGTAAGTGAAACGAACGGCCCAAAGATTAATTGAATTGAATGGAAATTTTTAAAAATCTCCGAAACATAAAGCGCTGATGATCTTCAAATGGCTGAACCGATTTTGATAAAACATGTCTAAGAACCACCGCTAGAAAGCCTGCTTTTAAATACAAAAAAAACATGCACACTCTTACACTTTTTCTCGCCTAGCCCTCATCCGCCAAATCCTTACCGTCCGATTAGGAACTTCGTTCCAAAAACCGCAACCAAATCAGTTCACCTATTTAAGAGTTGCGGTGCCACCGAAAGATACACAGACAGACAGACAGACATAGACACATAGCGTTCAAACTTATAACGCCACTCGGCGTCGGAGATTAAAAGAGCAATTCTACAATAAATGTTTCCTAGGTGATAGGACTCCTTTTCTGCCTATAGCTTTATTTTGTAGGATAGGGTGACAAACGAGCAAACAGCCCACCTGATGGTAAGTGGTTGCTGTGGCGCATAGACATCTACATCTATTCTCAATAAAGAATCAAAATACAGATGCGTTGTAACCCGTGAGTAACTCAGATGGAATGCCTCATTTCCAGTAAAAAGGGTCTCCGGTTCTCTACACTCACCATACGAAACACAGCAACATTAAGCTGCTATTTTACGCTGGTATTCTGTGAGAGCGTTGTCCTTCTCCGGTCGAGCCGACCCATTCGTGCTACAACTGTACGACTAATATAGTTGCAGCATGGCTCTACCACGTATAACGGTTTCCAATCTCTTACCTATTTCTACCGCAAAATAGCAGTGCTTGAACTGCTGTGTTCAGGTCTAACGGGTATAAAAGACCAATGTAATTAATATCCATATACCTACACGCTCGTCGGATAAAGGTACTCTTAATTTGGCCCAATTTTCAATATAGCGCAAATTTGGTCGAGAAACTTTCACCTAGGCCAGGGGTCGGCAACCTTTTGAGTAGAAAGAGTCAAAAATTACAATTTACAAAATTTCAAATAACATATATATATATATAGTATTATTAGATAATCACTTATTATTTAAGGAAAAAATTAAAACAATTAAACATTTATTTACATTGTAAGTCTTACAACACTAACTTGTACTTCAATAAAAAACAATTGAACAAACAAATTCAATGGTAGCTTTGGCTTTGTATGGTTATTCAAGTAGAAAATTTAAACTTTACTAAACAATGTAACTTTTACTTAAAAAAAAAAAAACATTAGCATACATTTAAGCAAACAAATTCAATGGGAGCGTTGCCTTTGCATGGTTTTAGAAAGTTTGGATAAATTTGGCTCATAACTTGTTGTTTTAAGTTTCAAACACGACTCTGAATTTTCGTTTGTTAGTTGGCTTCTTATTTTACTTTTAATTATATTTTTGCAAGAGAACGCTTGCTCGCACGAATATGTCTATCCGATGATAGTCAGCACTCCAAATGTCAACTTCTTCACCTCACTGTAGCAATCTGGAAGACTTTTCCATGCGTCGTATCTCGCGGCATTTCTTTTAAAGCTGTTCATTTTTGTTGCATTACGTACATAAATTTCTGGACCAATAACTCTTTCAACTGGCTTTTCAACTCTGTAAATTTTCAACTCCACAAAGTTTTACTTTTTAAACAGATCAATTGCTTTTCTAGAGATCCAGTATCAACTTCAAATGGCTCAGTGTCGTCGATTTTTAAATTTTTATTTTTATAAAGTAAATAATATTTGCGTATGAAACTAAAGAGCCGCAGCTTCACATCCAAAGAGCCGCATGTGGCTCGCGAGCCGCAGGTTGCCGACCCCTGGCCTAGGCCGTCCCTTCCCGACTCTGCCGTTTCACCACTGCAACATAAATTTGCTTTGTCACTCTTTCCTCGTTCATTCGTGTGGAGGAAGCGAGAGAGGTGTGTGAGGATCGTGCCAAATGGAAGTCCATAGTTTCTGCCTACCCTTCTAGGTGACAGGCGTGAGTGTTTATGTTATGTAATTAAAATATTTGACAGGCTGTGAGGCATTGCATCTTAATCCTCAAAAGTGACAACGCATCTGTAGACTTCATTGTTTGCGGTCACCTGCAGGTGTCTGAGGGCTGCACTAGCCACTTACCATCACGTGGATTGTAAAGTTCGTTTGTCATTAAAAAGTATCAAATTAATATTTGCCATGTCAGGAAACGAGCCAATGATATAAATATAAGAGACAACTCAGCTATCATCATCACTACAGCTCTTCACAAGTCCACAAATTAACATAGGCCGCCCCTAAGGAATGCCACAAAGCACGGTCCTGAGCTACCTGCATCCATCGACTTCCTGCATGTTTTATCAGGTTGTCACTCCATCTAGTTGCCCTACGCTTCGCCTACCGGTACGAGGCTGCCACTCGAGAAGGTTTCTTCCCTATCGTATGTCGGTTCTTCGAGCGATATTGCCGGCCCATTACCACCTCACTACCACTTACTAATCCGTTAGGCTATGTGACTCTGGTTCTACTGCGGATATCCTCATTTCTAAGATTTTGTTACGTGGTAGAGCCATGCTGCAACTATATTAATAGTATAGTTGTAGCACGAATGGGTCGGCTCGACCGGGAAAGGATCACGCTCTCACAGAATACCAACGTAAAATTGCAGATTAATGCTGATGTGTTTCGTATGGTGAGTGTAGAGAACCGTAGACCTATTTTACTGGCAAAGAGGCTCTTCTTATTCTTAAACTCAATTATCTCTTCTACTAAATCTCAACTATCAACTATAAAACGTTCCGTCCTATGTTGGTCTGGCTCTTATAGGTCCTGACGTAGGCAATGACTTACTAGCGACCAGCCCCAGCTTTACCTGGACAGTATTTATTAATGGGAAGTTATTTAGATTTAAGAAAATCAAAGACCATGATATATTTTATAATTTTTTTTTCAATTTTAAATTTATTCTTTCATTTCATTCATTTTAAATTTATTATATCCGAATAATATAGCCAGGTCTATAGTCCAGATTAATGCATGTAAATAACAAAAAAGAAAGTGCCAACCTGAGATGTTTTTAAAGTAAATACGTCTTTGGTGCCAACTAGGTAGGCGACCAATGAAATTGTGAGTTTGTGATTATATCTATTATTTATTCTGTGATTATATAGACGATAGGATACTATTATTTATTCTGTGCGATGTGCTATACCCCTATTACACCCTTCACAATTTTCCACCAAAATACATATTTTTTGGCCAAACGTGGTTCGAATAACTCTCTACTCTTTGGACTCTACCTTACTCCCTCGGACATCACAGGCGAATCCCTATCTATGTACTTATTGTCAATAATTTATACATGGAAAGCCGTTTAAATCCAAAAACTACGTTTTGAAAACTACATACACCACAGCCACAACTACATATACTTTATGGTTTTTTTTAATGGTTAATTAACCTTTATTTTTCATATAATATATTTTACGACACGTACTTAAATTATGTTCATTGAAAGGATTTTATTTTCTTGAAACTATTTATTGAAACACTGTAAGTACAAAGGATATTCATTGTCTTGTTTCCAACAATTTAAATCCGGTCTAGCCATTGAGTTATATAGGTATACTACGTACTAAAGAAGTTATTCCAAACAAAAATTGTGCGCTACTCTATGTCGTCGCGCGTGCGCGGGAGATAGTAGAGCCGCGCATAAGCGAAGGCTTTAATCTTTATAATATATAAAAATTACGTGTCACATTGTTTGTCCAGATGAACTCGGAAACAACTTAACCGATTTTAATAAAATTTTATTAATGTGTATTTCTTGTTTCAACTTGAAAGATAGGGTAGTTTTAATCCCGATAAGTGACCCTCAATATTTTAATTGCGAATTTTTTAAAGGACAGGATCGTCGGAAAGGGCAGAACAAAGTTTACCTGGAGCTAGTTTAATATAAAATAAGATATTAATATAAAATAAATATAAGTATTTAATATAAAATACTCTTATTTTAATCTAAACAAACATATTTCTAAATAAAATGTAATAATAATTATCTTATGGAATTCACAAATCTTCAATTTACACAATATTTAATTTAGTGTACGGACTGCAGTACAGTTCAGTTGAACATAGTCAATGTTCGGAATGCGAAATCTAGTGCGTAGTACATAATATATATCGATGAGTCCAGCTAAAATAGAAACTCCAACTGACTCACTTATTGCCTCCTGTGTCTCGGCTTCTAGATTTCTTTACTGTAATGAAGAATGGGTTTAATAAATAGAGCAACAGTTTTTTTTTTAAATTATCGTACGATAATGTCATAATGATGTCCTCCAGATCGAATTTCGGTTACGGCGGCCAGACTCAACGGAGACTAGCCATCTGCACAGGACAGGATTATAGTGCCCGAGTGTATGCGCAAACACAAGTGCGCTCTCTATTCTCTCAATCTCATAGCCCGATGGAACGCTAATCCGACACAAATATAGGGAGGTCAGACGCAGGACAAATGACTTTACGTGCATTTCGAGGCACAGGGGTGAAACATAGCCAATTTCCTGACTCCGGGCTCCTATCGAGAATTGATAGAAAAATCCATTGACTGATTTTGGCCCGAACCGGGATTCAAAACGTTAAGAAACCGAATCGTTAATGATAAGCAGTCGCATTTACGATGTTTATACCAACGAAGCAGACGGTAATGTTCTATCTACAACTAAATGAAGATAAAAAAAACATGCCGGAAATCCCTGCTTGGAAGAGAGTAGATCATGGCGGAAGAAATAGACTAGATGATGATACTAAGCCGAATGAATACACACGTGGTATTTTATACGTGGTAGAGCCATGCTGCAGCTATATTAGTAGTATAGTTGTAGCACGAATGAGTCGGCTCGACCGGGGGAGGACCACGCTCTCACAGAATACCAGCGTAACATAGCAGCTTAACACTGCTGTGTTTCGTATGGTGAGTGTAGAGAACCGGAGACCCATTTTATTGGAAAAGAGGCATTTCATCTTAGTCCTCACGGGTGGCAACGCATCTACATTTTGATTTGTAATAGAGGATAGATGTAGATGTTTATGTGCCGCAGCAACCACTTACCATCAGGTGGACTGTGTGCTCATTTGTCACCCTTATCCTATAAAAAAAATTGAATCCCTGGCAGAAATAACACTTTACCACATTTTTCATATGCGGCGTTTAACTCTTATTAATTTTTCAAATTAATAGTTCACAATGAATAATTTAATCAGACGATGGACAGAGAGAACATCAGCCACAGTCTAGTCTAGTCTTATCAATATATTACTCTTCCCTCACAATTTACAATCGTCATAGTATCTTTCGTTAATTATTTTTAAAGAGTATTTAATAATTCTTAAACAAATAGAATACTTTTTAAGTAGGTTCTTATATTTGTTAGATAAACTTTATTTTTTGAGATATGAAAATCATTTATTTTTAAAGACGGCAAATATTTCCAATGCAACCTATTAGATACGTACGTAAAACATGATACTTGGGACGCGTTACATGCCGTCGTGTTATTTTATCAACAAATGAATATTAATTTAATACCAAATTGATTCGAATTTCACGGAATGGTTATTTTAGTCCGTAAGTAAAACGGCGGGAATTTTGACATATCACATCATCAATCACACATCATAATATTTTAAAAGACAAGCCTGAATCATGAATTTCTTCGTAAGATACGCTGAAGATATGTCAGAGCCATGTTTGATGTAAAATTACCTGCTGTGCGGTATTGAATTGAAAAAATAAACTCCACTCAAATAACTTAAATGTATCTTACATTTCCAACATAAAGTAGGTAATCAAAATGGTAATTTAGCAATTATGGCCTTTATGCTGATGATACATGAATTAAAATAGCGTATACATTTATATTAAAATGCACCAAGGTGCATTGACGCACATACAAAATTTTTCGAATGCTGTGTAACGCGACGGTCAATAACACTATATTCGTTGAATATCAAAGTTAATTTCATTACAAAGAATATAATATTACGGTACATCGTACCCGGAGCGAACGTTCTGCTAAGTTTTTAATTTTTGTTATAACAAACATAAGTATCAGCTGTCAATAATATGTGTAATAAGTGAATGAATTTGTTTTATTTTTTTTTAAATCACAGATATTTTTGGTAACTAACAAATTTATAGGTATAGGTTGTAAAGGTACATGATATTTTCGAAGTTTGAATATACCTATTACAGTCATGACAAACTTTTATGAACTAGTATCTTGAGAATAGGAGTGACAAATGAGCATACAGTCCACCTGATTTTTTCTCCACTTGGATGCTGTGGCCCATCCTCGTAATCCTACATCTTTCCTCGTAAGAATCAAAATGTAGATACGTTGTCTTCCGTGAGGACTAAGAGATTATGAACGTCAAATGAGTTTTGCTTGGAATTTGATTTGCATTGATTTTTAGATTTTATTTCAGTTCAAGTTGTATTTAATCAAAACCTTAATCCATAAAATTGATGGCATATAATAAAACATATAGGATAGTCGGCGAAGTGTAGGGTGGCCCTCCACTAGATGAAGTGACTACTTGGGAGAGCCCTGTGTTTTCAACAGTGGAGTTGGGGTAAGGGTTGTAGTGAACGAATGAATGAAAAATAAATACATACTGCGCGGAAATTGATAAATCTATGTTGGCATGTTGCATCCCAGCTCAACTTAGTCACATTAGTATCGTATCGTATTGTTTTGTAAACAATGGCGCTATAATATACTGCAGTATACTCATAATGAGTTTTGTAATAATTATCATTTAACAAATGCTGATTAGTGATTACATAACTAATATTGTTATTTACTTTCATACTTAGGAATTTAATTGTTACTAAAATTACATTTTTTTTTACAAATGTAATTAACATTGAATGAAACTAATTTTACAGATTTTATCGCCTTTCATTTAACTTCTTTTACTTACTTTTAATTTCTGCTTTCTACTATAAAGCCCCGAAACATATGAAGTTAAATTACACAGTATGAAGTTAAATTAAATGAAATCTTTATTTTTGACATAAAAATAAAACTTTCATTAGTGAAACGCATGGACGTATAATTTTTTATACGTTCATGGTCAGGCGTACCTAAACATATTTTTAATCTACAAACATTTCATAAAGGTTTCCCAATCCGGAGAAGAAAGAGCGAAGAAAATTCGCCGGTGTTTTTTTGTAAGTACTTATAGTAGCCTACGTATGGCGTTATTCCCACGCTAGAATTTTCTCCTGTATCGTAGAGGCGGTTTACATACATAAATTGCACAAGAACACACTATTGAACCAGAACAAATATTTGAAGGCCATATAATACCTTGTTCCTTGCGGGATTCGAAACCGCTGCTCCCATAACCGCAACCAAACGCTTAGCCACTGCGCTATCGAGGCGTCGAAATCATCATCGACATTTATGATATATATTGAATATAGACCTTCTAAATTAAATAATTAAAAATTAAAAATTTTGTACCACTTCAATATAAATTATTAGTTATAACCCGAAAACTATTGGTCAGACCTTGATCAAATTTATATGGAACCAAATTTTTTTTATAGGATAAGGGTGACAAACGAGCACACAGTCCACCTGATGGTAAGTGGTTGCTGCGGCCCATCGACATCTACAACTATCCTCGTTTGCGAATCAAAATGCAGATGCGTTTTCACCCGTGAGGACTAAGATGGAATGTCTTATTTCCAGTAAAAAGGGCCTCCGGCCACCTGCACTCACCAAGCGAAACGCAGAGGTAAACCTCTACTTCACGCTGGTATTCTGTGAGGTCGTGGTACCATCACGGTTCAAGCCGGCCCATCCGTGCGACAGCAAAAGCTGCCGCGTGGCTCTACCACTGTTTTGAGACCACATGAGAAGCACAAGCTTTCAAATAAAAAAAGAATCATCGAAATCGGTTCACCTAGAAAAAAATTATATATACAAATACTTGTTCCGTGCGGGATTCGAACCCGCGGCCCCCAGCGCTGCAACTCATTGCTAAGCCACTGAGCCACGGAGCCGTCAAGCAAAAGCTAAAAAAATATAATTTCAAATCAAAGTTTTGTACAACCGACTTCAATATAAATTATTAAGTATAAGTCAAAAACTATGAGTCAGACCTTGATCAAATTTATATGGTCCCATGAGAAGCACCACCTTTCAAATAAAAAAAGAATCTTCGAAATGAGTTCACTCAGAACAAAATTATGAGGTAACACACATAAAAAAGAACATACAGTCGAATTGAATACCGTCTCCTTTTTGAAGTCGGTAGATAAACAAAGTACTGCGTAGTAGATTTGAAGTGATTCCAAAACTATGCTCAACTTACCTATTGTAAGAAAGTGCACCACCCACGCACACCATCTAAAATCACTTATAACCAACAACACGATTTTAGGTGCATATAAGTGCCTGTCAACTATAGTAATCACCTATGATGCATCTATGGGGGAGGCCTATCTATAGCAATAGACTTTTGATAGACTGT
The DNA here is from genome assembly GCA_963668995.1 of Parnassius mnemosyne. Taxonomy (NCBI): domain Eukaryota; kingdom Metazoa; phylum Arthropoda; class Insecta; order Lepidoptera; family Papilionidae; genus Parnassius; species Parnassius mnemosyne. The sequence goes on from CAVLGL010000057.1 coordinate 6,112,210, forward strand.
TACAAAAGATTGAATGGATTTAGGTACGCTATGTCTTATAGCAATACATTATCGATAGTTTAAATGTTAATATATCAAAGCAAAACATTCAATTACATCAGGAAACATTTACACTTTAAGATCGTTACGAAGCCTTTCGAGGACAACTGCCCTTTAGTTCTGTTCCGGTGTTGCAACTAAGTACTCTAATCTAGTCTCTAACATGTTATGCTGCAAAAGTCACTGGCTGGCTGTGGCTACGTTATAGATTTTGTATACATACTACGTATGAGGGTATGGTCATCCGGTTAATATATAAGGTAGGTGAGGGTAATATGGTCACCTTAAGCTTTGCCGCTCTATAAAAAGTAAATAAAGAAGGAGGACAGTGACAAAAACGCAAAGTCGTATACCATAATTAATATATTAAGAAAAAAAAATAGCAAACAAGCTTTTGCAATAATTAGTTACACTTCGAAATATCAACTCAAAAAAAAAATTACTACACAATACTAAAATTTCATAAATATTTACCATAATTTCAACTGTCAAAATGGCGTCGATAAAGCAGCTCCCTTTTGACCCTTTATTATTTGATAGACTGATAAAGAGCTATCGTATCACGAAACCATCTACGCAAACAGGCTGTAGTTTTTGAGTTATAATAAAGTGATCATATTAACCAAATGACTATATTACCCTCACGTACCTTACTTTACTTTTTTTAAAACCATAGGTGGCTCTATGATACGGTAGCTCTTTATCAGTCAATCAAATAATAAAGTGTCAAGGGGGCGCTGTTTTATTGACGCCATTTTGACAGTTGAAATTATGGACAGACAGTTGAGAATATAACTAGTAAAAATTTTAGTCAATTTTAGTATTGTGTTGTGTAGTTAGTTTTAAGTTGATTTTTCGAAGTGTCCCTAATTATTGGCAAAGATTGTTTGCTATTTTTTTTCTTAATATAATATATAAGTATGTTATGCCTCCTCTACACTACTCACGAAGTAACTTTGACGAAGTGCTCGTCGAAGTCGATCGCAGTCCGAAGAACGTGACCACACACTCGTGCTACTTCGAGAAGCGCTCAGTCGTCTAATGTCTCCCGCACCCTTAACATGAATAACGTTCAAGTGGCAGCTGCTATAGGTACCTAATTGTGTGAACAGTACGACGTTAATGCGTTAACTAAATAAATAATTATGTAGAAAGCTACATATTTTTATACGTGGTAGAGCCATACTGCAGCTATATTTGTAGTATAGTTGTAGCACGAATGGGTCGGCTCGACCGGGGAAGGACCACGCTCTCACAGAATACCAGCTTAAAATAGCAGCTTAACACTGCTGTGTTTCGTATGGTGAGTGTAGAGAACAGGAGACCCTTTTTACTGGAAAAGAGGCATTCCATCTTAGTACTCACCGGTAACAACGCATCTGTATTTTGATTCGCAAACGAGGATAAAAATGTAGATGTCTATGGGTCACAGCAACCACTTACCATCAGGTGGACTGTGTGCTCGTTTGTTACCATATTCTATAAAAAATATAATTATATATAAAAAAAAATTCAAAACTGGCGTAAGCTGAGTAGTGTAGTGAGACGCTTCGTGTAACTTCGGGGTACTTCGCGAAGTCCTTTGACTCTGGCGCAAAAAACCGACAGCGATCGGAAGTCGCCCGAGACTAAGCGAGGTTGCACGAAGTGAATCGAAGTACCTCTCTACACTATTCACCTCGTCCAACTTCGATCTACTTCGCGAGTAGTGTAGAGGAGGCATTAAAGTATACGACTTTGTGTTTTTGTCGCTGTCCTCCTCCTGGTTTTGGTATTATAGGATGGCAAAGTTTAGTGCGACCATATTACCCTCACGTACCTTACTATTATTTTTTCTGTGCTGTGGCTTGTTAACGTTGAACATTTTAGCTGCAAATATAATTTTATTCATAATGATCGTCATTATTCGAGCCATTCACAAACCCTATGCTAAACGTAGGACTCCCCAAAGGAATGCCACAAAACAAATTACTTTGTGCCGATAATTTCTTTTCTGAAAATAAAAGGTGACAAACGAACATGAGCCTCGTCGAGAGGATTTGTCATAGTTACCACGCTTAACACTTTCACTGTCCGGTTTTGAGACACAATAGTAAGACAATAGCAGTGACCTATATGTAGTGCACGGGACAGCGAAAGGGTTAACAGGCGCATTGGCAACCAACAGTCTTTTTTTATTATTTTGAATTATTATTATCACAAAGATACTGCAGCGCTATTAGTTATTTTGTGCTGCTGCCTATCTTATGTTTCAGTTTCTCTCCGTCGCCTCTTACGACAACCACGGGATTATAAAGTTTAACCACTGAATAAATAATAGTTAGTATATATAAGGCAGTGGATTATATACATATAATATTTAAATAACACATGGTAGAGCTACGTTGCTGCTATAGTATAGTTGAAGCACCAATAGGTCGACTCGGTTAATAAACGACCACGCTCTCACAATACAATACCAGTTCAAAATAGCAGCTTAATGCTGCTGTGTTTCGTACGGTGAGTGTAGAAAACAGAAGGCATTCCTTCTTAGTCCTCAGGGGTACAACTAACACCGCATTTGCATTTTGATTTTTAATCGATGATGCATATAGATGTCTATGGACCACGGCATCCTTTTACCAATAAGTGGACTGGGTGCTCATTTGTCATTTTTCTTTTATAAAAAAAAATTAAGGCGAACATCTCCCTTGAGTCACCACGGATCTCTTTAAAGTACTCATATTTCTTAATTCTTTTTTTCGACTCTAGAATATATCTATCGTGCAAAATCTTCGAAGAACCTAAAACATTCACTTATTACGTATTCCTTTGAAAATACTTGTTACAAATATTGTCATAAAACCAAGGGCACGATATTTTGCCAACACTACACTGTTCTAATTTTAATTACGGTTCATGAACGTTGAAAATTGAATTTATATTTTCATTATATTTTAGTTGTAAATATAATTTTATTCATAATCATCGTCATCATTAGACCCATTCATAAGTCCTATGCTAAACGTCGGACTCCCCAAAGGAATGCCACAAAACAAATTTCTGAGGCACCTGCATCTATCGACTTCCTATATCCGTGGAGAACCACCCCACACTTCGCGTCCCGGTACAAAATTATCACTCGAGACCTTTTCCTCCACATCGGATGTCGGATCTTCGAGCAGGAGAGGCAAGGCCATTGCCACTCCAGCTTAGCTGGTCCGTTGGGCTATATCAGTTAGTCAGTTAGTCTGGTTCTAATGCAGAAATGCTCATTACAAAGACTATCACGCAGAAAAGCACACTAAGCAACCTTGAGTTTGTTTACACGGCCAACAGTGAAAGACCACTTCTCTAGCTGGTTGTGTATTCTTGTCTTCAAGTTTTGAGGAATAAGTGACGAGAAAATTAGTCGTAATCTCCCTAACACTCGAATAATTTTGTTCATTCTAAGTATTTTCGCAACTTGGATATCTTGCCTCAACTCTGAAAGCATTAGTAGCAATAGATATCTTCTCCCTTTTCTATCAGTCCGTTTATGATCTACTGTATCCAAGACTGACCGTATCACATGTACGAACCGCACGCAGGTTGCCGTTATGTCAAGACGTCACGCGTCGATAGAAGGTAACCTTTTGCGGGCGGCTTATAAAGATTTCATGTTGGTGATCGAAATTTTAGATATGTGGTAGAATCACGCTGCAGCTATATTATAGTTATAGCTCGAATGGCATGGCTCCACCGAGGAAGGTGTATTTTGTATGGTGAATGTAGAGAACCGGAGACCCCTTTTAGTGGGAACGAGGCATTCCATCTTCGTCCTCAGGAGTGAAAACTGCTATTTGATTCTTAATCGAGGGTAAATGTACGTGTCTATGAGTCACAGCATTCACTTACCGTCAGGGACTGTGTGCTCGTTTGTAACCCTTATTCCATAAAAATAAGCACCAGGACAATGAGGCGTCTTAATGTCGTGGTGGTTAAGCGATAGGTTGCGGTGCTGCGAGGCGCGGGTTAGAATCCCGCACGGAACTAATACTTGTTTGGTCTACAACTAAATTTTCAGGGTCTGGATGTTTATGTTCATGTCCAATTTATGTACACAAAACGCCTCCAGGAAAAAACTCCTCGCGAAACAGGAAAAAGTAGTGTGGAGTTAACTGTTGGTTTTAAGTATTTTTCGGAATCGCTACTGAGAATTTCTGTCCAACAATTCTGCTTGACATTTACAGAGCCAATATTGTAAGCATTCAATCTATTAATAATCTTCTCGTGGTTCACCGAACCCGTGCCTTACTTTGTGTAGAGTTGCGTAAAGGTTCTTGGCCTAGAGTATGGCCACTTACCATCAAGTAAACAGGGAATTCGATTGATTGATAGTGGAATAACAAAAAATTTATAATATACTTGTACAAATACACATAAACTCTCACGTTTTTTTAGTAAAGGGATCAATGAACTACCTATGAAATGGCAAAAATGCATAGATAACAACGATGCAAACTTTAATTAATTAAATATATTTTACAAATGAGAAATTGACTATATATTCCTCCCGTACACCCGACCTAATATTAACATATTAATAGTGCCGTCATAGATTGAACCCGGATTGCGTACTGAGAAATTTACTGCGCATGTTTATATTTATTATTGAAGTGAAAACTTCTTTAGCCGCGTTAAGCGATTTTTGGAAGGGGAAAAACTTATGGTTACGCGTCACCGATGACCTTGACATGCTCGTGACGCTCGCCTGTGTCGGCAGTCCTTCCAGTCCAAAGGGAAGAAGGAGCAGAGGTAGGCAAAGGCCTGCCTCTGCTTTTATATGACGCTATTATTTATTGACTGCTCCGTAGCGCAGCAAGCTGCAGCGCTGGGGGCCGCGGGTTCGAATCCCGCACGGAATAAGTATTTTTATGACCTACAGATAATAATTGTTCCGGATCTGTATGTATGATGATCCATGATGCAGAAGAAAATCCTAATGCAGATGTAACGTTTTTTTTTAAATAAAAAAAATATGGCTAGTGGTCGAACGTGTAGGGGGAGGGGGGGGGGGGGTTAAGAATATCACTACCCCATTCGACATCATACGGGTGTCGCAAGAGGCGACAGATGGAAACAAATCAAGAGATAGGCAGCAGCGTCTTCCTAATAGGTAACGACAAAAATTAAAAACTGCGGTTGCCAACCCGCCTGCCAAGCGTGGCAACTATGGCAAATATGAGGCAATCTATGGGGGAGGTCTATGTTTAGCTGTGGAGGTTAATAGGCTGTAACAATAACGGTAAATTTTAGCTTTGCGCTCCTCCATGGCTATGAAAACTGTCACACTCCTCCGTGCGCGCAATATGCATAGAAAGTATTATAAAGCTTTCCCTTCACAATTCACAATATTTAGTTATTTATGGCGCATAGCAATATTATTTATTGTATACACAGGGAATATTTATATTATTTATTATATTTACGCCGCATATTTATATTATTTATTAGGTTTATGGCGGACATTTACCTTATTCATTGTATTTTAATGGCCCCTCTACACTTCTCGCGAAGTTGATCGAAGTTGGGCGAGGAGAATAGTGTAGAAACGTACTTCGATTCGCTTCGTGCAACCTCGTTTCGCCTCGGGCAACTTCCGATCACTGTCGGCTTTTGCGCCAGAGTCAAAGGACTTCGCGAAGTACCCAGAAGTTACACGATGCGTCTCACTACACTACTCGGCGTACGTCAGTTATATATTAATTTTTATACATAAATATTAAATATGTAGCTTTCTACATAATTATTTATCTATGGTTAATGCATTGACGTCGTACTGTCCACACAATTAGGTACCTATAGCAGCTGCCTCTTGCACGTTACTCATGAGGGTGCGGGAGACTCAAAACTAGGCTTGGGCAAAAAATATCGATATATTTCATCGATATTTTAAATCGCGTTATATCGATATTTATTTTAGAGTATTGAATTCGTATCAATTTCGATATATTTTAAAATGTATTAATGACAAAACATGTAACAACAAAAGGAGGTACAAAAGCATTCATGTGTGGTTGGTTGTCGTTTTTTTTTCGTCGTCCAATTTTGGACCTTATCTTTACATCATCAAAACATAACTATATATCGATACATCGATATTTGTCATGCGATATATATCGATACTTTTAAAAATAACGATTCGATATATATCGATATACTTTTTCCCTTGCCATCCCTACTTAAGATGACTGAGCCACATGAGCAAAGAAATCGACCAAAGGGGAAGCTATATACAAACGGCTCGCTGCTAGTACACCCATACATAGCGCAGCGATGTGTGCGTGAGCTCTCACCGACAGGTTCACCGACGCTCCGTCGGGGTACAAACCGGTTTGCGCCGGCTCAGTCAGTGTCCATGAAAGGGCTGTTAGTCGTGCGCATTTAAATAAATAGACCAAAAATATTTCGATATTTTATACATCAATTAATTTATTAAGTATTTTTCCAATTATTAAATAGTTAGATTAAAGTTTTTTAATAAGAATATTTAAGAATTAAGTTATTATAAATTTATATAGGTAAATAATAAGTTTTCTCTATAAACAAAAATGCCTAATAGTTGTACAGTATGCATGAATAATTCTAGAGAAAATAAGGATATTTCCTTTTTTTGTACCCGAGAGATCAAGTGAAGTAAGTACCTTTTTACGTATACAATAATACTAACAATTAATAACATTGATAGGTAAGTGAGAATGTGTTAGAAAGGTGCGTCGCCGAGTGATGATGTCGGTCTCACCTACTTGAAACGTTAGTCAGTCTAACTTTGACAGTGCCGTAGATGGCAGAATATCCTACGTAATAAGGCTAAATGTGTGACTTTATCCACCCACATTAGTATAGAGGTAGTTTGCTTCCTGGGGTAGGATATAAGTTATTTTTTGCGAGTCGAGACCGCAGGAGTAAATACCACTGCATTATGGTTGGAATACAATCGTCAGAGATTGGTGTTGGTGGATAGTGTTGGTGGAAGTGGTGCTGGTGTTGGTGTTGGTGGATAGTGTTGCTGATGGTGCCAGTGGTGGTGGAGGTGGTAGTATCGTAGGTAATGGTAGAAGGCAGTGGACCAACAGTGACTTCATCAACACCACCACCATCACCACCATTACTATCACCAGCACCGCCACTGCCCACGACCACCAATCACAGCCACAACTACCACCACCACCACTTACACTAAAACTCTTGATTTCGAACAATTAATAAATATGTTGTAACATTAATATAAGTTATAATTAATACACATGATGTCTTATGGCTATACAATATTTTTATTTTTTCCTTAAAATTTTCACAGGCATCAGGTGACAACCCTATCAGAATAGGTATAGATTTTCGACGTTGTTAGGAAGCTTCCCCTCTGGTCCTCTTTACTCTGTGACTGAGCTCTTCGCGAAGCAGCACCAGTGTCACGTTCTTCGGACTGCGATCGAGGACCTGAAAGTTACCTCGCGAGTAGTGTAGTGGAGGTACAAAATTTTGTAGATATTTAGCCTTGAACAGTAATGGAAAGTTCTAGTTACCTAGTGATGCTGGTATCCCAATAAACGAATAATTACTTAGTATTGTTAGAGCTTCACATCGCTTCAGCTGTTAGTTTGTTACGACATCTCGACCTTGTTAACAACGCCACGCATTCATAAAATTAAAACAACGGAAAGTCAAGGACAGAGAAAAATAGAAATGTATGTACTTATATAGTTGTTACTAAATCAACAACTGGAATATTTTCAAAATTAAATATATAGAAAGTTTAAAGCGTAGGTATTTTCTAACACAAAAGATTTTTTTAATATGAAACTTTTGAATTTATTCCATAAATAATCAAACAATTACTAGTCTAAAAAAGAAAGAATGAAAAGAAAGAACAAACGGTAACATTAAAAATTTTGTAGTCGAAGTTAATTAATTGGTTGTTTTTGTTTTCTTTAAAAAAAACGTTACCCCCACACTAGGATTTTCTCCTGTATCGTGGAGGCAGTTTACAAACACAAATTTCACAAGGGCAAACATCCAGACCCGGAACAATCATTTGTAGGCCTTACAAATAATTGTTCCGTGCGGGATTCGAACCCGCACCCCCCAGCGCAGCAACTCATTGCTAGTGGCTTAGTGCTAGCGCCACGGAGCCGTCAATAACGCATTATTAAAGATGACTCAAAAACTATTGGTCATATCTTGATCAAATTTATGTGGGACCACATCAGAAGCACTAACTTACAAATAAAAAAAAGAATCATAAAAATCGGTTAACCTAGAAAAAAAGTTCTGAGGTAACACATATAAAAAAACATACAGTCGAATTGAGTACCTCCTCCTTTTTTGAAGTCGGTTATTTTGGTTAAAAAGGGGTGTCAATGTTAGTAACAATTTGAAAAATACTTGGAAAGAGCTAAATTTCGCTCCTAGTTCTTCTTCAGCAGCCTTTTAAAGTCCACCACTGGACATAGGCCTCTCCCGTCATACGGAGAACTTGCCTTTATTATCACTATTGGAATAAGAAAAAACAATGTGTATCGAAGTATCTATGTGTAGGCAAATCTAGGTGACTTCTTCCCAGATGACATTACTTCTAGAATAGTTTAAAATAAAACACGGTTAAGGCTCGAGCGAGCTAACCGCAGTTTTGGTGGCTCGCCGGTAAAATATCGTTTAGGAATCATCGCAAAACCTTGATTTTGTGATTCGATGAACCAGGCTCACGGTTCGATAGTGTTGACAGTGTTGTATGAACTTTGGCACGTTGTTTCATTAAACTAGAGAAACCAGTTGTTTGTTTCGCCTGTATATCAGGGACCCGAGCCGCAAACCCGTGAGTAAAACCGTCCGTTGATGAGCGCCTTTAATCGCTACGAAATTCTAAAGAAAAAAATTATTCAAAGATCTCAGAACACTCTAGCGAATGTTTTAATTAAACACTTTTCCCATCGTACAAAGAACGATTTTATCAATATTTCAATTCCGGGATGTTAATTTGCTTGACATAATATGACCTATGCTTTATAAACGCTGTGATAACAAATGAGTCAACTGCAATTGGTATGCAATAAAGTTAGTAACCTGATATTCTAGAAATTATACATATAAATAAATACTTACATCCATACATACATATATATATATATATATAATCATAAATAAAATATATATAAATGAAATATATATATGTATAGATCATCATCAAAGTGGTAATATTAAAAAACTTGTTCAACCGATTTTAATATAAATATAATTTAAATTTAAAAATTTTGTACAGCCGACTTCAATATAAGTTATTAAGAATAACTCAAATAACTCAAAAACTATTGGTCTGACCTTGACCAAATTCATATGGGACCACACGAGAAGTATCAGATTTCATATAAAAAAAGAATCATCGAAATCGGTCCACCCAGTAAAAAGTTATGAGGTAACACACATAAAAAAAAACATACGCGTCGAATTGAGTACCGTCTCCTTTATGGAAGTCGGCAGAAAATAAGAACATCATCAATGTAGTCGACGTCGATTAAATACACATTATTAAGGATAACTCAAAAACTAATGGTTAGATCTTGATCAAATTTATATGCGACCACATAAGAAGCACCAGCTTTCAAATAAAAAAGAATCATCAAAATCGGTTTAACTTTACTTTTTTATAGGATAGGGGTACAAACGAGCACAGTCCACCTGATGGTAAGTGGTTGCTGTGGCCCATAGACATCTACATCTATCTTCGATAAATAATCAAAATGCAGATGCGTTGTTACCCCTGATATGACGCTGATATGAATTGATTGTCGTCGCGCATAAGGCATTTGACCTCTCACTCGGCATTTCCAAACGCACATTCTTCAACTTTCAAAGTTTCTAAACAACTGTCCACAAGCATATTGAACAGTTATGGAGAAGCTACACAACCCTGTCTGAACCCTTATGAATGCCCCGTTGATACTGATACAGACATAAAAGTCCCTATATAGAGTTTTTAATGACTGTATCCAGTATATTAAGGCGCAGGTTGAGCAAAATGTCGCGCCAGTCGTTATTTGGGCAGTTTTTAGAAGCTATCTACTTTTTATTTAAAAGATATATCAACAAATAAAAAACACATTATATTTCTACATAATCTTGATTCCATAAAAGCTATATCCAATTTTTTTTTAAAGGAATAAATATTAATATAATCTCCTTACAACGAAACCACATAAATGTGAAATTATTATTGATAACATGCATCTCCTCGTAAAGTAAGTATTATTTTATTTTGCGATTTACACCAATGGATAGGCAATTTATTAATGAACATTTCTATAGTAAATTTTTTTTCAAAAGACCAATATTTGATTTTATTAAGAAATTATTTTAAAATCTGGGCATATTTACTGCTCACGGGCTTGGTGAAGTCAGTGAGCGCTGAGCTCTTCGACGTGAAGCCCGTGTCGTTAGAGCGTCGACCAACGCATACGCCACGTCATATGAGTCGATAATATTATTACTTATTAGGTTATTTATAGGTAGTATTATTTGTTTGTTTTGGGTATAATTTTTCGTATTAGTTATACATATATTTGTTGTGCTTTTTACTGCGCGATGAAGCTTTTTGCGTGTATTTTCTTTGAAGTAAATGCAAATAAAAAAATGAAGCACCATTAGCATGTAAGGTTCGAATCCATAATTAAAATTTCGACAAATATTATAATTTACACTATAAAAGGCTAATTCAATATTATCACCCAACCACAATATCTTATCAGGTATAGTGCTGCCTCGTTGGTCTAGTGGTTGTAGTAGTGCGACTGCTGATCATGAGGTCCCGGGTTCGAATCCTGGGTCGGGCCAAAAAGTCAGTTATGAGTTTTTCATTTATGTTCTAAGTTATAATTAGTATTACTAAGTTATAGTTTTTTGCTAAAATATAGTATATTATTTATTGCTTGTTTTTTCTTCTTTTTCAAAAAATAATTGAGTACATAAGGTGTTCTATACTTATAATTCGGTAAAAAGTACTAATATACCTACTTTTTACTATAAACTAAAAATTTTTAAAACTAAATTTAACTAAAAAGACTAAACTGACCATTTATTTTTTAACTCATAACAGGACATGGGTTTATTTATACTCTAAAAACTATAACTTTATACAATTAGTGTTCACTATAAAATTATATTCGGTATAGACGGTAATTATTAAATGCAACATATTTTTTTAAATTATTAATTACATTTGTCAGTGGATTAAATTTGCTGTAATAAAGTTGGTGATGATTTTAAATAAGAATAAAATTCTGCTCTGCTTTTTTATTGTTATCTTTGTTAACAACATCGCCTTTAGAACTCTGGAACCGTAAGTGTTTCTTTCAGACGTCCACAATTTATGCAAAATAAAAAAATACTCTTTCTACCGGAGCATTCGTACCAGGTAGACATAAAATATATTCGATTAAAAAAAACTATGTTGAAGATTGTTGACTTTGAATACTTCCATCCAACGAGTTACGGGACAATTTTGTGTCCCGGAGCTTTGTTTGGGGACAATGGGACAGGAGACCGAGAAAAGGGACAGTCCCGTTCAAAACGGGACGTATGGTCACTTTAGCTATAACCCGGCGACCATGAAGCAAATACAAAGTTAGTTTTTGTATTAGCTTCATGGTGGCGCAGTGGCTTAGCAATCAGTTGTTGCGCTGGGGGCCGCGGGTTCGAATCCCGCATGGAACAAGTATTTGTATGGCCTACAAATAATTGTTCCGGGTCTGGATGTTTGTCTTTGTGCAATATTTATGTTTGTAAACTGCCTCCACGACACAGGAGAAAATCCTAGTGTGGGGGTAACGTTTTTTTACAACTGAAATTGAAAGATTGAACCCTTATACTTCTTGTTGATTTTTGTATTACCTTTATTAAAGTTACCCTTATGTATAAATAAATATAATTACGTATGTAGAAATAAAATTGATTTTCATCCTCATCAATCATTGGGGTGAGGATAATATCTGCTAGCATAAGTAATAAGCAGGCTAAGTTACAAGGTGCTCAGTTCAAAAATTAGTAGGTAACTTTTCAATACGTGACACGTAAAAATTAACAATAATCAAAAACACATATGCGAAACATCCTATTTATTTATTTATTTTTTATTGCACCAAATATTTGTACAAAAGGCGAGCTATCTATTTATTTACCTATAGTGAATAGGTATCTTTTAAACTGACAATTTTCAATGCTTCATTTTTTAATATATAATTAATTATAAAATTTCATAATTAGATAATATATGAAAATACATAATTCTAATATAATGCAACTAATATATACAGAATAAAAAAATTAAAATACATTTATCTTTGTACGCTATGTGTATTTCCATAAAATAGTTTATTGATGTTGAAAAAATAATACTACTTTCGTACAATAGGTGGCGTCTTACATATTTCTTCCGGCGAGCCGCTCGCTACAGCTACGGGCAGCGTTTTCCGTCATGTAAAGCTAGCTCCTCAACCTACCTACCTACCAATCTTTTTAGCTACCAGTTATGTTAGGGAGCGGTTAAAGTGTCAGTAACCTCGCAATGGTTTGTATTTATATTTTAGTTAATGTAAATATTAGTTACTTGAATATATCACGCATTGTAAATCGGTAACGTATTCGTACGTCTGTCGTAATATTGAACATATTCAGGCTAACAACTGTCTTTAATATGTACTTTTTTTTTTTCATTAAATTTAAGCATATTGTGACAACCTGTAATCTGTAGTTCAATAAGCGTAATGTGTAATTCAAAGATAGAAAACAATAAATAGTATATATTATAAGTACGAGTACTGTAGGATGTCCTTTAAAATAAATAAATAAATAAATATAAACTGACCGGCACAAAAAACGACTCACTTTGAGTTTTAACTAATTAATTGTCTTAGAAAAAATTTTTGGTATCTTGTCTTATTGATAAGTGTTAAGTTATTTTTTGGCAAAGAATATCCGACAAACTAAACAAATCGTGACTCATCTGTGAACAGTACTTGACTCCACTGGGCCATATTCCAATTCACATTTTCATGTGCGAATGTAAGTCTGCTGACTCGATTCTGCCTGATAAGCTATGGGTCATGTGCAGGTCTTCTCGCCATGATATCAGTTGTCATTTACATGCACATCTAGAACTTCAGCAATGCGATTCTTGACTTCAACAGCAGTCATGGCCCTGTTACGTAGTATTGCTAGGGTAAGAAGTAGGGTCTTTGGCGACCTGTTGCTGGCCGAAAATAAACACAAATATAATTTCAAGATTATTTATTTAAAGAAATCATAGCGAGTCGGTTTTTGTGTCGGTCGGAATATTATACTCATTACTGTACAGGTTTTTTTTTTATAGGATAAAGGTGACAAACGAGCGCACATCCTCGATTACGAATCAAAATGCAGATGCGTTGTCACCCGTGAGGACTAAGATTGAATGCCTCATTTACAGTAAAAAGGGTCTCCGGTTATCTTACACAGCTGCGTTAACCTGCTATTTTACGCTGGTATTCTGTGAGAGCGTGGTCCTTCCCCGGTCGAGCCGTCGTATTCGTGCTACAACTATACTACTAATAGAGCTGCAGCATGGCACTGCCACGTAAAAATGCTATATTTTAACAAAATGAATGTTTACATAAAACTAATACATAGGTATTATCAGTAAAACCCATAAGCTACTCGACAGTATTTATATTAAAATCAAGTTATCAGTATGAAACAAGCATCTCGTGTTATTTGGCAAATAACTGCAAATAATGGAATTAACAAAGAATACAATAGGATCATATATTATATATTTAATGTAAAATGTTAAGTTTAATAACTATTGATGGCATGATAGTGAATAAAATAAATTAACAACTGACATACTTCCCACAGCCACCAGACGCAGTACACCAGAGGCATTCCATCTTAGTCCTCACGGATGACAACGTATCTTTATTTTTATGTTTAATCGAGAATAGATGTAAATGTCTATAGGCCGCAGCATCCACGTACCTACTATCCCCTACCCGAAATCCTTTTCTAAAAGTAGCCTAAGTTACTCCTTATAATAATAGCTATCTACCAGTGAAAGTCCCGTCAAAATCGGTTCAGCCGTTTCGGAGATTAGCCGGAACAAACAGACAGACAGACAAAATTTTAAAATTTGTGTTTTTGTAATAAGTACCGTATATACTTTCATATGCATTTAGTAAAAAGCTGTAATTTAGACATGACAAACAGACACTTCAATTTTATTTATTTGTATAGATGACGGGAATCGAACTGGGAGTTCCCGCTAACTATAAAATTTAAGGCCATTGCCAAGTTCATGACTCCTGAGCTACCGTGTCTCTAGTGTCTCATGGCGGATGGAATAGCGGGATAGGATAGTCACAGAATGTATAATAGTACAAGTATACCCTTAATATTGGGTACTTTTTTTATAGAATAGGGTGATAAACGAGCACACAGTCTACCTGATGGTAAGTGGTTGCTGTGTCCCATAGACATCTACATCTATCCTCGTTTGCAAATCAAAAATGCAGATGCGTTGTCACCCGCGAGGACTAAGATGGAATGCCTCTTTTCCAGTAAAAAGGGTCTCCAGTTCTCTACACTCACCATACGAAACACAGCAGTGTTAAGCTGCTATTTGACGCTGGTATTCTGTGAGAGCGTGCTCCTTCCCCGGTCGAGCCGACCCATTCGTGCTACAACTATACTACTAATATAGCTGCAGCATGGCTCTACCACGTACAAAAGTAACGTACCTCTACCACGTACATAATAGATAGACTTCATAGCGCGGAAGTTAGTTAGGTGGTGAACAGGTGTAACGCACCATCTAATATATTGTATAATATAATATAGATAGGTCACGCTTAGGGCAACGCGGCGGACATTTTCTTGCCCTAAAACCCTTTCAGAAATGACAGGAGGCCTGTGCCCAGCATTGGGACGGTATATAGGCTGTAACTTTTAACTTTAAGAATCTAATAAAGGAAAATAACAAGGAACGTTGATGGCCAAACAATACTAAAGTCGTGACGAGTGAAGACTCCAACTTCTTTATACGTACGCCGAGTGTTTCTCACATTGATACTCACTTGATACTTACTTACTTACGAGTATCTTCACGCACAATCCCTGACGGGGTAGCCAGAGAGAACAGATCGCCAAGTGTCACGATCCTTACAAACCTCTTTCGCTTCTTTCAGATTCATTATCTTCTTCATGCATGCACATCTAGGTATCCGAGTACTCTTGACCCTACCCTCTTCGAGCAATTTGCTCACATGGTCTTCGAAAGTTAGTCTCGGTCTACCTCGACACCTTTTAATATTAACTTTCGCGCTATATATTTTCTTAAGCACGCCCTTATCAATTTTTGTGATAAGGTCATCTTTCAAACCTGCCATATTGCGAATCTCTTCGTTTCGCTTTCGGTCGGCCATAGTAACGCCGCACATTTTACGAAGAGATCGCATCTCCACTGCATTCAACTTACTTTTATGCTTCTTCTGGCATACCCAGGTTTCGCTGCCATATAACAAAGTCGGTACCAACACTGCGTTATGTATTGCAAGGCGTGCACTCTTCGCTACGCCTTGCCTTTTGACTAACGCAGTCAGGGCACCATTGACTTTGTTCCCGGCAGCGACACGCCTGTCCACATCTAAATCATATCTTCCATCCCGGCTAAAAGCACTCCCCAAGTATACAATTTCATTTACCTGTTCTAGACATTCCTGATTTACCTATATTTCACACTTCGTTCTCTCTTCGTCCCTTTCAGATACTCACTTGATAATTTTATAAAAAAAAAACATTTGACGTAAATTAAATCTCTGTATATAAAAAAAATTATCACCAGGGCTTACGATAAGATCCTTTAAGTGTTGTCAGTTTCTTTATTATCTTTATTATTTATAAAGCAAAGCATTAATTGTGTACTTACGTAAGTACTTACTAACATTCAAGTCGACAGATATTTTTATTTGCGGTTTTGTGTGTGGGTTGGGATTACCCTATAGTTCTCGTATTATTATTTATTATTCTGTGCCTATATTTCCGACACCACATCACATCCATTGGTATAGCTAGTTTTACCAGTATACCTACCTAATGTAATGGAAGGTAATATTTCTGTAACATTAGCATTAGCATTGAAAGCAAAAATCAACTGAATATAATAGAATAGAATAATTTTTATTTAATATAGATTACAAGAATACTGAAGTAGTTTATACTTTCACCGCCGATTTGGAAAAAACTTCTGTCCTGGAAGAAACCAGCAAGACCAGCGGGACTCTTTTTTTTAAACAATAATCCACAATATAATATGTTGTACCTACGATTTTACATGAAAACATTTAGAAACAGCATGGGAGCGATCACATTTTTTACACGCGGTAGAGCCATGCTGCAGCTATATTAATAGTATGGTTGTAGCACGAATGGGTCGGCTAGACCGGGAAAGGACCACGCTCTCACATAATACCAGCGTAAAATAGCAGCTTAACACTGCTGTGTTTCGTATGGTGAGTGTAGAGAACCGGAGACCCTTTTTATTGGAAAAGAGGCATTCTATCTTAGTCCTCACGGCTGACAACGCATCTGCATTTTAATTCGCAAACGAAGATAAGTGCAGATGTCTATGGGCCGCAGCAACCACTTACCATCAGGTGTACTGTGTGCTCGTTTGTCACCCTAATTCTATAAAAAAAACCTCATTCCTAGGGGTTATTTATTAACAATCATGATCATGTAATCTTTAGTAGTATAATATCATTAAACAATTTTTACTTAATAATTATTTTAAACTTTGTCCTGCATATTTTTGACTTTGTTGTAAAAACGTATAGGTACTTACATTGCCACATGAAGGAAACTATTTGGAGACGAGTAACCCACTAACTGATATATAACTAGCTTGTGCATGTTCCTAGTATTTACTGCGAGACGTAATTTGAATCCGTAACTATTCGTGGTGAGACTTGTAAAAACATAATCGAATGGGTTCCGATCTATAGCATTCTTCGGCTGTTGTCTTGTGCTTCGGCTCTATGCATCATTACAGTCCTTCACAAGTTGACTGCTGAACACAGTGTTCCCTCAAGAAATGTGCCATAAACACTGAGCCACCTGCATCCATCGACTTCATGAAGAACCGATAACCGATAGGGGAAGAAAGGTTCTCGAGTGGGAACCTCGTGCCGGCTCTTTACACCAGGAGTTTTTTTTTATATAGAATTAGTGTGACAAACGAGCACACAGTCCACCTGATGGTAAGTGGTTGGTGCGGCCCATAGACATCTACATCTATCCTCGATTGCGAATCAAAATGCAGATGCGTTGTCACCCATGAGGACTAAGATGGAATGCCTCGTTTCCAGTAAAAAAGGGCCTCCGGTTCTCTACACTCACCGCGTCTGACACTGCGATTCTCAATACGCCAACCAAGCGTGACGACTAGAGGCAAATACTCTCTACAATAGAAGAGACATGTCCAGGTTTATTTAGAATTTTACGGGCCGATGAAATAAATTTTGACTGAATAATTACTACATCGTTGTAACGATATTGAGAGTGAAGAATTGCAATTGTAATAATTTAGTATTGGGGCCAAGATAGAATTGGGTTGCTAGCATTCTTATATAAAACATTAGTAAATACCTAGTTCCTGAGCTGGCCGACAACCGACAACCGATGGGGAAAAAAATTTCTCGAGTGACGGCCTCGTACCGGCGGACGAAGTATAGGGCGTCTCCCCACTAGATGGAGTGACGACCTGGTAAGACATGCAGGAAGTCGATGGACGCAGGTGGCTCAGAACCATGCTTTGTGGTATTCCTTGGGGGAGGCCTATGTTCAGCAGTGGACTTGTGATGGGCTGTAATGATGATGATGACCTGCGACCTAACAATGCCTAGCTAAGGGAAATTAGAAATATAATTTCAAATTAAACATTTTGTGCAACTGGCTTCAACATAAATTATTAAGAATAACTCAAAAACTATGGGTCAGACTTTGATCAAATTTATATGGTCACGTATGTTCCGATGAGAAGAATCATCGTAATCAGTTCACCCAGAAAATTTATGAGGTAACACAGATAAAAAAAGAATATACAGTCGAATTGAGTACCGTCTGCTTTTTGAAGTCGGTAGAAAATGAGAAATATCCAATTTGGTCTACAGATTTTAATAAAAATCATTGGTTTAATACAGTTACTATAAAGTATGCATGAAAAAATGTAACATTTGCCATAAAAAAATTAAACATCTCTAAAAACTTATTTATTTCGAAAAATACATAGATAAATTTAAAAAAAAAAGTTAAAAATGTACAAAAAAAATTAAACAGCTCGATTGAGGTATTGTTTTAATAATCTAGAAACTGATAAACATTTATTTAACACTAAGTCCTCAATAAAAATGTCAATACACAAAAAACTTCACCTCAGATCCTACTAGCGATATCTGGTGAACGAAATATTATTAGGCCTCATTGTTAGCGAATGTTACTTCAAAATTATTTAAAAAAAAAATATTCAGACTGCCGTGGTCATATTCACAATGTTATAAAATGTCGATAAAACGTGTTCATTACAAATGTATTATTAACAAAATGATGAGTAATGTTACACGCGTGACATCGCGACTGCAATGATAGATAACCCTGGGATTATAATATTACGTGATATATCAATTATTAATTGGACGTGGTTATGCAAAAAGGATTCAAACCGAGTTTGTGTCAAAAATGTTGACTTGAAAAATAATGTTTGTGGTCTATACTATTATGTGATGTAACAATTTTAGTAAACCTAACACAAATAAGAAGAAAAATTACAAACAGACAGAAACCATACAGATAATTTGAGTTTATGATATTTGAAGTATGGATACTTCAAATATTATATCATAAACTCAAATTATCATAAACTCAAATTAACTTATTGCGGGTTGGATCCTTTTTGCATAACTACGTCCAATTGCTTACTCGCGCGCTGGGTATTACGTAGTACTGGCATATATTATAAACTTATTATATATAGCGAAAAGTACTGGCATTCATTATCATAATGTCTCGACTTGGTGAAAGAGCCATGCTGCAGCTATATTAGTAGTATAGTTGTAGCACGAATGGGTCGGCTCGACCGGGGAAGGACCACGCTCTCACAGAAAACCAGCGTAAAATAGCAGCTTAACGCTGCTGTGTTTCGTATGGTGAGTGTAGAGAACCGGAGACTCTTTTTACTGGCAAAGAGGAATTCCATCTTAGTCCTCACGGGTGACAACGCATCTGCATCTTGAGTCTTTATTGAGTATAGATGTAGGTGTCTATGGGTCACAGAAACCACTTACCATCAGGTGGACTGTGTGCTCGTTTGTCACCCTATTCTATAAAAAAAAATTCAATAAAGAGGAGGTTCTCAATTCGTCGGAATCTTTTTTTTAATGTATGTTCACTCAAAGACGCCTTAACCGACTTGGAAAATTCTTTTTTGCTTCTTTTTTGCTTTGAACAGGGTGACAAACGAGCACACAGTCCACCTGATGGTAAGTGGTTACTGTGACCCATAGACATCTACATCTATCCTCAATAAAGACTCAAGATGCAGATGCGTTGTCACCCGTGAGGACTAAGATGGAATGCCTCTTTGCCAGTAAAAAGGGTCTCCGGTTCTCTACACTCACCATACAAAACACAGCAGCGTTAAGCTGCTATTTTACGCTGGTTTTCTGTGAGAGCGTGGTCCTTCCCCGGTCGAGCCGACCCATTCGTGCTACAACTATACTGCTAATACAGCTGCAGCATGGCTCTACCACGTCGAAAAAATATATATCCTCCTCACATTATTTGTGTTCTTTTTTTACACCTTTTTTCATGAATATAATAGAGGTTTGGTTGAATCTGAGTGAATTGTATATTTTGATCGCTTTTAGAATGACAAGACTGGGGCCTATCCGTTGAAGGGGGCCATTCGTTGGCATCGCAGTAAATTGCATTTTGTTGTCGTGACGTCATTATTGACAAAAAATGCCTAGAAATCAATTCTCTCAAACTCATCATCATCATTACAGCCCTTCACAAGTCCACTGCTGAACATAGGCCTCCCCCAAGGAATGTCACAAAACACGGTCCTGAGCCACCTGCATCCATCGACTTCCTGCATGTCTTACCAGGTCGTCACTCCATACAATGGAGGGTCGCCGGTACGAGGCTGCCACTCGAGAACGTTTTTTCTCCATCAGTTGTCGGTTCTTCGAGCTATATGGCCAGCTCATTGCCACTTCAGCTTACTAATCCGTTGGCATATGTCGGTCACTGTGGTTCTACTGCGGATATCCTCATTTCTAAATTTATCACGCAAAGAAACCCCGAACATAGCCCTCTCCATAGCTCGCTGAGCGACCTGGAGTTTCCTCATACAGCCAGCAGTGAAGAACCACGTCTCAGTTCCATAAGTCATCACTGGTAACACGCACTGGTTGTACGATCTCGTTTTCAAGTTTTGAGGTATACCTGACGAGAAGATGTGTCGTAATTTCCCGAACGCTGCCCAGCTGAGTTGAATCCATCGATTGACCTCTAGGTCGAAGTTGGACTTAACTAGTCGGACTATTTGTCCCAGGTTAACATACTCGTCATCAATTTCGAGCTTAGTGCTCCCAACAACTACCGGCATAGGTGTGACGTGGAGATTACACATGATCTTTTGTCCATGTTCATCTTAAGACTTATCGTTTGGGAGACACTATTGAGGTCATTGAGCACAGTGCTTAGATCCTCCGGCGATTCTGCCATAAGGTGGCAAACCAAAGGTGAGTGATGTACTCGCCATTGGTGTTAATACCGCATCCTTTCCAGAGCAGTAGTCTGAAAATGTCTTCCAACGCAGGGGTGAAGAGTTTCGGGGATATAACGTCACCTTGTCTTACACCTATCTGCAGTTGGATAGGTTTCGTACTCTGGTGCTCTACTCGGAAAGCTCACGTAGCCCTACTGTACAAACACTCAGTGGCGTAGGTAGGCGTGGGCGAAGTGGGCCCTTGTGGCAAAATGCGATGCACCCCGACTTTACTACAGTAGACTAATTAAAAGAACGTCACAAAAAGCGTGTTTGTTTGGGGCCTCGCAAAAAGCCCCTCTTAAGTACGACTGCGAGGCCGTTGTAATCACTTCAAAGAACGTGACTGTTAGATCGACGGAATACGCGACTTGTCAGGAACTAATAGCTATGAGTAGGTATGTCGTTTCAAAGCATGTTTGGTGGGAAAGATCTATTGGGTAGATCTTGGGAATGAAAGAAATGGGGCCTCGCTGATGCGACTTCGCTCACGTCGTAGTCCACGCTACGCCTCTGCAAACACTTCAGCACTTCGATAAACCGACAGTCAACTTGACACCGCTGAAGGTACTGCAGCACCGCCCAAATTTCGACGGAATCAAAGGCTTTTTCATAGTCCACATACGCAAGACATAGTGGCAAATTGTACTCCTCGGTCTTCTGTACAATTCGCAGGAGGGTATGTATGTGGTCTATGGTGCTAAAAGTTTTTCGGAAACCGGCTTGTTCGGGAGACTGGAAGTCGTCGAGTCTGCATGCGAGATGATTTGTTATGACTCCCGAAAACAGCACGTAGACGCGGCTCAAAAGGGAAATCGGTCTGAAGTTCTTCAAGAGAGCATTGTCGCCTTTCTTGAAGAACAAGACCACTGCACTTCTGCTCCACGCCTCCGGAGTAGTGCCACCATGAAGGACGGAATTAAAGAGCTTCTGAAGAACTTCAAACACCGGTTTTCCAAACGCTTTTAGAAGCTCCGCTGTAATTCCATC
Organism: Parnassius mnemosyne; assembly: GCA_963668995.1. Lineage (NCBI taxonomy): Eukaryota > Metazoa > Arthropoda > Insecta > Lepidoptera > Papilionidae > Parnassius > Parnassius mnemosyne. Next base: position 6,134,108 of record CAVLGL010000057.1, read on the forward strand.
CTCGCCCGGGGACTTACCGTTTTTAAGGTGCTGGAGAGCCATTCTAATGTCGCTCAGGATGATGTCCGGGATATCATCGGCCCGTGCAACTGCACCACAATAACTAGTAGCTATCTTTACATATAAATAAAATTGAATTGTAATTTCGAAATATTTGCCTTTTAAAACATGAATAACCATTTTTAAACTTTTTAAATGTTTTGTCTGCCTGCCTGCCTGTCTGTTAGTCCGTTTGTCTGTCTGTGTGTCTGTCTGTGTGTCTGTCTGTCCGGGTGAACCTTTACAATATGTGATGAAACTTTACGAAAAGAGTGACCATTGCCAGGAATGATTTAGGTTATATTTTTATTAATTAATTTTTAAAAAATTGTTAAAATATTTTTTGATAATTATCTTAAAATTTAATAACGATTAACAGATCCCAACCAGGCGACGTCGGGGTGGGTCGCTAGTTTATTAATAAATTTTAAAAATACTTTAGTCTTTGTTGAGCATATTTTTGGACTATTTTAACGTCGACTCTCCAAGTAAATTGGAGAGACCTTTTATTTGATTAGACCGATTATTTCATTGAAGCGTCAGTAGCCTAATGGCAGGGCGCGGACCGCGAACTCGAAAGGTCGTGGGTTCGAATCCGCCATTCGCCTATTGTAGTGAACCACTTCTAACACAAGCATTTTAAGCTTACCAGAAGTGGTTAAAGGGAATATTAGTAATGTTTAATTGCATTACTAGTATTTTTTTTTTAATTTAGTTATAGGCAAATAGAATGAAAACTTATCTTAAAATAATCAATTAATACAATGCTTAAAAAAGATTTATTAGTATAAAGATACCATATCTACTTACTCGAGATTTCCCGTATTGATATAGCAGCACTAACACTAAAATATTTTTGATAATGATATCTACAGTCTATACTAAATACTAATTAAATACTATAAAGAGAGAGTGGGAATTTTGTGAGTTTGTGTATACATGTAGAGGGTAATCTCCGGAACCACTGGAAATTTGAAAAGATATTTCACTATTTTGAAAGGTATATAATTCCAGCAGATAGGACATAGGCTATACATTGTGTATATACATATATTATGACTAAAAGTTATGATGATATTCGTCAGCTAAGTTGGTAACAGTCGTACCTTTTGAGATCTTTCATAGTGTGCGCTGCGTCAATTGTTAGTTGCATGAAAATAATATATGGGTTGAATTGTTCCTTTTGAAAAGTTTGAAAAGAAAGCATATGTCTGTTTTCTAATAATAACTCACAGTAATCATTTTTATATTAAAACTATCGCGCGACAAAATAATTATGGTTTCGATTTGCGTGGCGGTGGGAGGGATGTCGGTGCGGTAGAGACATATTATAAATAATTGTTCAATCCGGGTAAAGCCGGGGCAAGATAGTTGTACAATAAAAATAAAACTTAAAGCATTCGTAAGTCTAATAAACGTATTAATACTGGGCACAGATATTTATTGTGTGACAGTTTTGTAGCACGGTAGAGTCAGTCGGCCGCAATGCCCTTTTGCATGTTAGTGGGCTACGTATTATATTGTTTTTTTTGTATAGGATAAGGGTGACAAACGAACACACAGTCCACCTGATGGTAAGTGGTTGCTGCGGCCCATAGACATCTACATCTATCCTCTATTACAAATCAAAATGCAGATGCGTTGTCACCCGTGAGGACTAAGATGGAATGCCTCATTTCCAGTAAAAAGGGCCTCCGGCCACCTGCACTCACCAAGCGAAACGCAGAGGTAAACCTCTACTTCACGCTGGTATTCTGTGAGGTCGTGATACCACCCCGGTTCGAGCCGGCCCATCCGTGCGACAGCAAAAGCCGCCATGTGGCTCTACCACTGTTATCCTCGCACATTTTGTTTTAGTTCCTTTACAGGTTTTCTCGTGATGTATTTATCCATTGCTGAGCACGTGCTAAATCTAATATATAAAAATTAACTTTTATTTGTTCGTATTTTATGCGCCGCCATACCATTCATCAATATAGATGATATTTGATTAAGTATCATCTATATTTAGATGTCTATGGGCCACAGCATCAATTACCATCAGGTGGACTGTGAGCTCGCTTGTCACCTTTATTCTAGAAAAAAAAAGTGGTTATATTATATCATTTATTAATTAGTTTGAATGTAGTTATTATACGTACAAGTAAAATGAAGGCAAATACTAAATCATAATAATATAATTTTTAACTATAAGCACAGAATAAATAATAGTACAAGAACTATGAGGCTAATCGCCATCCCTAACTCTAGTTAAAAGTTCCAAATTTGAATTTAAAACGCTCCATCCGTTCATCCGAACATGCTTCTCTCCTGATGGAAACTGACTACCACATGAACAACTACAATACGTGCGGTATTGCAGGTGCGTTGCCGGCCTTTTAAAGAAAGTAAGCTCTTTTCCACCGATTTCAAAAAGGAGGAGGTACTCAATTCGACTTTATGGTTTTTTTTATGTGTGTTACCTCATAACTTTTGTCTGCGTGATTTCGATAATTCTGTTTTTATTTGAAATCTGGTGCTTCTCATGTGGTCCCATATAAATTTAATCAAGATCTGACCAATAGTTTTTGAGTTATTTTTAATAATTTATTTTGAAGTCATTTGTATAAAATTTTTAATTTTAAATTATCTTGAAGAAGTCATGCGAGGAAGGGAACTGAGCACAGAAATCGTAATAATAAGACAGTGTCTTACCCGTATTATTTTGATTTCTGTGGAACGGAGTAAATCGCTTAGTGGTGGACCGCCAGACACCCAGATAGTGCTGATGGTAGGTATCGCATGAATACGCTCGTATGACTTTAAATTCTCAGTACCACTGAATCAAAAGCATACAGTAACCAAATACTTTCCCATCAGAACTTTTATATTGCCTGAACGCATCATGCAAAATTTGAACGCACAAAAAGCAACTTCACAATAGTGTCATTACATCCTGATTGAAACTAAGTGGTTAAATCGACCTCTTTAACTCGACTTCAAGGTCAAAATATGAGTATACTCAAATAGCACTAACGAAAATCATTGTCTACTTAATATGTAAGAAACATCTCAAGAAAAAAACTTATTAATTAAAAAAAAACTAATTTTCGTTCACACGTGTGGTAAGAGTTGAGTTGTGGGCATTCCCCTATCCCCTTAGTCGAGTTTTACGACATACATATTCGTTGCAGCACGAATGGGTCGGCTCGACCGGGAAAAGACCATTCACACAGAATACCAACGTGAAATAGCATACAGCTGGTGTGTTTGGTATGGTGATTGAAGCAAAGCATTGTCTTAGTTCTCAGGGGTATTTTGATATTTGCTCTGTATTTTTATTTGAAGCTAGCTGAACCCCACGACTTCGCCCGCGCGTAATTTTATTACGATTGGATTTCATAGGTTGTAATGTTTTGCGCGGAATCCTAATTCTTATTCTAAAATAAAAGTAGCCTAAGTTACTCCTTGTGACATCAGCTATCTGCCAGTGAAAATCCCATCAAAATCAGTCCAGCCGTTTCGCAGATTAGCCGGAACAAACAGACAGAAAGACAGACAGACAAAAAATATAAAAATCGTGTTTTTGTTATAAGTACCGTATATACTTTCATATGCATATAATAAAAAGCTATTATTTTGATATTTTTTTATAGGATAGGGTGACAAACGAGCACACAGTCCACCTGATGGTAAGTGGTTGCTGTGGCCCCTAGACATCTACATCTATCCTCGTTTGCGAATCAAAATGCAGATGCGTTGTCACCCGTGAGGACTAAGATGGAATGCCTCTTTGCCAGTAAAAAGGGTCTCCGGTTCTCTACACTCACCATACGAAACACAGCAGTGTTAAGCTGCTATTTGACGCTGGTATTCTGTGAGAGCGTGGTCCTACATTCGTGCTACAACTATACCACCAATACAGCTGCAGCATGGCTCTACCACGTGAAATTACAAACAGACACTTCAATTTTATTAAGTGGCGAAGCTTGCGGAGTCACTTATTAAGTGGCGAAGCTTGCGAAGTCACTTATTGATTTCACGATGTCTGTCCGTCTATCCGTCTGTCCGTCTGTCCGTCTGTCCCACGATTATCTCGAGAACGGTTTTGAATTTTCAAATTCTGTTTTCAGCAATCGATTACTGAGCACCCAGGCATCTGAACCTCCTATTTTGAAACTGATTGCTCAACGGCAACCGTTAGAAACCGCTACAAAGCCGATTGCTTCGCCACTTTGCTATGCTGTTAGCTTGCTAGGTTTATTTATTTGTATAGATGTATTATGAAGACGCTATTGTGCAAACCCTCGCTTGCTTCCCTCTGTCGTATTACTTTGTTCTGTGATATGTTAACATTCTATTACATTATTGAATATGTTTTGTTTGTTTCAGTTGGAGTAAAAATGACCTCCAAAGAGGCCGCCTTTAAGAAATGCGTTGTTGCAAACGAAGAGTCGAGCAATTACGGCAGTGGTGTCAAATTACGGCGGGAACTGGGACTATTCTCTGCCGTGAATTTGATACTTGGCGTTATGATTGGCTCAGGAATTTTTGTATCTCCGGCTTCTGCGTTAGAGCATTCCGGTTCCGTCGCTTTATGTTTAATAATATGGACGTTATCTGGAATGATATCTTTACTAGGTGGGTGTAGGTAAGAAGCCTGTTCTACGCAGTACTTAATTTTTTTTTATTCATATATAAAGGGCTTTATCGCTGATGCGATTATGCCGCCATGGTAGTTACAAAAAATCTTAAATATAATTACTAACAAATAAACTTATTATGTTTACTAGTTATTTAATCTCTTATTAACTAACAAATACAGTTTTTTGGCATCATTTGATAACGGGTCGGATAAAATACTATTACTAAGTACTACCAATTAAGGACAAATATAAATTACAATTTGCTCTTTCTCTTGAGTTCTGGGCACATTCTATCAAAATGTGATAAACATCATCGATAATATTACAAATTGAACAATTTGGTGAGGTAATTTTTCGCATCAAGTATAAAAATTTATTGCATGGAATGTGTCCAGATCTGAGTCTTAATGCTGTTACAGTGTCGCGTCTACACAACACTCTGTTATCTATCCAGGTTGATTGCATTGGGTGACTTAAATTTTTATCATTAATTCATACTTTTTAAAAAGACCAATATATAAATAATAGTCGTTTTTTGGCATAAAGTATAGATTATCTTTAAATGACAGATATTAGGTTTTAATGGTATCTTATCATATTAAACTTTCATAAAAAAAATAATGTAATAATTTAAAATTAAAATGTTGTACTGCCGACTTCAATATAAGTTATTAAAAATAACTCAAAAACTATTGGTGTGACCTTGATCAATGGGACCGCACGAGAAGTACCAGCTTTCAAATAAAAAAAGAATCATCGAAATCGGTTCACCCAGTAAAAAATTATGAGGTAATACACATAAAAAAATCATACAGTCGAATTGAGTACCGTCTCCTTTTCGGTAGTCGGCAGAAAAGGGAAGATAATATTATGTCGTGCTATTGTACTATTTATAAATAGGTCGGCAACCGATAATAAAAATCTTAATTTTCTATAGACTTTTAACATGATAGAACCGCGCTGCAGTTCAGTATTAATGGGTCGGCTCCACCGGAAAAGGACCAGGCTCTCACTGAATACCAGCGATAAATAGCAGTTAAATACAAGAGAAAGTAAAGTGCAGTGAGCATAGAGAACCCAAGACCCTTTTTACTGGTAACGAGGCATTTTATCTTCGTCCATCTTAGTCCTCAGGGTTGTCAACGCATCTGGGCCACAGCATCCACTTACCATCAAGTGGACTGCGTGCTGGTTTGTCCCCCTAATTGTTTAAAAAATAAACCACATAATATTTAAACTTTATATGCATATCAATATCAGTAGTGTATTTCCTGCCCGAATAAAATCTGGGTGTCTTCAATGCAAGAGTGAATAAATTAACAGTCTTCTGATACGCTATGACACGGTTTGATTAACAATCTAGGTCTTTATTATTAAAACTAAAAAAATGTTAAAAAATATTAAGTAAGCTTAAAATGCTAGTGAACATTGGTTCACGACAACAGTCGAATGTCAGATTCGAAACAACACTTTTGAGTTCGCGGTCCGTACTTTACTATTAGGTTAGGTACTGTCGCTTAAAGTTAGCCTAGTATATTTTGATTCTGCTTTCTATCAAATATGGGATTGATAGACATTACAAATAGTTTTACATCTTTAGTTCGCCCTGTGACGCCTGTGAATATATTAAGAGTTCAGGTTAATTGACAATGTTTATACTTATATATATATTATATATATTATTTCAGGAGCCTTATCATTCGCTGAATTAGGGACCGTGCTGGGTAAATCTGGCGCCGAATATTCATATTTCCAGGAAGCATTTGGAAAAATTCACAAATATTGGGGTCCGTTACCCTCGTTTATATGTGCATGGATTTATGTTGTCATCTTAAGGCCAGCTGAAGTAGCTATAATTGTGATGACTTTCGCCGAGTACGCAATACAGCCATTTACTGCTGATTTAGAGGCTGGGTATAAAGATACGGCAATTAAGCTAGCATCATTGGCAGCGTTGTGTGAGTATTTGTTTCAAAATATCCTTTTTATACAAAACTAGCTGGTACCCGGCGCGTTGCAACCGCAGAAGAAATTATTGCGGAAATATAATTTTAAATTTGGAAGAGGTGTATTGTTTCATTGGGAATGATAAAACAATTATTGAAGTTGAATGATATATATAATTTCTAATTCAGTACGATATACGCGCCTCATACTGTAATGTTAATTGTACTATGCCTAATAACCTTTGCGGAAGTGCATGCAATATGTTCACAAAGTTTTACCGCAATCTGATATATACATAGAGAGTATGGCAGCGCATAAAATATGAACAAACAAACATTAACTTTTATACATTAGATAGAAGTGACGAACGAATTTAAAGTTCACTTGATTGTAAATGGTACTGCAGTTCATTGACACCTGCAGCCGACAGGACACGACTACATTCAAAGAGCGCTACAGATGCGTTGTCACCCATCAGGACTAACATGTAGAGTCCCACTGCAGCCTGTAAACCTGTAATTATACTGAAGAGCCAGTATTATAAGAGGCTGTGTGTATATCTTTTTTTTTATAGAATAAGATGACAAACGGGCACACATTCCACCTGATAGTAAGTAGATGCTGTGACCCATAGACATCATCTACATTTATACTCAATTCAGAATGAAAATACAGACGCGTCGTCCCCTGAGGACTAAGCTGGAATGCCTCATTATAGTAAAAAGGGTTTCCGGTTCTCTACACTCACCATACGAAGGCAATAGCAATCAGCTGCTATTTTACGCTGGTATTCTGTAAGAGCGTGGCCTGCCCCGGAGCTGACCCATTCGCGCTACAACCACAATATAACTGCAGCGGCTTGTAGTCGGAGCATGCACTGTCTACTACGAATGCTCCGATCTGCAAGAAAACTGGTGATCCAATTGTACAATTTCTCGGGAAGCCCATAGGAAGGAAGCTTCGAAAGAAGCGCTTTGTGCCAAACCCGATCAAAGGCCTTCGCTATGTCCAAACTAACGGTTAACAGCCAACGCCTCCCCCTTGGACTCCACTGCCTCCGCCCATCTATGAGTTAGGTAACCTCCCGTCCTTAGGTAAATCACTAGCTGAACGACCTCGACGGAAACCGTACTGGCGGTCACTAATCAGCTGGTGATCCTCAAGGTACCGCATGAGCTGGCGCTTAATAATAGTTTCCATTACTTTGGAAAACAAAGAGGTGATAGCGATAGGCCTATAGTTGGTCAGATCTGAGCGGTGGCCTTTTATAGGGATCAGGTGCACCATGAGTTCGGGACTACGCCTAGAGAGTAGGAGTACCGGAAAAGACGCATTAAAACCGGTGCCAACTCTGGAGCACACGTCTTCAGCACAATATGTGGGATTCCATCAAGCCCACTCGACTTAACGTCCAGGGAGAAAAGTGCTTTGCGCACCGAGCGCTGTGTAAACATCACTTCCTGCATGGAGCACTCATACCGCGGGATGGTCGGCGGTGTGTTCTCCCGGTCATCGAGAGTTGAGTTGGAAGCAAAGAGAGAGCCTAGAAGATCGGCTTTCTCCTTTGCGGGATGGCCCAGTGAGTCAAGCCAAGGATCACGATCTCTGCGAATGGGATCTGCTGTAAAAAGGAATCTGTAGCCATTTGGATGTGGTCGATGAGTCGGTCTATTTCGGCATTACCGCTATGGGACCTATAAACGCACCTATAAAGGCACCCGTAGACGCGGGAATGGTCGTTGCTGTCTACGCGCAGCCATAGGATGGACAGGTCCGTACCTTCAAGTCTGCCGAGGCGTCCAAAACAGATGTCCTCTCTGACGTATACGCAAACTCCAGCCCGGGGCACAAAGGAGTGTCCTAATTTGTACCCCGAGTAGGAGAGATACGAAGTATCAGCCGGAGAGGACACCTGTGTCTCGGTTAGTAAGAGCAACGTCGGCTTTGTCGTCTCCATATGGTAGTGGACGGCGTTAAGGTTAGAATGAAGTCCCCTGATATTGCAAAAATTCACAGATAGCGTGACAGGGGACGCCTTGGTCTTATTGCTCGGCTTGCCCCGACTAGTATTAGTCACGAGCGGAATTTTGCCCCCAGAATACGCGGGGTTTGGCCGTGGATGCTCAGCGAGGGATTCTCCGTCCGCAGGGGTGCTGATACACTCCTGGGGTAATGATCTATTTAACTCCGCTACCATATTAAGGTGGGGCGGGGGGAGGAGTTAGGCCTTTTTTTTATTGGGCCATTTATATAATTCTTATTAATATTATTTTCTTATTTGCCACTTATTTGTGGTTCAGAGCCACAAATAAAGTAAACAATAATTTTAGCGAGTTCTAGTGACCTTTCGTTTAGACGAATTTAGCTAAATCTGCCTTTTATTTTCCTGGTTTTTGAGATCTGATATAGCGACATTTATTTTTGACAGGCGACAACACTTAATTTAGGACGAGGACCTTGACGAGGATGCTCAGTCAGATCCTCGGATATAAGTAATTAAAACGTATTGATTATATACTCTTTGGAATAAGTAATAGTGATCTGTGGTCGGTTCGCAACGTATAAAGAAATATGATGTACGCATTTTTCTGGTGTACTTAAAAACAAGATTACTTTAAAAGGAGGAGAGATTATGGCATAGCGGAGGTCTTAAGGGAAATGCCCTACATTTGGGACAAAAACCATCGTAATAATTTATGTAAAAATTTAAGGCTTAATTTTTTTCGCACACGACTTTTTTATTAATATGTGTAAATTTCATTCTTAAATGTAATAATTGCTAAAATCTCCCCTCCACGGCCATAAATGCAACCTGCTTAGCGGACTTCCCAGAGTCCGGTGCGCGACGGCCATGGGTCAGGAAAATCGGAATCGTCAGGAACTGAGGTCAGATACTGGGCTGCCAGATGGAAAAAACATCGAACAAAAAAAATCGTACGCCAACTATAAAAAAGTCGTATGTCAGAGATTTTGAAATGAAAAGATCGTACAAACCAAAAGTAAACAGCTTCCATTCAAACTAACAAAAATGTGTTATACAATTATCGAAAATGTATTAAAACTACTTATTATAGTTATACAAATTTGCTGAGGTCATCATTTTCAACATTTCTTCCGTTAGCTTAAACTTCGTACGATTTTCGTTTCTTCTTATAAGTTTCTTAGCTAGTAATATTCCATTCAGTGTGTCATTGGATAAATTATTCCTAAATTTTATTTTAACTTCGTTAAATGCTCGTTCACGATCGGCACTAGAATGGGGCAAACATAACTTTAAAGTAAATTGAGCCAGTGTTTTATAATTTTCAAATAGCTTTTTGATGACGCCCCAAAATTCGTAGGTATTTAAAGTTTCGTTTTTATTTAAAATTTTGGGAAAACTGTGCCATTCGTTATCTATTGCCTGCATTGTTTAAATGTCGTCGGACTTTACTGTTCTTGGAACAAGTTTCATGTGTGGTTGTAAGAAAGGTACTTTATTTCTGTAATTACTGGAAGCAGCATTGGTAGCTTCAACACAATCAATTTTTGATAGAATAGGATCATCTAGGTCCTATCTTTTTTTTATTTCTTTAGCACTTGTGATTAGAAAATGCCGACAGCGATGAAAAGCCTCCGAAAACTGCGCCATTCGTTATCTATTGCCTGCATTGTTTAGATGTCGTCGGACTTTACTATTCTTGGAACAAGTTTCATGTGTGGTTGTAAGGAAGCTACTTTATTTCTGTAATTACTGGAAGCAGCATTGGTAGCTTCAACATAATCAATTTTTGATAGAATAGGATCATCTAGGTCCTATCTTTTTTTTATTTCTTTAGCACTTGTGATTAGAAAATGCCGACAGCAATGAAAAACCTCCTTGGTGGTAGGTATCTGACGACGCAATTCAGACTGCGTAATTTTATTCATCACTAGAATTCCATTTCTCTTGAAGTTCAATGTCAATAGCAGAAAGCTCAGTGTTGTTGACATAATCACGATCTAAAAAACATAGCAAAATATCTTTATACATTTCGAGCACCTTTTTGTTTAAAGATGTGATCACTACTTTGCCCGATTGAAAAAAGAAAGAAACGGGTTTTTACCGAAAATACACGGCTGTCTAAAATTTTAGATTGGCAGCTCTGATCTCAGCAGTGCAGCTGTGCTGTGTCACAATGATACTACTGTCAATGTATGGAGTGTAGAGGTAGGTATGGAGAACCATATCTGTGTATGAATAAGTGTCAGTAAAATGCGTCCAATAAGGGTGGCGCTGCGATAGCATAGGATACATTTTAAAAAAAGTGCCAAAAGTAATAAGATTATGATGGAGAATCAAACAAAGACTTAAATACTATATAAATATACACTTGCATGGATTGAATTATTTTTAATTTGATTTCTCAATCAGGGTGTCGTAAATTAAATAAATAATTCAAAATAATTTACTCAACATACCTACAGGTCGGAAAAGAGACAAAAGCTGAAGTGAACCATTTTTTTGTAGTTTTGAGTTTACGTCCACTTGGACAACTTTTCAGAATACGAGTTTTTCCTTAGTCTTATACTATCACCACAATAAAAATATATATATATAAATCACTAATAATTATTAAAAAGTTCACACTAATAAAATCACGTTTTTTTCACAGCAGTTTTTTGGTTATATTTAGGTAATTGTTTTAGATTTTATTACGTAAATAGTTGAGTTTTGTGTACTGGCATTTTACTAACTACTCTAAACATGATTTTTTTTAAATATTTGAACTCAGCAAACTTCACTCCGTCTACAACAGCTATTTTCATATCGTAGTTTTTCAGACGCCAGCATTATTCTGGTAGGTTTTAGAACCTCTATTTTGAGTATACAGTTGGACCTTTTTTATGAGATGGTTCTCCTTACTTCTACACTCCTTGTGTCAATTGTAAATGTTAGGCGAACCATAGATATTAGCATATCCTTCAATCTTAAAATATACAAAGTGATTTATTTAATAGTATATTAAATATATGATGAGTTTTGTCTTAGAACTACAATGTAGTTTGTATATTGTATATTATACTATTTTCAAACCATAAATGGCAAAAAAAATACAAATCAGTATAGGCTGTACGGTCTATGACCTTTGCCGACCTTAATTGTAGAATCGTTACAACAATCAACAACAACAAAAGTAGCAAACAAACTTTATAGAAACCTAGCAAATCAAAATCAAAATAATTAACGATCTTTAAGTAATAAGTATATCATAATTCATATAATATCTTCTAATTCCATTCAAATAATATAATTAAAGTCCTACAAACTTGTTAATTATTCTTCTATGAAATTGAGGTTTCTAGTATTGCTTAAATAAATACAGAAAAAGGGTAAGTAAAAATCTACGCGAAGTTGTTTACATAATGTTTCTATTTTTTACGATTTACATTTTTTGTTATCTCTTTTAAAGATTTTATCAAAAGTTTAAGATGAATAATGAGACGAAAGAAGCATTGTCAAGAGAGTTGAAATTATTGCAAGAACGGTGTATAGACGCTTATAATGTTATTGAGAATTCGCCAGATGTGAGTCTTATACCAAACAACACAGAAGCTAAAGCTTTAAATTATGTAGAAGCGTTACGAACAGATATACAAAACTCGCACACGGCTATTACGACTGACAGTAATTTACTAACAAGTCAATTCCTCGCTGAAATGAAAGAGAAAACTGAACAAGTTGAAGAACTCATAGCTTTTACCAAGGGCTCAATTCATGACTTGGATGCCAAAATAGAAAAGTATTTATTGTTTTCTTTTTCACTTCTAATTCATCCACACCAAAAACATAAAAATTAATTGCTTTACTATAAGATTTGCTTACATGTTTTGGGTATTGTGATTTGTAAATTTTTATTACTTAAAACTTTAATTTTATTCTTACCAAAGTGTAAGTGCAGAAGCAACAACAAGATCCTTATTTATTGCTGTTAGAGTAAAAATAAAAAATAAATAGTCACATTATAATCAATGCTTTTAAATGTATGAATCAATAGATACATAATGCATATCCATAAGAACCTGTTATACACATTTATGTTTTCAGTTTAAATAACTTGATCAAAACATCACAAGAAGCCAGATCAAGACCTAGAGCAGAAAAGAAGGATATACATCCACAGCACATAGAGAAGGCTAAGGCAAGATTCCATATGATAAAAAAAGAACTTCATGGACTTATATATTCCTTGTATCCTAACTCTGCTGATCTTATCAAAGATGTTTTAGGGGTAAGCCTTTGAATAGCTTCATTTACAATCTGGAGGAATTATCTTTTTTTTATAGGATAAGGGTGACAAACGAGCACACAGTCCACCTGATGGTAAGTGGTTACTGTGGCCCATAGACATCTACATCTATCTTCGTTTGCGAAGTTAAAATGCAGATGCATTGTCAGCCGTCAGGACTAAGATAGAATGCCTCTTTTCCAATATAATGGGTCTCCGGTTCTCCACACTCACCATACGAAACACAGCAGCATTAAGCTGCTATTTTACTTTAGTATTATGTGAGAGTGTGGTCCTTCCAAACTACATTACCATATCAGTTAAAAGATTTGTCTTATATCATACTGAATAGGAGAGGGTTAGTGAGTGTGGAGTCTTTGCATGTTGCAGCTTCCAATCACCAATCTTTAAAATAAGCTCCTTTATTACTGGGGAGTTTATAAGAAAATATGGTTACATAGGGGATAGCAGGGTCTGTTTGCTCACTTCTCTCTCACTCATCCCAGTCATCCCCTTCTAACCTAATCTGTCTGAGTTAGGGTGCCCCAAGTCCCAAGCTCGCTTGTCTCACTTTTATAGTCAATTATTAACAATTAAGTTGTATTTACGATCGAATAATCATCAATAGTGATTGAACAAACTATATATAGTAATATTTTCTTTGCTAACTAAACGTGAATCTTGTTGATCAAGTAGTTATTTTGCAGATTGACTGTTTATTAGGCAGACCCATATTATTGTAAGCTATCCATTTATGATTAAAATACTAAACATTATTAAGATTATTTGTGAAACAAGAATTGCCGAATGTTTTTTTTAACCAAATAATTTAAATCCTGTTTCTTTGTGACTAACCAAATTTTATTACGGCTTAACATTTAATTACTTCTCTTTTGTCTTACACTGCTCATAATAATAATGTCCTCCAGACAGGATTATAGTCCATAAGTGTGTATGCAAACACAGGTGTACTCCCTCACTATCATAGTCCAATGTGACGTCAATCCAACACAACTGAAGAGAGATTAGGCTCATGACCAAGGACTTTATATGTTTTGGGGGGTAAGATGCCACTCACCTTCTGACTGCAGATGCTACTGAGAATTTCTTGATAGAAAAACCTCAAAATTGCATTTTAACCTCAACCCAGGATTCAAACCCAAGACCATACACTTAGACCACTAGGCCAATGAGGCAGTCACCGTACCCGTTACACATCATATCATAAACACACCTGTCACACAGCAGAGCTAGCATGGGCAGGAGACAATTTTATCCCCGTGGAAAGGAGAAAATGTTTATCCTCTCGCTTAGTGTTATCCACCCTTCAAGCATGGGCACACCGGTGGATATAATATCCACAGTAGATAAAATGGGAGATAGACTTAGATAGAGTTTTTGTATGAATATAATCTTAAACCCATGTCCAATGAACTAGGATAAAATTGTCCCTTTCAAATCTTTCATTTGGCTCCGTGCTATGGATGAGGGATATATGTCTATTTGTTATGTCAAACGGGGATATACTTCTCCCCGTTTCTGTGCTTTGGCATAAGGACACAATAATTTTATGTCTTGTCAGTGGATATATTTTTTGTCCCCAGCCCATGCTAGCCATGCAGAGAGATAGACAGAGACTATGGACTTCCACTAACCATTTACACATTACACTATATTTCTTATTACTATTAATAAATACAACTGTTTCAGCAATTGATGCAAGAGAGGCTAGATGAAACATCAAGTGGTTACATTCAGGTTACAACAGAAAATTACCCTGCTTTACTACTGCTAAAGGACATGAACATAGTGTCTGCAAACCCTTATAATAATATGGAAGTTAAACTTAATTACTGAATACTTGAAGAGCTGTATGTTTAGATGTAGTTATAAATAAAATAAATTAAAATAATTAGTTTTTTTTTTTATATTAGTCAAACCTATTTACAGTTTCGTAACTGTAGATTCTTATTTTTTTTTATATAGTCATCAGGTGGTGGCAGAAAAAAAATCCATCACCATTTTTTGTCTTCTGGATATATAAAAGGTGACTATGAAAACTGTCAAAAGATGTCATCATAGCTTCTAATAGTGGTGGTATAATACATAATTCATCCTACTTCTTACTATTGTACTAGTAATATTATAAACATGAAAGTTTGTGAGGATGTATGGATGTTTATTACTGTTCCCCACAAAAACTACTGAATTATTTTAATGAAACATTACAATAATGTAGCTTACACATCAGAACAACCATAGGCTATAATTAATAAAGATATTGTGTAAAGTGGTCAAAATATGACGATAAGTGTTGAGTAAGTCGGAAAAATTTATATATCTATTTTGGCGTGCGGTGAAAAAATTGTAAGGGTTACAAATATAATTTATAGTGGGATTGTTTCTACTAAATAGTCTACAAAAAAGTCCACGACAGTATATATCAATTTTTTAATCTGTAAGCGATTATTACCAAAATAGTGAACCATTTCCGGCTAAATATTACGTCACATAAGTAGCGGCATGAAAGTCTAGCGATGACCGTTACTGCGCATAATTCGCGCTGATTGCCTCTCCAGTCGAATTCATGCGTGTCCCCTGCACGTTTTATTCAGCGCTAGCCTTACGTGGCGCGACTTGTACTTTGTGGTAGGACTAATTTTCTGCATAAGGGACTCTGGCTAGGCACGAACCTCTTAAAATTTTTCTGTCGATAAGCTGCAATACGCGCACTGCAACTATGTTTCGTTTTGAAAAGTATAGAGAGCCAGTATAATTACAGGGGTGAGACGTTCCATCTTAGTACGCACCTGTAGCGTTCTTTATTTGCGGTTGATTGGAGGCGACTTTAGGCTGTAGTAGTCACCATCAGGTGGGCTGTAAGTTCGTATGTCACTATTTTTAGGGTTCCGTACCTCAAAAGAAAAAAATGGAACCCTTATAGGATCACTTTCTTACCCGTCTGTCTGTCTGTCTGTCTGTCAAGACCCTTTTTCTCAAGAACGCGTGGAGGTAACGAGCTGAAATTAAAAAGCCAACGTAATCAAAAGATACAGCCATTTATGCCGTAAATTTTCGACATTCGCAAGGGAATCTAAACCTACAGGGTACTTCCCGTGAACTCAGAATCTTGAAATTTGGTACGAAGCAACGTTTTATAGCACAGATAAAGGAATAATTGCGAAAAGCGTAAATTTTTAGTTACATCATATAATAAAAATATTTTTAATAATTTTAAACTTATATACCTTTTTTTTGGAATTGATTGGATTTGTTCGGAACCCTCGGTGCGCGAGTCCGCCTCGCACTTTGCCGGTTTTTTTAAAAACAAATAGGTACAAATTTCCTCTTCTTTTTCAGTTATAATGACGTACATTAACATAACCAGCGTCAAATTGTTCGTCAAGGTGCAGAATATTTTCGGGATATGCAAAGTTTTCGCCTGTCTTATTGTCATCGGTGGTGGAATATACGAAATCGCCAAAGGTATATGATATGTCTAGTATTTTTATATTAAGCAATATTTATCATCTAGGTAACTAACTACTCTGTCATATTTGTACTTATAAATATTTTTTTGTTTGTAACGGTCTTTTAGTCCAGTCTTATAAAAAAAAATAGTTTTTTTATGTCTCCAATGAGGGCATCCACGTCTCTTTCTGCCACCAGGACCGAGCCACTTAAAAGTGAGGCATAATATTTGACAGATTTTTTTTATAGCATAAGGGTGACTATCTTCTTCTTCAATATCGGCTCATCAAAGTCCATTGCTGGATATGTCACATGCCTTACGTCACGATTAACAGGCAAATTAACTATAGCAGCAGACGTGAGCACCTTTGAGTCTGCCTCTCGTCTCTACACCGTTCGGAGTATTTTAAGTCTGTCCTGAATGCTTTGGTGTAGTAGTCTAAAACGCAGTTTTGCTGATCGTGAGGTTCTGGATTCGAATCCCGGATCAGGCCGAAATCAGTTATTATATTATATATTCAGTAGCAGTCCGGTGTCAGGAAGTTGGCGGTGTTACATCCCCTTGCCTCAGAAAGCACATAAAGCCGTTGATCCTGCGCCTGATCTCTCTCTACGGTTGTATCGGCTAACCGTCTCATCGGACTATAAGAGAGGGAATAGAGGGTGCACTTGTGCTTGCGCATGCACTCTGGCACTATAATCCTGTCCTGCACAGATGACTAGTCTCTGAGACTGGCTGTCGTGAGCAAAACTATGTCTGGAGGACATTATTATTATTATGCAAATAGTCTCTTATCTCTTACGATTTGGATGTAACTTTGTATAAGTATCATCCCTGAGAAAACAATATATTTTTTTAACGCCCCTCAGGTATTTAATATGTATGTTATCTTGAATTAGGATTTAGGAGAAATATTTTTTTCGTCAGGTAACACAGCAAACTTAAACAAGGGCTTTGAAGGCAGCACTACGAGCGCTGGGGGAATAGCTCTCGCTCTGTACTCCGGGCTGTGGGCGTATGACGGATGGAACAGTGTCACCGTGGTCACGGAGGAAATTATCAACCCTGGCGTGTTAGTATACTATATATTCTATATCTTGCAAATATTTATTTTTATTTTTTATTTTCCTGGATATGGGCCACTTTACCGTACTGCAAAAGTTCACGGCTTGGAAATGGTCACGCTTAGCAGGCGTAATGATGATCGCAGAAGTCTCCCGGTCTGGATAATTTACATATGGCATAAATGGAATGGTTTTAGCGCCATCTATCTAAAGTCATGAGATCTGTCTGGCATTTTTCATAGACGTCTAATAACAGCCATGTGACTACTCCCAACTTTTCTACCGTGAAAGATTTAACTCTATACTCATCACATTACATTTTTATGTATTATTGATATACGCGGTAGAGCCACGCTGCAGCTCTTAATTATAGTTGCAGCACGAATAGGCCGACTCGACTCGACTCGCTCTCACAGAATACTAGCTTAAATTTGCAGCTTAATACTGCTGTGTTTCGTATGGTGAGTGTAGAGAATCGGAGACAGTTTTATTGGAAAGGAGGCATTCCATCTTAGTTCTCAGGGGTGGTAACGCATACGCATCTGCATTTTGATTCTTAATCGAGAATACATGTAGATTTCTATGGGCTACAGTATACACTTACCATCAGGTGAACTGTGAGTTCATTAGTCTGCAGTTTCGTCCAACTTGAGAGATAGGATAATTTTTATCCTGATAAGTGACACTCAATATTTTTTTTATTACGAATTTAAGGATTTTTTTATATGAAGGGTCGTCAAAAAGAGCAGAACAACGTCTGCCTGGCCAGCTAATATTCTATAAAAACACCCGCGGGACTACTGCTAACCATGCTGGTCAAACAATTGGGCTGCTATAGATATAGGTACATACCGCCACGCTGTTAGCCTACCAAAGCCTCATATCGTTGCGCACCTCATCCACACTACTTGAGAACGTAGCGGCATTTACAGTTTTGAGAACAAGTTGCTATATCCCTTATACAACCCATTAGAGAGTTTTAAAATATAAATATATTTACTTTTCAGAAACGTCCCACTCAGTATATCAATAGCAGTGCCTCTAATAACGGGACTTTACGTTTTTATGAACGTAGCGTACATGACCGTTTTAAGCTATGCGGAAATGACTTCAGTGCCAGCGGTAGCTATCGCGTTTGGCGCTAGAGTACTCGGTCCCGCCAGTTTTTTGATACCTCTCGGTGTTGCCATCGCAACTTTTGGGTGCGCTATGAGTGTGCAGTTTGGTGTAACAAGGTAAGAAATAATTAAATAATTAAAGAAATGGTACTCAAAATATTAATAATTACAAAATTCAATGGGTACCAAAAATATTTTAATCAGTCTCAACATTGTTGAATATTCTCGCAGTAATTTTTTAAATTTCTTTCGGAGTAGTGTTCAAAATATTCATAACAGCGCTTTCTTAGAAAAGTCTATTTCTAGTTGTTGAAAGACGGGTATTGATGATGAAATTATTTCTATGTATGTGTTACAAATTATAATATACAATAAACTGTATGTACCGACAAATTTTTATCGTTCTCATCTTTCCAGAGTGTGTTACACTGCAGCTAGGGGAGGGCATATGTTGGAAGTATTCTCGTATGTTAATTTGAAACGACTCACCCCTGCACCGGCTGTAGCTTTTCAGGTTAATAAATAAAAATAAATGCAATAAATAATTATGGTGTTTTAATGTGATGTAATGAAAAATATTAAATGAACATTTTTGTTACAGGCAATACTAACATCAATATTTATAATTGTGGGTAACATTAAAACATTAATAGAATTTGCAAGCTGGTTTCTTTGGTTTTTCTACGGACTAGCCATGGTGGCTTTATTGGTTTTAAGAAAAACTCAAGCGGACAAACCTAGGCCTTACCGAGTGCCTACAATTGTTCCATGTTTTGTTTTGCTAGTGGCAATATTTCTTTCAGTGTTACCAATTGTACACGACCCATCCATTAAGTATTTAATGGCGGTTGGGTTTATCGTGTTAGGAGTGGGAATATACACGGTTTTCGTGTATTACAAAAAAACGCCGACTGCTATTTTAAGTAAGTTTTTAATAGAAAATATTTTTATAGAATAAGAGTGACAAACGAGCACACAGTCCACCTAATGGTAGTTGGTGGGCGTAGGTGGTAGTCGAACGCATAGCAATGTAAACCGTGAGGAGTATGGTGACTCGGAAGTGGTCCGGAGACAGCGTGACGTGCTTTAATAAAGCAAAGCGAGAGAGGAGTACCGATTACGGTCCAAATGGAGATCCCGGGATCATATACCCTGATGGTGACCACTGTGGGGTCTTCGTCGGTAGAAATCCAGCATAACCTTTCAGTTGCCCTCACAGCCGCGAAAGTATCCATGAGAATTTCTCCACGATAAAAAAGGTGGTAGTCGGGCACAACGTGGCAAATTTTATACAACATTGGTGAGGCACGATCCTGGAGAGATTCTCGTTGAGACACTAAACCGCAGTTTCTTGATGATCCATCAAACGAGCTTTACCGGCGAGACACCAAGATCGCGGTAAAGCTCGTCCGTTGATCAGGGCCTATTCAGATATATCTTGGGCATAAACTCAAATTTCACATAGTCAAAATGTGTGTAACCTTAATATTGGTCTGAAAAAAAAACACGAATATGGATAATAAGGTTATACACCAAAGTAAAAAATACTTACATAATATATGTACCTACAAGTTATAATTACATACATAATATATGTATGTAATTATAACTTGCTAACCGTGTAGTGGCAGTGTAAAAATATCCACTAACTCATCGTCCCGTGAGTAGTATCGTAAACGGCGACAGAGGGAATCTGAAACAGGAAATTAGTAGAAGCATTTTCCTGATGGCAACTCAAAATTATAAAAAACTGTGGTTGCCAACCCACCTGCCAAGCGAGGGTATTGTGGAAAATCCCCCTTATAAGGCACTCTATGGGGGAGACTTTCATACGCTGTACGGGAATCTACCACAGTGCTCTAATGCGGGATAGCGGAATCCACATATCTTCGATATAATTATGTTTGTTCCTGAGATGTTTTCCTTCTGCGCCGAACACGCAGTAAATTAGCACTTAATAAAATTTCATCGATGCTGGCGGGATGAACCCGGGCCCCTAAGCTATCTCGGCCTTAAAGTACTAAGTAGGTACTATAGGTATACTTACCTATTTTATGGACTAGCCTTAATTCCTTACATCTATCTCTTTCTATTGTTATATAGTGAAAAGAGAGAGAAACTTTTAGCATTTCATATATTGACGTTGAATTTTGTGATTAAGGCCGTTAGTATTATTAGAAAAATCTTGTTATTATTTTATTACTTACTAAATTATGTATTATTTATTTATTTTCAGGAAAATTAACGTTCCTGATACAAGTGCTTTTTGAGAGTGTGCCGCCTAACGACCGTCAAGACTGATTTTATTTATTAGACATAAACTCAAAAGGATATAATATTTTTATAATGTATGATCCACATCTGTAAATATAGCTTTTAAGAGGAAGCATAATAATATAATCATTATTGATATAATTTTATCATGGTTTTATTTTTGAACTTTTATTTAAAAACTTGATATATTAATAAAGTCTTCGTGTGTGTGAAGGAAAAAACATCAAAAAGATCTCAACCAAAAATATACTTTGTTTACAAAATTTCTTTGTAAACAATGTTATTTGTTGCTGCTCCGTTTGTAGCTAAAATATATAAATTATCTGGGTTAGTAAAACGAGAGCAAGCGACGTACAGTTGACCGTGTGAAAAACCCCATAAAAAATCGTTGTTTCTTAAAACTTTAATAACTTTATATTAAATGAAGATATCCCGATAGTATTTTTTTAGATAAGGGCCAAGTGTCTCAGCAATAAAACTCAGAAAACCTAATTGAAATCCATCCAGTAGTTTTTCCGTGATGCGCGCACAACAGCATACCTTTATCCTTTTATTTATATAGATAAGCTGTTCCAAACTACTCTATACATAAAAGTAATTTAAATTTACAAACTAAACGTCTGAATCGTGGGCACAGGCTTCCTTTCGTGAGGGTTTTAGAGCAAGGATGTGTTCGCCGCATTGCTCCAACGCGTGTAAGCCGACTTCGTAATTTGAAATTTGGTGTAAATATTATGTTAATTTCTCAAATATGCCGGTTTCTTCACGATGTTTTCATTCACCATTGAGCACGTGGTAAATAAATATTAAAAATAAAAGTCCCCCCCCCCCCACTACATTTAGTCTGAGAGCTGGCGACAAATTTTGGGCAGGTCCTTTGAGCAAGTTGAAATTGTGAAAAAATATAATTTCGTCAATTGGCGAATCCAGTCCCGCGAGTCTAGCAGAGCGTTTGCGGTTTTTTCGTTACTGCGCACCATATAACATTTGCAAAAAAAATTCCAAAATAAAATGTTTTTTTCGCAACTTGATTATAGCACTTTATACATATTGTACTTTTTTGAGAACATGGGGTGGTAATTATCAAAGTATATTTTTGCCAAGGTTACTATTAATACAAGGTTAAAATTAATACCTATTATACAAATTATTACAGCACTGATCTAAAATAATTCAAACTATATACACAGATAATTTTTTTTTAAATAAACGTCATCCCCTCACTAGGATTTTCTCCTGTGTCGTGAAGGCAGTTCACATGGTCATATATGCACATACATACATGCTAAATCCCAAAACAAGAATTTAATCTTAAAATCTTTAAAAAAGATATTTCTTAGTAACCAATCACAGCGCGAGTAGCTTAGGCTCCCATCCGATATCGGCATGCTTCGATAAGCTATCTTTCTCGCACTTATGGCTACGCATAAGACTTTTTTATCGTATTCATTTGTAAACTTTATTCACGTCTGGGAAATGTTTAAAACCGCAAAATTTTTCTGCCAAGCTGCAGGTATTAATAAAAATTACTCAATAAATACGTGATCAAAATTTGAGATTGCCAAAAGTATATTTTTTGGGAATTTAAAATAAATATTTTTGGACAGGTTTGGTAATACTTTATAACCGACAAAAACGTCTGGGATTATTTTTTGGAATTATATAAAAACTAAATTAAAAGATAAAAAAGAAATAAAGTTGCCAAAAAAACATTTTTTTGGATTATTTTTTTTTTGCAAATGTTATATGCTGCGCAGTAACTAAATAATCGCAAACGCTCTGCCAGACTCGCTGGACTTGATTCGCCAATTGATGAAATTATATTTTTTCACAATTTCAACTTGCCCAAAGGACCTGCCCAAAATTCGTCGCCAGCTCTCAGACTAATTTGTCTGTATCTTTTACTCTAATCTCAGAAACTAGTGCTATAGTTTCATGCTAAGGTTCAGGAATTATTAAATGTTTTGTGCAAATTAGCTATCATTATGGTGATATTTGTCGATAAACTCAGAAAAAAATCGTGCCATCTGAGAGATTCCATGGCCATGACGTCCATCTGATGGTAAGTGGTTGCTGTGGGCCATAGATATCTACATCTAACCTCGTTTACGAATCAAAATGCAGATTCGTTGTCAGCCGAGAGTACTAAGATGGAATGCCTCTTTTCCAGTAAAAAGGATCACCGGTTCTCTACACTCACCATACGAAACACAGCATTATTAAGCTGCTATTTTACGTTAGTATTCTGTGACAGCGTGGTCCTTCCCCGGTCGAGCCGACCCATTCGTGCTACAACTATACTATTAACTGTGATGTTAAGAAGAACGTTTTGTCCATATCGTCAAGTGCTATCGGATGTGATGAAATTAGCCGTAAAATGATCGTCCACCTGATTGATATTATTCTCCCCATCCTTACTCATATTTTCAATTACTCCATATTCTCTGAATCCTTTCCTCGAATCTGGAAGGAAGCTAATATCATTCCACTTCCTAAAAAGAAGAGCCCCTGTTCTCCTTCAGATTATCGACCTATATCTATCCTTCCATTCCTTTCAAAAGTCCTTGAACGTTTGGTCTTTGCACAATTTAACCACTACCTAAATAAAAACTCCTTTCAATCGGGGTTCAGACTTGGTCATAGTACGGTTACAACTTTACTTAAAATCACAGATGATATTCGCTGGGGTATGGACCAACAGCAGCTCACTATTCTTACGTTGCTGGATTTCAGTAACGCTTTTAACACCGTCGATTTTGACGTATTGTTGAGTCTGCTACGTTCTATTCACATATCTCCAGCGGCAATTGAATGGTTTCAAAGCTATTTGCGTGGCCGCCGGCAGCATGTTATGATAGAGGGTGCCACATCTACGTGGTATGAACTAACTGCTGGTGTACCACAGGGTAGCGTGTTGTCTCCTCTCCTTTTTTCTGTATTTATTAATTCTATTACTTCACGAATTTCTTCTCTCTACCATTTGTATGCAAATGATCTCCAAATTTACTCCCATACATCACTTCAGAATCTTACCAATGCCATCAATGTAGTGTACGTTAAACATCGATAGACTATCGATGGTATCGATAGTAAATGGCTATCGATACTATCGATAGTTTTTAAAACTATCGATCGATTGTTTACTCGGGTACTACTTTTACATCCCTAGAGTCGAGGTATGCATGTATGTAAGTTATTCCCCGGCTATAGTGACAAAGGTATAGACATTGAGATTGTTCTCTATGGTAGGGGAATTACCGTGCGTATATCATACATTCAAAGGCGTAGACATTGAGATTCTTCTCTATGGTTGGGGAATTACCGTGCGTATATCATTCATTTACAAGACAAAAGTCAGTCAGTCAGTTTTTTATTGTGGATGTTTGAAGTTGAGTGGAGTAACAAACAATTTAGAATTAAACAATAAAACATGAGTAGTAAGTCACGTGCGTGGGATTACTTCAAAAAGACTAATGAAAAGTTTGCCAAGTGTTCTTTGTGTAAAAGAGAGTTTAAACTAAGTGGAAATACTACGAACTTGATCGATCATATGAAGAGAAAACATAATGAGGTATGGATGTGGTCATCCACTGTTTCTGTTACTCAAGACGTAGATACCACTGAGCAAAATGAGAAAATGGGCCCAAGCCCTAAAAAGAGAAATACGCTAAAAAATTATTTTGATAGAAGTAGTAAATATCCAGATGGGAAAACAAAGCAAAATTTGGATAACAAATACGTGCGCATGATTGCTGTTGACATGGAACCTTTGCGAAAAGGAGAACATGAAGGATTTCGGGATTTTGTAAATGCTCTCGATAGTAGATATGAAATTCCTGATACAACAATATTGAAAAAGAAATTACTGCCGGAATATTATGAAAACGTGAAACAGAAGCTCGTCATAGCATTATCGAAAGCAGAACATGTTAGTGTGACTACTGACTTATGGACATCAATTGCAAATGAAGGCATCCTTTCAGTTACTTGTCATTTCTTTCACAACGAAAAATTAATTGCACCATTATTGGAAGTTGTGAAGATGGAAGGAAGTCATAACGCAGAAAATATAGCCAGTGTAAGTATTTTTAAATTTTATTGCCTTGATACCTACCAATTCAGTGTTTCTTTATAATCAGACATAAACAATATTATTATTGTTTTCAGATGTTGGATGCTACTCTCTCAAAATGGGATATCAGGTCAAAATGTGAAGCAATAACGACTGATAACGCTCAAACAATGATTAACGCCGCAGCCAAACTGCATATACGACATATACCCTGCTTTGCGCACACACTAAACCTGACGGTAAGTGATTCGTTTGCTGTGACCTGCTTAGACCAGATTCTGAAAAAATGTAAATCGATTGTGACTTTTTTCAAGATGAGTACTCTAGCTAGCGATAAATTACGGGCTATTCAACGTGAATTAAATAAACCAGAACTGAAAGTGATCCAGGAAGTACCCACCCGCTGGAACAGTGCATACCACATGCTGCAAAGAATTGTTACAATGAAGACAGAATTAACTCTCGCACTTAATGAATGTAATCGGGCTCCACCAGGAGTCAATGCTGACGAATACCTAATTATTCAAGAAACAATTCAAATTCTGGAACCTTTCGATCTAGCTACAACAAAAATTTCCGGAGAAAGCTATATAACATTGTCACTGATAATACCATTGATTCGTGGAATAAAAACGAAATTAGTAGAAGTTGAATCTCAAATTGTTACTGAAAGCGGAAACAAAATATTACTCTGCATGAAGGGATCAGTTGACAAAAGACTAAGTCCCTATGAAAGCAGGACACCTGTTGTACTTGCTACAATATTGGACCCCAGATTTAAGAAGAAGGGGTTCAAAACAAGTGACGACGAGAAGCGAGCTGGTCAGTGGCTGGAAAAGGCCTATGCTAGCCATTTAACTAAAGAACGCTTGGCTGTAGAAGAAACGCAACCAACACCATCCACGTCTTCAGGAACATCTAATGACCTGTTGGGATTTCTAGACGTTCCGGACGTATCGACCCCGTTGAGTAACTCATTGGTAGATGTCAGGCAATATCTCGAGAAGCCAGTAATTGACAGAAAAGAGTGTCCTATAACATACTGGAAATACACCAACAATAAATTGAAGGAATTAGCGATGCTCTATCTCTGTATTCCAGCATCTTCTGTGCCTTCAGAACGAATATTTTCGAAGGCCGGACAAATTTTAACCGAACGCAGAAATAGGTTAAAAGAAAAAAGATTAAATGAATTGTTGTTTATAAAACAAAATAGCTGTTATTTTAATGATTGATTTCTAACTATAATAATGATGAATACTGATTTTTGATTGTTTGATTGTTATTTCGAATATATATATATCAAAATAAAATTCTACGTTTCGTATAACATTTGTTATTTTATTGATGTTACGCTAATCCTACAAGTTTTTAAACTATCGATAGACTATCGATACTATCGATAGTTTTTAGTTAAACTATCGATACTATCGGATTACCAAACTATCGATGTTTAACGTACAGTACATCAATGACACCAATACGAACCTTGCTGCAATACTAGATTGGAGCAGGTCGTTCGGGCTTAATTTAAATCCCAAAAAGACCCAAGCCATTATTGTTGGAAATAGCACTCTAATCTCGAGAATTTGTTGGGATAACCTTCCACTTATTGTTGTTGATGGTGTTGTGATCATCATTTCATCATTACAGCCCTTCACAAGTCCACTGCTGAACATAGGCCTCCCCCAAAGAATGCCACAAAGCACGGTCCTGAGCCACCTGCATCCAGGTGTTGTGATACCTTTTAGTAAATCTGTAAAAGACCTAGGATTATATATTGATCTGAATCTTTTTGGTCCCTGCATATTAAGGAGTCCAGCAGAAAGATGTTTACGGCAGCATCTTATTTAAGACGTTTGCGTAACTCTCTTCCCATTCCTACTAGAATTTTACTGGCACAGTCCTTGTTACTCCCTATCCTTGATTATGCTGATGCATGCTACTCCAATCTTACTGAGGATCAATTAAATAAACTTGAGCGTCCTCAGAATTTCGCTATTAGGTTCATATTTGGCCTTCGCAAATATGATCATGTTTCAGAGTACCGTATTAAGCTCAAGTGGCTCCCTATCAGGCTTCGTCGGAATACCCATATTCTATGTCTACTGTACTGTGTACTATTTGATCCTAAAATACCGAGTTATCTCAAAGAAAAATTTGAGTTCATGGGCGCAGATAAAGATCATTCCAGAATAGCTGATAAATTTATACTGCGTA
This sequence comes from Parnassius mnemosyne, assembly GCA_963668995.1. Lineage (NCBI taxonomy): Eukaryota > Metazoa > Arthropoda > Insecta > Lepidoptera > Papilionidae > Parnassius > Parnassius mnemosyne. Next base: position 6,161,187 of record CAVLGL010000057.1, read on the forward strand.
TGCCTGCTCACAACTCAAATTTTTTTCATTTCTCCTTTTGTGTCAAAGCAATCAAATTATGGAACTAGCTTCCTTTAACAATTAAAAAAGCCCAAAGCATTGAGTCTTTCAAAAATGTGGTTAAAGAGTATTATTAAATAAAATATATTAAGTGTTCTACTTAATATATTTTATTGTCATATCTACTTTTCTTAATAAGGTTTATGTATATATAGTTATAATGTATTGTTACGCGCCACTATTAATGTCTTGTACATGGCAACACTAGTTACACTAGCGCCCCCTAGTGTCGAGTAAATGAAAGTATTTCGCGCCACTATTAATGTCTTGTACATGGCAACACTAGTCACACTAGCGCCCTCTAGTGTCGAGTAGCAGAACTAGGAGAGTCGAGATCCTTCCAGAAATTTCGGGACTGATATGTACTCGAACATTCTAGATGTCGCTACAGTAGAAGGTTCTGGAAACTATCTGAGGCCCTATATAAGGCCGGTATAGACCACGACCGAGGCAATATTGAATTGGCGATACAAGAGATTACTTCGAAGCGAAATAACGGCGAACTGTGTTTTATTATTAGTGTGATTTTAGATTGTAATTAGTGTTGTGTAATTAAAGTGTCAATTTTGGTAATTCAATCGGCAGTTTTTAATTGTCTCGAACCCCAAGTTCGTAACAATTGGTGTCAGAAGTGGGATCCAATATGCCGATTTTACCCAAAGACGACACGGAGGGTATCCGTACCCGAAGTCAACGCCAACAGGAGACGGACCAGAGACGATTTGGTAATGCAACGCCGCAAACGTCGGAGGGCCAGTTGCTAACCACGGAGGCTGGCCCGTCAGCAGCTCCTGCATCTGCAGCACCTGACTTAGGTGCTCTGATGATGATGCTGCAGGATCAGGCTCGCCGACAGGAGGAACAGGCCCGCCGACAGGAGGAACAGACCCGTCGGCTGGAAGAGCAGCTGCAGCGCGGTATGGAAGAACAGATGCTCCTCAGGAAGGACCTTCACGCTACCTTCGGGAAAGAGATAAAGGAGGTGAAGGATAGGGTTGCTCAACATGACAACCGCCTGTCGGAAGCTGAAACCCGAATTGACCAAGTGAACAATCGGGTTGACAACGTGATGGCTGATGTGAAGAAAACGCTGGACGACCTCAAACTTGGGGATGGAGTTACAGCTCCCGTGGTAGCTACAACACCTTCGCTACGTGGATTCAAAGTGCCACCGTTCGACGGGACTTCTTCCTGGTCGGCCTATAAAATCCAGTTCGAGGCTGTCATGAAAGCGAACGGCTGGAATAAAAGTCAGGCCATGACTGCTCTCACCCTAGGCCTGCGCGACCAGGCATTAACTGTTCTGGAAGCTCTCGGTAAGGAAGTGACTTACGAGCAGCTCCTTGAGGCATTGGAGGCGAGATATGGCGACGCTCACCTGGAACACGTCTTTCGTGCGCAGCTCAAAGATCGCGTGCAACGCAGTAACGAAAACCTGCAGCAGTGGGCCCTTGAGGTGGAGAAGCTGGTTCGAAAAGCGTACCAGTCTGTACCTGCGCTTATTGTAGGGAATCTGGTGCAGACATTCATCGACGGCATCCGCGACCTTGAAGTCAGAGCTGCTGTGAGGCTCGGGCACCACGAGACGCTTAAGGACGCCTTGACCCATGCACTGGAGGTGGAAGCCGTGCGGCAGGATCATCGTTCCCACCGCGTCAGGGAGGTTGCAGCAGCTAAAGTTCAGGACCGCAATAAAAGCTACAGCCCTAGGTGCTACGGCTGTGGAGAAAGGGGCCATCTTCGATCCAGCTGCCCTAAGCGAACTGTAAAAAGGGAAGGTGATCGATCTCGAGAGGTTAGTGCGGATAATAGCACCGCCCAGCAGCAGCAGGGAAACTGGCGGGTGCTGGCTGATGTTAAAAGAGCCCCAAGGATTTCGATCTCACAAACTCATGATGGGAACAGCCTAATCATCAAGGGCGAAGTCAACGGAACGCCATGTAAACTGACCATAGACACTGGAGCCTCTCGCACGGTTGTCAGTTCCCAACTTATAAGTCGGTTCCTTGGTGACTCCGCATACAACCGAGAACGCATTAATTTGGTGACAGCCACTGGTCAGCGCATACCCGTCCGTGGAGAGAAGGAGATGGAGTTGAAGCTAGGCAACATGAATTACCTGCATAATGTCATCGTGGCTGATATAATGGACGACTGCATCCTGGGCCTAGACTTTATGAGGAAGAATTGTTGTGAGATCGACGTTAAGCAAGGTGTTTTGAAATGTGGACAAGAAGAACTTTTCATGGAAGGGGCGTTACCAGGGAATGTGTACAGCCTTAAGAAGATTGTTCTTCCGCCGAAATCGGAAACGATTGTGCCGGTTAGTCTTCCTCGGAGTCCTGGGCAAGCTCATCGTTGTGTACTCGTGGAAAGGGTAGACAATGACCTTCCATGGAAAGTGGCTCGAACCTTGGTCAGAACCACCGACATCTCAGGAGTACGTGTGTTGAACCTTTGTGATCAGGAACAGATTATAGAAAAAGGCACATTGGTTGGTACTAGTGAGGAAGTGGATTGGTTGCGTCGGTGCGAATATCTATCGACCGGGACCCCTAGCAAGGATGGACAAACGAGAGTGACCACACTTTTAGAAGACTGTCGCAGCGTTCTCTCCCCGAATGAAATGGTCAAGGCGAAGAAGTCGTTACTCAAGTACGCCAATGTTTTCTCGTCAAACGAAGCTGACATAGGAAAGACTGGCTTAGTTCAACACAAAATAAACACAGGACAAGAATTGCCTATTCGTCAGCGGCCAAGAAGATTGCCTGTAGCACGTGAAAAGGAAGTGGAAACCATGATTGAGGGAATGGTGAAGGATGGTGTTATTGAACCTTCATCTAGTCCATGGTGTTCACCTGTGGTGCTGGTAAAGAAGAAGGACGGCAGCATGCGGTTTTGTGTTGACTACCGCCGCCTGAACGACGTTACGAAGAAGGACAGCTATCCCTTGCCTAGAATTGATGACACGCTGGATATGCTCACAGGCGTAAAGTGGTTTAGTACGCTGGACCTGAAAAGTGGCTACTGGCAGGTTGAAATTGACCCTAAGGACAAGGAGAAAACTGCATTTTCCACAGGAAAGGGTCTGTGGCAATTTAAAGTCATGCCGTTTGGATTGTGCAATGCTCCAGCAACGTTTGAAAGGTTGATGGAGCTTGTACTTACCGGGCTAATTGGAGATGCCTGTCTCGTCTATTTGGATGACATCATCATCGTAGGCCGTACGTTTGAGGAGCACCTTCAAAACCTGGAACGCGTGCTCATGAAGATCCAGAGTGCCAACCTCAAGTTGAGTCCAAAGAAGTGCTCACTATTCAAACGGCAAGTTAGTTTCTTGGGGTATGTAGTGTCGGAAGAAGGTATCCGCACGGATCCAGAGAAAATTGCTGCTGTCAAGGAGTGGCCGGTCCCAAAAGACAAGACACAGGTTAGAGCATTTTTGGGTTTGTGCTCTTATTATCGGCGATTTGTGAAGAACTTTGCAGATATAGCCAAACCTCTGCACAAGCTAACCGAGGAGAAGCGACAATTCTGCTGGGATGAAAGTTGCGATATTGCATTCCAGGAGCTCAAGAACCGCCTGTGCAAAACACCTATTTTGGGGTACCCTGATGCGGGCAAGGAATTCATAGTTGACACAGACGCAAGTGATATAGGACTTGGCGGTGTGTTGTCTCAACGGAATGGTGATCAAGAGATTGTGATAGCGTACTTCAGCAAATCGTTGTCAAAGCCGGAAAGGAACTATTGTGTCACAAGACGGGAATTGCTTGCTGTGGTAAAGTCCTTGCAGCATTTTAGCAAATATCTTCTAGGGCGGAAATTCCACTTACGAACTGACCATGCTGCACTGAAATGGCTATTGCAGTTCAAAAATCCGGAAGGACAAGTTGCGAGATGGATAGAACTACTGCAGGAATACGACTTTGTGATCGAACATCGCAGCGGGAAATCTCATGGCAATGCAGATGCATTGTCAAGAAGACCTTGCCCTGAAGATTGCAAGCATTGTACTAGGCAAGAGGGTAAGGAAGTGGTATCTGTGAGAATGCTCAGGACAGACCAGCTCAGCAATGAGTGGAAGGACAGCCTACAACATGCACAGCAGGAAGATTCGGACATTAAGCCGATTCTGGAATGGATGAAGGCCAGTGCTCCTAAGCCCAAGTGGAGCGACGTCTCAGCAATGAGTTCGACCACGAAAAGCTATTGGGCCCAATGGGACAGCTTGCTGATTCAGGATGGAGTCCTGTGCCGTAAATGGGAAAATGGTCGGGGAGACAGGTGTCATTTGCAAATGGTTGTCCCTAAGGCTAAAGTGCCGGATATTCTACAGCTGTACCATAGTGGTTGTTCAGGAGGCCACCTGGGAGTTAAACGAACTCTCCTGAAGATCCGAGAACGGTTTTACTGGGTCCACTGTCGTGACGATGTCGAGGACTGGTGCCGCAAATGTACAAGTTGTGCGGCTGTAAAGGGACCTCAAATTCGTAGTAGAGGCGCAATGAAATTGTACAATGTTGGTGCACCATGGGAGAGGATAGCCATTGACGTTGCGGGGCCGTTTCCAGAAACTGAAAGTGGTAACAAGTATTTCATGGTAGTGATGGATTACTTCACTAAGTGGCCAGAAGTCTTCGCCATTCCAAATCAAGAAGCTTCAACAGTTGCAGATAAACTAGTTCATGAAGTCTTCTGTCGTTTTGGAGTACCTTTAGAGATTCACAGCGATCAAGGAAGGAATTTTGAGTCTCAAATATTCCAGGAAACTTGCCGAGTTATGGGTACTCAGAAAACACGAACAACTTCTTACCACCCACAATCTGATGGAATGGTAGAAAGATTTAATCAGACATTGGAGAGGTACCTAGCAAAAGTTGTGGAAAAACGGCAACGAGACTGGGACAGGCACATACAACCGTTTTTGTTATCATATCGAAGCGCTGTTCACGAAAGTACATCAGTGACACCAGCTTTCGCAAACTTTGGGAGAGAATTGCGGCTGCCTGCAGACCTGGTCACCGGAATACCACCTGATGCCCCACGCAGTATAACCGATTATGCAAATGACTTGCGGAACAAAATGAATGACATTTATGAGCACGTCAGACAGACGGGCCAGCAAACGTCTGAGAAGATGAAAACACGGTATGACCGCAAAATGAACAACAAGGGCTTTGATGAAGGTTCACTAGTGTGGTTACACAATCCAGTTCGCAGCAAAGGGAAATCTCCTAAGCTTCAAGCTAAATGGGACGGACCGTACCGGATTGTGACAAGGATCAATGATGTAACCTACCGGATACAGAAAGGTGCCAGAGGTACTCCTAAGATTGTCCATGTGGATCGACTGGCGCGTTATTATGGGGCCAATAATGCTCGGGACGAGCATGTTTTAGGAGGGGGCAGTGTTACGCGCCACTATTAATGTCTTGTACATGGCAACACTAGTTACACTAGCGCCCCCTAGTGTCGAGTAAATGAAAGTATTTCGCGCCACTATTAATGTCTTGTACATGGCAACACTAGTCACACTAGCGCCCTCTAGTGTCGAGTAGCAGAACTAGGAGAGTCGAGATCCTTCCAGAAATTTCGGGACCGATATGTACTCGAACATTCTAGATGTCGCTACAGTAGAAGGTTCTGGAAACTATCTGAGGCCCTATATAAGGCCGGTATAGACCACGACCGAGGCAATATTGAATTGGCGATACAAGAGATTACTTCGAAGCGAAATAACGGCGAACTGTGTTTTATTATTAGTGTGATTTTAGATTGTAATTAGTGTTGTGTAATTAAAGTGTCAATTTTGGTAATTCAATCGGCAGTTTTTAATTGTCTCGAACCCCAAGTTCGTAACAGTATTATAGAAATATTTATAAAAGTGTATGTATTCTATGTATGTATATGTAGGTATATGTTTATATGTATGTGTGTATGTATATATTTGTTTATGTGTATATGTATATATAATATTATTTATTTGATTATTGCATTTTTGTGCGGGACTAGTGAAAAAATAGTGATAGGCCAATACGTAAATAAGACAAGCATTTTATGTTATATTAATGGAATAAATATTATAGTAGAGTTACACATAAATAAGATATAAGCATTTCTTGTTATGATAAGGAAATAATAGTTTAGTGTTTATATTTTGTATAGTAGAATTAGCTTTAATGTAAACAATGTAACATGACTCAACAAGGTGGTCACTTTGTATAGCAGAACTAGCTTTAATTTAAACAATGTAACGTGACTCAGCAAGGTGTTCACTTAACATCTTCACTTGCTCTGTCACGCCTCACGCTGATTGGTCGACGCCATTTGCACGATACTTACACCGTATGTATTGATCCAGCCGAGGTAGTATAAAAGAGGGGCGATGTTTGTCGTTCGACACAGTCAGCGGCCAGCTACATATACCATAGACTAATATATAATACTGGAGAACATATACCTCAAGAAAAACGTCGAATATAGAAGAATGAAAATAGTCTCAGTGGTTTTATTCTCCACCAACCCAGCACACAATTGTGCCTGTAGGGCACAATTTTCTTATATATTGTATATACCATGTACTTTTAATATAATATGCTTGTCTATCTACTATTTACGCACACTTCTTAACAGTGGTAGAGCCAAGCGGTAGCTTTTGTGTGTCCGGAGGCCCAATTCCCCCCCCCCCCCCATCAACATGGTAGTGGAATTAAATAAAAGACTACCCCAGGAGGGTACCAGCACCCCTGGAGAATCCCTCGCTGAGCATCCACGACCAAACTACTTCACTCCTGAGCGTGGGTGCTCAGGCTGCTCCGCGTATTCTGGGGGGGGGGGGGGGGGGGCAAAATTCCGCTCGCGACTAATGCTGCTCGGGGCAAGCGGAGCAATACAACCAAGGCAACCCCTGTCACGCTATCCGTGAATTTTTGCAACATCAGGGGCTTCATTCCAACCTTAACGCTGTCCATTACCATCTAGAGACTGCGAAGCCGGCCTTGCTCTTTTTAACCGAGACTCAGGTGTCCTCTCCGGCTGATACTTCATATCTCTCCTACTCGGGATACAAATTGGAACACTCCTTTGTGCCCCGGGCTGGAGTTTGTGTATACGTCAGAGAGGACATCTGTTTTCGACGCCTCGGCAGCCTTGGAGGTACGGACCTGTCCATCCTATGGCTGCGCGTAGACAGCGACGACCATCCTCGCGTCTACGGGTGCCTCTATAGGTCCCATAGCGGTAATGCCGACACAGACCGACTCATCGACCACGTCCAAATGGCTGCAGACTCCGTGCTACAACAGGTCCCATCCGCAGAGATCGTGATACTCGGTGATTTTAACGCCCACCACGCTAAATGGCTTGGTTCTCGTTTAACCGATCATGCGGGTAGATCTGTCTACGACTTTGCTTTGGCATATGGTCTAACACAACTGGTTACTTCGCCTACGCGAATCGCAGATGTGGAAGACCATGTACCTTCCCTGTTGGACCTTCTGCTAACCTCTCATCCAGACGGATATCAGGTCTCCGTCGATGCCCCTCTGGGCTCTTTGGACCATTGTCTGATCCGGACCACGGTGCCACTCACGCTCCAATCGCAGTTGCGATCTGCAGCTTGCCGCCGTGTTTGGCACTATAGGTCAGCTGATTGGGACGGGATGCGGTCTTTTTTTGCATCCTACCCTTGGGGGCGGGTTTGCATCTGAACCGACCGGAAGATCCCAGCGTTGTTGCCGATTCTGTTGCTGATGTGGTACTTCAGGGTATGGAACTTTTTATTCCATCCTCTGTGGTGCCCATTGGAGACAGATCCCAGCCATGGTTTGGTCGCTCCTGTAAAATAGCATCACGCTATAAGCAGGAGTAGAATAGAATAGAATAGAATGATTTTTATTCAATATGGATTACTACATAATACTTATTGAAAGTCATTATTTTATTTACCACTGGTTCGGAAAATACCTCTGTCCTGGGAAGAACCAGCAAGAAACCCAGCGGGACTTTTTTTTTTTAAACATAATTTCACTTAACAATAATTTTGTTTATACAATTTTAAATGAATTTTCATAGAACCAGCATGGTGGCGATCACCTTATTCCCAGGGGTTATTTTCATTCATGTATTCCTTGATATTATAATAACCCTTTTTGTACAGTTTTTCTTTAATAAAACTTTTAAACTTGTTTATTGACAAACTTTGAACATGTTCTGGGATTCTGTTGTAAAAGCGTATACATTGCCCCATAAATGAATTACTAATTCTGTGGAGTCTAGTAAGTGGCATTACAAGCTTATGTTTTTTCCTAGTGTTTAAGGTATGAACATCCTTATTCTTATTAAAGCTATTTATGTTTTTATGTACATACATTACATTTTCATAAATATATTGCGATGCCAAAGTTAATATGTTTATTTCTTTAAATTTTTCTCTAAGGGACTCTTTACAATTTAGATTATAAATCGCCCGTACGGCTCTCTTTTGCAAAACAAATATAGCTTCAATATCAGTCGCATTACCCCATAGCAAAATTCCATAAGACATTACGCTATGAAAGTAACTAAAATACACTAACCTAGCTGTCTCAACATCTGTGAGACTTCTAATCTTTCTTACAGCATATGCTGCAGAACTAAGTCTGCTTGCTAATTTAGATATATGGGGGCCCCATTGAAGTTTCGCGTCAATAGTAATACCGAGAAAAACAGTGGTATCCACAAGACTCAACTCCTCCCCATTTAAGAGCACATTGGTTTTCGAATGTTTTACATTAGGTATGGTATATTTAATACATTTAGTCTTATTGCCGTTTAAGAGCAAATTGTTGGCGTTAAACCAATGTACTAGTTTCGATAGAGCATTATTTACATCGTCATATTTAATTGACTGCCGTTTCAGTTTGAAAATTAAAGAGGTATCCAAGATAAGGTAAGTCATTAATATAGATTAAGAACAGGAATGGGCCAAGAATCGAGCCCTGAGGAACGCCCATTGATACTACCGATCCGGAGGAACATTTACCATTAATGACGACTTTTTGAGTTCTGTTACTTAAATATGAAGTAATAAGTTTAAGCGCCAATTTTTTTACACCGTAATGTTGTAGTTTCCTGATTAATGTATCATGATGAACACAATCGAAAGCCTTGGAAAGGTCACAGAAAATACCCAAGGCATCTTGTGAATTCTCCCAGGCATTAAAAATATATTTCATAAGCTCAACACCGGCGTCAGACGTCGAGCGACCCCTTGTAAAACCAAATTGATTTTTATGAAGTAATTTATTTGTATTAAAAAAAATTAACAATTGATCCAAAATTATTTTTTCAAAAATTTTACTGAGAGTTGGTAGTACAGAAATAGGTCTATAATTAGCGGGGTCCAATGTACTACCAGATTTAAATAAAGGTATTACTTTACTATACTTCATTAAATCAGGAAACACACCAGAATCGATACAAGTATTAAAAATAATAGCAAGATGAGGTGCAATTAAATCTATTATGGACGCAATCACTGTAACGGAAATCCCCCACAAATCTGCGGTTTTCTTTACATCAATGGTTTTGAAGTATTTTACAATATTATGCGGTAATACTTTTTCAAATCTAAATTCTTTTAAACAGGTATTAACATTCTGTTTAAGTAATAATTCGGCGACTGTTGGAGAAGCATTCAATGACTCTGTTGTCAAGATAGGAACATCAGTGAAATATTTCTCAAACACCGCTGCAACTTCTTGATTTGATTTAGTCAATTCATTATTAATTTTTAATTGATAGTTTGAATTACGAGGTTTCTCTTGGAGTGCTACCGGGCCTGGGCTGACGCATCAACGTCTCGGGATTTAAACACCAGCGCACTTAAAAAGAAGCCGCCTCCAGGTCCTTCAAAAGCGTCATTGCCAAGGCAAGGTCTGAGCACATCGGCAGAATTGGCGAGAAGCTAGTTCGCCTTCCTTCGGGAACCCGTGCATTCTGGTCTCTCGCCAAGGCTGTCCAAGGGAACTTCTGTCAGCTATCTCTTCCATCTCTGCACAGAGAGGACGACTCACTGGCCCATGCCGCAAAAGAGAAAGCCGATCTGTTGTGCTCTCTTTTTGCGTCTAACTCGACTCTAGATGACGGGGGGAACACACCGCCGACCATCCCGCGATGTGAGTGCTCCATGCCGGATGTGCGATTTACACAGAGCTCGGTTCGCAAAGCACTCTTCTCCCTGGACGTCAGCAAGTCGAGTGGGCCCGATGGAGTCCCTCCCATTGAGCTGAAGACGTGTACTCCGGAGTTAGCACCGGTTTTAACGCGTCTTTTCCGGTACTCCTACTCCCAAGGCGTAGTCCCGAATTCATGGAAGACAGCTTTGGTCCACCCGATCCCTAAAAAAGGCGACCGCTCAGACCCGTCTAACTACAGGCCTATCGCCATCACCTCCTTGTTCTCCAAAATAATGGAATCCATTATAAACTGCCAGCTCATGAGGTACCTTGAGGATCACCAGCTGATCAGTGACCGTCAGTACGGTTTTCGTCGGGGTCGATCAGCAGGTGATCTTCTAGTTTACTTAACTCATAGATGGGCGGAGGCAGTAGAGTCCAAGGGGGAGGCATTGGCCGTTAGTTTGGACATAGTGAAGGCCTTCGATCGGATCTGGCACAAGGCGCTTCTTTCGAAGCTACCGTCCTATGGGCTTCCCGAGAAATTGTGCAAATGGATCACCAGTTTCCTTGCTGATCGGAGCATCAAGGTCGTAGTAGACGGTGCATGCTCTGATTTCAAGCCTATCAACGCTGGTGTTCCACAAGGCTGCGTGCTATCACCAACGCTGTTTCTCCTGCATATCAATGATATGTTGCTAACTGGTAGCATTCATTGCTATGCAGACGACAGCACTGGGGATGCCTTATATACCGGCCGTGCCAATATTTCTCGGGAAAACGTCGCCGAGTACCGGGACAAACTTGTGTCTGAAGTCGAGTTTTTGCTTAACAAAGTCTCGGATTGGGGCTGACTAAATCTAGTCCAGTTCAATCCCCAGAAGACACAAGTTTGCGCGTTTACCGCTAAAAAACCCCTTTGTCGTATCTCCTCAGTTTCAAGGCACTCCCCTTGCTGCCTCAGCCAGTATCGGAATCCTTGGCGTCGACATATCGAATAGCGTGCAGTTTCGTGGTCACTTGGAAGGGAAGGCCAAATTGGCCTCTAAAAAGCTTGGCGTGCTCAGCAGAGCGAGACAGTATTTCATGCCGGCACATCGCTTGCAACTTTACAAAGCGCAAGTTTGGCCCCACATGGAATACTGTTCTCATCTCTGGGCCGGGGCACCCCAGTGCCAGCTCCTTCCACTTGACCGCATCCAGCGCAGAGCGATTCTAATCGTCGACGACCGAGTTCTTTCCAATCGGCTCGATACACTGGCACTGCGTAGAGATGTTGCATCTCTTTGCGTATTTTATCGCATCTGTCACGGGGAGGGCTCTGAGGAATTGTTCGGACTAATTCCAGCCGCTCAATTTCACCATCGCACATCGTGACAAAACTCGCGTTACCATCCATACTATCTGGATGATTGGCGGTCCACCACTGTGCGATTTAGAAGAAGTTTTCTCCCTCGCACAACTTCTTTGTGGAATCAATTACCACCAGCGAATTTTCCTAACCGATACGACTTAGGAACCTTCAAGAAAAGAGCTTACACCTTTCTAAAAGGCCGGCAACGCATCTGCAATTCCCATGGTGTTGCGGTTGTTCATGGGCGGCGGTAGTCACTTACCATCAGGTGAGCCGCATGCTCGTTTGCCCCCTATTCTATAAAAAAAAACTTCTATATATTTAAATGAAAATTATCTCCTTCACCAAGGTTTGCCTGGAAGAGATCGCTGTTTAGCGATAAGGTCACCTAATTGTCCATTCGTTTATAAATTTAAGTTTGCTGTGTTATGTAATGTTTTGAGTGCAATAAAGAGTATAAATAAAAAATAAATATTAATATAGCTGCAGCATTGCTGTACCACGTATAAAATATGTATATGTTAATAAAGTTAAATGAATATAATATATTAGAGTTAAAGTTCTAAAGATAACTTCACGATACTATAGGTCTACGTATTAAGATAAATTCGCAATAACAAAAAGGAAAGCTTTAAAATTGCACGTAGTAAAAGAGTCTTGTGTAACAAAGTACAAACTATAATATATTATTTTTAATTTTATCTCATATCATTTGATCAGTGTTTATCAGACTTCCAAAAAAGGAGGAGGATCTCAAATCGAGTGTAGGTACCAATATTGTTTTTTTGTGTACCTATGTTGTTTTTGTTGTAGGCAATTTGCATGATTCTTTTTTTGAGGTTCCATATCCGAAGGGTAACCAACGGGACCCTATTACTAAGCCGCAGCTGTCCGTCCGTCTGTCTGTCAGTTGGCTGTATCTCATGATCCGTAATAGGTAGACAGTTGAAATTATCACAATGTGTATTTATGTTACCGCTATAACAACAAATAATTAAAATAAATAAAAAATTAAGCTCCCCTGTCATAGAAACGTTTTACGATTGCACGGAACACTTCATGCGCGAGTACGACTCACACTGCTGGTTTTTTTATTAAATAATTTATACTTCAGCGATGGTCCAATATAAATTTGGTGGGAAAATAGAGTATGATGTTTTTAATGTACCTACCTATTTACGACATTCGAGCTTTGGATAAACCTGAGTCTACTCAAAATGGTCAATCAAAATTCAAACTTAAAAGAACTTAAAAATAATAATTTCCGCGTATTATCAGGGCCTCCGCTACCATATGTGCAGTGTGCAATACACACGGGTGCCATCCTTTAGGGGCGCCAAAATCCAGGATCAAAAATTGCAAAAATTTCCAATAAAAAAAAATTAATTTTAAAATAAAAGTTGAGAAATTAAATAGGATTAGGTATAAATACACACGAAATGTTATTAGTATATCATCCAGTTACTGCCGATTCCTATGTTGCGAGAACATATCAGGCGGTAGTTTCTTGATTTTTCCTGTTCAGACATGAACAATGCCCGGAGCGCTATAAAAGCGATGCATCGCCAGAGGCGTTTTTAAACCGGTTACTTCACTGGAACGTGCAACAAGTGCATAAAAACAAGTAATTCTATTACATTTAAAATTATTTTTATTTTGTCAAGTGTTGTATTGTATAATATTTCGTTTACTACTTTTTTTTCTAAAAAATTGAGTGCTGAATACCTGCTGACTGCAATTTCAACGGTTTGAATTTTTATAAAATGGTAAGTGTTCCCTACTTTACTTTATATTTATACTATCAACATTAACCCTTTATCGGAATCCTATCTGTTTCCTATTCCTGTCTGTTTCCTTTATTTATCTGATAACTTCAATAGATAATATAGGAAAAAGCCTACAACTTCTGCATAAAACATTTTTTTTTCTATCTGACATAATAAAGGCTCTAGGAAACACGTAAATATAGTCAAAGACCCTGTACGAGCTTTAAAAAGTAATTGGTTTTTTATCCATAACTCGTTTAGTTTTTATGCTATTGATCTTTTTAAAAGACCATTTTGTAGGTTTTTTAAGGGCTATAAGATCAAATTAGTTTAATACTTTTCTGCCTGTATTTTTGAACGGGCTTAAGCTGAAAGGGCTCGAACAAATTGCTTTTTACTTAAATATGCAATATGCAAACTTTGTGCTTATTATTGTGATTACTTTAGAAGTTAATTCCTAATTACCATAAGTACAAATTTTTTTTTTATAGGAGAGGGGGCAAACGAGCATGCGGCTCACCTGATGGTAAGGGACTACCGCCGCCCATGAACAACCGCAACACCAGGGAGGGAATTGCAGCTGCGTTGCCGGCCTTTTAAACAGGAGTACGCTCTTTTCTTGAAGGTCCCTAAGTCGTATCGGTCCGGAAAAACCGCTGATGGTAATCGATTCCACAAGGAAGTCGTGCGAGGAAGAAAACATCTTCTAAATCGCACAGTGGTGGACCGCCAATCATCCAGATGGTGTGGATGGTATCGGGAGTTCTGCCGCGATGTGCGTTCGTGAAATTTGGCGGCTGGGATTAATCCGAACAATTCCTCAGAGCACTCCCCATGGTAGTGGAGCTGCTAATTTCTGATGCTTTTACTACTAGACAAAGTCGAAGTTTGTTGGCTGGCATACTTTACATCGAATTCGAGTGTATCGTCTCAGTGTCTAACGCGTAGAATCTTTTTTTTTTTGAGTGTCACTTTTTCGTGCTTAATATTTGACATATAATAAAAAGTTCAAAGAACTCACTAACCTCTGTTATACAAGTAGGCTGGACTGATTATACACCGTGTCATAATGAGGCGATTTGATTTTAGTCATTTTAGGATCTTGCTAAAACCAGTTATTGGATTTTTCTGTCAAGAAATTTTCAATACTACCCCCAAAGTCAGAAAGTTGACAGTTTTTCATCCCGAAACCTCAGAAAACTCGTAAAGCCTGTTGTCCAACACCTGATCTCGCTCCGGTCGTATCGGGCTTCTGTCCAATTGGACTATGGGACTCTATGCTTGCGCACACTTCAGTGTACTGTAATCCTGTCCTGTGCAGATGACTAGTCTGAATGAATTAAGAACAAGATCTACAATGATGACATTAAACCTCTAGATAACTTGTCCGCTTAGGCGCTATAGGGACTTGGAATATTATCGTTATCTACAGTCTGTTGGCTCAAAATCTCTCAAAAACTTTGCAATGTGTCCCACCATCATATTTTAAAGAAAGTTACATATTCATACTTTTTAAAACGGATTTGAATATGTTGTAGTATTGTTTTGGCTGAAAGCCATATAGCAATGCCAGTCACAATTAATTTAAAAAAACAATGGTGTTGCCATTTTTACGGCAATTAGCAAATTATGAAGTATTAACAATCTATGCCTAGTGACGCTTAATTACTGCAGATAACGGTAGATAAATATACGCGTGAGAACTGCTTAATTGTTATCATCATTACACCCTTACAAGTCCACTGCTAAACATAGGCTTCCCCCAAGGAACGCCACAAAGCACGGTCTTCAGCCAACTGCATCCATTGACTTCGATGGATGCAGGTGGCATGTCATCACTCCATATAGTATCTCATATGGCCGGTGCATTGCCACTACAGCTTACTAATCCGTTGGGCTATGTCGGTTACTGTGGTCCTACTACGGATATCCTCGTTTCTAAGTTTATTATGCAGAGAAACCATGAGCATAGCCATGTCTATAGTTTGCTGAGCGACTTTGTGCTTCCTGATACAGTCAGCAATGAAGAACAACGTCCCAGATCCATATGTCAACATTGGTAGCACGCATTGATTGTATAATCCTGTTTCCAAGTTTTGAGGTATATCTGACGAGAAGATGTGTCGTAATCTCCCTAACGCTGCTCAGCCAAGTTAAATCTGTAGATTGACCTCTCGGTTGAAGTTGGACTTACCTAGTCCGGTTATTTATAAACATA
Organism: Parnassius mnemosyne; assembly: GCA_963668995.1. Taxonomy (NCBI): domain Eukaryota; kingdom Metazoa; phylum Arthropoda; class Insecta; order Lepidoptera; family Papilionidae; genus Parnassius; species Parnassius mnemosyne. The sequence goes on from CAVLGL010000057.1 coordinate 6,176,745, forward strand.
CTCGTCGACAACTTTGAGCGTAGTGCTTCCTACACATATACGACCATAGATGTGACATGAACGTTACTCACGACCTTTGTTTTGTCCACGTCCATCCGAAGACCTACACGTTGAGAAATATCATTGACGTCATTTAGCATAGTGCTTAGGTCTCCACCGATTCTGCCTTATGGACTATATCATCGGCAAATCGAAGTTGAGTGATATATTCGCTATTGATATTAATCCCAAATCGTTTTCAGTCCAGTAGCTTGAAAACGCGTAGAGTTTCGGGGATATAACCTCACCCTGTCTTACACCTCTCTGCAGTTTAATAAGTTTCGTATTCTGTACTCGCTGCTAAATTCAAATTCAAGTTTTTATAACTCTGCCACACGGTTGGAATGTGCGTCCACGTGCGCTTCATTTCCAGGAAATCAACAATACAAAAATTCCTTTCGCTGATATTTTACGACCAATCACAGGTTAGATAATAATAAGAATTTTATTCGATTTTGTAATTGTAAGACTGTAAATATTTTAATTTTGATATTTTGACTGGTCAAAAAACTTTGTACTGATTCTACTCCTTATAACTGAAACTCCACAACTTGTAGTGGAACCTGTAACTTGTACTTTTCTATGTTTCACGAGACATGGAGTGTAGCTACACATACCAGTTAAAAACTGGTTAGACACTTAAAAACAGTAAAAAACATATTATATCAACAAATTCAAAAAAGAGCGATGATATTTTATGATATCTTATCAAATTATCTGCTAAGTCTTATAATGAAATTCCTTTTTAAGCTAAGAAAGGTATATTTTGAGAAACGGCAATAAAAATTCATCGATGCGATGGTAGTAAGTTCTGGTATTTATTAGTATCTTTTTCATTTTCCATTTACGATGGTAATGGTAACACTGGATTGGCAGGCGGCGGCATATTATTGTATTGTGTTGTTCACTAAATGAAAATAATAAAAAGAAGTTTATGTTGAAAATAAAGCCTAAACCATAAAATTTCGCCATGGCTTATCATTATGTTGTTACTGCACAAAAACCTACGGCAGTCACAGCATGCGTTACAGGTAAATATCTTCTTGTTTTGTGATGTTTCTCTCATATTGAGGTTAACTTATACAACTATTTTTGAATTTTGCCGTAATTTAGGTCTTTAACCCAGGCATTTAACTTAAATATTTTCGTAGCGTAGATATTTCTTGAATATGCATATTATAATATAATTAAAACTACATCAATGTCTTAAGGCAGCTTTCATATTTGTATTTAAAAAACAACATTGGTAATTCTACAAAGATCATAATCATCTTTTGAGTAAAATAAAATTAATTTAAAGATGAGTAAAATAAATTTTAGGCTGCCTGTACTACTTTAAACTAATTTTTTATAGGATTTCTTATAACTACGCACATACAATATGCCATGCCATATGAAATGTGAAATTTATTGAATATGGTTCTAAATTGTACCATTAGAATATAATAAAGAAAGCCTGCATTTCTTTTTCAAGGAAACTTTACAAGTCCTACAGACCTCAACCTCTTAGTGGCGAAAGTGTCACGTCTGGAAATGTACCTGGTGACACCAGAAGGTTTACGTCCTATGAAAGAAGTTGGTCTTTATGGGAGAGTAGCGAAAATGAAATTGTTTAGACCACCTGTGAGTACCACTAATAAGTAATTTTAAATTATATTTTTGTTGTGTTAAATACACTCTTATTATTTTATTAAATAATTTGAATTATGTTTTGTGCCTGTAATATCACAATTCTGTAAGTTATGCACTCAAATTGACACTAGTTATGCTTTATGCATAAGCCTTCTTTTATTTGGGAGTGTTTTAGGGTGAGGAAGTGTCTATTGTGCTGTTCCAATGCATGCTGTTAAACAACATATCTTGGATTTGTTTTTAATTTCTCAGATATGCCATTTTCTTCACAATGTTTCACTTCACTGCCAAACATGTGGCAAAACAGCACTTAAATTGCAGTAAACCACATCATTGGTGCTGGGGAAAATCTAACCTGGGTTGCTTAAACTCACTTGCAAAATTAATGGCAAGTCAAGATTTAGAAATTAAAGTCTCAAAGGGGTTGAAAAAATCTCTACATGCCCTTATTTTGTGGGGGGAGGGGCTTAAAACCCATTCTTATGTAATATTTAGTAAGTTGAAATTTAATATTAGAAATCTAGTTCTATTACGGATGCCGAATGGTTTTCTTCATTCTTTAATGCACACTTCAATTTATATCTTATTATTATTATATATATTTTTTTTTTTTCAGTATGAAAACAAAGATTTAGTGTTCATTCTAACGGCACGTTACAATGCAATGATATTAGAATGGAGAACAGGAGCTAATGGAGATCTGGAGGTTGTCACAAGGGCACATGGCAATGTCGCCGATCGGATTGGGAAGCCTTCAGAGAACGGCATCCTTGCAGTAATTGATCCTCAGGCAAGAGTGATTGGTCTGAGATTGTATGATGGATTATTTAAGATTATACCACTAGATAAAGACTCTACAGAGCTTAAAGCAGCTAGTTTAAGGTGAGATGCATAAATTGTACAAAAATTAGGAAAGATTTTTTATTTTGTTATAGAATAAGGGTGACATGTGAGCACATAGTCCATCTGACGGTAAGTGGATGCTGTGGCCCATAGGCATCTACATCTATCCTCTATTAAGATCTAACTGCACATGCATTGTAACCCCTGAGGACTTAGACGGAATGCCTCATTTTCAGAAAAAAGTGTCTTGGGTACTCTACATAACCACATGTATTATAGTTGTATTTTTAATTTTCCATGCCAAATTTAGCTAAACACTTAATAAATTAACAAACACTTAAATCACACTGGTGTCTTTTTTTTCTTTTTTTTTATAGAATAGGGTGACAAACGAGCACATAGTCCACCTGATGGTAAGTGGTTGCTGTGGCCCATAGACATCTACATATATCCTCGCTTGCAAATCAAAATGCAGATGTGTTGTCACCCGTGAGGACTAAGATGGAATGCCACTTTTCCAGTAAAAAGGGTCTCCGGTTCTCTATACTCACCATACGAAACACAGCAGTTTTAAGCTGCTATTTTACGCTGGTATTCTGTGAGAGTGTGGTCCTTCCCCGGTCGAGCCCACCCATTCGTGCTACAACTATACTACTAATATAGCTGCAGCATGGCTCTACCACGTATAAAAATCTGTCTTTCTGTCTCCTACAGTGTTGTTTTTCTGATAATACATAGATGATCGAATTTTGGCATAGTTATAAAATGCAGTTTTTAATATCTTTTATAAATTTATTATAGTCTATAAAACTCCATTGCGGAACATAGGCCTCCACCATAGTTTGCCTTATAGGGAGATTTTGTCATACTTCACAGACGGGTTTATTATTTTATGTTGTTATCAGGATGTTGCTGCTGTCCATCTCCTATTTCAGTTTTACTTTGTCATCTCTTAGGACACCCATGGGAAGAAATGGTTATTTTTACACTGTCAGTACACATTAAATTTATATTATGGGATTTCGATTAAAACTGGTTTGAAGCAACATCCTAAAAATGTATGATTCTCAATTTGTGTTTATTTATTGAATATTTTTTTAGACTTATATAAAACCGCTATCCCCTGCCATTTTTCACCCCCCTACGTATAGATGAGGAAAATCTTACCTATATATTTTGATAAAATTCAAATATATACATTACTAGTAATCCACCCCGGCTTCGCACTGGTGATTTTTGGAACACAGTGCCACCTTACGTCTTCCATTGTGAATGTAAACCATCCAGGGATCTCCTCAGACGCACACTAAAAATTTTGATCCAAATTGGTCGAGCTGCTTTTGAGTTTTTGCCAGACTAACAGACAGCAATTGATTTTTATTTTAAGAGATTATTACTAATTAGTAATTATTATTTAGATAGAATTATAGATTATGTTATAATTTTTTCATTCAACTAACCTAAAATGCTTATTTACATTTAAATAATAATAGATGACCCTAATTGCTCAACACAATTTTCATTTGAGATCTCCATTTGTTTCAGATTGGAAGAATTAAATGTCTACGATTTAGAATTTTTGCATGGCTGTTCAAACCCTACATTAATATTAATACATCAAGATCTTAATGGAAGGCATATTAAAGTGAGTATCATAAATAAACAAGCTTCTTATAATCAAAGATTTTCATTACTGATATAAATCTATTAGCAGGCTCGGCAGATATTGTTCTGCTTTTCCGATAGGTGGTGTAATGAGTCTCACCCCGAATTGACTCTGGACTATTTATAGTGTAATTAAATTTTTAACTAACTCAATCCACCTATCGGATATTTTTGACCCTGAACCAATAGTTAATTTGAATATGAGTTATTTAGGACCATAAATATAGTTTGTTAATAGCTTGACTACAGCACCAACTATCGGATTCTAGCATAGCTATGAAGCATTGTCTTGATAAAACAAATGTGTTGTATGAATTTGCCTTCAATAGAAAAGTTGCATTAAAATTTTTTTGCCACCTATTTATATATAGATTTAAGAATAATTCATTTAAAGTACTTATATTTAAGTAATTTTTTTTACTAACAATTCCATTTTTTTAGTAGTTATTAATAAAAAATAGTAAAATTTTTTAATGAAAAAAAAAGAGACTTGTGATTGGTTGTGACGTTGTTATATCCGCTAAGGCTGTGAGCCAATCGCAATCATGCTATACTTTTGTATTTTCTATATTCGAATCACCATGTGTCATAACCATGAAGCTAATACAAAGGGGAGACGGCATAAGCAACTGTGCACTGTGATTCTAAGTAGGTCCTGACGTCATCATAGTGGGCGTGGCTTTAGTTAGTGTACTGTCAGCATTCGTCCTGTGCGCTTATGTGTTGAAAAAATCGCAAATCGGTGTATTTTCGTAGTATTAAGAAGAAAAGGATGAAGTGTTGTGTTTTATTGTGTAAAAACTACTCAGATAGACGCTCTGATGTTATGGATGGCATCACATTTCATTTGTAAATATTTTTACACCTAATTTATTAAAATAGTTCTAGAAAAATCTCTTTGCGTCGGCTTTCAAATATAATTAAATATATTCGACACTAGATGGCGACACTTTGTGTCATGTGAACTAAAAATATAAAGGTCCGTAGAGCTCAGTATTGGTAAAATAATCATACGAAGGTGCTGAAATTTGTTTTGCATTCAGACATAAAGAAATTTTAATCGCCAAAATATTATTTTTATAGTTTATAACATTTTGTGGACATGCTGCCATCTACCGTCAAGGTAGCTAAACTACATTGCAACATCGATATGGAAAGATTCGAGTAGTTTTACTATTTATCGGTAGATGTAGATAGTGTAGTGGGTGGGGCTTTGCATCCCCTCACCCCGCAAATTGTCACGCGTTGTTACATAGTGAAATTTAATTACAACGTCTCCTCTTTGTATTTGCTTCATGGTCATAACCACGGAGCAATTACAAAGAGGTGTTGTAATTAGATTTCACTATGTAACAACGCGTGACAATTTGCGGGGTGAGGGGGTGTTAAACCCCGCACACTTAACTATTTTCTATCTACCGATAAATAGCAAAACTACTTGCATTGTTCCATATCGATGTTGCAAAGCTACCTTCACAAAATCATTATAAAAACTATAAAAATAATATTTTGGCGATTAAAAATTCTTTAGTACTGAATGCAAAACATATTTCAGCATCTTTGTACTATTATTTTACCAATACTGAGCTCTACGTAGCTTTTTATTTTAGTTCCCATTTCACAAAGTGTCGCCATCTAGTGTCGAATATATTTAATTATATTTGAAAGTCGACGCAGAGATTCTTCTAGAACTATTTCAAGAAATTAGGTATATAATTACTTACAAATTAAAGATGATGCCATCCATAGCGTCAGAGTGTCTATCTGACTAGTTTTTACACGATAAACCACAACACTTCATCCTTTTCTTCTTAATACTACGAAAATACACCAATTTGTGATTTTCGACACAAGCGCATAGAACGAACGCTGACAGTATACTAACTAAAGCCACGCCCAGTGATGACGTCAGGACCTAGTTAAGAATCACAGTGCACATTTGCTTAGGCCGTCTTCTCTTTGTATTTGCTCCGTGGTCATAACTCATAACAAAACATATATAACCTGTATATATACTTTGGCAACGTAAACATGAGTGTTTTATCATTTCACCATGCGGTGGCGTTACTAAAGCGATATAATGACGTCACTGGCGTTTGAATAGACATTTTAGAAAAAATATTTTAAAATTACATGAAAAATCAAATGTTAATTTTTTTAATTTTTCGTAATGATATTTAGTAAACTTTAAAAAATAATTAAGAAACATGCAATTTCGCGATTGGTCAAGTCGTTTAGAAGTTACCTGGCCGTTAACAGACACAATTATAATATATAAATCAATTATCTATGAATGTGTAGTTCTCTTGATGGTGGTTTAATCATCCTATATGTTATGCTAGATATAAAATAGACAGATTGAATTTGGATCACCATTAGGGATGGGAGACATCCAGTACTTTGACCAGCAAATCACCTGGTGTTAATGACATTATATTGGCTTGACCTGACATCACATTATCTCGATTGCTTATTCAACACGGCGCGTATCGCTGTGCAGTAAATCTTTTAACTAGTTCTGCGAGAAGTCTGCGACCTTACCACTATGACGGTCGCAGCGCAGCTTTACCATGCCATTATACCATGCTATTATAAATGATAATAACCCCTGGGAATGAGGTGATCGCTACCAAGCTATTTCTAATTTATTTTGTATGGTTAATTGTGTAACATACATGATGGTAAGCTGTTATTTAAAAATATAAAAAAAAGTCCCGCTGGGTTTCTTACTGGTTCTTCCCATCACAGGTTTTTTTTTTCGAACCAGTGGTAATTAAACAAAAGGGTGACTTTCAATAAGTATTATTTATAATCTATATTGAATAAAAAGTTTCTGTTTCATTCTTAGTTAAAGTGCGAATCAGTAAAACATTGCAAAATAGTAAGGAGAGAAAGTGAGAAGTAAAACAAAAGTTTTAATATATTTGTAATGCTTGTTACTAAGTAGGTAATCAATCCATCCATCTATTACAGCCTATAACAGTCCACTGCTGAACATAGGTCTCCCCATAGATTACCTAATAATAGTATTGGTAACCGCAGTTTTTTATTTTTATTCATTATTAGAAAGGTGTTGCTGGCCATATCCTGATTTATTTCTCTATTTCGCCTCTTGTGACACCCATGAGCCGATATGGGGTAGTGGGTATTCTTACACCACCACTACACGGTAATGTGTAGGTCAGGAGTAGGTAATGTGTATGTGTATTATTTACATTTTTAATTATGTTTATTATCGTTATAACCTCACTATTTTTCGTTACTTCACTGCAGACAGACTGCAGCAGAAAGTGTCATGGCTAATGATTATACTGCCATATGACTTTGGGTCTATTCCGTGGAGTGGCAGTGTAAGAATACTAATATAGTGAATTTACATTGAGCGTTTACTAACCACGGCACGAAACGCAGCATTAAACTTTGTATATTGTGGGTATAGTAGTTTAGTGTACCATGTATTGGAGATGGGCAGTAGCATCTTCTTGATAGCAATTAGAAAAAAAACTGTGGTTATTAATCTGCCAGCCAAGCGTGGCAACTATGGCAAATATCCACTTATGAAGCAATCTAAGTACAATTTAATAATAAAAAAATAGAGCCCACTGCTGAACATAACTGAAATAAATTAATCAATGAACGTCTTTGAGAGTAGGCTACAAGTTCACCCACATACAAGAGCCCAAAACCTTCTTTTAGTTAAAAGGAGATAGTAGTATGGTCTATTATTGATGAATTCTTTACAATATGATGAAAAAGTAAAAAGTTATGTGAAATCTATAAAATTCCTTCCATTTTACAGACACACGAAATAAACGCAAAGGATAAAGAATTTATGAAAATACCTTGGAAGCAGGATAATGTGGAAACAGAGGCGTCTATATTAATACCGGTCCCAAGTCCCTTAGGTATATAGAATGTTTGTTATTTAAAGCTAAGCTAATGCCAACTACTAAGATTGTTTGTTTTAAGTTTTTTGATAATACTGAAGTGACCAACGAACTAACAGTCCACTTGACAGTTATTGCAATTGCAGACAGGGCCACAGAGTAAATAATAGTAGTACATGCAGAATTTGCACTCCTTTGATGTTGACTGCTTGCCGACGTTTTAATAGCCTAGCCTATATTGCGTGGTAGAGCCACGCTGCAGCTATATTATTGTTGTAGTACGAATGGGTCGGCTCAACCGACGTAGGACCACGCTCTCACAGAATACTAGCGTAAAATAATAGCATAATGCAGCTGTGTTTCGTATGGTGAATGTATTTTACTGGAGACCCTTTTTACTGGAAATGAGTCATTCCATCTTAGTCCTCTGGGGCGACGCATTCAACGCATCTGTATTTTGATTCTTAATCGAGAATAAATGTGGATTTATAAGGGATACAGCATCCCCTTACCATCAGGTGGAACGTGTGGTCATTTGTCACTCTTATTCTATATAAAAAGCATACATAATTATTATTAATTAGATAAATAACGCACGCAAGATAAATTAAACTTTATCGCTGCGCGCTAGTGTCCATATGGCTTTGCATCTTCTTTTCCCCTTCCTACGTCACGGACGATATTTCTTGGCTACCAAGGGTTTCAACAAACTGTAAAAAAAACAGTACATATTATGTAGTATCTTTCTTTATATTCAATTTACAACTTTTTTACCTTAGTATAATGTTTTAAATTTTATTTATTGTCTCTAAAATAATTAAAATTATAATATTATAAATAAAATTATTTAAAATAAAGGTTATTAAAGAACGGACGGAAGAGAACAGAGTGATAAAATTATTAATATTCGTTCATAATTTTAGTAAAGTATTTGCTGGTTTTTTCATTATTATGTTTTCAAAGGGGTTAGCGAATGTAATTTCAATAATAAACATATAAATGTACATATAAATTGCACTAAAAGTTATATAACTATTTTATCCTATAACTAAATATTCTAAACAATAAACAAAAATATTTATATAAGTGTTTACAAAAAGTCTACTTACATAAACAGTGTTAAAAAACTTCGAAATTCACTAGTACGTCGCTCGCGCTAAAACGCGCTAGCCCTGACTGCATATGTAACCTGAGGTTCCGCGCGATTGTAGGTATTTATATCACGAAGGTAGCAAGAGTGATAGAGGCCTGACACGGTTACTGAAGTCCACGAACACCTACAGCCAATTGTCAACTCTGAAGACAGATGCCACGCATGGAATGCCTTATAGTCTGTAATTATATGTGACTCTGGTGACTCGGACTCCTAGGCGAAAAGTGCTACCATCATTATATTTTTTTTTAAAAAAGGCCGTCCTACTATTTGCCCTTGCTACCATTTATATTCCCCAATATATTCTAGTGTTCATCGCATCTTTAATGAAAAGCCAGGTATTCAGTAGGTTGCAGACCCAAAGTTACATTAGGCACTCAATAGTAAAATTTTGTTATAGCTTTTATACATCCTACTGCTGGGCCCAGGCCTCCTCTCATTTCTGAGAGGAATTAAGGGCAAGCAAGTGTCCAGCGAGCTGCCGCAATACTTGTTAGCAGACTACACGTCTTAGAAATTTTTTTTTATTTCACGGACATGTTTCCTTACAATGTTTTCCTTAAACACTGAGCATGTGGTAAAACAGCACTTAAAATGCAATTAACAATATTGGTGCCGGCTGGGATTGAATCCGGGGTTTTCACGCTTAGCGCCAAGCTACCATGGCTCTCAATAGATAAAGAGTGGATAATCACTCATGTGTGTTTGTGTCGAAATTGCTGTGATTTTAATTAAAGATATAAATGGTGGTGGTTGAAAAAGCGTCATCTATGAAGTCATGATATAATATCAAATATATGTTTTAGCTTCGGACAGGTGGTAAACAAACTTTTACGATTATAAAGAGAATGTTCCGACATACACTGCAAGCACTGCTCAGTGTTCTCACTGGTGAAAAACTCGTTCCGTTACGGACTGCCAGTATACTGTCGTAGTACCCTAGGGAAATATATGACGTCATAAATCGCAGCCATTTTTGTACTGTGAGCACTGGTGCTTTCGAAATAGCTGCTCCCAGTACTTTGATCATATGATCAAAAACAAAGCGTCTCCCACACAAGCGGCTTGTGGTGGCGGCTAACTGTGAGCCGCGGCTCCAGCCGCAGCAACAACACACCACCGCGGTCGCAACGGCGGCCTGAAGCGCCATTCGCTGTGGTGTCTGCTACGATTAGACGTCAGTAAACATGACTAAAGTCCAGTCGCGGAGCACGAAGAATTTCGTACAACGACCTCTTTACCAACTGACAGTGGTCACAAACATTTTTGTATTTAGTGCGGTTTACATGAAATATTTGAAGGAGAAAGAAAATTTACCAGCTTATGAAATATAGTTATTATTATTATATAAATTATTTATTTAGATTTTATATTACAAGTAATAAAAATCTAGACAAGTATCTTTTTTTTTTATAGGATAGGGTGACCAACGAGAATACAGTCCACCTGATGGTAAGTGGTTGCTGTGGCCCATAGACATCTGCATCAATCTTCGTTAGCGAATCAAAATGCAGATGCGTTGTCAGCCGTGAGGGCTAAGATAGAATGCCTCTTTTCCAGTAAAAAGGGTCTCCGGTTCTCTACACTCACCAAAATCTACTAATTCGGCAGAAAAAAAAATCAAAAATCAGAATCCGATTCCTCTGTATCGGAGTAACTGCTTTCCGAAGACGTCTCGCCTGTCACATTTATCACAAAAGAATCAACAGTTTTGTCTACATTATCATCTAGTCTAGCTAATTTCGATTCCTCTTTTTTTACGTGACTGATGCAATTTTGCCATTTTTCTGCTGAAATGTTGCCTAAAGCCTCCTGGAGCAGCTTTTTAACATCTGCCATTTTAAATGTCTTATTTTTTCGGGCCACATACCCCTTGACGTCTGTCCACACTAGTTCGATGGGATTCAATTCGCAATGGTACGGAGGTAATCTCAATACCTCCACACCAATTGCTTTTGCCAGCTCATCGACCTCGTACGATTGCTACTGAATCTTGGCATCTTCCACCTTTTTCAAGAGCTGGACTTTTGTTTCCTTTGCCTCAAAAGAAATTTGCTTTGATGAAAGCCATTCTTGAATATCTATTTTTACTCCAACTAGTAACTGGGATTTTTTCCTGGGGTCTTGAGTGGTAGCTGGCATTATTCATGACAACCACTGCGTTTGGCTCAAGTCTCGGTATCATTGCTTGAAACCAATGTTCGAACTTGGCTGCATTCATCGATTCGTGATAATCGCCTGAACCTTTGCATTCAAACACCAATTCCAATTCTGGCACGAATCCTTGTTCACCTCCTATATGTAAAATAATTAGCCGGTTGCCTTTGGAAGTAGGATTCTTGGCACCCGTCGACAAACCCTCCAAAAATGCTTGTTTTCGTGACTGCACTGTAGTGTCTACCCACACCTTGCCAATAGTGTGCCCTGAAAAGTAAATGAATAAACTAATCAAAGGTTTGAACAGTTAATAGCCGTTTAGGCGTGTAAAGGTGACAGACAGTGTTGCTTTCACATTCATAATTTTAGTATAGATTTAAGTCAGTTAGAAAATAATAAAAATAAGTCTTACCCGCATTCACGTCGTTGTTGCTGTCGGTAAGTTTTCATATTTTTCAAATATTTGATACGCCACAATGCTATGTCATCTCTGTCGATTAATCCGTTATTTCTCCTTCGTTTGACATACTTAAACTTCAAATGTTTCAGTAATTTATTCAACGATGTGAAGCCCATGTTTGGTAAGGATTCGTCTGTATTTATGATATGTAGCACCTTTTTTGCTGTAGGTAACTCTCCTTTTAAATAAAAGCTGTGCACTATTCGTCTAATGCACGATTTATCGAACCCATCAATCTTTTCAATTAATGAGAGTCGTTTTTTCGGTGAAGCAGCTGACTTGACGGTATCTGTATCGGTATATTCTTTTAAGATACGATATATGGCCGATTTCGAAATGCCCAAGATATCGGCTGTTTTGTCCTTCATATCATTTTTTGAAGGATATTTATCAGCAGGCCAGGATTCTTTAACGTATTTAAACACGTTAATAATCATTACCTTCTCAGATACACTAAAGTGTGACATTTTTCTTTTCTTCCGCGGAGAAACAAACTCCTTGAATGGACGCGAGGTAGATGGCGCTGGTTCCAGTTTAAAAGAGTGAATAAAACTTAACAAATTAACAAAACCACTTAACAATTAAAACAAGATAACAAACAACAACAGACTAAGAATAGGTCAATTAACTGTGTTCGAAAACTGAGCGATCACTAACGCATCCCAAGATGGAATGTCGTTCGTTAGTTAAACATTATTAATTACGTCAAGGTCAAGCAAACCAAGGACTTTTTGTCGTGACTCAAGTCCAACCAAAACCACATTATGCAAACAAGAACAAATCTTATAGTCTCCAGTAAAAGGTTTACAATCCCTGAGGACGGCGGCCATTGCATCTGTGCGAGCGAGACTCATTGTATTTACGCGGGAGTGACAGAGACAGGTAATGACAGTTCAATGTACGAAATTCTTCGTGCTCCGCGATTGGACTTTAACAGTGATGAAGCTTTATTATATTCAGCAATATTATCATATATTTTATCACCGCGGCTGCCACCGCAAGCCTCTTGTGTGTTGGAGACGCTTGACAGCGCCTAGAGATTTAACACTTCCACAAATGATTGTTAATTATTATTAATTAATTTTGTTATTTAAATAAACTCGGGCATTAAGTTTTAAAAGCAACAACGTTCAAATTATAATTTTCTTGTTGAACAGAAAACGTGTACATGATAAATATTTCCATTTGAAAACAGTGTCGAAAAATGAGGACAGTATACTGGACTGCTTTCCGTTTTATACAGTAACTGGTATAGCGAACTAAAAAGGAACGGCTTCCCAGTATACTGAATTGACGTCACACCTTAAAGTAGTCCCAGTGTATATCGGAACATGCACAAAATGTGACATGTTTATACAGTTAACTATTGGAGACCACAAAATCTACTGCGTCTTTCTAAGTGGACTTTTTGCAATGAGAGAGCTTTGCAAGCTGGTTGGCTGCCGTAGTTTGTTATTTTTATTCAGGTGTTATCAGGAAGATGCTGTTGCCAATCCAATATCTACTTAATTATGTTTATTTTTATATGTTCTTCCTTCAGGGGGCGCCATTGTAATCGGTCAGGAATCAATAGTGTATCACGATGGTCAGAGTTATGTAGCTGTTGCACCATCACAAATAAAGGTATGAATTTATCTTTAAATAGTTATTAATTACATCACATTATACTATGTATGTAATTAATAACTATTAGTTAATCAAGTGTACATGTATTTACGGATTACTGAAGTGGAAATGTGTCGGTCATATAGCTCGAAGTGTAGGGTGGTCCCCCACTAAATGGAGTGAAGAAGTGGTAAGAGAAGCAGGAAGACGTTGTATGCAGGTGGCTTAGGATCGTGATTTTGAAATTCCTTGTCTATTTTCAGCAGTGAACTTGTGAAATGCCATAATGATGATGATGATATGTTTTTCTAAATGTTAATAATGCTCATATAAATTAAATTATGTTTATTTTGTATTGTGGCTTAAATACCAACATATGTATTGGCACTAGTGTCCCCTATTTCAAATCTTTAAACATTATGGTTACTAGATATTAGAAATCATATTAAATGTGGGGTGTCAGGGAAATCTTGCAGTGCAAAGTCGGATATTTTAAATTAATTTTAATCTGTTCTTAGTTAGTCAAAAATTCACTGCTGAGATGCCTATGCATCCCCTAAGCTCTAAGGAATACCACAAAGCATGGTCCTGAGCTTCCTAAATCCATCGGCTTCCTGTATGTTGCACTACACTTTGCTTATCAGTCTGAGGCTGGCACTCGAGAACCTTTCTTCGGTTGTTGATTCTCCAAGCTATATGTCCGGCCTGTTGCCACTTGAGTTTATTGATCCGTTGGGCTTTCGGTTAATATGGTCCCACTATAGATGTTCTCATCGTCACTATTACTTTGTTTTTAGATGACGCCAATAAATTGCTATTGCCGTGTGGATGGGAAAGGCCTCCGTTACCTGCTGGGTGATATAGCGGGCCGCCTGTTCATGCTGTTGCTGGAGCTGCAGGAGAAGATGGATGGGACACAGGCGGTTAAAGATCTTAAAGTGGAATTACTTGGTGTGTGCCATTTTTAATATAAATCGACTGTGTACAAAACTAGCTACAAAAGGCATTAATTATATATTTTGTTTTGTACCACTTTTTTCTCATTACTTTTAGTAAATTAGAATTACCTGTAGTAAAGCTATGTTATAGTATAGTATGACTGCAGTATTAATGGGTCGGCTCGACCGGAAAGGGACCACGCTCGCAGAAGATACCAGCGTGATATAGTAGCATAAGGTTGCTGTATTTCATATAGGGAGACATACTTGTGACCCTTTTTAATCAATAATAAGGCTTTCCATCTTAGTCCTCAAGGGTAGCAAGTGGCAACATATCTAAATTATATAGGCCACAACATGAAGTTGGACTGCATTTATTTGTCATTCTTACATAATTTTTTTTGTGTCCTACTCGACTGGGTATGGATATTGCGGCATATACAGAGTGGAAAATAAAAGTGGATCTAGCTGATTATTTCCTTCCATTCATTAAACAAAAGTCCATTGTTGAACATAGACCTCCACCATAGATTGTTTGGCAGGCAGGTTGGCAACCATAATTTTGAGTTGTCATCTTTTTGCTGCTCATCTTCTTTTTCAATTACACTCTGTCGCCTCTTATGACCCATGTAACAATATGGGGTAGTGGGTATTTTTACACTTCACTTCACTATATGGTGAATTATTTCCTTAGAATATAATAGAATAATTTTTATTCAATATAGATTATAATACTTATTGAGTATTTTTTTTTATTTACCACTGGTTCGCAAAATGCACCATCAAGAAACCCAGCGGTACTTTTTTTTTTAAACATATTGCACTTTACAATATTTTGTTTACACAATTTTTAAATAAATTTTAATAGAACCAGCATGGTGGCGATCACTTCATTCCCAGGGGTTATTTTCTTATATTCTTAGAGATATATTACTTCGTTTAGAATAATATAGATAGAAACTGGATCACATAATGCAAAAAATATCCATTGAATAGTCAATGAGATGTTTATAGGTTTTAACTTTTCTGTTTTTGCAGGTGAAATTCCAATACCAGAATGTATGACCTACCTGGACAATGGTGTTGTATTCATTGGGTCCCGTTTGGGAGACTCTGCTCTAGTTCGGTTGTCAGCAACTCGGGACGAGTTGAGTCAGTATGTTCAGCCCATGGAGAGCTTCACAAGTCTAGCACCCATCGTGGACATGTGTGTGGTAGACCTTGAGCGACAGGGACAAAACCAACTCATCACTTGCTCTGGTTAGTTATGTTTTCTTGCTTGATTTTTTTTATTCATCAGAGGCGTAGCGTGGACTGATGAAGTCGCATCACCTTTTCTTTTGTTCCCAAGATCAACCCAATAGATCTATCCTATCCTACCATACATGCTTTGACACGACATATCTACTAATATTTTGTCAATCTAATGGTCACAGTCTTTGAAGTTACAAATCTGCGAGGCCCCAAACAAACACACTTTTGAATTTGTGACTTTCTTTTTCGAGCGTAAAAGTGGTCAAATTAATTAGTCATCTGTTGTAAAATCTGGGGCCTCTTTAAGTGCGAGGCCGTGGGTGAGGGCCCACTTCGCCCACGCCTAGCTACTGTAGGCATGGGCAAGTGAAAATATATATCGATATTTTTAAACAGTATCGATATACAACACGTAACATAATTAACTCACATCCTGAAAGTAGTTTGTTCAGAATCGTTTACTGAATCGATTTCTATAATTTTTAATATAGGTAATTTTTTATCCCAAAAATTATTAAAACTACGTAAATTATAGTCACAGTAAAACTGTACAGTCAAAACAAACTGAAATGGACCGTAACTCAAGGCAATAAGACTTTTGAAAGTGAAGTTTTATTTGTATTAATACAAATTCCGTTATTCAATACAAAATAAAGAAAAATAAACCTTATTTCAAGCGAGATAGCATGGTACCGGCGCTGGCGCTTCGCACTAGCGCGGCGGGAGTTTCGATAGGTCACGGCTGTCCAGTGACCTCCCAAATCAGCTGATTACTTTATTTTAGTAAGACAAGTGCCGAGGATATAAAAATAGGATAGTGAACGCTTTTGGAATAGTGAAAAATGACACTGAAGTGCTTTCTAAATTCAAATATCAATTAAGAAAACTGCCATTAAAATGTATCGAACAAGATCGTGGTCATTTTGAAAGTGTATTAAAAATACAACGTTGCATGAGTAGTCTATTAGTAAGTTAAGTATTTGATTTTTTAAATTATTGTAAATAACTTCATTCACATTTTTTTAAATGTCGTCTTTGAATTATGTTGTCTAATCGCCTCTTATTTTTAGTAGTTCATTATTATTTACAATTACAATTAAAATGTTATACTAATAATACATTTTGTAACGCCAAATATTGCCTATTAATATTGTATCATAATCATTAATCAAAATTATTCAGAGTCGACTGTCCAAAGCCTGAAAAGTGGGATGGAAAGATAACAATCAAATGTTCACTAGACTTAAATAAACAACTGGATGCTCGCAGTTCATTCCGACATCGGTTAATGTTCCTAGGTAGGTATTTTTTACCGTAAACAATCACACGTCGTGCGTTTATGGAATTTGTACTGTGACCACAACATTCTTCCGGAATTAGTATAACTAATTCAATAAATAATAAGTGGATAAACATGTTTAACTAAAAAGTCAGTGTATGTATTATGATTGTAATATAATATACTAATTGGGGTGTCTGAAGGTGTGCGTTAATTACGTTAAATGTTGTATATCGCATGATAAATATCGATATACCGATATATCATCATCATTTGCATGATGTAAAGATAAGGTCATATTTATTACTGCCGGTTGGACGACGAAAAAAAAAAACGACAACCAACCACACATGAATACTTTTGTACCTCCTTTTGTTGTTACTTTTGTTGTGTCATTAATACAACATTTTAAAATATATCGAAATTGATACGAATTCGATACTCTAAAATAAAAATATCGACGAAATGTATCGATATTTCGATATATCGATATTTTTTGCCCAAGCCTAGTCTACTGCCATAGATTGCTTCATAAGGGGATATTTGCCATAGTTGCCATGGTATGTAGGTGATAGGACTCCTTTTTTGCCTAGAAGTCCGTCTGGGTAGGTACCACGCTCTTACCTATTTCTGCCGCCAAATTGTAGAGATTGGGTGTCTAGAGAACTAATTACAAGCTGCGTGGCATTCCATGTTTAGTTCTTTGAGGTGACAACACATCTATAGTTGTCTTTGCATGAAGTTAGATGAAGGTTCTTTACAAAAGCCATTAATCATCGGAAGGTGGTGTATTAGTTCGTTTCTCTATTCAGTTCTAATATAAAAAAAAATGTCTTGACTGGTGGATTGGCAACCACAGTCTTTTATTTTGTATTTTTGATTATTATGAGGGATATCATAGCTTTCTAGTTTATATTAGAAAGATGCTGCTGCCCATCTCCTGTTTCCTCTATCGCCTCTCACGACACCCACGAGACGAAATGGGGTAGCGGATATTATTCCACCACCTCAATGTGGTCAAAATTACAAACTAATTGAAATTAATTGACTATAAGGTTCAAAACAACTATGCATAACTGCTAATAATGTGATCCTTGACAGGTGCTTTCAAGATGGGATCCCTCCGTATCATCAGGAATGGCATCGGCATCCAGGAGCAGGCGTCCATCGACCTGCCCGGCATCAAGGGCATGTGGCCCCTCACCCTGGCGCAGAACTCTACCTACCACGATACGCTGGTGCTCTCCTTCGTTGGACAGACTAGGTCATTGAAATAATACAAGATTCTGATACTCTTCATTGGGGTATAATTATGCCAACTGCTCAACTGAGACAAGCCATCTGCGCAGAACAGGATTATAGTGCACGAATGTTGGGTATCAAGCTCCACTTGTGATGGTGGAATTCTTGACTAAATAAGAACTTCAATATGTAGACTGTGTAGGTAATTTATTGGTTGCTATAAGAGAGGTAGCCGTAATGCGTACGTTCGCGACCGGTTCTTATATTCAACGTGTTTATGACCACTATACCGACCGACAAGGCATCTGTTATATTCTCCACCAAAAAAGCTTAAGGTTGCAAAGTCATTATCTAAACATCATATTACTATTCATATCGGCACTCTATATCTCATGTTATATTATTACTATATAGTGACGTTGCCCAATACTACGGTTACTAGTACGAGGCTGTCACTCCAGAACCTTTCTTCTTTATCTTGAAATGGTTTTATTTTTGCAGAGTGTTGACATTAAACGGAGAAGAGGTGGAGGAAACTGAAATAAAGGGTTTCGTATCGGACCGTCAGACATTCTTCACTGGGAATGTCTGCCATGATCAACTTATACAAGTAAGTGCACTCAAATTAACATTTTTTTTAGTTAACCTAATAAGGATGCCTGTTTAAATGGATGCAGGTGGTTCAGGATTGTGCGTTGTGGAATATCTTGGGGAAGTCCTATGTTCAGCAGTGGACTTGTGAAGGGCTGTAATGATGATGATATACCTAATAAGTGCAGTATGATGCTGACGTTAGAAAACTCATCACTCGATTTCATCTTCCTCGAATGAGGAAAGAGGCCATAGATGCGTGGTGTAGCTATATTATGGTTGTAGCACGAATGGGTCTGCTTAACCTTTTGACTGCTAAAGTCGCCAGCACCTGCGGGCCCTGAGCGCCAACGACGTCTATAGTTGACAAAAAACCCGGCCCACAAAAATATGAAACATAGATATTGGAAAATTATCACTGGTATTTTAATTTCATGCTTCTTTAAAAAAATAATAATCCAGCAACATGTGAGTATAAAAAACAAGTCTCCTAGAGCCGCAAGTACTAAGAAACTTGAACTAAAAAAAATGGATTTTTATCTAAGCAAATACTATGTCCAGCACGCCAAAATCGTCTTTGGTTGACCGCTAGTGTCGTGCGCGGGAGGCATAGATTTCTTGAAAACTAGCCAAAATTCAATTCAAACGTGTTATTTTTTTATTATTATTGATATTTGAATAAAACAAAAGGTTAGAAACATAAAACTATAATTAGCTACATGAATAAAAAATGTTATCAAATGTTATTAATCTTAATAAATCTAATATCTCAACTCTGGCGCATCCTTAGCGCGTCATCGAAAATCAGTTCACTGGGCGCCGTGGTCAAGGATAGACGACACCCTGATGACGTCATAAGCGATTAGCGGGAAAAGTATTGCAGTGTAACATGAACGATTCTTCAGAAATCATTCGCATTTTGGAAAGCGTTCGACAATGATGAATTTTCGGAATCTGAATCATTACCTGAAGATTTAAGTGGAGTGTCTTAAGTTCCTAATAAATTAAACTTAATTTACTAACATGCATATTGCCTATTTTATATAACTATTATTTTATAACATTTTGTTTAATTTTAAATATAATAAGTTTGATACAAAGTGACACACTGTTTCCCAGGCGACTCTTGTGCGCACATTTTCTATGTTTTTTTTTTCGAGGTTAAAATAACTCATCATGTTTATTTACTTTTATACTGCAACTAGTAGATTTTTTTTCTGTCAAAAAGTGAATGGTAATATTGTTTAGAGAAATAAATATCTTAAACCATATTTCAGCATAATCTTTCCGAAAAGTAGGTACCGTGAGTAAACAATAAATTATAAATCAACCTAATGAAAATGCATTAAGGTCCAAAATAGTATATCGACTTTCTAACTTTCGGCATTACAATCGTTCCGAATAGTATTGTGAGTAGACTAAAAATCAATCTAATGATAAAGCATTAAGATCTAAAATAATTAATAGATCTAAATAATTATATACAATTGTTGATTGGTGAATAATTAAGAATTATTAATAAGAATACCTTTTTTGTTTTAATAATATAAAATTACAAATAATAAATGTGGTTTTTTTTTACTGAAGATGTGAAGAGCAAATTTTCATTTTGTGTTGTGTGATGTTATTGTTTGTTTTTTATTCATGTACAATGTACATATACAAAAAGAGTGGAACACAGCGCAAGATTAAATAAAACATAACAGAAAAGTCATTTATTGCATTTAAAACCAACAAAAACAAGTTATTATATGTTATCGATATATCAACTCTTGGCAACACTATTTTTTCCGTAGTTATTTTTGTTTACTTTTCGCTTTGGCGTATAGGACACGGTAATGCGTTTTAGGCGCGGCGGTCAATAGGTTAAAATAGCGGCTAAAAACTTAGGTTACTTTTATTTTAGGAAAAGAGTTAGGGTTCCGTGCAAAAAAATTACACGCGTGCGAAGTCGCGTAGAACAACCAGTTATTAATAAAAGTGCGTCTTCACAGTAACAAAGTAATTTTCTGTAATCTAATAGCAAGTGGTTCCGTATTCTTAGTAACATTCAAACTCGCACGTTGGTTGACCGGTAGTATATCTGATAACACTTCCTTTAGTTTTTTTTTATAGAAGAGGGGGGGGGGGGCAAACGAGCATGTGATTCACCTGATGGTAAGTGACTACCGCCGCCCATGAACAACCGCAACACCAGGGGAATTGCAGATGCGTTTCCGGCCTTTTAGAAAGGTGTAAGCTCTTTTCTTGAATGTCTCTAAGTCGTATCGGTCCGGAAAAATCGCCGGTGGTAAACGATTTCACAGAGAAGTTGTACGAGGAAGAAAACTCCTAGTAAAACGTACAGTTGTGGACCGCCAAGCATCCAGATGATGAGGATGGTATCGTGAATTTTGACGCGATGTGCGGTCGTGAAATTTGACGGCTGGAATTAATCCGAACAAATCCTCACAGCACTCACTCCCCGTGGTAGATTCGATAGAAGATGCAAAGGGATGCAACATCCCTACGCAGCGCCAGAGTAGCGAGCCGATCAGAAAGAACTCGGTCGTCGATGATTCGAACCGCTCTGCGCTGGATGCGGTCAAGTGGAAGGAGCTGGCATTAGGGTGCCCCGGCCCAGAGATGAGAACAGTATTCCATGAAAGGCCGAACTTGCACTTTGTAAAGTTGCAAGCGATGTGCCGGCATGAAATACTGTCTCGCTCTGCTGAGCACGCCAAGCTTTTTAGAGGCCAATTTGGCCTTCTCTTCCAAGTGACCACGAAACTGTTCACTATTAGACATGTCGATGCCGAGGATTCCGTTGCTAGCTGAGGCAGCAAGGGGAGTGCCTTGAAACTGAGGAGATACGACAAAGAGGTTCTTTTTAGCGGTAAACGCGCAAACTTGTGTCTTCGGGGATTGAACTGGACTAGATTTAGTCGTCCCCAATCCTAGACTTTGTTCATCAAAGACTCGACTTAAGACACAAGTTTGTCCTGGTATTCGGCGACGTTTTCCCTAGAAATATTGGCACGGCCAGTTTTATCTGCTTGCAACATATCATTGATATGCAAAAGAAACAGCGTTGGTGAGCACGCAGCCTTGTGGAACACCAGCGTTAATAGGCTTGTAAGCAGAGCATGCACCGTCTACTTGATGCTCCCATTAGCAAGGAAAGTGGTGATTCAATTGCAAGCTTCTTGCAAGCGCTTTGTGCCAGACCCGATCGAAGGCCTTCGCTATGTCCAAACTAACGGCTAATGCCTCCCCCTTGGGCTCTACTGCCTCCGCCCCTGATCGACCCCGACGAAAGCCGTATTGGCGGTCTACTAGATTTTAGGACTACGCCTTGGGAGTAGGGGTACCGGGAAAGACGCGTCAAACCGGTGTCAACCCTGGAGCATACGTCTTCAGCCATGCTGCAGCTATATTAGTAGTATAGTTGTAGTACGAATGGGTCGGCTCGACCGGGGAAGGACCACGCTCTCACAGAATACCAGCGTAAAATAGCAGCTTAACACTGCTGTGTTTCGTATGGTGAGTTAGAGAACCGGAGATCCTTTTTACTGGAGAAGAGGCATTCCATCTTAGTCCTCACGGGTGACAACGCATCTGCATCTTGAGTCTTTGTTGAGGATGGATGTAGGTGTCTATGGGCCACAGTAACCACTTACCATCAGATGGACTGTGTGCTCGTTTGTCATCCTATCCTATAAAAAAAAACAATGGGAGGGACTCCATCAGGCCCACTCGATTTGCTGACTTCCAGGTAGAGTAGTGCTTTGCGTACCGAGCACTGTGTAAACCGCACATCCGGGATGGAGCACTCACACTGCGGGATGGTTGACGTTGTGTTCCCCCCTTCATCTAGATTCGAGTTGGACGCAAAGAGAGAGCCTAACAGATCGGCTTTCTCCTTTGCGGCATGGGTCAGTGAGTCGCCCTCTCTGTGCAGAGATGGAAGAGATGGCTTACAGAAGTTCCTGTGGACAGCCTTGGCGAGAGACCAGAATGCACGGGTTTCCGAAGGAAAGTGAACTTGCTTCTCGCCAATTCTGCCGTCGTGCTCAGACCTTGCCTTGGCAATGACTATTTTGAAGGACCTGGAGACTGAATTATACTTTTTTTAAGAGCGCTGGCACGTAGGTCACTCAATAAGTTTTGAGATGAAATGAAAAATGGAACGCACCCGGGTTATATGTTTCTAAAAAGCAAATTTATTTGAAAATAGAACTCCATAAGCTAATTGCTCAATATTAAAAAAAAACAAAGTTCTATTAATTTTCCTGCAACGCTTCCCGCGCTTTTCATTTAAAACGATGGACCTTAACCGTGAACATTTGCGTGCTATGATATATTATAATTTTAAATTTGGTTTAACCGAACAATTAAGTTTACAACAGTTACAATCAGCATTAGGGGACTCAGCTCCACCACGCGCAATAATTTTTAGGTGGTTTGCTGAATTCAAAAGATGTAAAATTAATCTTAAAGATGACCAAAGAACCGGGCCCCACAAACAGCAGTAACGGCAGAAAATGTATGGACTACTGAAATGTTGGTGCGAGAAGACCCACGAATCACATATACGGACATCTAAAAGATTGTAGGCATTAGTTCGATGAGCATTCATACCATCCTACATCAACATCTTGGAGTGAGGAAGCTTTGTTGTCGATGGATCCCTCGTTTGCTCTCCGAAAGCAAAAAGCAGACTCGTGTGGATTGGTGCCATGAAATGTGTCTACGTTTTGAAAACGGGGCATCTAGGCGTGTTTCAGAAATCGTTACTGGTGACGAAACATGGATCTATCAATATGATCCGGAAAATAAAAGGCAATCATCGGTATGGGTCTACTCAGAAGAACAGTTACCGACAAAACTGCAAAGACCTCGCAACGTCAGCAAAAAAATGGTGCCTAATTTTTTTTCGCGAAGTGGACATTAGTCGACGTCAATGCTGGAAAATTGTAGGTCAGTCAACTCTGAATGGTATACTACAGTTGCATTACCCACAGCTTTTCAAGCTGTGCGGGAGAGAAGACCAAAGCCCGGGCTTCGGGACATCATGCTGCATCACGATAACGCCTCTTCACAGGGAGGTATCCCTTAGAACTAAAGCATTTATTAAGTAATCTGGTGTTGAAACTCTTAAGTCACCCACCCTACAGCCCTGACTTAGCTTCTTGTGATTTCAAGCGCCGAAGAAGCCGTGGCTGCCTACGAAGAAGTGATTTCCGACCTGTCAGATCAAGATTGGCAAAAGTGTTTTCAGAGTTGGTTTAGGCGAATGAAACTTTGTATAAAGCATGGTGGAGAATATTTTGAAAAGATGTAAAATAAATATTTTTTTTTAATTATCAGTATATAAATAATATGATGTCCGCCCGGATGAGAGGTCAGCAGAAGGTCCAACAGGGAAGGTCCACGATCATCCACGTCTGTAATCCGCGTAGGCGAAGTAACCAGCTGTGTAAGAGCATATGCCAAAGCAAAGTCATAAACAGATCTCCCATGATCGGTTGAACGTGAATCGAGCCATTCGACGTGGTGGGCGTTAACATATATAATAGTTATTTTTTATTAGTATCAGCTACACTTATAATATTATATTGGATTCAAACTCAAACTGTGACCATTGTTTTTCAAGTTATTGTAATCTTGTTTCAATGTCCGGTTTTGTAATAAGAGCTTTAGGGTATTTTCTTAAAGTTATAATATCCATTCTTGTTCCCTTTAGATTATAGCTTTAAAAAAGTATAAGCAGCATTTATAAAGTTCGATGTGAGTGAGCACAATTTTAAATTTTACTATGTTGAAAAAGGTTGAAAGTCCATAAGGCGAGATCACAAAACTTATACGTCTTTTAGCATACTATACTGTCCACTAAACCAGGGATTCATTTCCCGTATCAACAGACTGCGAAATTATTGAAAAGTTAATGAAACTACGTTAAATTTTTAAGTGTTAAATTGACCGAAGTAATAATGTTTATATTACTTATTTTACTTTAAGTCTCATTGTATTTACGATCTTTTGATCCGGCTCGAAGGACCATTGTTAATTGATCGGCTGGAATTGGTTGTTTAATCAAACTTCGCTTATTTAGTAAAAAACATACGTTCCACTTCTGGGAACGGGCCTCCTTTCTCTTCTAAAAGGGTTTTAAGACAAGGAAGCCTCCACTGCCCTGCTCTAATGTGTGTTGGTCATATGTCCGTAAAATATATTTTTTTATTTTGTCAAACACAGGTAAATCAGCACATAAATGTTCAACAACTTTTCCTCAAAACTATACACAGTAGTGTTTTATTGCAGGTAACGGACGAGGGGGTGCGCCTGGTGGCGCGGTGTGATGGTGGCGGCGGGTGGTCGCTGGCGGCGCAGTGGCGCGTGGAGGGCGCGCGCGCGCTCTCCGTGGTGGCGTGCTCCGCCTCGCGCGCCGTGGCCGCCGCCGGCCCGCGCCTCTACCTGCTGGCCGTCGGACGCGCCTCGCTGCACCTGCTCGCGTACGTACACACACGCACACGTGGCCGCCGCCGGCCCGCGCCTCTACCTGCTGGCCGTCGGACGCGCCTCGCTGCACCTGCTCGCGTACGTACACACACGCACACGTGGCCGCCGCCGGGCCGCGCCTCTACCTGCTGGCCGTCGGACGCGCCTCGCTGCACCTGCTCGCGTACGTACACACACGCACACGTGGCCGCCGCCGGGCCGCGCCTCTACCTGCTGGCCGTCGGACGCGCCTCGCTGCACCTGCTCGCGTACGTACACACACGCACACGTGGCCGCCGCCGGGCCGCGCCTCTACCTGCTGGCCGTCGGACGCGCCTCGCTGCACCTGCTCGCGTACGTACACACACGCACACGTGGCCGCCGCCGGGCCGCGCCTCTACCTGCTGGCCGTCGGACGCGCCTCGCTGCACCTGCTCGCGTACGTACACACACGCACACGTGGCCGCCGCCGGCCCGCGCCTCTACCTGCTGGCCGTCGGACGCGCCTCGCTGCACCTGCTCGCGTACGTACACACACGCACACGTGGCCGCCGCCGGCCCGCGCCTCTACCTGCTGGCCGTCGGACGCGCCTCGCTGCACCTGCTCGCGTACGTACACACACGCACACGTGGCCGCCGCCGGCCCGCGCCTCTACCTGCTGGCCGTCGGACGCGCCTCGCTGCACCTGCTCGCGTACGTACACACACGCACACGTGGCCGCCGCCGGCCCGCGCCTCTACCTGCTGGCCGTCGGACGCGCCTCGCTGCACCTGCTCGCGTACGTACACACACGCACACGTGGCCGCGCCTCTACCTGCTGGCCGTCGGACGCGCCTCGCTGCACCTGCTCGCGTACGTACACACGCACACGTACGCACACTTACACACCTGCCTGCGTTCGTATACTCTCACGTACGTACGCACACGTACTTACGCACACGTAATCACGCACACGTACTCACGCACACATACTCACGTACATATACTCATGCACACGTACTCACTCACACGTACTCATGCACACGTACTCACGCACACGTACTCACGCACACGTACTCACGCACACGTACTCACGCACACGTACTCACGCACACGTACTCACGCACACGTACTCACGCACACATACTCACGTACATATACTCATGCACACGTACTCACGCACACGTACTCACGCACACGTACTCACGCACACGTACTCACGCACACGTACTCACGCACACGTACTCACGCACACGTACTCACGCACACGTACTCACGCACACGTACTCACGCACACGTACTCACGCACACGCACTCACGCGCACGTACTCACGCACACCTACTCACGCACACGTACTCACGCACACGTACTCACGCATACGTATAATCGGACATATACAGACATATACTTGATCACGTAAACCTCTTCTTTATGATGATATGAAGAAAAATATTCATAATTCATTATACCCCTATCAAAAATCGACTGCTGAACATAAGGCCCCCGCATAGATTATCTTATAAGGGGGACATTTGCTATAGTGACAATTCTTGATTACTTATTTAATTATTGTTAAGAAAAGCTGCAGTCTGTCTCCTGGTTCAGTTTCCCTCTACCACCGCTTACGACGGGATAGTATGAGGTGGTGGAATTATATACGCCGCCAGTATACGGCGAAAAATATGACTTTTTGTGTTAGTACATTTTCCAAT
This sequence comes from Parnassius mnemosyne, assembly GCA_963668995.1. Classification (NCBI taxonomy): domain Eukaryota; kingdom Metazoa; phylum Arthropoda; class Insecta; order Lepidoptera; family Papilionidae; genus Parnassius; species Parnassius mnemosyne. Next base: position 6,203,663 of record CAVLGL010000057.1, read on the forward strand.
AAATAAAATCTTACACCATTCGTGCTGTAACCATAATATTGTTACGTGTGGGGTAAGTAAAAATGCCGATTAGGATGAAAAATGGATGTACTTTTCCACACTCACAGCAAGTTTATAAATACGTTGTCCAAAATCGCTAAGCTTCTTTGGTGAGACCCTTAATAACCGCAGATATCGTAGGTCGAATTCTCGTAGTTGCTTCCCGGAGTAGCACTTTCGCGTCCCCGAAATAACTAACTCTCCGATCGCCGACACACGCATTTATACTCGATAAAAGATATACAGAACTTTGTAGGCGATCTAGGTTATTCCACTCTTCCGCCCGTAAACTACAAGAACGCACGCGATAACATAACGATAATAATATCTGGCTGTTCATTCCTGATAACAATTTGCTGAGACTCCTTTTTCGTGCTGTGCTTTGAGTTCTTAGAGCAAGGGCTCCTTGACTAATTGTTAGCATTGTTGTGGTTTTTTCCATCCCTATGCTGTCCCTTGCCTTCAAAATTGACACATAACCCCTTCTTAACTTTAGCAGGGATTGATGGTAGCCTAATCGTAAAGCTGAATCTCGACGTCTCTTATACCGTCGACAAAAGCCTGAAGCATAGTCACTTCTTTAACAGATGGTGGTGACACATAGACGCAACGAACCAGCCTCTTTATCTTCTCAGCCCACTATTGCAGTGTTTCTGTAGGCGCTTGAACACCATCTCGTAGCATCCCAGAGTAGAGTTCACTTTCGCGTTCCCGAAATAACTTAACTATCCGATCACCTGCACACGATTTTATATTCGATAAAAAAAATATAGAACTTTCTAGGCCACCCCAAATCATTCCAGTCTTTCGTCCGGAAACTACTAGAACACTCGCGATAACATAACGATAACAATATCCAAAGAAATGCCTTTATTCACGTAGGCGTAAGAATGCTTTTTGCGAATCTACTAACCATCCGTGCTGACTTCGTATGGGTGATTTCTCGATCTCGACAACGGCGCCACCTATCGGGTCCAGTTGTGAATCCCGAATCAATTTAATCAGATACACAAAATTTCATCAAAATCGTTCCAACCATTTAAGAGGAGTTCAGTCACATACACAGAGACAGGACAATTATATATGTAAATATATTGAATAAAAAAGTTTGTGTTGTGTGTGGTGGCAGGGAGGTGTGCATGGAGGAGGAGGTGGCGTGCCTGGACCTGGGCCCGGGCGACGAGCCGGCGCTGCTGGGCGTCGGGCTCTGGACCGACATCTCCGTGCGCGTGCTGGGCCTGCCCGACCTGCGCCAGCTGCACCACGAGAAGCTCTCCGGCGGTACGCGCGCACACTCACTAACCATTTGTCAGACGCCGGCTGAATTATTTGACATCCAGCAAACAATATATTATCATGATTTTGTGCATAAGCCCTAATTTGTGAGTTTGTTCGTCTGTACAGAGATCATCCCGCGGTCGCTGCTGATCAGCGAGCTGGAGGGCGTGTGCTACTTGCTGTGCGCGCTGGGCGACGGCTCCATGTTCTACTTCACGCTGGACCGCGAGTGCGGCGCGCTCGCCAACCGCAAGAAGGTCACGCTCGGCACGCAGCCCACCGTGCTCAGGAGCTTCAGGTCGCTATCTCGCTCTCTCTCATCTCCTTATCTCTTTTTCGTTATAAAACTGAAGTGACTATAACAAACTTGCAGTGGAGTTTTGGCGGGAACTTAACCGGCGGCGGTTTGTTGCTCCTGTATTATTGTTTAAATAATAGTTTGAAGTGGACTTTGATGTATAAAAGTGGTGCGATTTTGTGTATTAAGTGTCTGCGCATGTGAACTATTAGTAGAAACTGTGAAACATGTGCTCTGATGGTGATGTGATTCTCAAAATAAGGTGTCTGTCTGCTTAGGCGCCTTGAGATACCATCGCCCACCATCAGCTGTCTGCTGGCTCAAGTTGCGGTCAATCTCCCAAGGGCTGCACAATGAGACGCATCAACATATTGTGAAGCAGTATACTATGAAGGATTTATTATAATATATTGTAACTTCAGGCTCAGAAGGGCTAGATCCCAGAGCCGTAAAGCAAGTTGTTAAAAAAAACTTGCAGTCTACCTGATGGTCAGTGGCTACTGCAGTCCATGGAAACTTGCAGCCAACGTGAAATAAGAAGGTTACAGATGCGTTGTCACAGAGCTAAGATGAAATGCCCCACAACCTGTAATTATCAGATCTTATACCCTTCAGACCTAAACACAGCAGCACAAGAACTACTATTTAACGGCATAAATAAATTGAGACGTTGATACCTACCTAAATGGAATCGTAAGCAGAAACGGAGTCTTTTGAAACGTAGTTATCTTTTAAAAAATCGTCGTAACTTTTTTTAATCGGCTGATCATGCTGACTTTCATCGTTACGTTAATCACTAATTATTTTGTCTGTTGTCATTCATTTGTCTGGGTAGGTAACAGATATACTACGTTGCTATATCATTCTGCGTAGCGTAATAGAATTTAATAAATGTTCATCATTGTAATTTCATGTGTATTGTGATATTAACCTTTTTTCTACTAGTTAAAAATGTATAGGAAACTGATAAACAGAAAATTTTTAGTTCCGTACCCAAAGGGTAACCAATGGAACCCTATATTACTAAGCCTCTTCTGTCAGTCTGTCTGTCTGTCAGCGGACTGTATATCTCATGATCAGTAATAGGTAGACAGTTGAAATTTTCACAGTATGTGTATTTCTGTTGCCGCCATAACAACAAATAAATAATAAAAATAAAAATTAATTGAAAATTAAAGGAGGCTCCTCTAAGAAACGTGTTTTACGATGGTACAAAACCCATGCGCGAGTCCGACTCGTACTTAGCCCATAACTCAAACTGCAAGCTCCTTTGTTTTACAGCAGGTTTCGTTTTTTTTTTGTTGTAAAATCAAGTTATGAAAGTATTTCGAAGAGTGCCTAGAGTACTTTAAATTTGTTTAAAGTCAGGTGAAAATGTTAAGTGGCGGCTTGTAATGAGCCATTATGATTACCATATTGTAACTTAACGAAGATATTATGACCTTACTTATAATCGTCGATTAGCGCTTATATTACGTTTTAATTAATTTAGTTAGAATACAACAACAAATAAGAATTAAGAAAAATTAAGAATTTATTTATAAACTCAGGGTCGGAGGTCGGTTATTATTGAGTTTGATCTAATTGCCCTCGTAACAGTACTCTCCTGCGCTCTGCTTAATCTGCCTCTTTTTACTGCCGTGCATCCAAAATTAAAATCTTGACAGATACCGTCAAGTGAGCTCACTTGTCTCCTATCCTTTGGTCACAAAATCAGTCCGGAGGGAGTTCCAGAAGATGTTTTTTTTTTCTGAGTAAAATATTTAGGAGAAGTAACTATAAGTACACAATATGCACGAGTGCTCGTCAACGACGTGAGACGTCGGTGTCGCTCGCAGCTATGACCTCTGGCTATGAGATTCTCATGCCCGGTTCTCGATTCTTGTTTAGCACTGTGCTTGCTCCTCCCCTTTGCCCTTCGACTGCGTAGGTACATACAGATCGAACAAAACATTAAGACGACTGCGCGCCAATATTTTAGTGATAACTTTTTTATTTAAAATTTTTAATTTTAATTTTATATAAAAATTTACACATGTTACACTTACTTAAATTAAGTATTATCTCAATAGCTGTATTTTTCTTGTCATGTAGTGAAGGGAGAGAGCAACTTTAATCATCACTTAAATGGACGTCGATTTTTATAAGTAAGGACATTAGTCTGTAAGTTGTAATTATTTACGAATTTTTCATTCATTATTCATGGCAGCCTATCTAAACTACTGCTGAAAATTGTCCTACCCATAGATGTACCCATAGATCATAGAGAATATTTTTGTTGCCATGCTGTGCAGGCGATATGACGTCTATAACGACACCTATAGAATGATATATGTCAGTGGATATTCTTACGCGGGCCACTACACAGCATTATTTTATACAACATCATTTTCGATACTCCCAATATTTGTGTATTTAAGTTATCCTAAAAATAACTTTGTTATAATAACGTGTATGAACTTTTCGCCTTTTTAACAGGTCACTATCCACAACGAACATCTTCGCGTGCTCAGACCGGCCGACTGTGATCTTCTCTTCGAACCACAAGCTTGTCTTCTCCAACGTTAACCTGAAAGAAGTCACTCACATGTGCTCACTCAACGCACAAGCCTACCCAGACAGGTAATCAACGCTTATTTGGAATAAATTTAATCTTTATTTTGTGGGGAATAAGGACTAAATTAAAACATACAATTGGGCAGGAAGAAGATTTAAAACTACCCTCAATGCTACAACCAAAGATAATATAATCACTATGTTTAAGAGGCGGGACTTCCTAAGAAAAAGTAAATGTATGAAAGGGCGCCAAGCTACTTTACCAACATCAAGGCATAACATTTAATTTTTGACAAACAGTGCTGACAACATTGGCGAATTATAACAGTGTTGTAAATGTCTATCCTCGAATAATTTTATCGATATCGATATTTTTACATAATATAATTAATAGAATCAGGCGTTACTTTGCGGAAATCCATTATATAAAAGCTTTTACAAAAATTTACTTCGCAAATATCCGGGTTTAAAATAAAATGATGTGTCTTACCTAGTATGAAGAAGCACCTCCCGCCCTCCCTCAATTGCGTGCACTATCCCCGTCACCACTACTCCCAGCACCGCTACTTCCAACACCACTACACTAGGCAAGACACACCACTGACGATAATACGACACGTGTTTCGCCTCTACACGAGGCATCCTCAGGTGATATAGACTACGGTGGCTAACCGCTAAGTCATAAAAGCTTTTACAAAAATTTACTTCGCAAATATCCGCGTTATAAAATAAAATGATGTGTCTTACCTAGTATGAAGAACAACCGCTAAGTGAATACTTAGCGGTTAGCCACCGTAGAGTCTATATCACCTGAGGATGCCTCGTGTAGAGGCGAAACACGTGTCGTATTATCGTCAGTGGTGTGTCTTGCCTAGTGTAGTGGTGTTGGAAGTAGCGGTGCTGGAAGTAGTGGTGACGGGGATAGTGCACGCAATTGAGGGAGGGCGGGAGGTGCTTCTTCATACTAGGTAAGACACATCATTTTATTTTATAACGCGGATATTTGCGAAGTAAATTTTTGTAAAAGCTTTTATTTTTACATAATAAAGTTATGTGAATTATTTATGAGAAATACATTTTTTAACGCGGGGATTGAGTATAAATGCCAATGAGGATAAGAAATCACTGTATTTTACACACTGCAATTTGTAATTATATCTCTACAATTATTAGGTACATTATTATACTAGTAATTAATTAAGTAAAAAAACCGGCCAAGTGGAGTTGGACTCGCGCACCGAGGGTTCCGAACAAATCCGTAGGTATATAAGTTTAAAATTATTAAAAATATTTTTATTATATGATGTAACTAAAAATTTATGCTTTTCGCAATTTTTCTTTATCTGTGCTATAATACGTTGCTTCGTACCAAATTTTAAGATTCTGAGTTCACGGGGAGTACCCTATAGGTTCTGATTCCCTTGCGAATGTCGAAAATTTGCGCCATAAACGGCTGTATCTTTTGATTACGTTGGCTTAGAAGTTTGATTTTTTCACAGCTCCAAGGAACAGTAGACTTGAGTATTTGATATGAATTTCAGCTTGATACCTCCACGCGTTCCTGAGAAAAAGGGTCTTGACAGACAGACAGACGGACTACAAAGTGATCCTATAAGGGTTCCGTTTTTTCCTTTTGAGGTACGGAACCCTAAAAATAAATGACGACTCCGTAGCACAGTGGCTAATCGTTTGGCTGCGGCACTGCAGGACCGAGGCGTCGTTCCCGCACAGAACAAGTGTTAATATGCAGTAAAATAAATAGTTTACGTCTGGATGCGTTTTCAACGTTAGTTTTTTAAAGGGTAAAAATACTGGGTTTTTAACACTGATTGGGTTAAATTGCTATAAGTGTAAGAGATATTATATACAAATCGCTAGGCTACTTTACAGAGGTACCACTGTGCATACTACTCGCAGAGATCGTTTACTAATTGTCGCTTTCAAAATGAGTGCTCATTATAGCTAATGTTTGTAGGTGAATCTATAAAAATATATTTATAATTAGGTAATTACAAATAACTTTGAGTTTAGTTATATAATCGAATTCTTATCAAAATGTGACTTTAGAGGGATATTATTTTTTGCTACATGTAAATGAAACCTAATTAACATACACATCATTTTGGAAGTTTTAATTAAGTCCACTGATGGAATAACAGTTCGTTTTAGTTGGGTTCAAAACCCTCGGATTTGCCACAAATATGTTTTAACATGTGAATCTTTTCAATAGGTGCATGCGCCAGCTATTTCACGCATTGCTTGCATCTGAAAAAATTATATAAATAAAATAACATTTTATTGAACAAATAAAATGTTAGCAGTCACAATTGATAATGGGATGTCAAAGAGATTTAAATATATAGGTATACTATAGAGCGGACATTGGGAACATTTATATACAAAAACTTTAAGCTAGTGCGCGTGTGGCACCCTCTAGCTAAACATAGCAAAACAACGCTAAGCATTTATTAAGACAACATTTTAGCTATTCCCCAGTAGGTGACGCTAATAAATATAACCTCGTCTTAGGAATGTTACCGTTTCGATATCAAAGTATCGATAATGTCGTTATAGATTACTAAGTATGAAATGCTTTTCGATATAATAATAGGGAATATACATGATTGTTTAATTGTATAAATCTATTTATCATGGTTTCCATCACACGAAAAAAATCATATTAACTTTTTACGTCCCTTTAGTGTCATGAAATAAAATATTTAATTTCCAATAACTAAGAATCAATTCAAACAGCAGTCGCTTTTGTTGCCACCTTGGTGGCATCTCGGATGACGTCACTCGGTCCATTAGCTGCTATAATAATAGCATATGATTGATTGGTCAGCGTTAAAGACACATCGAGAAACGCCAAATCCAATAAGAGAGCGCCTCTATGTTTTTAAATTCGTTTCTATTACAAAAATACATTTCAAATATAAAATATTTTAGGGAAACACTGAATTTAAAAGCTGTTTCACGATTTTTTACGCTTCATCAGCTGCAGTACTTATTATCAATAAAAATTGTTATTTTAAGTTTTTACCTTATTTTCTAACTCAGGCTTAACTCTACAATTTCTTGCATCTAATATCTTTAATAGTACAAATTGTTTTTAATGTAAGAAATCTATTGCCCTCTCCTATCACTGTAAGCGAGGATCTATAATGGCATTTGAAAACCACCAGACAATGAAGCTCGGTGTAAAACCACCAGACAATGAAGCGTGGTACATGTAAAAGAGAAGACTTGCTGTATTGCTAAATATCAACACAGCAAGTATCCTCAGCATGCTCATAAGCAACACAGAAAATCTCATCAGCATGCCTAAAAAAAAATTTCCCACCCTTGCTCCACATAAAGTAGGCTGCTTAGCATAGTTGGCATATGCTACTCATTTTTGTTGGTATGGGTGAAACAGTATCGTTGACTGTTTTACCTCCTTAAATAGTGTAAAGGATTAAATCGGCATCCTGTATATTTTTTTATCGATAATCCCAATCGATAAACGTCAATCACTAACTTTAAAATTGGTAACTAAATAGTGACGTTTACTGGATAACAGAGGGCGCTTATTATAATAAAAATAAATGTTCTCGAACAATCAACTAGAAATAATAAAATTTAAAGATTATTCGGTAAATATATGTTATATTTACGATAATAAACCGAAATCACGTTCTTGTTTTTGCTCCATATCGTGACTTACAATATCTTAATGTACAACCGGGCATATTTTCTCTAAAAATAATTTTTAAATATATGAAACGAATGCGTCTTGACTTTTTGACGATGTCACTAAGACTAAATGAAAAAAAATCGTAGATATATCCTATAGGACATAAGTTACAGACGACAATTTTGGTACTGATGTCCGGTCAATAGACTAGAATAATAACTACTACTACTTAAATGTCTCTGTGGGATGTAGTAATGTATCAGATGTAGGAAATAATGGGTTTGTATTTGTGCACACAATCGTACACTATAAAAACTTGTCCTTCGTATTATAATTAAATTTGAAATAACCACATACCTTTCATCATCTAAGGGACATTTTGCTAGGAATAGCCTTTTCTTGTTATAATTTTTTCCGCTTCTTACACCATTTAATTGGCAAATTTTATAATGCATATTTAATTTTTTAACAATTCTGTAAATTAACAACGGCTCGGCGATATTTGCTGTTAAATTAACAACAAACTACTGCGAAACGTCCGCCTACCCTACAACCACGCAACCAAACGCTGACCACCGCACCGTGAGGGTGACAAACGACCATGTTGCGAAGCTATATATCATCACGGAGCAGGCTTAAACATGTTTAAGAGAGGCGAGTTGGAAACATTTGTTTGTTCATTCAGCAGTGCAACGTTACCGTTATTATTTTTTAATATCGCTAACTGTTCCAGCAGTCACAGTCATAGGCCTTTATTACAAGTATGTAAAACTTTAAAGGAGTGGTCATTGGATAGGCTGTGTCCAGTGTCTAAGAGATGTTTAGCAAAATGTGATTTATCGGGGTTACAATTCCTGTACGCGGCTAAATGCTCTTTATAACGTGTTTCGAAGTTACGACCAGTCTGACCCACGTAAACGGCTTGGCATTCGTCACAAACAAGTTTATAAACACCAGACTTTAGACGAATATCTAACTTATCTTTATAATTACAGATGTTCCTAAGTGAATTGTTTGTTTTGAATGCCACGTACACGCTACCCTGTCGAAGAGTATTAGCTATTTTTTCAGATATGGAACCTAAGTAGGTCAAACTGCCAACATATCGACGATCACTTTGAGGTTTAACCGCGTACAGAGAATTGCGTACGACAAGTTTTTGTTTCTTTTTTATTACATTGTCAATGATATTCTTTCAATAACCGTTAGAGACCGCAATTTGATAAATCACATTATATAATAATAAAGCCCTTTATTCCGATCTAATAACATTTAACATTATAACTATAATTTAAAATTAAAAATTTTGAACAGCCGACTTCAATATAAGTTATTTAAGAATAACTTAAAAACTATTGGTCTGACCTTGATCAAATTCATATGGGACCACACGAGAAGTACCAGCTTTCAAATAAAAAAAGAATCATCGAAATCGGTTCACCCAGAAAAAAGTTCTGAGGTAACACACATAAAAAAAAAACATACAGTCGAATTGAGTACCGGCTCCTTTTTGGAAGTCGGCAGAAAATAAAATAATCTACTAACTACAAAATGTCTCTTAGTTCGGCGTGCCTATTGGCAAAGGCCTCCTCCAACGATTTCCATTGTTGTCTATCTTGAGCAACCCTTCTCCAGTTTGGTCCTGCTGTAAGTCTTATTTCATCTTCCCACCTTGTGTGCTGCCTTCCTCGTCTTCTTTTACTGTCTCTTGGATACCATTCTGTTACTCTCCTGCTCCACTTTCCCATTTTGTCACGCATCATATGTCCTGACCATCTCCACTTCTGTTGATCGATTTGTTCGAGTATGTTGGTAAGTTTTGTTAAATTCCTTAGGTCAATATTTCTGATCTTATCCTGTCTTTTATAGCCGGTCATACTCCTCTCCATTGCTCTCTGTGCTACTGCAAGTTTTTCTCTTAATGCTTTTGTGAGGGTCCAGGTTTCGCATCCGTATGTTAGACAAGGTAAAATGCAAGTATTAAATGTTTTTCTTTTTATTGACATGCTTAAGTCTTTGGACTTCACGATCTCTTTTAATGACCAGTATTTCTTCCAACCTGTTGCGATCCTGAGATTAATTTCTTTCGGCATTTGATCTTCTATGGAAATTACTTGACCCAGGTATATGTAATCTTTCACATATTCTAGAGAATCGCCGTTTATTGTGATGTTATATTTTGTGCTGTCTGTCATTATTTTGGTCTTGTTAGTGTTTATTTTTAGTCCAACTCTTATTCTTTCTTCATTTAAGTTATTTATCATATACTCGAGATTTTCGGGACGTTCTTCAATTAATACCAAGTCGTCGGCAAATCTTAAATGATGTAGTTTTGACCCGTTTATATTGATGCCATACTTATCCCAGTATAGTTTGCGGAAGATATTTTCTAACACAGCAGAGAACAATTTTGGGGATAAAGGGTCTCCCTGCCTCACACCTCTTTGTATGCTAAATTCATCCCCCAAAGTTTCTAACTGGATTCTGGCCTTACTGTCTGCGTACATGTTCTTTATTATTTTAGTATACACGCATGGTGTTCCTTGTTGATTTAGACTTTCCCATATGTATTCATGGTTTAAGCTGTCGAAGGCCTTGGCATAGTCAATAAAAGCTACATAAATGTTTTTATTGTATTCATTATATTTTTCTAGTACCTGTTTGATCGTATGGATATGGTCAATTGTTGAAAATCCTTTCCTAAAACCTGCTTGTTCGACTGGCTGTTGTTCATCTAACAGTTTGCTAATTCTGTCTAGCATTACTTTTGCAAAAACTTTGTATACGTTTGACATAAGGCTTATCGGTCTATAGTTTTCTATGTTTTCCTTATTGCCTTTTTTGTATAGTAGAATTACGTGAGATTTAGTCCATTGTTTTGGAATTTGCCTACTTGTTAATATTTCGTTAAAAATCTTTGTAAGAATTGGAGTCAGTTCTTCTATATTTCCCCTCATAAGTTCGTTGGTAATTTTGTCTGGTCCCGGGGACTTCTCCATCTTTTGACTCTTAATTGCCTTTTCGACTTCACACAATAGGATGTCCGGCACAGGCTCTGATTTCCTTTCATCAATATGTTGAGTGAGCCCTCTGCTGTGGTGACCTGTTGTAATTTGGTGCTGTCTAGCATACAGTTGACGGTAGAAACTTGTGGCTAGATCTTTGATATTCTGTCGTATCGTGGTAGTATTCGACTTATCCTTTAGTTTGGGTATCCATTCTTTTCCTACTTCTCGCAGTTCTTTCAGAGCTTTTTACACACCCCCTTTTTTTGTATGTAGTGCTCGAATGTTTTCAACCTCTTGACCATGCGATCTTTGCGTATACTTTCTCTTATTCTTTTGCTTAAATCTGCAACTAGCTTTATATTTTCTTTTTTTGCTTAGATAGCTATAAGCTCCTTTCTTTCTTCGATTAGTTGTAAGGTATGCTCACTTAGTTGATACTTATTAGGTTTTTGTGCGTTATTTTTTGAAATATACATGCTTTGTAATTCGTTTTCTAGTATATCATATTTCAGTGTTGTTTCTATTTTATCGCTTGATATATGTTCGTTTGTTTCTTTGAACGGGTTGCACTTCATCAGGCAAGGTTGACTTGGCAATTTAATCATATTGTTTTTAATATGATTGCGAGATATTTTTGTTTGGAATTTTCTAAGAGAGCATTTGTTCTTATTAAAGTTAGTATTTAATGCTGATAGGTTATGCTCCATTAGAAATTCAACTAGTTTCTGCCCGTTGCGACTTCTTTTTCCATGTCCGAACTTGCCAAGTACGTACTCACTATGGTTCTGTCTAGCCCCAATTTGTGCATTGAAATCCCCCATTAAGTTTATATGTTTGTCGGTGTTGTTTTTTATAGCTAAAGATATCTCATAATAGAAAGCTTCGAGCACTGATAGGTCTGAGTTTTCAGTGGGCGCATATGCCTGTATGATAGACCAAGGTTTCTTATATCCTGGTAGTTTTACATTTAGTGTTGCTAATCTATCAGATATTCCTATCAATTCTTGTATACATGTTCTTAGTGACTGTTTTATTAAAAAACCAACTCCTCTACAACCAGCAGTTTCTCCTTTATGGTACAGTATGTAGCTGCCGTGGTCTTCTATTTTTTCTCCCAGTCTTCGCATTTCACATATACCTAGTATGTCGTATTTTATGTTTTCTAATGATTTTTCTAATTCTAGCAAACTTTCGTGAGTTCTAAGGGTTCTCGTGTTTAGTGTTGCGATATGAATTACCTCACATCTTTTAGTTAGAAGGTAGTGGTCTAGTACTCCCGCGGGGACCAGCCGTGATGGGAGACTGTTAGCTTGTTGTTGTTTATTTTGTTGTAGTTGTCCGGCTTGTGGTGCCTGTATCTCTTCGTTTGTGAATGAGTGTTTGTCTGAAAGTGAGTGTGATCTCTCACGTAAGTACTGAAAGGCATCCCGTTTCCTAACTTTAGGATCATTATTTTTTATTTTCTCATTACTAGGTTGTCGTGAAGCGACAATTAAATACAAAAGAATCTAACCTAAGAGCAACAAAACAACAAAAATAGAACAAAAACAAATAATATATTTAAGATTTAAAAGATATTTACAATTTTATATAACAAAATGGAGTATGAAGATGAGGATGGATGTCGTGATTTACAAATTATTTAAAAAAAAGAAAATAAAAAAAAAGATTAGTGTTGAAGTTGAGCCCGAAGATCCAAGGTGTACAGTAAATGCTCTCAGCGCCTGGAACGAGCACGCACAGCGTAGGTGAAGGTGTGGGCGTCTCTAGGCGACGACCTCAGGTGAATGCGGAGGTTTGCAAGTTCCGGCGACTTCAGGCAAGACAGGGGCTTGCAGGGTCCTCAGCGACTTCAGGCAGGACCGAGGCCTGAAGGGTCCGGCGACTTCAGGCGGGACAGAGGTTTGCAGGATCCGGCGACTTCAGGCATGAGAGAGGCTTGCAGGATCCGGCGACTTCAGGCAGAGCAGAGGCTTGCAGGATTCGGCGACTTCAGGCAGAGCAGAGGCTTGCCGGATTCGGCGACTTAAGGCAGAGCAGAGGCTTGTAGGATCCAGCGGCTTCAGGCAGGACAGAGGCTTGCAGGATCCCGGGGCAGTGCGGCCCCGGGATAAGGTCTTTAGGAGATGCTTCGAATTCGAGAACTGAAGCGAGACTGACTTTCTTGACCGATTGTTCGGCTTTTATACCTTTTTAGAGAGAACGGAGAAATTATTTAAATTAAACGCAAATTTTTTGTAAATTTTTTTTTTTTTTTTTTTTATAGGAGAGGGGGCAAACGAGCATGCGGCTCACCTGATGGTAAGTGACTACCGCCGCCCATGAACAACCGCAACACCAGGGGAATTGCAGATGCGTTGCCGGCCTTTTAAAAAGGAGTAGGCTCTTTTCTTGAAGGTCCCTAAGTCGTATCGGTCCGGAAAAATCGCTGATGGTAATCGATTCCACAAGGAAGTCGTGCGAGGAAGAAAACATCTTCTAAATCGCACAGTGGTGGACCGCCAATCATCCAGATGGTGTGGATGGTATCGGGAGTTCTGCCGCGATGTGCGTTCATGAAATTTGGCGGCTGGGATTAATCCGAACAATTCCTCAGAGCACTCCCCATGGTAGATGCGAAAGAAAATGCAAAGAGATGCAACATCTCTTCGCAGTGCCAATGAATCGAGCCGATCGGAAAGGGCTCGGTCGTCGACGATTCGAGCCGCTCTGCGCTGGATGCGGTCAAGTGGAAGGAGCTGGCACTGGGGAGCCCCTGCCCAGAGATGGGAACAGTATTCCATGTGAGGCCGAACCTGCGCCTTGTAAAGTTGCAGGCGGTGTGCCGGCATGAAATACTGTCCCGCTCTGCTGAGCACGCCAAGCTTTTTAGAGGCCAATTTGGCCTTCTCTTCCAAGTGACCACGAAACTGCACGTCACTCGATATGTCGACTCCGAGGATACCGATACTGGCTGAGGCAAGAAGGGGAGTGCCTTGAAACTGAGGAGATACGACAAAGGGGTTCTTTTTAGCGGTAAACGCGCAAACTTGTGTCTTCTGAGGATTAAACTGGACTAGATTTAGTCGCCCCCAATCCGAGACTTTGTCCAGCAAAGACTCGACTTCAGACACAAGTTTGTTCCGGTACTCGGCGACGTTTTCCCGAGAAATATTGGCCCGGCCGGTGTATAGAGCATCACCAGTGCTGTCATCCGCATAGCAATGAATGTTACCAGTTAGCAACATATCATTGATATGCAGAAGAAACAGCGTTGGTGATAGCACACAGCCTTGTGGAACACCAGCGTTAATAGGCTTGTAGTCAGAACATGCACCGTCTACAACGACCTTGATGCTCCGATCTGCAAGGAAGCTGGTGATCCAATTGCACAATTTCTCGGGAAGCCCATAGGAAGGGAGCTTCGAAAGAAGCGCTTTGTGCCAAACCCGATCGAAGGCCTTCGCAATGTCCAGACTAACGGCCAACGCCTCCCCCTTGGACTCTACTGCCTCCGCCCATCTATGGGTCAGGTAGACTAGAAGATCACCAGCTGATCGACCCCGACGAAAACCGTATTGGCGGTCACTGATCAGCTGGTGATCCTCAAGGTACCGGATGAGCTGGCAGTTAATAATGGATTCCATTATTTTGGAGAACAAGGAGGTGATCGCGATAGGCCTATAGTTGGACGGGTCTGAGCGGTCGCCTTTTTTAGGGATCGGGTGGATAAAAGCTGTCTTCCATGAGTTCGGGACAACGCCATGGGAGTAGGAGTACCGGAAAAGACGCGTTAGAACCGGTGCCAACTCCGGAGCACACGTCCTCAGCACAATTGGGGGGATTCCGTCAGGCCCACTCGACTTGTGGATGTCAAGGGAGAGGAGTGCTCTGCGAACCAAGCGCTGTGAGAATAGCACATCCGGCATAGAGCACTCACACCGCGGGATGGTCGGCGGTGTGTTCCCCCCGTCATCAACAGTCGAGTTGGACGCAAAAAGGGAGCCTAAAAGGTCGGCCTTCTCTTTTGCGTCGTGGGCCAGTGAGTCGTCCTCCCTGTGCAGAGATGGTAGTGATGGCTTACAGAAATTCCCTTGGACAGCCTTGGCGAGAGACCAGAATGCACGGGTTCCCGAAGGAAGGCGAACTAGTTTCTCGCCAATTCTGCCTATGTGCTCTGACTTTGCCTTGGCAATAACTCTTTTGAGCCATTAAATGGCCAAGAGGAAAGAGTATTTATGTGGAATTATCGAAGTAGAAACAACAGACCGGTAGCGAATTTGAATATAATTGTCATGACAACCAGATAAACAACGATGTCAAAACATGTCAAATTTTGGTTTTATGCTCGTAATAGAAAAACGGCAAGATTTAAGTGAAAAATGAGATATTATTGATATAGGAAAAAAGGTAGCGCACCTGCGCGCACAAAGTCCGAAATTGCAGAGTTACGGAAAACTAAATAAAAGATCGAAAAAGGTAGACTCCATTGACACCAATTTAAAAGTGCTGATAAAGTGAAAATACGAAGTAGAAATGATTTGTTATTGTGTTCTTATGGTTTAAAATCTTTACAGGATCCTATGGAAATAAAGGTGATGTAAAATATCCAGTTTTGAGGTGAATGCAGAAAATCGAAACAGAATGGAAAAATGAATTTAAAATAATGTAAAATGATATGTAAGTAGCATAACACTACAAGGTTTTGGGCTAGGGGTTTCAGATCTCTTTCTTTTTTCATTTTCTTTCCTGTCTATATTTCTTTTTTCCTTCTTTTTAAGCAAAGCTTCTTTTGACAGATCCTGCGTAATGTAGGTATTGGATTTCATGTTCTTATTTTTGAGAATTTGAATCTTCTTTTGAAGGGTTGTTGTAGCAAGTAGAATTGGCCTGATTTTACCTGCATCTGTATCACGTTTTCCCAGTCTTTGAGTTCTATTTATTTCTTCATCTTTTAGTACGACATCTATTTCCTTCATAGTAGTAGTTACGAGCGTTTTTAGGTCTTCTTGAGTCTCGTTTTTTTGTTCTGGGAGCCCGTGAATTACTAAATTGTTTCTTTTTTCATTTGTTTCCAGGATTTCTATTTTTCTATTAAGTTTTTCAATTTTGCTTTTCAATTTCTCGTTTTCTTCAATGATTGGTTTAATTTTTTCATCAACTTTTTTTTAGTACTGTTGTTGTAATGTTTTCTGTTATCGTAATTGTTTGCAGATTAAGTTGTATTCCTTAATAAAATTAATAAAATCCACGACAAAATTAAATTTAAGCTTGAATTGGAACAAGATGGTGTTCTTAATTTCCTCGACTTAACAATAACAAGGAAAGAGTCCTTGCATGAATTTCAAATTTATCGAAAGCCAACTCATACCGACACGGTCATTCCTGCGTCATCATGTCATCCATGGCAACATAAATTAACCGCTTTTTATTGTTATGTTAATCGTTTCTTCACTGTGCCATTAAATAAAGAAAATTATTTAAAAGAGCTTAATGTGATAGTGTGCGCGATTCAGGGAGGGTGGGAGGTCCCCCTTAAAACTGGGCAGGACACATCATTTTCTTTCTTTACGCGGAATTAAGCAAATTAGCTTATAACAACCCCATTATAATGGATTTCCGCAAAGTGACGCTTGATTCTATCAATTATCAAAAAAAAAAAAGATATTTCGAAGATATGTGAAGTTCGCCAACACGCATCGGGGCTGCGCGGCGGACATTTCCTTGCCCTAAAACCCTCTCAGGAATGAGGGGAGGCTTGTGCCCAGCAATGGGACGTATATAGGCTGTAACTTTACGGTAACTTTTATGTGATGTCCTGTGCATAGTTGAATCCTATAACTTATCTTGGCAATAAACCTTAATTAAAAGTAATAATTAGTTGCATCTTTGCATTAATAATTTATTCATGCCCTTATTTAAAAAGCAAGTTTGTTACAGCTTAGCATTGGCCACAGACAGCACAGTTACAATCGGCACCATAGACGAAATACAGAAGCTGCATATAAGAACGGTCCCATTGGGAGAGACGCCGCGACGTATCGCCTATCAGGAGGCTTCACAGGTAATGACAAAAAGGTTGCTTAGATGTCACTTAGATGGTAGTTTTTTTTTTATAGAAGAGGGGGCATGCGGCTCACCTGATGGTAAGTGACTACCGCCGCCCATGAACAACCGCAACACCGGGTGAATTGCAGATGCGTTGCCGGCCTTTTAGAAAGGTGTAAGCTCTTTTCTTGAAGGTCCCTTTAACACCGCAACTGAATTTTTTTATAAGATAAGGGTTACAATGAGTGTGTGCTCATTGTAACCCTTATCCTTAGGCCACCTGATGGTAAGTGGTTGCTGTGGCCCATAGACATCTACATCTATCTTCGATTACGAATCAAAATGCAGATGCGTTGTCACCCATGAGAACTAAGATGGAACGCCTTGTTTCCAGTAAAAAGGGTGTCCGGTTCACTACACTCACCATACTGCACCTAAGCTGCTATTTTACGCTGGTATTCTGTGAGAGCGTCGTCCTTCCCCGGTCGAGCCGGCCTATTCGTGCTACAACCATAATATGCTGCAGCGTGGCTCTACCACCTACAAAACCTATAACTATATAGTATACTGCAGTGCTGATAGGTAGGCGCGGCTAAGATATTTAAATATTAATGACTAATACACTCACGGACAAATTTAAAGGAATGCAAAAAAAATTATATCTCTTGCCCATTTCTTGCCACATGCCATGTGAGTCGCTCGACCGAGGCCGACCACTTCTTGACCTGTCATCTACACTAGAGTCTTCATTGTATCGTTTGATGGTACGATAAACGAATCTTTTGGTTATATTCAAACTTTTCAGTATGTCATAAATTTGAATTGGCGCGTAACCGCAACGATGCAACGCAATAACTGCAACGCGGTCTTCTTTAAGCGTCCACTCCATATATAAAAATGAGTAAAATTCTAAAAAGTATACAGTTTTATTTTCATGAACAATTCGAAATTCGAATTCAATAAACTTTTTTGTGGCCAGCATTCTAAAAGAAAAGTTTTTACTGTGTGGCAATACTTATGACCTGACTAGGCATACATTAGTACGAAGTATTAAGTATTAATTGCGCACGTAATAGTCTTTCGTAAGCATTGATGAAAAAGGGAATAAAATGTTAATTATAAAAAAAATCTCTTCCGTAATTTTTTTTTGTTTATTTGGGTAATTTTTGTCATTTGATTGTTTATTTTTTCGACTTTGGCAATTTTAAATTAAGAAGTAATAAGCAAAAATGAGATTATTGTTACAAATATCCATAATATTTTATTGTATATGTTTTTTTGCGTTATTCCAAATTTGTTTATGAGTGTATGTAGTTATACAATCATATTGTATTGTCTGATTTTGTTGTTATTAGTTTTTTGAGTTGCTTCTTACTGGAAAAGCAATTTTAAAGACTTAAGAGTTACGTTAAAATTGCGGTTGTTAAACCGTTTAGCAAGTGAGGCAATTATGGCATGATTCTGCCATAGTTGTCATTCTGAGGTAATTTATACGTGGTAGAGTCATGCTGCAGCTATATTAGTAGTATAGTTGTAGTACGAATGGGTTGGCTCGACCGGGGAAGGACCACGCTCTCACAGAATACCAGCGTAATATGGCAGCTTTATGCTGCTGTGTTTCGTTTGGTGAGTGTAGAGAACCGGAGACCCTTTTTACTGGAAAAGAGGCATTTCATGTTAGTCCTCACGGGTGTTCGCGCCAAACACTTTCAAGGATTGACGCGAGAGGGCGCTCGGCGCGGTGCATTCATACCGGTTTGACTTTCGGTCGTGCGAAAAACGCCCAAGGACAGTCAGTCGTCCTTCGGCAGTGCTCACGATTGGCACTCTGTCATTTTGTCGGGAACTCGGAATAATTCGGCGCGGCCAGTCAATATACGGTCTATCATTGTGACGCGCATTCCTGCTGGAGAGCTTCCCAGGGACTCATTGTGTTTGACTCAGAATCTGCATAAGTGCATTAGGCAATATTAGCTAGTGCGGCCTCTGATATTCTAGAACTAACTGTTGCGACGCGAAACGGTAGTGACCTTTAATAAACTGTAAACTCCGTGTGCGTTTTGTGCGTTAACCTTATAACCCGCGATAGTTAGTGGCTTCTGTAAGTTAGAAAATCGTACGATAGAGTTAATTGACTGCCATCGTGACGAACGAGGAAAGTGACTGTGGTTCGGCGCCGAAGCAGTCTGAAGCAGTGTTGCAGCATTTTGGAGCAGCCTGGAACTCGGCAGCGGCTGGTCGCCCATGCTTGACAAGGTCCCACACATTCACCCCTCACTGTACACTACTCTCCATCCACTATTACACACACTCACGGCCTGCCCAAGCCTTGGGGCGAAGTTAGCTTCGGATAATGGTAAGTACTATGTCTTTCTAGCTTCCTCCCATCTGGTTTATTGTAATTAGGAATTTCCACGTGGCCACATTGAGGCCCGACCTACGTCTGCTCGGGAAGTCTTCAGCTCATGGGCCCCTGAGGATTTGACCCTTTAAGGGAGCAGCCGTAGGCCGTAACAATCTGGTAGCAGAGCGTGGTTCCGGGTTCGATTCCCCGGTCGATCCCGACCATAGTGTTTGATAAACATTAAACAATTCTGGTGGCAGGGAGCGTTGGTTTGATTGGTTTAATTTGTATCTACAATCACGCCCGTCCGTAATACGTAAAATATTTTTTTGTACGTAATAATAAAATTATTTCCCTTTGTTGTTTGTTGCTTGCCTTTTTTTTTTGGTTAGTGGGTAATTTGAAAAACCGCGCCCTAGGTTGCGCAAGCGGGAGTTTTTCTAGAGATATACATCATGTAGGTAGATGGTTATTTTTACGTAATCGGTTAATTATCATTGTCGGATAGTTGTAGTGGATTACTTATCGAAGGGTCGATTTCCGAGCTAGGCATTTTTTGTTGATCGACCGTGATGTGTATCTTCGTTTGTATTGTAATTTGTATTTGAACTAAAGAGTAGTAATTGTATTTTCGCAATTTGAATTTAACTTGATTTGATCGCACTAGTATTTGTTATTTGTTAATTTAATTTGTGTCTTTTCTTTTGTGCTAACTTGTATTTGGTTGATACGTAGTAATTCGTATTTGTGTAATTTCTATTCAACGCGATTTGATAGGAACTGCATTTATTAACTGTTAATTTTTTGGTGTATTTTTTATTTGTTATCTTTGTAATTTGTGCTCGAGCCGCGTCGTAATTTGTATTTAGTAGTGATGTCATCGCCCAAGCTACTGATCCGTTGTCTGCGGACTGAGTTGCGCTGAGCCACAAGCGCCCATGCTTTGATAGGTCGACCGGATAGGGTCCATAACTTGATGAAGCGGTTCGAGCAGGTGGATGCTCGAAGGGCCGCAGTGGAGGAGGCTTACGCTGAGCTCGAGGATTCGGATGTGGAGAAGGGAGTCCTGGACTCCTGCCTCGCGGACTATGAGCAGTTCTTGTGGCTCACGGACGAGTTGATCGAGGCTGAAGGCAGGTATGCCGAGGAGGCGCGTGAAGCTCGGATGAGTGACCTGTCCGAGTCCTCTCTGAAGCAGCTTCAGCCGGAGCTGTTGGGACGACTCCCAACTCTGGACCTGCCAAAGTTCTCCGGGGTCCTTTCCGAATGGCTGACCTTCGTTGGTCTTTTCGACAGCCTAGTGGACGCCCGGAGTGACTTGACCCCGAGCCAAAAGATGGTGTACCTCCTGGCCTCACTGGAGGGGGAGGCCCTGGGCGTCGTCGGCCACTTGAGATTGTCGGACGACGCCTACCAGACTGCTCGGGACCTCCTAGCCAGAAGATACGCCAACGTCCGGCGAATTGCGGACGAACATGTTAAGCAGCTTCTAAGCCTCCCGCTGCTTAGTGACCGGGCCAGACTACGTCCGGATCTGTTGGATCCAGTCTTAGTGGCTTGTAATACGTTGAGGCGGCTGGAATTACCAGTGGGCGAATGGGCTTTTTTGTTGCTCCGCATTGTGCTGTCCCGTCTACCTCTCGACCTTCGAATCCATTTTGAGGAGAGGTACGGCGGGGACGAGGCCTCCTATATTCCGCCCTTCTATGACCTGTTGCGGTTTTTGGAGGAGCAGTGCCGGCAGATCGAGAACGCGGCGGGCACCGTTGACGACTTACGAGACGTGCCCAGTGAGAGGCTGAACCCGCCAGGCAAGTCGTCGTCAACCCCCCCCCCCCCTGCTCCTATTGTCGAGCATCTGATCATCGGGTAACGTCGTGCCCGAAATTATTAGGTAAGTCGGTTCCGGCGAGGCGAACTATCGCCAAGGGGCTCCGCTGGTGCTGCTCATGTTTGGAAGGGCACCTCCAGCGAGACTGTCCACATCGGCGGCCCTGTCTGCATTGCCAGGGCAATCATCATACGGTTTTGTGCCTGGGTGCGAACGGCGTATCCTCTCGGGCCTCTGCCAGGCCCTCGACCCCCACGGGCGGAGGCGCTCAGCCACGCCCTCTGCCGGGCGGCTCTCGGCGCCCGCCGGCCGGCCACCGGGCCCCCAAGTTTGAAAGGGGCCCCTCCCCCGACCAGTAGGGGGGTAATTCCCCCAGGGGCGAGGGTGTCATGACCCCCCCTCAGCGGGTGGAGAGGAACTTCACGGCCACTCATCGGTCCGCTGGACCCTTCTCACTCCCGTTAGCTGAGTGGCCGCGACTGATGTACCACTGTTCCCCATTTGATGGAGGCGGCCCTAACTAGCTGCCGCCTTGGCTCCCATCACGGCCACCTCCACTGAGCCTTAAGCCGTCAACAGTCCACTTGTCAAAATGTTCTGTTGCCGACGGCCTCAGTGAAGGCGTACAACCCGAGTGGCGACTGTTAGCGGTTGTGCTCGATTGATCCCGGGTTCACGCCATGTGGCCTCCTCTTGGCGGTGGGAAGATTTGGGCCCCTCTGGAGCGTTGAATCACGCTGTCAAGGAGTATTAGATTTGGTTGGTCGAGCACTTAGTCAAAAAATACTTGAATTAAAATTAAAAAATGGTTTGGGCTTTCCGCGAAATTTTCCTATTTGTAGCGGTTTAAATTAAAAGAATTGAATTTAATCTACTCCTTTAAATGCTACTGCATGTGTTTTGTACATACATTTAATCACTGTATTTGATTGTTGCGTCTGTTTGCTGAAAGGAAATTGAATGGCGCGCTATTTGAAAAATTATGTATATGTTTATGATAGTGTTTAATCATTTTGCTTTGCGAAGAAGTAGGGCTGTCCCTTACGTTATTGTTTGTTTAATTTGCAAGTTGACCTATGCGCATCGGTGATTAATTTGGTTGAATTAATTCTGTAGTTGAACATTGATGCTTTTGTAAAATTAGTTGAAATATGAGCATAGGACTACTTGCCTAACAGGCTAGCTAGTTTTGGAGATTATGAGATTGAAATCAGCTGCCGCACTATTTTAGTAAATGATAATATGGTGGGTGGCCTGGCTAGGCCTACTTGTTGAAAATTCATACTAGGGACTATCTGTGCGTTTCGTTTGGCTCTCCACAGACGACGTTCATGTGGAATTTGTGGGTGCGCCCTGCACTGAAGTAACTGCTGGCACAAAATTTGTCTGGGCAGCTTCGTGTAGCGTCGCTGTTTGCAGAGCTGATCCGGTCGGATTGCGGAACTAATCATAGGGGCACAGATAGGTGTTTTTTTAGAATAGAATAGAATAGAATGATTTTTATTCAATATGGATTATTACATAATACTTATTGAAAGTCATTATTTTATTTACCACTGGTTCGGAAAATACCTCTGTCCTGGGAAGAACCAGCAAGAAACCCAGCGGGACTTTTTTTTTTAAACATAATTTCACTTAACAATAATTTTGATTATACAATTTTAAATGAATTTTCATAGAACCAGCATGGTGGCGATCACCTTATTCCCAGGGGTTATTTTCACTCATGTATTCCTTGATATTATAATAACCCTTTTTGTACAGTTTTTCTTTAATAAAACTTTTAAACTTGTTTATTGACAAACTTTGAACATGTTCTGGGATTCTGTTGTAAAAGCGTATACATTGCCCCATAAATGAATTACTAATTCTGTGGAGTCTTGTAAGTGGCATTACAAGCTTATGTTTGTTCCTAGTGTTTAAGGTATGAACATCCTTATTCTTATTAAAGCTATTTATGTTTTTATGTACATACATTACATTTTCATAAATATATTGCGATGCCAAAGTTAATATGTTTATTTCTTTAAATTTTTCTCTAAGGGACTCTTTACAATTTAGATTATAAATCGCCCGTACGGCTCTCTTTTGCAAAACAAATATAGCTTCAATATCAGTCGCATTATCCCATAGCAAAATTCCATAAGACATTACGCTATGAAAGTAACTAAAATACACTAACCTAGCTGTCTCAACATCTGTGAGACTTCTAATCTTTCTTACAGCATATGCTGCAGAACTAAGTCTGCTTGCTAATTTAGATATATGGGGGCCCCATTGAAGTTTCGCGTCAATAGTAATACCGAGAAAAACAGTGGTATCCACAAGACTCAACTCCTCCCCATTTAAGAGCACATTGGTTTTCGAATGTTTTACATTAGGTATTGTAAATTTAATACATTTTGTCTTATTGCCGTTTAAGAGCAAATTGTTGGCGTTAAACCAATGTACTAGTTTCGATAGAGCATTATTTACATCGTCATATTTAATTGACTGCCGTTTCAGTTTGAAAATTAAAGAGGTATCGTCAGCAAATAATACTATATCGTGATTGTCCCCTACAAGATAAGGTAAGTCATTAATATAGATTAAGAACAGGAATGGGCCAAGAATCGAGCCCTGAGGAACGCCCATTGATACTACCGATCCGGAGGAACATTTACCATTAATGACGACTTTTTGAGTTCTGTTACTTAAATATGAAGTAATAAGTTTAAGCGCCAAATTTTTTACACCGTAATGTTGTAGTTTCCTGATTAATGTATCATGATGAACACAATCGAAAGCCTTGGAAAGGTCACAGAAAATACCTAAGGCATCTTGTGAATTCTCCCAGGCATTAAAAATATATTTCATAAGCTCAACACCGGCGTCAGACGTCGAGCGACCCCTTGTTAAAACCAAATTGATTTTTATGAAGTAATTTATTTGTATTAAAAAAAATTAACAATTGATCCAAAATTATTTTTTCAAAAATTTTACTGAGAGTTGGTAGTACAGAAATAGGTCTATAATTAGCGGGGTCCAATGTACTACCAGATTTAAATAAAGGTATTACTTTACTATACTTCATTAAATCAGGAAACACACCAGAATCGATACAAGTATTAAAAATAATAGCAAGATGAGGTGCAATTAAATCTATTATGGACGTAATCACTGTAACGGAAATCCCCCACAAATCTGCGGTTTTCTTTACATCAATGGTTTTGAAGTATTTTACAATATTATGCGGTAATACTTTTTCAAATCTAAATTCTTTTAAACAGGTATTAACATTCTGTTTAAGTAATGATTCGGCGACAGTTGGAGAAGCATTCAATGACTCTGTTGTCAAGATAGGAACATCAGTGAAATATTTCTCAAACACCGCTGCAACTTCTTGATCTGATTTAGTCAATTCATTATTAATTTTTAATTGATAGTTTGAATTACGAGGTTTCTCATTACCGGTTTCGCTGTTAATTATACTCCACGTCATTTTAATTTTATTCTTAGCTGTCTTGATTTTGTTACTAATATGTAATGATTTGGCTGTGGAGCAAACTCTTTTAAACATTTTAGAATAATTTTTTACATATTCTTTAAAAGCATCGGAAAGATTATACGATCTTTCATGGTAAAGGTCATATAACCTTCGTCTGCTTTTATGAATTCCTACTGTCGCCCACTCATTAAATGCCTTGCGACTGTTTCTGGAGAATGTTTTAGAAGTGAATGTTTTATTAAATTCATTGTTTATAAAGGTAAATAATTCTCTATATAAATAGTCTGCATTGTTCTTATAAGAAAGGGATGGAAGGATTTTTAACATATTACTTCTAAATCTCTCCAGGCGTTTTGCATTAATAGGAACAAACACAATTTTCTCATTTACCTGTTTTTTGTGCATATAAGGTAACGAAACCAGTTGTCCACAGTGATCTGAACTAAGTTTTTGAATTATTGATTTGTTGATTGGTACAACACCTGTAAAAATATTATCAATACAAGTTGCACTACACCCTGCAATACGTGTAGCTTCAAAGAATAAATTATTAAGATTATAGGATTTGAACAAAGAACAGAATTTAATACTGATGGAAGAAGTTTCCAGGAGATTGATATTAAAGTCTCCACACACTACAAGTGATTTATTCTGTTTATTAAGCTTAACTAAAACTTCTTCCATAATTTTTTCAAAAGTATCATAACTTGAACATGGGGGTCTGTAAACACTGACAACAATAAGGTGCTCAAGCTCAACACATGCCATTTCTACAGTACGCTCAACAGAGAGGCTCACAATGTCTTTACGTTCTTTACATGATAAGGACTTATTAGCTAATATTAAGGAGCCACCACGTAATTTAGTATCTCTATTGAACGAACTGACCACCTGGTGATTACTGAAATTAAATATGGAGTTGTATTCTTTCAACCAATGTTCTGTAATACATAAAATATTTATACTGTTACTATTTAAAAATAATTCAATTTCTAATTCTTTGCCTAACATACCTTGTATATTTTGATGCACCAGGTTGATACAGTTTTTATTATTGTTATTTTGTAAAATTGCATAATTATGTATTGGTAAGTTGCATTCTAAGCTATTTAAATTATCTTTGCTAGAGATTACCTCTATTGTCTTATTATCTAATTTAAATTACTTGGAACTGGTTCCAAATCAAATGTAAAATTATTTTGTTGCTCAAAAGAAGCAGGTGTCAAGGTAGCCAAATCATTGGCTGAGTTAAAATATAAATAATAAGATAGCGTATCTGCTACCAGTCTTAAACTATACTTTGATAGGTAATACCTATCTCTTGTCAAAAACTTCTTAGTTAAATTATTAATATCAATTAAATGAAATTTATCATTATTATTCTTACAATTAAATGTCAAATTTAAGTTATTGTTACATGTCAAGTTATGCATCATTAAATTTAAATTATGTCTTAGTTTATTTTCCTGTGGCCACCCCTCTATGTAAGGCAATGTAAACAAGATAACTTTAACCACATTTATGTTATTGAGATATTCAATATATTTTAATAATTGATTCTTGTTCATATTGCCTCTTCTCCCAACAAAAATTATTAATATACTATTAGGGTTAAATTTACTAGTTAAAATTTTATTCATAATATCACTGAATGATGCTCCAGGCATGCAGTAATTACTTATCTGTTGCCTTTTTAAACAGTTATTCAATGATATACCCAAGTTTTTGCCTATGTCATCACTATACACAATTATATTATTTTTTTCATTATATGAATTACTTTTTAAATTTATCTGCTTTTTTTTTGTGACTTATTAAAGTGCTGCGATGTCCAGGAGGGGCATCCAGTGGAGGCTGACCCTCCGGCTTGCCACATTAGGGCTATCTTTTGAGGTGTTGGTTAGGGTTGCAAGATCTGATAGGTTGCCTAAGGTGGCCTAGTTTGGTTGTAGATTCGGTCTTGCAACTTGCCTTCGCGACCTTGTCCCGCTGACCGGTTTGCTCGCGGACCTAAATACTTATGTCCGGGACGGGGGTTTGTTCGCGCCAAACACTTTCAAGGATTGACGCGAGAGGGCGCTCGGCGCGGTGCATTCATACCGGTTTGACTTTCGGTCGTGCGTAAAACGCCCAAGGGCAGTCAGTCGTTCTTCGGCAGTGCTCACGATTGGCACTTTGTCATTTTGTCGGGAACTCGGAATAATTCGGCGCGGCCATTCAATATACGGTCTATCATTGTGACGCGCATTCCTGCTGGAGAGCTTTTGTGTTTGACTCAGAATCTGCATAAGTGCATTAGGCAATATTAGCTAGTGCGGCCTCTGATATTCTAGAACTAACTGTTGCGATGCGAAACGGTAGTGACCTTTAATAAACTGTAAACTCCGTGTGCGTTTTGTGCGTTAACCTTATAACCCGCGATAGTTAGTGGCTTCTGTAAGTTAGTAAATCGTACGATAGAGTTAATTGACTGCCATCGTGACGAACGAGGAAAGTGACTGTGGTCCGGCGCCGAAGCAGTCTGAAGCAGTGTTGCAGCATTTTGGAGCAGCCTGGAACTCGGCAGCGGTTGGTCGCCCATGCTTGACAAGGCCCCACACATTCACCCCTCACTGTACACTACTCTCCATCCACTATTACACACACCCACGGCCTGCCCAAGCCTTGGGGCGAAGTTAGCTTCGGATAATGGTAAGTACTATGTCTTTCTAGCTTCCTCCCATCTGGTTTATTGTAATTAGGAATTTCCACGTGGCCACATTGAGGCCCGACCTACGTCTGCTCGGGAAGTCTTCAGCTCATGGGCCCCTGAGGATTTGACCCTTTAAGGGAGCACCCGTAGGCCGTAACAACGGGTGACGACGCATTTGCATTTTGATTATTTATTGAGGATAAAAGTAGATGTCTATGTGTTACAGCAAACTCATCATTAGGTGAACTGTGTGCTTGTTTGTCATCCTATCCTATAAAAATATGGGGGAATAAAATAGAATAGAATGATTTTTTATTCAATATTGATTATTTTTATTATTTAGTTTAAAAGATATATTATTTGGAACATAATACCTATTGAAAGTATTTTTTTTTTGTTTACCACTGGTTTGGAAAATATCTCTGTTCTGGGAAGAACCAGCGGGACTTTTTTTTAAATATAATTTATTTAATAATAATTTTGTTTGTAATTTTGTTTAGATTGGGAGGCTTATGTTTTTTGTATGTACATATTTGTGTATTGTATTGCGGGGCAGACGTTCGGCGTGATAACGATGCGCGTGGACAAGCTGGAGTGCGCAGGGGGCGGCGCGGGCGGGGCGGCGGGCGCGGGGTGCGCGGTGGCGGCGCGCGCGTCGGCCTCCACGGCCGCCAACAGCTCGAGCGGCGCGCCGCCGCAGCCGCCCAAGCACGCGCCCACCGCGCTCGACCTCGAGATGCACCACCTGCTCTTGCTCGACCACCACACCTTCGAGGGTCAGTGCACACTACACACTACACACTACACGTCGGCCTCCACGGCCGCCAACAGCTCGAGCGGCGCGCCGCCGCAGCCGCCCAAGCACGCGCCCACCGCGCTCGACCTCGAGATGCACCACCTGCTCTTGCTCGACCACCACACCTTCGAGGGTCAGTGCACACTACACACTACACACTACACGTCGGCCTCCACGGCCGCCAACAGCTCGAGCGGCGCGCCGCCGCAGCCGCCCAAGCACGCGCCCACCGCGCTCGACCTCGAGATGCACCACCTGCTCTTGCTCGACCACCACACCTTCGAGGGTCAGTGCACACTACACACTACACACTACACGTCGGCCTCCACGGCCGCCAACAGCTCGAGCGGCGCGCCGCCGCAGCCGCCCAAGCACGCGCCCACCGCGCTCGACCTCGAGATGCACCACCTGCTCTTGCTCGACCACCACACCTTCGAGGGTCAGTGCACACTACACACTACACACTACACACTACACGTCGGCCTCCACGGCCGCCAACAGCTCGAGCGGCGCGCCGCCGCAGCCGCCCAAGCACGCGCCCACCGCGCTCGACCTCGAGATGCACCACCTGCTCTTGCTCGACCACCACACCTTCGAGGGTCAGTGCACACTACACACTACACACTACACGTCGGCCTCCACGGCCGCCAACAGCTCGAGCGGCGCGCCGCCGCAGCCGCCCAAGCACGCGCCCACCGCGCTCGACCTCGAGATGCACCACCTGCTCTTGCTCGACCACCACACCTTCGAGGGTCAGTGCACACTACACACTACACACTACACGTCGGCCTCCACGGCCGCCAACAGCTCGAGCGGCGCGCCGCCGCAGCCGCCCAAGCACGCGCCCACCGCGCTCGACCTCGAGATGCACCACCTGCTCTTGCTCGACCACCACACCTTCGAGGGTCAGTGCACACTACACACTACACACTACACGTCGGCCTCCACGGCCGCCAACAGCTCGAGCGGCGCGCCGCCGCAGCCGCCCAAGCACGCGCCCACCGCGCTCGACCTCGAGATGCACCACCTGCTCTTGCTCGACCACCACACCTTCGAGGGTCAGTGCACACTACACACTACACACTACACGTCGGCCTCCACGGCCGCCAACAGCTCGAGCGGCGCGCCGCCGCAGCCGCCCAAGCACGCGCCCACCGCGCTCGACCTCGAGATGCACCACCTGCTCTTGCTCGACCACCACACCTTCGAGGGTCAGTGCACACTACACACTACACACTACACGTCGGCCTCCACGGCCGCCAACAGCTCGAGCGGCGCGCCGCCGCAGCCGCCCAAGCACGCGCCCACCGCGCTCGACCTCGAGATGCACCACCTGCTCTTGCTCGACCACCACACCTTCGAGGGTCAGTGCACACTACACACTACACACTACACGTCGGCCTCCACGGCCGCCAACAGCTCGAGCGGCGCGCCGCCGCAGCCGCCCAAGCACGCGCCCACCGCGCTCGACCTCGAGATGCACCACCTGCTCTTGCTCGACCACCACACCTTCGAGGGTCAGTGCACACTACACACTACACACTACACACTACACGTCGGCCTCCACGGCCGCCAACAGCTCGAGCGGCGCGCCGCCGTAGCCGCCCAAGCACGCGCCCACCGCGCTCGACCTCGAGATGCACCACCTGCTCTTGCTCGACCACCACACCTTCGAGGGTCAGTGCACACTACACACTACACGTCGGCCTCCACGGCCGCCAACAGCTCGAGCGGCGCGCCGCCGCAGCCGCCCAAGCACGCGCCCACCGCGCTCGACCTCGAGATGCACCACCTGCTCTTGCTCGACCACCACACCTTCGAGGGTCAGTGCACACTACACACTACACACTACACACTACACGTCGGCCTCCACGGCCGCCAACAGCTCGAGCGGCGCGCCGCCGTAGCCGCCCAAGCACGCGCCCACCGCGCTCGACCTCGAGATGCACCACCTGCTCTTGCTCGACCACCACACCTTCGAGGGTCAGTGCACACTACACACTACACGTCGGCCTCCACGGCCGCCAACAGCTCGAGCGGCGCGCCGCCGCAGCCGCCCAAGCACGCGCCCACCGCGCTCGACCTCGAGATGCACCACCTGCTCTTGCTCGACCACCACACCTTCGAGGGTCAGTGCACACTACACACTACACACTACACGTCGGCCTCCACGGCCGCCAACAGCTCGAGCGGCGCGCCGCCGCAGCCGCCCAAGCACGCGCCCACCGCGCTCGACCTCGAGATGCACCACCTGCTCTTGCTCGACCACCACACCTTCGAGGGTCAGTGCACACTACACACTACACACTACACGTCGGCCTCCACGGCCGCCAACAGCTCGAGCGGCGCGCCGCCGCAGCCGCCCAAGCACGCGCCCACCGCGCTCGACCTCGAGATGCACCACCTGCTCTTGCTCGACCACCACACCTTCGAGGGTCAGTGCACACTACACACTACACACGGCACGTACACGTACACGTACACGTCCACGGCCGCCAACAGCTCGAGCGGCGCGCCGCCGCAGCCGCCCAAGCACGCGCCCACCGCGCTCGACCTCGAGATGCACCACCTGCTCTTGCTCGACCGCCACACCTTCGAGGGTCAGTGCACACTACACACTACACACTACACACTACACGTCGGCCTCCACGGCCGCCAACAGCTCGAGCGGCGCGCCGCCGCAGCCGCCCAAGCACGCGCCCACCGCGCTCGACCTCGAGATGCACCACCTGCTCTTGCTCGACCACCACACCTTCGAGGGTCAGTGCACACTACACACTACACACTACACGTTGGCGTCCACGGCCGCCAACAGCTCGAGCGGCGCGCCGCCGCAGCCGCCCAAGCACGCGCCCACCGCGCTCGACCTCGAGATGCACCACCTGCTCTTGCTCGACCACCACACCTTCGAGGGTCAGTGCACACTACACACTACACACTACACGTCGGCCTCCACGGCCGCCAACAGCTCGAGCGGCGCGCCGCCGCAGCCGCCCAAGCACGCGCCCACCGCGCTCGACCTCGAGATGCACCACCTGCTCTTGCTCGACCACCACACCTTCGAGGGTCAGTGCACACTACACACTACACACTACACGTCGGCATCCACGGCCGCCAACAGCTCGAGCGGCGCGCCGCCGCAGCCGCCCAAGCACGCGCCCACCGCGCTCGACCTCGAGATGCACCACCTGCTCTTGCTCGACCACCACACCTTCGAGGGTCAGTGCACACTACACACTACACACGGCACGTACACGTACACGTACACGTCCACGGCCGCCAACAGCTCCGCGCTCGATCTCGAGATACACAACCTGCTCGTGTTTGACCACCACACCTTCGAGGGTCAGTGCACACTACACACTACACACGGCACGTACACGTACACGTACACGTCCACGGCCGCCAACAGCTCCGCGCTCGATCTCGAGATACACAACCTGCTCGTGTTTGACCACCACACCTTCGAGGGTCAGTTCATACTACACACTACACACGGCACGTACACGTACACGTACACGTCCACGGCCGCCAACAGCTCCGCGCTCGATCTCGAGATACACAACCTGCTCGTGTTTGACCACCACACCTTCGAGGGTCAGTGCACACTACACACTACACACGGCACGTACACGTACACGTACACTTCCACGGCCGCCAACAGCTCCGCGCTCGATCTCGAGATACACAACCTGCTCGTGTTTGACCACCACACCTTCGAGGGTCAGTGCACACTACACACTACACACGGCACGTATACGTCCACGGCCGCCAACAGCTCCGCGCTCGATCTCGAGATACACAACCTGCTCGTGTTTGACCACCACACCTTCGAGGGTCAGTGCACACTACACACGGCACGTACACGTCCACGGCCGCCAACAGCTCCGCGCTCGATCTCGAGATACACAACCTGCTCGTGTTTGACCACCACACCTTCGAGGGTTAGTGCACACTACACACTACACACGGCACGTACACGTACACGTACACTTCCACGGCCGCCAACAGCTCCGCGCTCGATCTCGAGATACACAACTTGCTCGTGTTTGACCACCACACCTTCGAGGGTCAGTGCACACTACACACTACACACGGCACGTACACGTCCACGGCCGCCAACAGCTCCGCGCTCGATCTCGAGATACACAACCTGCTCGTGTTTGACCACCACACCTTCGAGGGTCAGTGCACACTACACACTACACACGGCACGTACACGTACACGTACACGTCCACGGCCGCCAACAGCTCCGCGCTCGATCTCGAGATACACAACCTGCTCGTGTTTGACCACCACACCTTCGAGGGTCAGTGCAGACTACACACTACACACGGCACGTACACGTACACGTACACGTCCACGGCCGCCAACAGCTCCGCGCTCGATCTCGAGATACACAACCTGCTCGTGTTTGACCACCACACCTTCGAGGGTCAGTGCACACTACACACTACACACGGCACGTACACGTACACGTACACTTCCACGGCCGCCAACAGCTCCACGCTCGATCTCGAGATACACAACCTGCTCGTGTTTGACCACCACACCTTCGAGGGTCAGTGCACACTACACACTACACACGGCACGTATACGTCCACGGCCGCCAACAGCTCCGCGCTCGATCTCGAGATACACAACCTGCTCGTGTTTGACCACCACACCTTCGAGGGTCAGTGCACACTACACACTACACACGGCACGTACACGTACACGTACACGTCCACGGCCGCCAACAGCTCCGCGCTCGATCTCGAGATACACAACCTGCTCGTGTTTGACCACCACACCTTCGAGGGTCAGTGCACACTACACACTACACACGGCACGTACACGTACACGTACACGTCCACGGCCGCCAACAGCTCCGCGCTCGATCTTGAGATACACAACCTGCTCGTGTTTGACCACCACACCTTCGAGGGTCAGTGCACACTACACACTACATACGGCACGTATACGTCCACGGCCGCCAACAGCTCCGCGCTCGATCTCGAGATACACAACCTGCTCGTGTTTGACCACCACCTCTTCGAGGGTCAGTGCACACTACACACTACATACGGCACGTATACGTCCACGGCCGCCAACAGCTCCGCGCTCGATCTCGAGATACACAACCTGCTCGTGTTTGACCACCACACCTTCGAGGGTCAGTGCACACTACACACTACACACGGCACGTATACGTCCACGGCCGCCTACAGCTCCGCGCTCGATCTCGAGATACACAACCTGCTCGTGTTTGACCACCACACATAGATTACCTCCTAATAGATACCGCATCATTGAATATTTGTTCTGTTTCGAGTTCACCAAAATTGGCCCTATGCAAGGGTTGCGGGGGACGTGGCAAATGCGCTGTGATTGGATATTTAAAGGTCAAACTTAGAATGTACCAAACCATAGTGATGGAACAGGGTTGGGACGTTGATCGATAAATTTGGGATTTATTGATTATTGATAATGATAAATAAATATATTGATCAATTTTTATTTGATGTTTATTAAAAAATTAAACATTGTATACATATATTTGTACATTTAATTTATAAATATATATTTGACTGATTTTCAAAATGGATAATCTTAGTATAAAATTGTCTCACAGAATTCTTAGGATCTGTCTTCCTGGATGAGTAGAGTAATCTTACGAGTATGTATATGTATTTTTCCATAACACTCTTAGCTAAATCAATGACATGATTACAACTTTCGTGATCGAATTGGTGATTTTTTTATTTCATGAAAAATATCATCATTAACAAAACTGCTTATTTATTTATATTTATTATTTTTATTATATATATGTATATATATATATATATATATATATATTATTTTATTGTAATTATTATTTATAATTAAGCTTAATTGATTGTGTTAAAACTACAACCTTCCCTAGTGTTTTTACAGAAGGTAAAGAAGTATTAAATGTTTTGCGTACATAATTATAAGCCTAGCTGAGTAATTTATGGTGAGTGCAAAAGCTCTTAATTGTGGTGAATATTTCTTTCTAACAATTTTGCCTGATTTTCTAGATTTTTATTTTTCTAAGGAACTTAATTCGTCATTGTTTTCCGCTGCTAATGAATTTTTGTTTTCTAATTCTACCAATGATGACTTCAAAGAAACTATTTGTGTTTTTAGTCTTCTGTTGGAATCACTTAACTTTTTAACTTTTTTATCTTTTTTGTTCATTACGTTGGTTAATTCGATGATTCTTCTACAAAGACGTTTTTAACTGGAGTATCAAATGCAGATGGCGTATCAGGTATAGGAGAAAATGTTCTTTTTTGTTTTGTAGGCGTTTCTAAGCAATGACTCTGATTTTTAGGTGTTGGCGGGTTTTTCGCGTCTTTCAGCGGTGAACCAGTAATCTAAATCAAAAATACATATTCGTTTCTTTTAAAACATTACCGATATAGTATTATTAATTAATACACCATACGGCACGTCTTCCAAATTTAGATGTACTTAATAATTATAATAAGATAATACTGAAGTTCATGTAACACTAAATACCAAGTCAAAACAATAATCACATTATAACTTTTACAAGTTTTATGATTTATAAATCCGTTAAAAATAGCTTGATTTCGACGTGTAACATTTACCTAAATATAAGAATATTATGTTTCACTCAACCACTTAATGATATTATTGTGTAATCTACGTTAGTACTAATCTTTAAAAAAAAAATGCAAAAGTCCATACCAAAACTGGCAAGAATCCAACAGCTTTATACGATTTTTCATAATATTATGAAGATTTTTTTTTCATAGGGGAGGGGGCAAACGAGCATGCGGCTCACCTGATGGTAAGTGACTACCGCCGCCCATGAACAACCGCAACACCAGGGGAATTGCAGATGCGTTGCCGGCCTTTTAAAAAGGAGTAGGCTCTTTTCTTGAAGGTCCCTAAGTCGTATCGGTCCGGAAAAATCGCTGATGGTAATCGATTCCACAAGGAAGTCGTGCGAGGAAGAAAACATCTTCTAAATCGCACAGTGGTGGACCGCCAATCATCCAGATGATGTGGATGGTATCGGGAGTTCTGCCGCGATGTGCGTTCATGAAATTTGGCGGCTGGGATTAATCCGAACAATTCCTCAGAGCACACTCCCCATGGTAGATGCGAAAGAAAATGCAAAGAGATGCAACATCTCTTCGCAGTGCCAATGAATCGAGCCGATCGGAAAGGGCTCGGTCGTCGACGATTCGAGCCGCTCTGCGCTGGATGCGGTCAAGTGGAAGGAGCTGGCACTGGGGAGCCCCTGCCCAGAGATGGGAACAGTATTCCATGTGAGGCCGAACCTGCGCCTTGTAAAGTTGCAGGCGATTATCGATTGTTGATTGTCTTCTGTGAAGTGTTTTGAGCATAGTACACTATTTTTGGTGGGAAACCATTCGTCCCCTCGACAATTTGCGTCGATCCACATCTTTTTTCCTTTCGGGGCATTTAGGAAACCTATAACATATAGGTACCACAATGATACGTCACTATTTTTATAAAATAATATGACTTCGAAAAAAATAATTAAACGATGACCAAACAAATATCGACTTAAAAATCACAACACTATCGATTCACGTGCTGTTGTTAGACAAAGACAACTATTGTAATTTACGTAACGAGTGAAAGGGACATTTCAAAAAGACATCAACGGGTGCTTAATTGTTATCACTTTGCACCATTAATATACCAGTATAAGTTGATCTCCGGTGCATTTGAAATAGGTTAACGTGATAAGAATAGAATTTACTTACCAATTAAAATTTATGCCATCTTTTTGATAACTGGATGTCTTAGCTGACTTGTTACACCATTTCACTGCACAGGAAGACATTTGTAATGTATTTTGGATACAAAACTATTTTTAAATTGTCAAGAACTCGGACGCGCCTACGGATCACAAACTTGGTCGATACTGATGTAGTGATTCTTAGCTTCGCTTCGTATGCTAGCTACAGCAAGTATGTGTTGCGCGCGTTTGTGGCCCTGTATGCGGAATCTATTAGGAGGTAATCTATGCCACCACACCTTCGAGGGTCAGTGCACACTACACACTACACACGGCACGTACACGTCCACGGCCGCCAACAGCTCCGCGCTCGATCTCGAGATACACAACCTGCTCGTGTTTGACCACCACACCTTCGAGGGTTAGTGCACACTACACACTACACACGGCACGTACACGTACACGTACACTTCCACGGCCGCCAACAGCTCCGCGCTCGATCTCGAGATACACAACCTGCTCGTGTTTGACCACCACACCTTCGAGGGTTAGTGCACACTACACACTACACACGGCACGTACACGTACACGTACACTTCCACGGCCGCCAACAGCTCCGCGCTCGATCTCGAGATACACAACCTGCTCGTGTTTGACCACCACACCTTCGAGGGTCAGTGCACACTACACACTACACACGGCACGGACACGTCCACGGCCGCCAACAGCTCCGCGCTCGATCTCGAGATACACAACCTGCTCGTGTTTGACCACCACACCTTCGAGGGTCAGTGCACACTACACACTACACACGGCACGTACACGTCCACGGCCGCCAACAGCTCCGCGCTCGATCTCGAGATACACAATCTGCTCGTGTTTGACCACCACACCTTCGAGGGTTAGTGCACACTACACACTACACACGGCACGTACACGTACACGTACACGTCCACGGCCGCCAACAGCTCCGCGCTCGATCTCGAGAAACACAACCTGCTCGTGTTTGACCACCACACCTTCGAGGGTCAGTGCACACTACACACTACACACCGACCTTGTTCCTTTTCTTCATTTCTAGTTATTCATACTGAAAACTTTTTTAAAATCGTTACGATTTGAAACTCGATGCAACAAAAAACGACATTAAAAAAACAATATATGCATCTATAGGATTTAGCCTGCGAGAGTATAAGATAAAATATATTATACAGTGTTTCCTATTATTTCAATATCATCTCTATATGCGGTGCTTGCTTTTCACTTGACCACTACACATTCGAGAACAAGTGGACACCGGTTTTTTTTTGCAGATACACAATCCACCCTTTCATAATATCGCGGCCACACACATCGCGCTAGCGCAAATATTCGCGTTATTGCTATGTATGTAACCATCCCTACGTGAATACTTCGTCACTTCGTGCAAAATTTCAAGCACATCGCTTTACTTTCGGTAAATTCTCGCACTTCAAAGGGTATTATCTCGTTGAACTTCGGGTGATGCGGCCACACTTCAGTATTCCCACAAACATCATGCGTAGCGGATGTATTAAAATAAATTATAGTTTCCAACATAGATTACTCCAACATAGATTACTTTAATGAATTTTTTTTTAGAATTTATCAGTAATTACAAGTCCAATCCCATGTTTTCTTTTGTTTTTTTTTTTAAAACTGACACAATAATAAAAAATAATTATTCACTGCCATATAATACAGAGCTACCATGACATCCATTTTGTATTTAGCATGTGTTTAGCGCCATAAACTACAATGCGCAATGTAACCAAGCACCTTCACGATAAAACGAAAGCGAAGTTTTATCACGATAACTGTAGCCGAGACATTAGTATAATGCTTTGCTCAATGTCTATTGGCTACATTTATGTCATCTATAGAAACAGAAACAGTTTTTTTTTTATTCAATATAGATTATAAATAATACTTATTCGAAAAAAACTATACTAGAGAAACCCAACGGCATTTTTTTTTAAATAACTTACACTCATGTATGTTACACAATTAACCATACAAAACAAATTAGAAATAGCTTGGTAGCAATCACCTCATCCCCAAAGGTTATTATCATCCATAAATTCCTTAATATTGTAATAACCCTTTTTATACAAACTTTGTTTGATAAAATTTTTGAACTTTGATCAGGTAAAATTTTGTATATCAACATAATATATGATATGGAGAACCGAAACGATTAATAATTTCTTATATTTACACGAATACTACGGCATTATAAGAAAACTAAACAAGGAGTGGACTCGCCATGACTATGAATGCTATAAAGTGCCCAAGACATTAGGAATTAAAAGTTAAAATTAAACGTGATAAACTCCGTAAAATTATTTTTATTCCAGTCGGAAACATTACAAATATTACAACACTACAAGTATTCTACTACGAATTCCACTTCGCGCTCTCACAATGGCCCAATAATTACTAGTGTTTACTTTAATCAATGCGAATTAGTTCAGTCGCAAAATGGAATTCAAATACTATGAGATATTAGAAAAACTTAACACGCATCAATCCTAAACTGATTATTTTATTTTATCCTGATCTATGTGGGTACTAACATAAAGTTGTTGAATTAGTGTATGGTCATCGATCCTTCATAACTCCTTGCAAATTTTGAAGTCAATCGGCCGTCTACAAGTTGGTGAAAATTACATAAAAAGATTCCGTTACATAAATAGATAAATACACGCGGAGCTAATAAAAACCAAATTAATTCAACTTACAATCAAGTCTGGCAACTTTACCAATTTAAGTTAACTTTGCTATCAGAGGTGTACTGGTACAAAATTACGATTACCACGGAAAATGTAACGTTTTTCGAGATATACCATTTTTTGTATAATAATACAATAACTAATTGACAGCATTACTTTCGACATGGCAGCATGTTAGTTAATTTTGCCATTTTATTTTAACGTTGTTTAAATGCCGACGAAATAACATCTTTGTTCAGTGCTCCAGAACTTTTGTTGATTTTGTTTGAAATACTGAATGTAGGTGTCTATATCTTTGTAGTAACGCAATATTAATGGTTATCAAATGTACCCCTGAGGACTACGATGGAATGCCTCGTTTCCAGTAAAAAGGGTCTCCGGTTCTCTACACTCACCACAATCAACACAACAGCATAAAGCTGCTATTTTACGCTGGTATTCTGTGAGAGCGCGGTCTTACCCCGGTCGAGCCGACCAATACGTGCCCTAGCGTGGCTCTACCACGTTTGCATGTTTCACCGTAGCAGCCCATTAGACCGATTGTACCAAATGAGTCGTCAATTAATTCATATTTATCAAAAGTGAAGGAAAATAAAAAGAGAAATCTATATTGTTTTCATTACGTTGTCGACCATTAATAATATTATTACTACCCAGTATTTTTCATAATTTCAAGTTAGTATATTGATATTAATTTGCAACCAAAAACATTGTCAATTTTAATGGTCGATGAATGTTTTGCTATTGTGGGAAAACAATATTTAGATTGATTACAATAATATATTCTCTATACGACCCGTAATAAAATAATGATAATGACTAATAAAAAAACAAATACTTGTTAAAAATGATAGTGACAAGCTTTTTTTATTCTATAGAAATTGATTTAAGCTTATTATTGCACCAATTTGATTTTAAATTTTAGACGAGAGTTGATATATTGTAGATTTTTTTCTTAAGAAATTTCATAACAAGATTTAAATAAAAAAATTGAAGTAAAGTACGTAATCATGGATTTTTGACAACCCTGATACATAATTTCAAGTTTGTATGAAAAATTGAAAAATGGGAGAGCAATTTTGCCACAAGCGTAAACTTTGCTTTTCTGCCGACTTTCAAAAAGGAGACTCAATTCGACTGTATTTTTTTTGTTTTTTTTTTATGTGTGTTACC
This sequence comes from Parnassius mnemosyne, assembly GCA_963668995.1. NCBI lineage: Eukaryota > Metazoa > Arthropoda > Insecta > Lepidoptera > Papilionidae > Parnassius > Parnassius mnemosyne. The sequence goes on from CAVLGL010000057.1 coordinate 6,243,366, forward strand.
TGATAACTTTTTACTGGGTGGACCGATTTCGATAATTCTTTTTTTATTTAAAAGCTAGCTAGAAAGTAGTTCTCGTGTGGTCCCATATGAATTTGATCAAGTTCAAGCCAATAGTTTTTGAGTTATTCTTAATAACTTATATTGAAGTCGGCTGTACAAAATTTTAAATTTTAAATTATTGCAACACAAGTAAAGGAGCAAATTATAACTCTTGAGTGCTATGTAATATATTATTATGAGGTAAACTTATCTTCCAACTTGAAGTCAAATGCTATTAATTTCATTATACACCCTGATGGCAAAGTTGCCACGAAGTGCGGTCAACTTTGCCTTTTTCTATTTTTGTATATTTTGTCTATTTAATGTTAGTATTTGTTTAATTAACTAATAAATACCAAATCTATGAAGAATATAATGTCACATTTAACATTGACGCCCAGTCTGACAGTAAATTGGTTCTAAACTTTTAAGTCCTTCCAAAAATGGCAAAGTTACAGTTTCACAATAATTTATAAATATTACTAATTACAATATGTAACAACTATACGATGTTTGTTACAACAGTGACTTAAAATTACGTGGATTGAGGTATGACGAGTGATACCGCGATGTCGCAACGCGTCACCTTTAGTAGTCCGTGGTACTTGAAAGCATTGCAGAGGGTCTATAATGTATTGTTGACTTACCATTACATACGCTGTCATATCAACCATTGTTATTGGAAATAAACAATTATTTAACATTTATTTATTCTGGACGGCTCCGTGGCTTTGCAATGAGTTGCAGCGCTAAGGGACGCGAGTTCGAATCCCGCACGGAAAAAAAATTTGCATGGCCTACAAATAATTGTTCCGGCTTTGGATGTTTGTCGTTGTGAAATTTATGTATTTAAACAGTCACGATACAGGAGAAAATCCTAGTGTGGAGGTAACGTTTTTTTTAATAATAAAAAAATTTACACGAATATTTCCTTTCTTCACCCCTGCATACACATTTGTTCAACATGAATTAAGAGTGCAACATTCGATGGACAAAAGTTACTTTACTTTTTTAATGAACGTTTATTGTCAGAAATAAATAAAACTATAGCCGTTAGATAATCTAATCCAATAACATGCCTTACATATTATTGAAAGATATTAAACTCAATTATCACTTTAAAAAAAAACGAAAACTCAAACGTCAAAATTTTTCCCCTGGCAATCAAGTTATATATTTTTTTAATCTCGATTAATATATTTATGTTCTGGGTCTGGATGCCCTTATTTAATTTATGTATGTAAATAAAAGATAAAAGAAAAAATCCAATTACAAATCAAATCAAAAAATTCTTTAAAAAAATCGTGTAGCTGCTTTTTATAAAAGGATTTTTTGAGGTATAATTTCCGAAATAAGCTGCAACTTTAATAAATCTTATAAAATATCGCTCCAATATTCTAATACGAAGCTGATGAAGCATTTTGTGGACAAAGATTAAAGTAAATATGAAAATGAAAAATCAAATATTGGTGAACGTTTGCTAATTTTATTCAATTTTAATGCGCATTCACGAAATTCAAAATTTTATTTTCTGTAATCACAGTGCTCCACTCACACCAGCTGTTGCCGAGTGAGTTTGCGATGTCACTAGTATCCTGCAAGCTGGGGGACGATCCGAACCATTACTACGCACTTGGTACCGCGATATTAAATCCGGAGGAATCAGAGCCAAAACAGGTATGGCAAACTTCGAACTCTAATATGTTAACCACAGTGACGTCGTAGGTAAATCGCCAAATGGCGGATTCGAACCCACGACTCCGATGTTGCTGACCCTTAACAGTTAGGCTACTATCGAAGCAAATTTGTTTCTCGTGGCGAATTTGCTTGTGAAGTTTAAATGCCTAAGTGAGCAATCAATTTGCGCGAAACCGGGTTCTGCCTCCCACGTGGTATGTGCTTTAATTCGAACGAAACAAACTAGGGCGCATTCCCATTGCGATAATTTTTAATGTTTTTTTCTCTCTTCCAGGGCAGAATACTATTGTACCACTGGTCAGAAGGTAGATTAGTTGTAGTTGCAGAGAAAGAAATAAAGGGCGGCTGTTATACGTTGGTTGAATTTAACGGGAAACTTCTCGCCTCCATTAACAGTACAGTGAGTATTTAAACTAGTTTCTTACCTGTTAATTACATATTCTTATTTTATTTTTTTGTCTTTTTATACATGTAAATACCACCATAGTTCACTTGATAAGTGGATGCTGTGGGCCAATTATTGATCAAATGCGAATGCGTTTTGATTCTTAATTATTTTCGAATCAATTCTTCGTTACCAGTAATTACTGTTCGGTTGTTGTTACCTACCTCACAAAACATAGTAGCGTTATCTAGTTATTTCATGCTGATATTATTTCTGTTTGAGGTCTATTCTGTATGTATACCGTGTAGTGACTGTGTAACAATATTTACTACCTCATATGGTCACGTGACGTTTAAACAGAGTAATCAAATCAAACCTGCAAAGCGTGGCAACCATGACAATATTCTCCCTATGAAGCAATCTATTGGGGAAGCCTTTATTCAGCAGTTGACTTTTGATAGGCTTTAACGTCTTTCTATGCGAACGTGGTCCTTGCCCATTCGAGTGGAAGAATTCGTTCTGCAAATTTATTGAAATATTTATATAAATGATACAAGGTTCAAGGACATTGTACAATCACTTTTTTCAGGTTCGATTATTCGAATGGACGTCAGAGAAGGAGCTTCGATTAGAGTGCAGTCATTTTAACAATATCGTGGCGTTATATCTAAAGGTCAAGGGTGACTTCATACTGGTCGGCGATCTCATGCGATCCATGTCATTATTGCAATATAAACAGGTAAAAAATAATTCTAACATCATAACATATATGTATATAAAATGGACAGAAAATGTCTAAAAATACATCCAACACTAAAATCTCTCCTAAACCTCTACAATAGAAATTACCACTATATAACAAACCGTGTTTCGCCTCTAAATGAGGCAACATCAGGAAAAATACAATATAGTTATAATAAATAATACACGAGCCGTGGTAAATTTAACAGTACACGAGCAACCTGGATTAAATCTCTAAAGAAAACATCGTCAGGAAATTTGCATGTCTAAGAAATAAAATATTTTGAGAACCTGTGAATTCCGTCGTTGAATATTCCGTGTAGTGACGGTTTAAGAATATGCACTACCCGATATCATCCCGTGCATCCCATACATCAGCCTGGACGGAGGCCCATAGAGAACTTGCCTTAATAGGCTGAATATTTTACTTCTTTTATTTACAACGTAAATAAATAAAAATTCCCTTGTCAAATGTGAAAAAAACGCCGAAAGAAACTCCCCCGGAAACCTCTTCTTCGAAATTTTTTAAAAGTAAATGTTACAATAACATGTCAGTTGATACACAATGGAAAACATTAATAGACGCATTACTAACTGAGGCATGTTCGATGATGCACATAAAAAAGGTCATGAAATTTTTTGAGCTTATCAGTGCATAGTAAACCCGAGCAAATCTATCGGGAGCCATAAGATATTTCTAGTATATCGTAAAGTCACCTCTTAAGGCACCAAGGGGTTGAAAAGGGGTGACGAATTATCTTACGCCATCATCACACGACATTGGTACATTAATCTCACACACGTTGATACATTTAGATGGAAGGTAGTTTTGAAGAAATAGCGCGAGACTACAGCCCCAATTGGATGACAGCGGTCGAGATACTCGACGACGACACATTCCTCGGCGCTGAGAACAGCTTCAATCTCTTCGTTTGTCAAAAGGACAGGTCAGTGCTTAATCATAAGTATAGTAATAGCCTATTTTTAGAAACTATTCCACTTCTGATGTTAGAAATTATTCTCAAAAGTATTTAAATAAAAGAACACTACTCGTTAATAAACCCTGCTTACTATCAGGACTTACTATCAGGAGGATTTGCCGTGTAGTGGCGGTCAAGAATATCCACTACCCCATATCCTCCCGTGGGTGTCGTAAAAGGCGACAAAGGGAAACAGGCAGGAGATGGGCAGCAGCATCTTCTTGATAACAACAAACTAACAATAAAAAAAACTGCGGTTGCCAACCCGCTCGCCAAGCGTGGCAACTATGGCAAATACCCCCCTATGAATGACAGTAACAAAGAAACGGCCCCCAGTCCCCGGCGGCCCCGCTATTCCTGGCTACGGTGGCGACCATGGTAACGGCGGGGCAGAGGGTGCTAAGAATCTCCGGTGGAGGTTCGGTTGCCACCTTAGACGACTCGACCTGGCAACGTACAACGCACGCACCCTGAGGACTGACGAGAAGATCGTGGAGCTGGAAGAAGAGATGGACAAGGTGCGCTGGCATATTATAGGATTATCCGAAGTCCGAAGAGAGGGGGAGGACACGGTAATCCTCGAATTCGGCAACTTGCTCTATCACCGGGAGGGCGACCATCTGTCCCAAGGAGGTGTCGGATTTATCGTCCACAAGTCTCTCGTTAACAACGTTGTAAAGATCGGGAGTGTGTCGACGAGGGTTGCGTACCTTATACTCAGAATCACCAAACGGTATTCGCTGAAGGTCATACAGGTTTACGCACCAACCTCGGCACACCCCGATGAGGAGGTGGAGGAAATGTATGAGGATATCTCTAGAGCCATGCATTCCTCCAAAACCCAAGATACGGTGTTAATGGGAGACTTTAATGCAAAACTAGGCACAAGAGAGGACGGTGAGCTGAAAGTAGGGAAATTTGGAATAGGGCAACGGAACCCAAGGGGCCAGCAGCTGGCCGACTTCATGGAGAAAGAAGGACTCTTTATGATGAACTCTTTCTTCCAGAAGCGGCCCAACAGGAAGTGGACCTGGTCGAGCCCCGACGGTTCGACAAAAAATGAGATTGACTTCATTATGACGACCAGACGACAACTGTACAGTGATGTCTCCGTGATCGCGAGGGTGAAAACTGGTAGCGATCACCGAATGGTTAGAGGCACACTGAACCTAAACGTTAAGTTGGAGAGGTCTCGTCTAATGAAGTCAACGCTCCGTCCCCCTCGTGCTCTAATCCAAAGTCCCGAAACATTTCAGCTCGAGTTACAAAACCGTTTTCAGTGCCTAGAAGACTGCAATGAAGTGGACGATATGAATGACAAGCTCGTGGAAACTGTCCATGCGGTCGGAGCTAAGTTCTGCAAGACCCGCCGCAGACACAAAAACTCTCCAATCACACTCTTAATCTCATGGCTGTTAGACGGGAGATGAAGCTACATTCTTCAACAGACTTGACAGCATACAGGCATCTGAACAGACAGATCTCCAAATGCATGCGGCGGGACTTACGCAACTTCAATACAGCTTGTATTGAAGAAGCGATCGAGCGGAACCAAGGCTCCAATGTCTTTGCCAGAAAGAGCCAACTGTCAAAGCTGAAGACAGAATGTGGCAGCATCGTTTCCGGGACACCTGAGATTTTGAGTGAGATTGAGAGGTTCTATGGGCAGTTGTACACGTCATCGTTGGAGCCACACGCAAGTGTGAGTAACGATCCAAGAGCGAGTCTCATCCGACACTATTCCGAAGATATCCCGGACGTCAGTCTGAGCGAGATTAGAATGGCTCTCCAGCACCTTAAAAACGGTAAGGCCCCAGGCGAGGATGGAATTACAGCGGAGCTTCTGAAAGCGGGTGGAAAACCGGTACTTGAAGTCCTTCAGAGGCTCTTTAATTCCGTCCTCCATGGTGGCATTACACCGGAGGCGTGGAGCAGAAGTGCGGTGGTCTTGTTCTTCAAGAAAGGTGACAACGCTCTCTTGAAGAACTACAGACCGATTTCCGTTATGAGCCGCGTCTACGTGTTGTTTTCGAGAGTCATTACGAATCGTCTTGCGCGCAGACTTGACGACTTCCAGCCTCCCGAACAAGCCGGTTTCCGAAAGGGCTTTAGCACCATAGACCACATACATACCCTTCGGCAAATTGTACAGAAGTCCGAAGAGTACAATTTGCCACTATGTCTGGCGTATGTGGACTATGAGAAAGCCTTTGATTCCGTCAAAATTTGGGCGGTGCTGCAGTCCCTTCAGCGGTGCCAAGTTGACTGTCGGTATATCGAAGTGTTGAAATGCTTGTACAGTAGGGCTACGATGACTATCCGAGTACAGAACCAGAGTACGAAACCTATCCTATTGCAGAGAGGTGTAAGACAGGGTGACTTCATATCCCCGAAACTCTTCACCGCTGCATTGGAAGACGTTTTCAAGCTTCTGGACTGGAAAGGATACGGTATCAACATCAATGGCGAGTACATCACTCACCTTCGATTTGCCGACAATATAGTCCTTATGGCAGAATCGCTGGAGGACCTAAGCACTATGCTCAATGACCTCAATAGTGTTTCCCAACGGATAGGTCTTAAGATGAACATGGACAAAACTAAGATCATGTTTAATGTCCATGTCACACCTATGCCGGTAGTTGTTGGGAACACTAAGCTCGAAGTTGTTGACGAGTATGTTTACCTGGGACAAATAGGCCGACTAGGTAAGTCCAACTTCGACCGAGAGGTCAATCGACGGATTCAACTCGGTTGGGCAGCGTTCGGGAAATTACGGCACATCTTCTCGTCAGGTATACCTCAAACCTTGAAAACGAGACTGTACACCCAGTGCGTGTTGCCAGTGATGACATACGGAACTGAGACGTGGTCCTTCACTGCTGGCCGGATGAGGAAGCTCAAGGTCGCTCAGCGAGCTATGGAGAGGGCTATGCTCGGAGTTTCTCTGCGTGATAAACTTAGGAATGAGGATATCCGCAGTAGAACCAGAGTAACCGACATAGCCCAACGGATTGGTAAGCTGAAGTGGCAATGGGCCGGCCATATAGCTCGAAGAACCGACAACCGATGGGGAAGAAAGGTTCTCGAGTGGCAGCCTCGTACCGGTAGGCGAAGTGTAGGGCGTCCCCCCACGAGATGGAGTGACGACCTGGTAAGACATGCAGGAAGTCGATGGATGCAGGTGGCTCAGGACCGTGCTTTGTGGCATTCTTTAGGGGAGGCCTATGTTCAGCAGTGGACTTGTGAACGGCTGTAATGATGATGATGATAACTATCAGGACCCCATATACATGATAACACCAAAGTATGCTAACCAATAGCATCACGACCTTCCTTGCCTACACTAGTAGAATACCCCAACGGGCATAGTAACGATAGTGGTACTCTTAAAATTAACCATAAGGTTATATATATATATATATAGGTGTTATAACCTTATGGTATATAAAATTAACCATAAGGTTATATATATATATATATATATATATATATATATATATATATATATATATATATATATATATAGGTTATATATAGGTGTCATATAAATACCGATATATATATGACACCTTCACTTGTTCGTATTTCCTTTTATTTTTTACCCTCATTCCCAACACTAGACGTTGTCTTATTTCTGAGAGGATTTTAAGAGCAGGAAACGTTTACGCTATCATAATGTGCGTCTTCAGACTTCATCTTTTCTGAAATGACCTGGAGAGGTGTCTTCACGGCATTTCTTACACAGATTACGTAATGAATCAGCCTTTTGTATGTATTCTAAATATTTTTTCTTTAATCACAGATGTGATAAATAAACACTTAAAAAATGCAATTAAAATGTTAATTTGTGGGGATCGAATTCGGGTTACTCGCGTATTACAAAATTAAAGGTGAACCCTAGCCCTTGAGATATAAACAGCATCTTTTAAAATCCTCTTGATAGATATTTTTTAAATCATATTTCGTTATGTATTTCAAAGTACTATCTACATTTTCGCATCGTGCGGACGGGGGAGGCTTTTCAGGAAAATGGTTAAATTCAAGATGTAAAAAGTACGGAATTTAAAATGGTGCGTTTTAAATAGTTTAGCACCTCTCCCTGTCACAATTGCATGCACTATCACTTCCACCAATAAACCTAACACTAGGGAAAAAATTCACTACCGTCGATAATACGACACATGTTACGCCTCTAAACGAGGCATTATCGGTGGACTCTGCAATGGCTAACCCCTAAGTGCGGTGAGCTAATCCTTGTCATAGATGTCTTCGTTAATTTATAGAAATATATTCCAAAATAATTCTATGTAGCATTTTTTTAAATACACGTGAAGGTGATAAATGAGTAAAGTAAATGAGACTTTGAATTTATAATGTAAAAAAGGGTATCATCTAAAAGTACACGGTAGTTAATGTATTAAAGTAGCGTGTTGTGTGTACAGCGCGGCGACGACGGACGAGGAGCGGCAGCAGATGGGCTACATGGGGCAGTTCCACATCGGCGACATGGTCAACGTCATGCGCCACGGCTCGCTCGTCGCGCAGCACGCAGACACCGCCGCGCCCGTCTCCGGCCCCGTGCTGCTGGCCACCGTCAGCGGCGCCATATGTATGCGCCACCACATGCTCACCGCACCACGACATGCTCACCGCACCACGACATGCTCACCGCACCACGACATGCTCACCGCACCACGACATGCTCACCGCACCACGACATGCTCACCGCACCACGACATGCTCACCGTACCACGACATGCTCACCGCACCACGACATGCTCACCGTACCACGACATGCTCACCGCACCACGATATGCTCACCGCACCACGACATGCTCACCATACCACGACATACTCACCGCACCACGATATGCTCACCGCACCACGACATGCTCACCGTACCACGACATACTCACCGCACCACGATATGCTCACCGCACCACGACATGCTCACCGTACCACGACATACTCACCGCACCACGACATGCTCACCGTACCACGACATACTCACCGCACCACGACATGCTCACCGCACCACTACATGCTCACCGTACCACGACATACTCACCGCACCACGATATGCTCACCGCACCACGACATGCTCACCGTACCACGACATACTCACCGCACCACGACATGCTCACCGTACCACGACATACTCACCGCACCACGACATGCTCACCGCACCACTACATGCTCACCGCACCACGACATGCTCACCGCACCACGACATGCTCACCGCACCAAGACATGCTCACCGCACCACGACATGCTCACCGCACCACGACATGCTCACCGCACCACGACATGCTCACCGCACCACGACATGCTCACCGCACCACGACATGCTCACCGCACCACGACATGCTCACCGCACCACGACATGCTCACCGTACCACGACATACTCACCGCACCACGATATGCTCACCGCACCACGACATGCTCACCGTACCACGATATGCTCACCGCACCACGACATGCTCACCATACCACGACATACTCACCGCACCACGATATGCTCACCATACCACGACATACTCACCGTACCACGACATACTCACCGCACCACGACATGCTCACCGCACCACGACATGCTCACCGCACCACGACATGCTCACCGCACCACGACATGCTCACCGCACCACGACATGCTCACCATACCACGACATACTCACCGCACCACGATATAATCACCGCACCACGACATGCTCACCGTACCACGACATACTCACCGCACCACGATATGCTCACCGCACCACGACATGCTCACCGTACCACGACATGCTCACCGCACCACGACATGGTCACCGTACCACGACATGCTCACCGCACCACGATATGCTCACCGCACCACGACATGCTCACCGCACCACGACATACTCACCGCACCACGACATGCTCACCGCACCACGACATGCTCACTGCACCACGACATGCTCACCGCACCACTACATGCTCACCGCAGCACGACATGCTCACCGCACCACGACATGCTCACCGCACCACGACATGCTCACCGCACCACGACATGCTCACCGCACCACGACATGCTCACCGCACCACGACATGCTCACCGCACCACGACATTCACACCGCACCACGACATTCACACCGCACCACGACATTCACACCGCACCACACCGTAGCATGACACATAATTTCCCTAACTTGCAAATACCGCACCACAATATACATATACCCTTCAACACGCATCTTGTATTTAAGTTTTGAATTAATTGCTACAGTCTCTAATCTGTGTGACGATTAGGCCAAATCCTCCCTACAATGAAAGGGGTCCATGTCCAGCAGCAGTCAAATTTGAGTTAAAATTATAAATCAACATTCATTTATTCAATACAGTCTGTATTGAATAAATGAATGTTGATTTGATCAAAGTCGACTACTGAACATAAATCTCCATAGAGTGCTTATTGCCTTGATTTATTTTTCGTTTGTTATTAGAAAGACGCTGCTGCCCATCTGATTTGTTTCTCTCTGTCGCCTCTTATGACATCCACGGGACGATATGGGATAGTGAATATACCGCCACTACACGGTAATTTCAATTCCTAATACATAAGTCCTAATGCTTATTCAGCCATTTTACTAAATGATTTATTTATTCCACTTTTTAAGTATTTTGTTGTACTGGCGCTATAGGATTAAGGGTCGATTACTCAATCTTCAGATAAAAGTTATAGGTTAAGATACTATCGTTTTTGGATAGCTTTGAATTGTAGTTTAACCTCGAACAAAGTTGTGAAAAAGATTTATTCATGGAAACTTTTTTGTTTCAATACCGTAACTGCGTAAAACGGGTCGCCATAATGTTTTGTAACAAATGAAAAGTAAAAAAATAAACTGTCAAATACATACGTATAACTTAAACAAATCAAAAGTTACAGTTTTATGAATCAAAATGTTTTAGACGTGACAACGTCTTCCAATTCGATGAAGTTCGCTGCACGCACGAAAAAACATGACTCATGCGGCGTTACCTCGCTCTGAGGCGTTCCATTTAAGGCTTGAAGTGCAAGCGAGAGCGCGGAACGAGCGACAAAGAGGCACAATCGGCCTCCGCGTTCGGCAGCGTTCGACATCTGCTCTCTACTACTTGAGTGAGCGATGCGTCCGCAAGGGCAGCTGCTATACAATAATACATTTACATGTTTTCGTCAAGTATGAAGTGCAGTCAAAAGTGAATGTGGTGTCAATTGTTTATGACAACATTTTCTTATGACGTTGTCACGTTCAACTATCGTCAGTAAACCGACTTTACAGACAACCGATTTTTTTGTTACACTGTGTCGCCTCTTACGATATATTTGGTCAGGTTACAATTTATTTCATAGTTAAGTTATATTTTTTGATTGAAACATCAGCATTAAATAATCTTAATCAAATGTAAAGTTTAAGTAACAGTTTACTATGTAGTAACTTTTCTAATTAACGTTTTGATTGTCGCAGGTCTAGTTGTACAGTTGTCGCAAGAGCTCTACGAATTCCTCCACCAGTTGGAGGAGAGGCTCACACACACGATCAAGTCTGTGGGCAAGATCCCGCATTCGTTCTGGCGCTCCTTGAACACGGATATAAAGACCGAACCAGCCGAGGGTTTCATCGACGGAGACCTCATCGAGAGCTTCCTCGACCTCAGCAGAGACATACAGCAGGAAACTGTACAGGGTCTCCAGGTTGGTTATCTGGCTATCACTCATCCATTACTATTTTTAAACGTTGTAGAGTCATGCTGCAGCTATATTAGTAGTATAGTTGTAGCACGAATGGGTCGGCTCGACCGGGGAAGGACCACGCTCTCACAGAATACCAGCGTAAAATGCAGCTTAACGCTACTGTGTTTCGTATGGTGAGTGTGAGAGAGAACCAGAGACCCTTTTTATTGGAAATGAAGTATTCCATCTTAGTCCTCACGCATCTGCAGTTTGATTTGTAATAGAGGATAGATGTAGATGTCTATGAGCCGCAGCAACCACGTACCATCAGGTGGACTGTGTGCTCGTTTGTCACCCTTATCCTATAAAAGAATCCTATAAATGTCATCTGCTGGACACAGGTTACCCCAGATAGGTCCCCACAAATTGCATTAACCCGACATACTCACCGACGGTCGGTCAAGCACTAAAACCGGCCTTATAATGATGGACTCATTAAGAAGAACTATTGCCAGATTCTGTAAAATTATTAATGGATACAGCGATCCACATTCACTTTGACTAACTCAGCATATTCTATGTCTATCCGCAAAAGTATTAAAAGCGTAAAGTTAAATTTTTTATTTTTATATTATTCAGTAATATTTTTACTACTAGATATTTTTTGTTAGTAGAGGAACAATTTATTGTTTTCAGTTTATGTACTTTAATAGTTGTATACATGCGGAATTTACTTTTAAGTAATTATAGCACTTTTTATGATGTGTTAGTGTTAGCAATTATTGGTACGGTACACCTATGTAATAAAAGAAAAAAAAAACTTTCACAAACGCACTGCTGGACCATAGTGATTCCTCCCTCTCCATCCATTGGGCATGATGGAATAAAGCAAATGATGTATTGCTAATAATTTTGTTTGTCCAATGCAGATCGACGACGGCGACGGCATGATGCGGGACGCGACAGTAGACGACCTCATCAAGATCGTGGAGGACCTCACCAGGATACACTAACCCGCACTTGTTCATATCTCACTCAAATAAATACTTTATACTTACATTACTTGACTCTCTTTACCGTGTAGGTGGCGGTGTAAGAATATCCACTACCCCATAACGTCTCATGGGTGTCATAACGGTACGTGTACACCAAAACCGATTTTCTCGGCCGATAGAACTACCCGGACGAGTAACTCGGACGTGTATGTGCTTACACTGCAACAGTGTACCACGTGTGCCGAAATTGGACGTTGCCAGTATTCTGTAGTTGATTGTGTTGCTTAACAGAGTGAAGACGCATTTTTTTTAAATATCTGGAACCGCTATATCCATTCCCAAACCAACTTCAGCCCATAACCGTTTCGAAACCTCTCGATTATTGTAATTGTCTATTATAAACACAACTAATTAATTTTTCAATATTCATAGTCGTTTAGGTAGATAACAACACTGACAAAAACAACAGAATAAAGACAAAATAATAAAATTAAACTAAAAATACACTTAATTTGCACTGTAGACGCCGGCAATCTGGCGGAAAATCCCACCAAGTTCGGACTCAACAGTTGATCGGCCGATTTCGTGCGTCATCGGACGATGACGGTCGTGTTGATGTATGCACTCTCTTTCTTTTACAAGTGTTTGATTCGATCGTCCGAGTTCGGCCGTCATCGCCCGAGCAAACTTCGGCTGTTGACGGATTAGGTGTACGCGTACTCTAAAACAGAGGGAAACAAACCAGGGGATGCGCACCAGCGTCTTCCTAATAACGACTAAAAATAAAAACCTGCAGTTGCCAAGCCGCCTGCCAAGCGTGGCAACTACACAAATGTTCCCCTATGAGGCAATCTATGTGGGATGCCTATGTTCAGCAGTGAACTTTAATAGACTGTAACGGTACTTATACCGACTTGCTGCCTCGCTGTTTAACATTTCTTCTTTTTTGTCCACTGCTGGACGTATGCCTTGGCAGGCAGCTTGAAAATCTTATACGTGGTAGAGCTATACTACAGCTATATTGTGTTTTTGACTACCTCGTTGGTGTAGTGTTCGTAAACGCTTTTGCTGATCATGAGTTCCCGGGTTCGAATCTCGGGTCGGGCCGAAGTCAGTTATTGGGTTTCTCTGTCAAGAAATTCTCAGTAACAGCTTAGAGTCAGGAAGTTGACGGTGATTTACCCCCATGCCTCAGAAGCACGTAAAGTCGTTTTTCCTGCGCCTCATCTCCGCTCGTGTCTGAGAACCGTCCTATCAAACTATGAGAGTGAGGGATGTTTGTCCTCGTGCAATTTATGTTTGTAAACTGCCTCCACGATATAGGAGAAAATCCTAGTGAAGCGGTAACGTTTTTTTTTTTAAAGAATAGAGAAGAGTGCACCTGTGCTTGCGCCATACGCTCTCTGGCACTATAATCCTAGTCTCCGTTGAGACTGTGATTGTGAATGTGACCGAAATTCTGGTAGACGTTATATTGTGGTTGTAGTATGAATGGGTCGGCTCGCCTAGAGAAGGTTTACGCTCGCACAGGATAACCAGCGTTAGGGAGCTACTCACCATACTGCTGTGCTTTGTATGGTGAGTAGAGAACCGGAGACGCTTTATACTGGTTACTGAGCGATCTTTGTTAATCCTCAGGAGGATTTTGATTCATAATCAATACAACAGTTTAAGTGTCTATGGGCCACAGTAACTCCTCACTATTAGATAACCATTAAAAATGCTAGTAGTAATACACCGTATATATAGCTCGAAGAATATTCAACAGATGCGAAGAAAAAATATGAATATGTATGAATAAATTAACTAATAACAATAGATGTGGAGCAATTTCGGATTCAGCTGGAGCATTTAAAGAGCATATAATTGGCATACAGTTTAATTTTAAAAACTATATATTTTCTGTTTTATAGCAAAATTAAATTTTCGATACTTAATTTTTTTTAAATTATTTATAAATTAACTAATAGCAATAGAGGTGGAGCAAATTCGGATTCTGCTGGAGCATTTAAGGAGCAAATAATTGCCATACAGTTTAATTTTAAAACGTAGATATTTTATGTTTTATAGCAAAATTGAATTGTCGATACTTAAATTATTTAAAAATTAATTATAAATTAACTAATAGCAATAGAGGTGGAGCAATTTCGGATTCTGCTGGAGCATTTAAGGCGAAATTAATTGGTATATAGTTTAATTTTAAAAATTAGATATTTTATGTTATATAGCAAAATAAAATTTTCGGTACTTAACTTTTTTTAAATTAATTATAAATTAACTAATAACAATAGAGGTATAGCAATTACGGATTCAGCTGGAGCATTTAAGGTGCAAATAATTCGCGTACAGTTTAATTTTAATAAGTAGATATTTTCTGTTTTATAGGAAACTTAAATTTTCGATACTTATTTTTTCTTAGAAATTAATTATAAATTAACTAATAATAATAGAGGTGGAGCAATTTCGGATTCTGCTGGAGCATTTAAGGAGAAATTAATTGGCATACAATTTAATTTTAAAAAATTAAGTTCTACGCTAACTTCCTTCTGGTTAATATTTTTAAAATTAATTATAAATTAACTAATAGTAATAGAGGTGGAGCAATTTCGGATTCAGCTGGAGCATTTAAAGAGCATATAATTGGCATACAGTTTAATTTTAAAAACTATATATTTTCGGTTTTATAGCAAAATTAAATTTTCGATACTTACATTTTTTTTAAAATATTTATAAATTAACTAATAGCAATAGAGGTGGAGCAAATTCGGATTCTGCTGGAGCATTTAAGGAGCAAATAATTGGCATACAGTTTAATTTTAAAACGTAGATATTTTATGTTTTATAGCAAAATTGAATTGTCGATACTTAAATTATTTAAAAATTAATTATAAATTAACTAATTACAATAGAGGTGGAGCAATTTCGGATTTTGCTGGAGCATTTAAGGAGCAATTAATTAGCATACAGTTTAATTTAAAAAAGTAGATATTTTAAACTTTATAGCAAAATTAAATTTTTGATACTTAATTTTTTTTAAACTAATTATAAATTAACTAATAACAATAGAGGTGGAGCAATTTCGGATTCTGCTGGAGCATTTATGGAGCAATTAATTGGCATAGAGTAAAGTTAAGAAAAAGAATGTTCTACGCTAACTTCCATCTGGTCCGAAACGGGCTGTGTATAAATGTTAAGGGCGAATTCATACAGTGGCATGCGATACGTGATTCGTTGCGGATGGCACGCCATTTTTTTCTTCTGTGTGGCGTAGGACACGCGAGTCGTGTCATTTAAAAATTGGATTTTTTTGCAAGTAGTTCATGCCTACAGCCTTCGTTTCTGGATAGTTTGCGAATTTGAATTTTTAGAGGTTATCAAACTTTTTTAACTTGTGGATGGTACTCTTTTGTTACTGTGTTTTTTAAATCATGGGTGGAAAAATACTCCGTAATAAGTAACAAATAATAGCACGTACCGCGATCGTTCACGATCTCAGGTTATAAACAATTTTCTTGTTAAAGAAAAAAGCATAATACGTTTGGCTTATGGTTTAATTTTGCATAAAATGTTTAAACTGTCGTCTTATTATCATGTGGCCGAATGGACCTACGAAGTACCATGTGTTCTTGTGGTATGGTATAAGGTTTATTTTTGCTTGAAACAGTTTGAATGCGTACATATATATATAAAAAAAGTTAGCAAAAAATCATTGCTATGTTACATACAATAATAATATTAATTTAACATTGGTACGTTTCCCATAGAACACGCAGCACAGCTAAACCATATTGAGAAGTCTTCGCGGTAAATTCGGTATCGTAGAATAGTCACATTCTCGTCGAATAATAACATTTGTAAATATCAATGAATCATAACACTGGCCGCGGGTAGCGATAGTGGGACCTTTCGTGAAACGTATTTTGTATTCTTGATATTTAACTTCGTAAGTAGATCTGGATATTCGATATCGCTTGAAGCTATCTTAAGTAGAAAGATAAGATTTGCCATCGTATTTCGAGTGGTAAGAGATGGAACTTTCTACATGTGTCGTAATAGAGGTTAGAGTAGTAGTGGTCTTTTACTCGGTAGCAAAGGTGTTTATACGTTCAATTCGAGTTGTGTAGGTATTATATTGTGGGCTCCATACTTGTGATGCATATTCCAAAATACTTCTTACTTATACATGGTAGAGCCATGCAGCGGCTATATTACTGGCATAGCTGTAACACGAATGGGTCGGCTCGACCGGCGAAGGACCACGCTCTCTCAGAATAATACCATATACCAGCGTAAAAAACTAGCAGCTTAAAACTGCTGTGTTTCGTATGGTGAGAGTAGAGAACCAGAGACCATTTTTACTGGAAACGAGGCATTCCAGTCCTCACCGGTGACAACGTATATGCATTTTGATTCGTAATCGAGAATAGATGTAGATGTCTATGGGCCACAGCAACCACTTACCATCAGGTGGGCTGTGTGCTCGTTTGTCACCCTTATCTTAAAAAAAACCAGCAATTGTACAAAATTTACTAGCATATTGATTGATCATGGAGGGATGTTTGCGGGTTGCCAACCGCAGTTTTTTTTGTTATTGTTTGGTTTTTATTATGTAGTAGATCCACGCTTCAATTATATTATGGTTGTAGCACAAATGGGTTGGCTCAACCAGGGTAGGACCACCACGCTCTCACAGAATACCAGCGTAAAATAGCAGTTTAATGCTGCCGTGTTTCGTATGGCGAGTGTAGAGAACCGGGATCTTTATAATTGGAAACATGGCATTCCATCTTAGTTCTCAGGGGTGACAACGCATCTCCATCTTGATTCCTAATCAATGATAAATGTAGATGTCTATGATGGGCCACAAAATTCACTTACCTTCGGGTGGACTGTGTGCTCGTTTGTCACTATTATTCTGTAAAAAAAGTCGTTGAATGCAGGTGACTCGAGACCGTAGTTTTTTTTAGGGGTGCTACAGACGTAAAATGACAACAAATAAAAAATACATTTTAATATAATTACAGATATCTTTAATAGTCCCAAATAATTTATCATTCACCGTCATTTTACAAATACCTGAAAAATCCAATGTGACCATTAACCATACATCAAAAATAAAATTACTAACAAAAATTAACAGAAAACAACTTATTTAATACCAAAAATGGCCCCAATAATATAAATTTACTCCTCAATGAAAAAAGTTACTGTGTTCAACTTATACATAATAAAATAACAATATGAACTCAGGACCTTGTTTTGTGGCATTCCTTGGCTTCGTTTCCACTAGTTCAAATGGTTAGTTCAATCTTTGTACTAGTGAGACTTTGACCCAGTAATTCAATTAAATATAAATTTTTTGAACTTTCTACCGAGATAAAATAGTTGAAACTCACGCAATCTGATGAAATTAAATCATTAAAAGTAATTTTGTCGTAAACTTATTAATGGGAAGTTATTTTGAGAAATATAACCATTGCTTGGGGGAGACCTATGTTCAGCAGGTGGACTTGTGATAGACTGCAATTATCACGATGATATATAACCGAGCGGTAATAAAAACACTCACAGAAATCACTGATACAACACGACAGCCTTAAAAGAAGTAAGGCAACAGACTACATACAAACCGATTTTGTTTACAAGACTTATTATTTATAGTCCACCGCGATGTCCAATGCGAGTTAAAATTTACATGGGCATATCTTTTAATTCTCAGATATATAGGTTTCCTCGCGATGTTTTCCCCCGAGCATGTAAATATTCGGCTAAAATCTCTGCTTACTCGTGGGATTAACGAGGAGCGTCAAACTCCTGAGTTACTACGGCCTTCTTTGTATTTGAGTGCAAACTAATACAAGCCTACCTGTTTGTAACAGAGTTTAAGTAGTTATCAATAAGGGTAAGATTTTTAAAATAATATGTTTTTAATTTTAAGAAATCAATTTTGACCGCTCATTCAATGTAGCTTGAAACAAAAGGAAAACGAAAATTTACCCTAAAATCAGAGAATGCCGTTAGAAGCTATCGAATGCATAATAAAATAATTTGAGTGCGGGTAGAAGTTGTTTACATAAAATCTCGTGTTAAAATTAACAGGAAAACATTTTCAAACAACATTATAATGTCTAATATAAGCACACCATAAATAATGAAATAGGACACAAATCTCAAAGCTTACACAACAGTCACATTGTTGTAGAAATATATAAATTATTATAATTCCATGATTAACTATGTTACATGATTTACTAACCAATACTGTATTCAATATAGGTGCCATACTTACAAAAACATGGATAAGTAACTACTTAAAATAATATATTACGAGTACAATAATAATATAAAATATATTCAAAATGTAAAAATTTTGTTATACAAAAAATGTATCAGCATTGAAATCTAGTCTATAGTGTACGCATTTGTGAGATGTGCTCTTCAAAATTTATTTTTCACGATATACCAACAAATAATTTTCACATCTTTAATACAGGGTGGACCGTGGCAGATTTACAACTTTAAATTTACATATTTTTTAAACCATTGCTTGAGGGAGCGGGGGAGGGGTGGCATTCGATGCTGCATTCGTGCGGATTGTTTAGGACTTTAGTCACGATAACGCAGTGGACCGGTGAGCATCGCGCGTTCGCATTAAAAGAGTACTTTAAAAGTAACGACTCCTGTACCATTGACCGTCAACAATTTTGTACACGTTTTGATATTCAACGTTTAAGCGACGGACCAAGTAAAAATTTAGTTAGAACGTGGATGCAGAAGTTCCGGGCAACTGGTTCAACCATAAACAACCCTCGGCCAGGCCCTAACCGGACGTCAAGGACCAAAGAAAACATTAAACGTGTTGAAAGCAGTGTACTGCAAAATCCGCGCCAGTCCGTGCGCAAGAGAGTATCGTCTATGGCGTTACCAGAAACGACCGTGCGGTGAATTTTAAGCAAGGACATGAAATTTCATCCATATAAGGTCCAGTTGGTGCAGGCTCTTAAACAATATGACTTCATAGCACGTAAGGAGTTCTGTGGAAACATGCTAAGCCGATTTACAACTGTAAACACAATTTGGTTCGGTGACGAAGCACATTTCCATTTAAATGGGTTTGTCAACAAACAAAACTGCCGGTATTGGGCACCAAGAGGACAAAACCCGCGATTAAAGCACCAACTAGCCCTGCACATTCCGAAAGGCACCGTTTGGTCAGCTTTATCTACGACTGGAATAAATGGGTCTTTTTTCTTTGAAAATTCCCGTGGAGCAACAGTAACCGTTGATGGTGATGCTTACGGCCGCATGATAAGCGAATATTTTTTGCCGAAACTTTGAGAGCACCAATCGTACTGTTCACACACGTGGTTCCAACAATATGGCGTCACAGCTCACACGGCGAGAGACACCATGAGCTTCCTCCGCGAACAGTTCCCTAGAAAACTGATTAGTCGATATGGTGACATCGTATGGCCACCTAGATCGCCGGATCTCACCCCCTTGGACTTTATCCTGTGGGGGTATCTTAAGGCAAAAGTCTATGATAACATCTCAACAAACATATTTGAATTAAAAGAAAATATCGAGCGAGAAGTGAATGCTATTCCGCAATCAGTATTGCAACGCGTGGCTCGGAATTGTGTCGAGAGGTTCCGTGAATATGTACGCCTCGATGGAAAACATTTAGACGGCATAATCTTTAAAAAGTAAAACCCGCATGTGTGAAGATTGATTTGGTACGCAATACATAATTTTTCTTCACATCTACTATCTATTTGTTTCATTTACTAATCGTAAACCTGCCACGGTACACCCGGTATAATGAATTTCCGTAAAGCATAACGCTTATTTCTATTAGTAATTATAATAAAATATGCCAAAACTAATTTCGGATCATAGTAAATTCACTCCAATATTCAGATTTGACTATATTAATCCTCAAGTACAGAATATCAAAGCAGTATTAACTTTTGCTTTAAGTACAAGGACCATACGTGCAGAAATGATCCAACACTCATACATCTGAAAATAATCCACAGGCGCTCTTTTTTTCAGTCTATTTCCAATTATGAACGACTCAATAAAACAAATATACAATAATAAGCAACATAATAAATTGAAACAAAATAGTTTGGTTATATTTTTCTATCAATTGATTTATGGTAAAAAACATTTTTTTAGCGTCAAAATAATTTGAAATTTGTACAATATTAAATTAGTATAATTTTGCTTACACTATACACTGAGTAAAATCTGCAGTAGAACCTGAGTAACTGATAAAGCCCAACGGATTAGTAAGCCGAAGTGACAATGGACCGGCCATATACCTCGAAGAACCGAACACCGATGGGGAAGCAAGGTTCCCGAGTGGCAGCCTCGTACCGGTAGGCTAAGTGTGGTGCGGCCCACCACTAGATGGAGCGACAACCGGGTAAGAAATGCAGGAAGGGTAGAACATTAATTTAGCACTATTATTCTAATTTAATGACCTTTTTACGTGGTGGAGCCACGCTGCAGCTATATTATGGTTGTAGCACGAATGGGTCGGCTCCAGCGGTGTAGGACCACGGTCTCACACAATACCAGCGTAAAATAGCAGCTTAATGTTGCTGTGTTTCGTGTAGTGAGTGTAGAAAACCGGAGACCCTTTTACAGGAAACAAGGCATTCCATATTAGTCCTCGGGGGTGACAACGCATCTGCATTTTAATTCTTAATTGAGGATAAGTGTACTATCAGGTGGACCGTGTGCTTGTTTGTCACCTTATGCTATAAAAAAAATCTACATATTTCTGTTTAGCTCATTGAAATATCTCAAATACATAACGTTATAGGTAGGTGGTAAGGTCAATCAACGTTTTTGCTTTATCAGGAGATGTTATTAGTTACTTATTGATAGATAAATAAAAATATAGCACTTTTGAAAAATAACAAGTAATCCAGATATCTACATTTTTTTTTAAAATTATATACATAACACAATTTATTGAGGCTTCTGTCACACGAAAAGTTCATTCTAAAACGTGAACCGTTTTGTTTATGTGGGATGGATAATTTCTGCATATCACCATATCACGGTCCAATTATGAGATAAATACATCATCACTGAACTACATGTCAATAGTTATCATACCAGTACAAACCACTTTTATTATTACTGAACTTGTGACCTTCATAGATAACTACTGCACACGTGCTTAACTACCGGTATAATGGTATAATAATCTGTAATTATTGATAACTACAGTAAACATAATAATTGTAAATATTTATATTACCATTTTTCCTTTTTTGCACTCGGCACAATGATGTTCATAAGTCCTAGGGAAAAGTTTTTCAAATTTAAACCGGAAGTAATTAATCTACTCATAATGCTATATTAATGTTTTAGAGAGGGGGAACCAATAGCGAAGAAAAGTTCTGGCGACCGTTTACTAGATGGGGCGATCTGGTGAGAGAGACTAGCATGATGCAAGCCTCATACGTTCACACCTTTCTGTACCAAATGTAACGCCTATTCAAAATTAGTAAGAACATTCTACATGACGTATATCATCATATTCATCATCATCATTACAGTCCATCACAAGTGCACTGCTGAACATACGTATCATCATATTAATGAATATAAAAATGTTATTGTTATTTAAAAGACTTGTTTTTTACTACAATTTGCTTAAAATTCAGCAAATTTTTAAAATCGCAACACTGATCGGCGATGTTATTACTATTCGTCGTACTTGTGAAATCGAGTGCCAGGACTTCCAAGTACGTCCTTAAAATACCAGCGCCAAAAACCAGTTTTCGTAATACTTTCAAGTGCGTTGGAGTTGAAAAATAATTGATCTGTTCCGCAATATAAATAAAGAGCAGAATCGCGTTTGCGAAAAAAAAAATCTTAATTTAAAACACTTGCATAGGAAATTGATTCGTGCATTCTTATATATAAGGAGCAAAATCGTATGTGCGAAAAATATTTTTCGGCTGATCGATAATGTTACTTAATTTTGCGGAAACAAAGTTTTATTTCCTAATGAATCCAAATTAAGCTGACAATACAGACAATACAATACTTTTAAGTTTTCCACCAAGTGCGATGCGGTGGCTCCGGCACGCCACGACACGGGTGAGTTGCCGGATAAAATACTTTTAAATTTTTCGAGTATTTTAGCATCAGGTGTGAAGATCGGCGTACCAATGTCAACTCCCTGAACATATGCATGCCTCCATGGATTGGTTCATGGTTCATAATCGCCATAGTTGTCACGCTTGGCATGAGAGTTGGCAACCGAATTTTTTTTTTCATTATTATTGTATTGAGTTTTTATCAGGAAGATGCTGCTGCCGATCTCCTGTTTCTATTCCATTTGTCGCGATCGTAGGACTCCTTTACTGTCTGTGTAAGTACCATCATCTCACCTCGTCTTACGTGGTAGTACCACGGAGATCGGGAAAGAACCCCGCTGTCACAGAATACCAGCGAAAAATAGCAGCTTAATGCTGTTGTACTTCATATGGTTGAGTGTAGAGAACCAGAGAATCTTTTTACTGGATACGAGGCATTCCTTCTCAATAACATCTGCATTTTGATTCTGAATTGAGATAAATGTAGATATCTATAGGCCCAAGCATCGGCTTACTATCAGGTGGACTGTGCTCTTGTTTGTAACCCTTATTCTATAAAAAATAAAAAAACTATTTCTGCTGCCCCCCCATCAGTGCTTGCACTGCTGTATTCCGGTCTATATTGTAACATGAGCCAGTATATTACAGACTGCGAGGCATTGTATCTTAGTGCTGAGATGATGACGCACGTGTAGCATTTTTTGTTCGAATTTGGCTGCAATTTATTATAAGTTTGCTTGACACTTCAGTTATATAAAGAAAAATATAATATAAAGTATTGTGGCATAAATATTTCCTAAAGAATTCTATATATTATAGAATAAATACTACAATTAATTACTACCTAATAATCAAAGCTAGTGAATTTTTAAGTTCTCGTATATTTAAATTCAATACTAACCTATTACTATTATGAACTTATTGCTAATGTGTATACAATTTCATTGTAATATGGATTTTTCGATTATTTTTACATTATAGTTAGGATAAAATATATTTTTTATATAAAATTAAGCTACAATTTTTTCAAGCAATACAATAAAATTCCAAATTTTATCTAAAATTGCTTATTACATTGGAAATATATTAAAACCAAAAAAATTATTTAAATAAGCTACTTATACTGAAAGGACCTACTTTCTAAACTTGTCTGCCTTATTGTATAAAAACCACATTAGAGCGAAAAGACAACTGGGCGGGCTTGGTATGGGTCCAGGCGAATTCACCATCTCTTCTATCTCCGGAATGGTTTTCTCGACCACTTCTATCAACTCGTCATCTACACCACCCCCTAACAATAACAAATTGTTTAATGTAATTAGAAACGATTAGTAGAATAAATAGAATTTAAAAAAGTAAACAGCATCCTCACAGTTTCTCTAAGTCAAGGGTTCAAATTTGTCTTATTATAAATAAATTTTAATTAAAATTGAGGCATTTTTACCCATTTCAAATACGAGATACAAATGTACAAAAGGTTTAAACTACTTAAATTAAATTAAATTTATATTAATTAATAGAATCAGGCGTTACTTTGTGGAAGTCCATTATATTAAATTTGACAAAAAATTACTTTGCATACATCCGCTAGATAAAATAAAATGATGTGTCTTACCTAGTTTGAAGAGCACCTCCCGCCCTCCCTCAATTGCGTGCACTATCCCCGCCCTATGTAGTGGTGTTGGGAGTAGTGGTGCTGGGATTAGTGGTGACGGTTATAGTGCACGGAATTGAAGAAAGACTGGAGGTGCTCTTCAAACTAGGTAAGACACATCATTTTATTTTATCTAGTGGATGTACGCAAAGTAATTTTTTGTCAAATTTAATACATTTATATTGGTAAAAATAAAAATAAAATTACTATATATTAAAACTTAACTAAAATGTATATCATATCAGTTATAGCAATCTTGAAGCATTTAAACATAATTGAAATTGTTAATGATTCCTGATGAAGATTATTTGTAATGAGTACAGCAATGAAATTATTCCACCAAACAGATCTTGTAACCACAATGTCTTCAAGGCAAGAGTGAATGGGCATTCATTACACCAAGACAGTACAATTTACGATCTAGGGCTTCAACTCTAGGTGGGATTGTAGACAAGCATGTCCATGTGCTTGTTACTTGCTTAAAATAATTTTTTTAAAAAATAATGATAGTACCATGTGGCCTAGTAGTCAAAGCACCGGACAACCACTGAGCTTGGATTTGATTTAAATGAATTGGGTTTTATTTAGATTGTTGGTATAGAGGTCTGGTTGTGTTTGTCCACCAGTCCTTTGATCGCGAAAGGATAAGATTGGAAGGCTTGGGTTCAGTGCCATTTTAATGCTAAAAGTGTATGCTCAAACATAGAGACGCTTACCAAGCTTCTGATATAGTTGTGTCTCATGTAACACTTGAATAAAGAAATGAGATCAGTAACATAAAAAGCAGACCCAAAATCTAACAATTAATATTATACACAAAAAAAAACTGCCTCAGCTTTGATTAACGCTTTTATGTCCTCCAGACCGAAAGTCGGTCACGGCGGCCTGTCTCAACACACACTCGCCATCTGCGCAGAATATAGTGCAAATGTGTGTGCGCAAGCACGGGTACACTCTCTATTCCTTCGTTTTCATAGTCCAATAGAATGGCAATCCTACACAACTGGAGAGATCAGGCACAGGACCAAAAGCTTTACGTGCTTTCCGAGGCATGGGTCTGAAACAACACTAACTTCGTGATTTAAGGCCCCTACTGAGAATTTAAAAAACCCAGACTGATTTTAGCCCGACAACCGTGCTTACCATGAATAGACCAACAAGACACTCGAAACTAACCATAGGATTCAAATCTAAATACTTATAGTAGTGAGGTAGTCAGAGGTGCAATGGTCAAATAGTAAATATGCTTAAAGCTTCATTAGGTACTTAAAATGCATTCAGAATTTTGCCACTGTCAACAAAGATTTTTTCTCCACTATGTAACTATTTTAGATAATATGTTCATTTATTTTGATGCACTATCTCATATCACCTCATGGGTGCAATAAAGGTCGACAGCAGGAAACAAATCAGGAGATGGGCAGCAGTGTCTTCCTGATAATGACTAAAAATAAAAAAAACAGCAGTTGCAAACTAAGCGTGGCAACTATGGCAAATATCCCCCCTATAAGGCAATCTATAGGGGACTCCTATGTTAACAGTGGACTTTAATAGGATGTAATGGTAATGGTTTTAATGTAATTTAAGAATAATATAAATATCACCTATCTATTTCATAAATTATAATAGCAAAACGTCGTTCCAACTATAATTGTTGCGGGGATGGATGCTTAATGAGCAGACAAAAGGTTTCAGATATATCATTTTTTAAGTTACCGAAGGATAATAAAAGGTGAATTTATTTAATTTTTTTGTTAGATAGGTACTTATAGCGAAAAAATAATTAAGTAATAATTTAACTACGAAGTAATGCCTAAGTACTTCATTACAAAACTTATTTGAAATTTACTTCATTACCCAAGTATCTACTTACATACCTATACATGTCTTTTGTAATTAAAATTAAGTTATAAAACACAAAATACTGAAATTAAAACTTTTTTACAAGATTTTTGACTAAGTAGAATACGATGACATTTCTGTTAGGAATCGTATTTCGGTTTTACTTGTTGTTTATACTATCTATCTATTTCTGCAGAGTCCAAGCATCGCGATTCCCAATGAATGGCCTTGCAAGTTGCATGCGTTGGGCATCAGAGAACTCACATAGTAGCATTGGAAATATGGTCAATCATAGTAATAATAGATACTTTACCTAAGTAACTTACTTGCCATTTCACAATATATTTTTTTACTCTTTATTAACAGCCCTTAGTAACCACAGAAAGTCCGTTGTGACGTAGGAAGGAGAAAAGATGCAAAGTAATACGGACACTCGCATGCAGTGATAAAGTTTTATTTAGCTTGCGTGCACGATTTATCTGATTAATATTAACTATGTAGGCTATTAAGACGTCGGCAAGCAGTCAACATCAAAGTGGAACTTCTGTCGGTAGTACTATTATTTATTCTGTGGTAACAGTAAGCGAGTTATAGCTACCTTAAATCTAATACATTAACAACAAACCTTGTTCAGTCTTCATGGCATCTGTAACCTCACAATAAAAGAATGTTTGCAGAGCTCCTTGCACTCCTACCCCTGACCTGTAGAAATTTTTTCATATAATTCTGGACCAATCCAATATTCACTAAAACAAAACTTTGTACAGCAAGTGTCATATGCACCATTTTAAAATGGAAGTGTCTATTCATATGATAATCAAATGATATTTTTTTTCTTATATGTGATTGTCTTTATGTGATTATCATAATTTTTATTTATTTTTATTCATCCAATATATTTTAAATTTAAAAAAATATTTCTATAATTTTAGACAAATGAATAGGCTATTTGTGTCTAATAAAACCTTACACCAATCTTTCAATATCAGTAACAGTAGTTTAAGGTGCGGTTAGGGCCACCCTAAAGCCACATTATAATGATTTAATTGTTAATCATACATAAATTAATATATATATTGAAAGAATTTAACTATTTAATTTTAAAAATTACCAGATAAATAAGTTTTTTATTCATATGTTTATTGTATGATTAGCAACAGCCTTTTAAAAGACCATATGAGTAGATTAATGGGGATAGATGTATACATAAACATGGAAACAACTACATAACTATCCCTCATTTAAAGTACCTGGTTCTAAAGATTTTATACAAATAATACATTGTTATAGCCCACATTGATATTTAAAAAAAAATGTAAAATGTTTTAGGTATAATTTATAGGCTTTAAAAGTCATATGAGAATGTCTTGTCTGGTGTAAGTCTAATGAAGATATTTATTTATTGTCTTTGAAGTGCCTAGCAGTAAAGTACAAAATGTGAAACATTTATAAACAAGTGGTAAAATTAAAAATGTTGTATAACCAAATTCAATATAAATAATTTTATTTAATCAAATCATCAATGTAGTCGAAATCCATTATTTTTTTTAATAGAATAAAGGTGACAAACAAGCACACAGTCCACCTGATGGTAAGGGGATATTATGGCTTATAGACATCTACATTTATCCTCAATTAAAAATCAAAATGCAGATGTGTTGTTATCCCTGAGGAATGAGATGGAATGTCTCATTTTCAGTAAAAAGGGTGTCCAATTCTCTACACTCACCATGCAACAGCAGCATTGAGTTACTATTTTAGCTGGTATTCCATAAGCCGACCCATTCATGCTATAACCACAATATAGCTGCAGTATTGCTCTACCACATAAAGTAAAATGCATTATTAAGGATAACTCAAAAACTACAGGCCAGATCTTGATCAAATTTACATTGGACCACATGAGAAGCACCAGCTTTCAAATAAAAAAAAAGAATCATCAAAATCAGTTCACCTAGAAAAAAGTTCTAAGGTAACACATAAAAAAATTAATAAAAAATACACTTGAATTGAGCACCTCCTCCTTTTTTTAAGTCAGTTAAAAATACAATGCCATCTGCATTGTAGTATAGTTGGCTCCCTTGTAAGACAGGTTTGCAACTACAGTTTTTATTAGTAATATGTCATCTCTTACAACACTCGTAGAACAATGTGGGGTAGTGGGTCCTCCTTACCTCTACTACACAATGGCTTATCATTGTTTAGAATGTTTGATAAATTTCTAATATGGAAATTATAAGATAGTGAAGGTTTACAGAAATGATTAATTATTTTACATCACCTGTAAGAAGTAATCCTATGCAAGCCACTTAGTGGCACACTGTAGCCACATTCCTCAAGTACCTCTTCTTGAGCTATATGTTCCACAGATTTATCCTTGTCAATAATGCCTGCACACATCTCAAGAGCTATACCCAGAGATGCTGGATATTTACTTGTGTCTATTGTTGTTGATTTACGATCTTCTGGGCTTATGCAGTTATAGTAGATAGCTATAGTAAGAAGTCATAGGTTGAAATTAGTACAAGGTAGTAGAAAAGTAAATATCTGGTATTTTTTACAATTTTAAAATAGGCAAGATATAGAGAAAATGTTGGATTGTGTGTGTGTGTGTGTATGTGTGTATGTGTTCATTTGCATTAGGACAGCTAACCGTATCAACTGCTAAATCTTAAAATGTAAGTGAATCATTAATACAAAAGTTCAGCACTTCATACACAATTCATTGTATTACCAATCGCTCAAATTCTATAGGTATAATTATGTTTAGGGTAGATATTATAATATTAAGTCCATAAAGATATTAAAAAATTGGCTTCTTTATTTGGAGTACTTACCAGGTCGGAATTGTTTGACAAAAACCATTACTTTTCTAGTGATATTAAAAACGATAATTGCAACACTGTCATGGACTTCTAGTAGATCCCAGCTTTTCTGTTTACCATTCTGCGTGTAATTAAACCTAAAAGGCTTTACATATGGAGAGTCCGGTAAGGGACTAATGAATACATCCTTGAGATCTTCCATATTTTTGTAAAACTTAAAGAATATTCGTACTCAAAAAAAAAGCAATGACAATAAGATAAAACAACCTTTATGTTCCCAACAAGGTAAGGTAATTCAAACTTTTCTTGGCGAGAAGATGAATAAGTCCAATCAATGGAATAAATTCAATTAAAGCTCCTAAATCGAAAGATTAACTAAAAAGGTAAAGGTTTAAAAATTAAATATCAAATTGACTGTTTGAGTTTGACAGTCACATCCACAGATTACTTTCAACTTTCAATAGAATCAAAGGATTCTTGGATCTGCTGTCAGAGTGATTGGTTGTCACACGTGCTTTTTCGTTATCTAGATTATTGATTACTTTTTGGCAATTTTGTGCAAGGCTTTACAATTTTTTCTGTGTTGTCTGTGATTGTTTTGTTCGTATTGTCCTTTTTTTAATTATTATTAAATTAACCGGTAAGTAGTAGAAATATTAATATAGTGTATGTAGAATAGTGTGGTAATGATGGATGTAGATGGAGGGGAACCAGAACCCCCGGATAAATCTGGGAATTCTGGCGTTGCCAAACGAAAACCCGTGGACTCATTAATTAATAACATTCCCAGGAAAAAAACTGAGCAAGACGTCAACCCATCTTCCTTACGACAAAATGTGTATGTTCACCCTGATTTCCAGGAAAAAAAAAAGTACGTAGATAGCGATAAAGGACCTTTCGTTATCCACTTAACCCGCGCAGAACCTGACCCAGCGGCTGGTTATATCATTAGACCCGTGAAAATAGGTCATATACTTTCACAAAACAAAGTAGCAAATATAGAAAAGCAGGGTATCAAAAATGAAGGCCGCAACAGAGTTTCAATTGCATTCAAGACTGCCTCTGATGCTAACAATTTCATTGATTCTCAATTCCTGATACAACATAAACTTGCTGCAACTATTCCCACCTTCAACGTAACTCGTATGGGTGTGGTTAGGGGAATCCCAACTGACATTTCAATGGAGGAATTAGTTGCAGAGTCAGAGCTCCCCTCTGGGAGAGGGGAAATTATTAAAGCCAGAAGGCTCCACAGAAAAGTTAAAAAGGGTGATGAAGTGGAGTGGGTTCCAACCCAAACTATTGTCCTCACCTTCTCCGGTCAAGTGCTTCCTTCACATTTATACTGTTTTTATTCATCAATGCCGGTCGAAACCTACCTCCTTCCCACCATTCAATGTATGAAATGCTGTCGTTTTGGACATGTAAAGGCTCAATGCCGATCAAAACCTTGTTGTTATAAATGCACAAAGGAACACACTGGGGAAAACTGCCTTACAGACACACCAACCTGTCTTTACTGCTCTGCCAAACATATGGCAACTGATAAAAGCTGCCCCGAACATTCTCGCCAGAAAGCAATTAAGTTAGTAATGTCACAAGAGAATGTCTCGTATCTGGAGGCTTCTGCTCGCTTTCCAGCCGTCAGAAGACCATATGCGGACGTTGCTTCTTCTCAAGTCTCCATGAGTAACAATTCCTCTACCCAGGCTCCTAGCACTCCCTCCTCTCGCCCTTCTCCCCAATCCTACAGGAAAACCATTCTAAAAGCCAAAACCATTCCAGTGAGATCTACAGTTGGTTATGATAGAATTTCTCATTCCAACATAACAAGAACTCCTACCTCTTCCTTGCCCAATGGACATGCTTTGCAGTCCAATGTTACTCCTAATGACAACCTTTTAGAAAACCTTGTGGCATCTCTTTCGGATATTGTCGGCAAATTTGATGATGTATATCTACCGTTTAACGTGAAAAATAAACTTGACACCCTTTTCTCAAAATTGTACAAAATTCCCATCCCTAAACCTCCTTCAATGGAATTGTCGGAGCATCAGGAACAAGAAATCTGACTTAATTTACTTAATCAACACTTACAATCCTTCAATCCTTGCAATTGCGGAAACCTGGCTCAAGCCAGGCTCTACGTTCTTGATCCCAGGCTTCTCCTGTTATCGTAGTGATCGGAATGATGGTTATGGTGGCACTATGATACTACTAAACAGGACCATTCCTTCCAGTTCTGTCCTTCTTCCTCAAGTACAAGATAACATTAATGCCGTAGCCATTAAAGCTATGGATATAACCATTGTTTCAATTTATGTATCATCCCCCACTCCCTCATGTATCCCTGAAATAAATTTGATCCTATCTAGCATTTCCCCTCCCTACATTATTCTTGGCGACTTTAATAGCCATCACGTAATGTGGGGCTCCCATAAATCGGACTCTTTTTCATACTTACTGCTTGATGTTTTTAATGAATTCAATCTTTGTCTTCTAAATGATGGTTCTCCTACCAGAATGTGTTATCCCTCCCATAATCCTAGATCTGTAGTTGATCTATCATTATGCTCTCCATCCCTGGCTGCCAGTATGTCATTTCAAACACTACCTTCTTGTTTTGGAAGTGACCATTATCCCATCCTGTTAAACCTGTCCAATAGATGTACTCCTCCCAGAAATACAGCTCCTCTTTTAAAATTCAATTTGTCGGATGCCAACTGGGAAGGATTTGCCACAGAATCAGAATGTAGTATTCAGAACTTTCCTACTGTTACATCCCAAAACCTACATTCTGTATATAATCAGTTCATAGCAATATTAAATACTTCAGCCTGCAAAATTTTTCCATTGAAAAACACATCCCCTAAGAAACTATCTTCACCTCCATGGTGGGATTCTGAATGCTCCTCGATCATCAGAAAACGCAAGGCAGCGGAAAGGTTATATTCCTCAAATATGTCAATGGAAAATTTCTTAAGTTACCAAAAAATTGCCGCTGAATCCAAAAAACTTCTTTCGGAAAAGAAAAAAAAGGGATGGCTTTCATTTTGTGAGAGTCTATCCCCTCGATCTCCTTCTTCCTTAGTTTGGAAAAATATCAGACGTTTTCGCGGAGCTATAAATGTCAATAATTCCTCCTGTGCAGATACTTCAGAATGGCTAAACGACTTCTGTTGCAGACTGGCTCCTCCATGGGTTCCTATGGAGGAAGAGATATTTCCAACTGCAAAACGTTTCCCCTCCCACTCTCCCAGCATCCCAAATAACCTTAATGAACCATTCTCTTTAGAAGAATTAAAGTTAGTGCTCAGCCACCTCAAGGACTCCTCACCTGGCATTGACGGTATTCCCTATTCATTTATGGTTAATATGGGCTCTTCATGTCAACAGATCTTTCTTAACATCATTAATCAGGTTTTTACGACAGGTCCTATCCCAGATGACTGGAAAACCCATATTATTATACCCATTTTAAAGCCTGGAAAAGACCCCTCTTCAGCATTAAATTACCGCCCTATTGCTATCTCATCAACCTTATCTAAAGTCATGGAACATCTCGTAAAGAATCGACTGGAGTGGATATTAGAAAATAGGAGCATTCTGTCAAGGACTCAATTTGGTTTTAGAAAAGGTTTTAGCACAATGGATAGCCTTAGTATCTTAGTATCAGACATAAGACTTGCTTTTTCCAACAATGAGTATCTTGTAGGCGTCTTTGTGGATGTTCGTTCGGCCTACGATGATGTTATTCTTCCGCTGCTCAGGCAGAAAATGCAACAGCTGAACATCCCGGAGAGAATCACAAATTTCGTGTCAAACCTGCTTTCGCAGAGGCGCATATTAGTTCGCTCTGAAGGCAAGCTCACATCACCTAGACCTGTCTGGAAGGGATTACCTCAAGGCTCAGTTCTGAGCCCCTTGTTATACAGCCTTTATACATATGAACTTGATAGATCTGTAAACTATTTAGCTAATGTCCTACAGTATGCTGATGACTTAGTCTTATATGCATCCGACATTTCCTTTGACCAAGCAATCTCCCGTCTATCCCAAGCAGTTAAATTCCTCAACTTTTGGCTTATAGAACATGGTTTGTCCATTTGTGCTAGTAAGAGTAACTCAGTAGTATTTACTAGACGAAGGTTTTCCCCAGATGTGCCTATCCATATTGATGACTCTCTTATACCTTTTCAGACTCAAGTGAAATTTTTAGGAGTATTTCTAGACAGTAAAATGACAGGTATCCCACATTTATCCTATGTAGCTGCTAAATGTGAAAAAAATTTAAATGTCATCCGATCTCTATCAGGCTCCTGGTGGGGCTCCCATCCTTATTCCCAAAAGCTTTTATATAATGCATTAATAAGAAGCCATTTCGACTATGGTTGTTTTTTACTGGAGCCATGTAGTAAAATGGCACTTAACATACTGGACAAAATCCAGTCAAAATGTCTCAGAATCATAACAGGAGCAATGAAATCTACTCCTATCCTCGCTCTCCAAGTGGAATGTGTCGAGCCTCCTCTTTTTCTCCGAAGACAGTATTTATCAGAGAGATTTTTATTTAAAGCTGCCTGTTATTCGCACATCCTCTCCTATCCAAACTACATTCCCTTAACCAGTTAGTCAAGCGATCCCAATATTGGTCACATAAGGATTTGCCATGCATTATAAAAAGCTATTCCAAACTTGTCAATCTTCCTTCTCCAATCTCCAAGTCACTTAGGAACCCTCTCTACAATATTCCCTATGAGGCCCTAATATATAAGCCAGACATATTTTTAAATATTGGCATTTATAAGGACAGCACTGAACCAAATATTAAATTAAACATGATTCTAGCTGAAAAATGGGTTGACTGGGTGATTATGTTCACAGATGCCTCAAAGGTCAGCGAAAAAGGTTTAGTAGGATCCGCAGTGTGGATACCTAAATATAAAATTATTTTAAATTTTAATTCCCCTTCTGACTCTTCTGTATTCACAGGTGAGTCATTGGCTATATTAGAGGCAGTTTTGTATGCTGAATCTCACAGCCTGAAAAAAACTCTCATATTATCAGATTCCCTTAGCTGCTTACAAAGTATTGCTTCCAGCCCATTTCAATTAAAAGTAAAATACCCATTAATTTTAAATATCAGAGAGTCTCTATTCAAATGTCATAAAAAGGGACTAAGGATTGTCTTGGCGTGGATACCTGCTCACTGTGGGATTCAGGGCAACGAGGTTGCTGATCGGATAGCTAAGGAAGCAGCTAAATCTGGATTACTACCCAAACACAATATTTACTCATATGACCTCCTGTCGAAGGATAACTTAAGTTTACACTCCTCATGGCAAACCATTTGGCATCAGTCAAAACTTATAAAATGTAAAAATTATGCTAATGTCCAAAATAATATCCCCCTAAAACCTTGGTTCTTTAAAACCCGTCACTTTAGTAAAGTGATTACCTCAACTGTTTGCCGTCTCCGATTCGGTCACACCTGCACACCTGTACACCTAGCTAAATTAAGGATTAGGGATACGTCAATCTGTGAATGTGGGTTAGGCGAAGGAACAGTTAACCACCTGTTTTTTGAGTGCCCCAAGGTCTCCTTCTCCTTTTACGAGTATGATATACTCCCTAACTACATCCCTCGTCCTACTAATTTCTCATACTTACTGTCCCTTGTGTTTACTCCCTTTGTAAATATTTTGTGTGATTATATTAGAACTAATAAAATTAAGTTGTAAGATTACTAACATGGTGATGGTTATAAACTTGTGGCGTCTTTTGTTGTAGATTGTGAAGACCTACACAAACAATAATAACTTGTAACCATTGTAAACACTCTCTTGTCACTCCCATGACTGACTTGACATTGGCAGAATTCTAAAAAGAGGGGCCATAAAACTAAGAAAGAAGAAGAAGAAGTAGAATCAAAGAGTATAATGAGTATATACAGGAAAAGAGAGCCCTCTGACGACATTTTATTGCAGACAAAATTGAACTACTAACGCCTCCTACAAATTGAATAGAATTGTGCAAAACTGCAAAAAATATCGAAATATTGATATTTTATGCACAAGCCTATATTTTTGTTATGGTATACTTATATATGTATATAATATACTTATATTTTTTATTCTTGCTTATCCCTAACTTTAAATTTAAACTTGGGTTGCTTTAAAGACTAAACTATAATCAATGTTGCCAGCTCGAATTTTTCCAAATCTGTTGATTGGTATAAAAAATTCCGTAGAATTCGATAGATGCTATTTCAAAATATCCGTAGATCTGCAGACTTCTAGAGGGTGAACAATTTTTGTTTTTGTCATAGAATAGATCCATTTTGTGGAGAAATTCTTTCTGTCATATAAAATTGTAAATTCAATTGTAATATAACATCGAATCAAGCTGCTCATATAAGAAAGAAGTACCATAAAAAATTAATTAAAAATTAATTGTTTTCTTTTAATTAAATTAATTTTAGTAAAAAACAAATAAAATAGTTAACACTAAAATATTTCTGGATAGTTATACTAAAAAAAATACGCTACAAACTTGATGCTGGCAAATTTCGAAGCAATAATTAGACGAAAGAAAAACAACGGACCATCTTCACTAAAATTATCATAGATAATTTTTTCTAGTTTGTGTTAGTTTATTTGATATATTACGGTGTTTCACACTTGGGTAATTTATAACTATAATTTATAAATTAACTGTGAAAAATTATACAACTAACAACATTTGAAAATTTGAAAAAAAAGATCGAGGAAAAGCGACGACTTATTTGGCAGAGCTTTTTAAATAATTGTAAAGACAATTGGGACAGCTGCATTAGAAAATTTTGAGACATAAGTGACAATTCAATCGTCTATGAAAATTTTATAAGCGTTTATATTAACTGCCTGTTTTCCAAGAAGTGTTCGAATTTTGAAATAAACGTAAGTTAATGCAAAATGTCTACGCTATTAAAATTTGAAAACGATTAACCTCACCAAAAAATTGATTATTTTAAACAAAAATG
This sequence comes from Parnassius mnemosyne, assembly GCA_963668995.1. Classification (NCBI taxonomy): domain Eukaryota; kingdom Metazoa; phylum Arthropoda; class Insecta; order Lepidoptera; family Papilionidae; genus Parnassius; species Parnassius mnemosyne. The sequence goes on from CAVLGL010000057.1 coordinate 6,279,347, forward strand.
TTTTATTTTCAATACAGACAGCATAAAAAAGAGAGAGAAAATGACATTGTCAGCTTAGTTCACACTCATAAAAATATGTTTTTTTTTGTAATTATTTTTAAAATTCAGTAGATTTCTACCTCAAATTCCGTAGTTCCGTAGATGATTACAAAATTCCGTAGATCTACTGAAAAAGTTACATCCACAGAATACTTTTATTCCTAGACCCTAGCCACAAACTAGTACAAGCCACAAACATCCACAAACTAATAAGAAGTGCTAGCGCAGTCACATCATATCACAGAACCAAAGAGTATAGTTTACTCACACAAACTAATAAGAAGTACTGGGTCACACAACGGAACAAATACAAAGAGGAGATGGCCTGAGCAACTGTGTACTGTGATTCTAACTAGGTCCTGACGTCATCACAATGGGCGTAGCTTTAGTTGGTATACTGTCAGCGTTCGTCCTGTACGCTTATGTTTCGAAAATCGCAAATCGGTGTATTTTCATAGTATTAAGAAGAAAAGGATGAAGTGTTGTGTTTTGTCGTGTAGAAACTACACATATAGACGCTTTGATGTTATGGATAGAATCATATTTCATTTGTAAGAAATTTTATACCTACTTTATTGAAATAGTTCTAGAAAAATTTCTGCGTCGACTTTCAAATATAGTTAAATTTCGACACAAGATGGCGATACTGTGTCATGGGAACTAAAAATATAAAGGTACATAGAGCTCAGTACTGGTAAAATAAATATACGAAGGTGCTGAAATTTGTTTTGCATTCAGCCCTAAAGAATTTTTAATCGCAAAATTTTTATTTAATATTTTTAGAACAATTTTGTGAACAGGCTGCCATCTATCGTCAAGGTAGCTAAACTACATTGCAACATTGATATGGAACGATGCGAGTAGTTTTATTATTTAACGGTAGTTGGAAAATAGTTAAGTGGGCGGGGCTTAACACCCCCTCACCCCGCAAATTGTCACGCGTTGTTACATAGTGAAATTAATTACAAAACCTCCTGTGTATTTGCTGCTTAGGTAACACAAAACCAGATTTTTTAAATTAAGAGTTTTTGGCTTGGGTACTTGTCTTTTAAGCCATATCTTCATTTTTATCTCAGTATCAAGTGGTAATAATCCTTTATAGTACACTGCTTCACAATATGTTGATGCATCACATTTCGTAGTTTTTGGGAGATTTTGATGACAACTTGAGCCAGTAGACAGTTGGCGATAGTTTATCAAGGCGCATAAGCTGAAAACAGACACCTTATCTTGAGAATCACATCACCATCGGAGCACTTCTTTCACCGTTTCCACTAATAGTTCACATGCACAGGCATTTAATATACATAATCGCACCACTTTTAAATATCAAAATTCACTTCAAACCATTATAATATAAGTAGTGGCACGAAAGTCTAGCGGTGATCGTTATTGCGTATAAATCGAAAAAAGTTATCATGGGGTAGTTAGTGGGTCACGAGGTAGGCATGCGTCGTTCGCATTGCTGATTGGCTCGTGCGTATCGTGTGCACGCTCTGGTCGCATTCGTGCAATTCATTTCGGGCGCGACAATACCCATGCGCAGCTATCCCCTCCGCGTTTCGTTTCCGCTAAAACTCCCACACCTAACCACAGAACACAATTACTTTTCTTTCCGCTGAGTTGATTTAAACTGTCATCTAAATCGCCCAAAAACTTCGAACTTGTATGTTAGAATAGGCTGTACAAGCATAGACACCTTTGCCTTTAATGATTAGATCATATCTTATAGTGATTGACATTTGACAATGACAACATACATAGACAACACGAAAGTGATAATTGACAAATTGTAAAGAGAAGAAACAGGGTTTTTGAGAAAGCTGAAAAGTAATATTTTTATAAGCAAATTCGAATTGCAACAACATCATGCAAACCGTTAGCGGTTAATGTTATTAGTGCAAAATATAGCGTAGAAAAACCATGTCCAAATTAGAGAAAAGTTCAAAATCGGGATTTGTTATCAAGTTATCATGTGAAACTGTTCAAAAACTTACAGTGGAAGACGATAAGCAGAAGATAAAGGAAGAGGCATTTAAGCCTGATTTAGTAAAGGCAGATAAACAAATAAATCTACTCACTAGTAGCAATGATGTAACAGATGAAAACAATCAAGAATCCATTTCGGAGGTTAAAACTAACAATGGTATTAAAGAAGAAAGAGAGATTCATTCCCAAGAAAAAGTATTAAAGAAGAGTGCTGAAGAAGAATCATCTACTCATATTGACAAGGAAAATAAAACTGAAAAAAGTAACACATGGGGAGACTATGCTCCATATGTAACTTATGAAGGCGATAATGCCGTGTACACAGATCCCACTACACATCAACAATATGTTTGGAATCACGAAACTAACGCATGGGATCCCAAAAATAATAGTGAAATACCAGGCAGAGTGTATAGTTATGAGAATGATACTCATGTGTACACAGAACAGGATGGCTCTAAATTCTTTTGGGACGAAGATAAAAAGGCATGGATACCAAAAGTTGATGATGATTTTCTAGCATACTACCAAATGTCCTATGGATTTGTTGACAATAGTAAGGATGAGAAAAAAGAGGAGGCTAAGAAGGAAGAGAATCAAAAAAAGTCAGAAAATGCTGGAGTTAAAAGGAAAAGCGAACCCCAATGGTTTGAACCATCAGTTGATAAGAATACTAAGGTTTATGTGTCTAACCTTCCACTTGATTTAACGGAAGAAGAGTTTGTTAATTTTATGCAAAAATGTGGACTTGTAGAAAGAGACCCCAGCTCACAAAAAATGAAAGTCAAGCTATATATGGATAAGGAACAGAATTGTTTTAAAGGAGATGCTCTATGCACATATATTAAAATAGAGAGTGTTGACTTGGCATTGAAACTGCTTGATGGTAGTGATTTCAAAGGTAATAAAGTTAAAGTAGAAAGAGCACAGTTCCAACTCAAGGGAGAATACAACCCCGCACTAAAGCCAAAAAAGAAAAAGAAGAAAGAGCTGGAAAAAATAAAAAAAATGCAGCAGAAACTGTTTGATTGGAGACCTGAGAAGTTTATCGGGGAGAGATCAAAACATGAAAGGGTTGTTATAGTAAAGAATCTTTTCCATCCTACAGATTTTGATAATGAAGTGCAGTTGATACTGGACTATCAGCAGGATCTGAGAGAAGAATGTGGTAAATGTGGTGATGTCAGAAAAGTAGTTATTTATGATAGGCATCCAGAAGGTATTGCCCAAATCACTATGAAAGAACCAGAACAAGCAGATGCTGTTGTACAACTTATAAATGGGAGATGGTTTGGAAAGAGACAGATTACAGCTGAAATATGGGATGGTAGGACAAAGTATAGGATAGCTGAAACAGATTCAGAAATAACTAAGAGAATAGACAAGTGGGAAGACTTTTTGGAAGGAAAAGATGGTGACAAAGCTAAAGAAAAAAATGCTGATATTGTCAGTCCGTCTGAGGAGAAGGTTGAAGATAAAAATTATGGTAAGACTACATTAACAGAAACTGTTGAAGCAGATAGTGATGTAGACACTAAAACTTAATGAGGTTCAATATTTTAAGTATTTACTGTTGTAAATAAAGTTTTCATGATCATACTTATAGTTTTTGTAACATTCATAAATATGTACATGTATTTATTATTTATCATACTACATAAAACAAGCTTAAATTAAACTTAACTACTTTAAAGGTTATTATTGTACTTATTAATTATCAGTTACTCCTTTTATCCATTACTGTAGAACTTTATTCCTTATATTTGGTACTGTTTCTAATATAGCTAAGCAACATTGCATTATGTCCTATTTAAACCGGTCAGTTCTAGTATCTTTAACATGAGTATCAGATGAGTACACATCCAAAATGCTGGACAAGCATAGACCCACTGCCTGTTTGGTTCAAAACTTAATTTGGAATAAAATCTGGGGTATATTCTTTAATAACTCACATAGCAAAAATACAAATAAGTAAATTATTTATTATCCCTCTCAAAAACACTCATAATCCCTTCCAACTAGTCAATATGGTACAGTTATGTAAAGTAACAGCCTATATACGTCCCACTGCTGGGCACAGGCCTCCTATCACTTCTGAGAGGGTTTAGGGAAAACGAAAAATATATATAAATGGTACAGAGGAAGTTTCAATTTAAATACAGCAAAAAAAATTATATAATATTAAAAAAGAAATTATATCTCTGTTTACTAAGGTACTTCAATACAAATTGGTTAATTAATAAAAATAATTTATTAGTAAATTGTTTTAAATGAGCTTTACTTAAAAAACAAATTGCTACAGAATAGTGAATAAAATTAATTTTATGGATTTTATTGTGTTTAGTTTTAAGTTTTTGAACTCCCGATATTTCTATACTATAGAGACTAATATAGTTTCTTTATAAATGCTCCGGCACCACATCTCAGGAAAACCAGAATGTTGAAAATCTCTGCCATATGGGAGTTAGCTATCGTTACCGCACAAGTCTACAAATTGTTTCCTTTTGCCTTCTTTATTCTTTTGTTTACTTTCTTATGATTTAACGTAAATTTATACCTAAAAGCGATAAATAACTAGATTGACCATGTAGTGGCAGTGTAAAAGTACCCCATAGAATTTCATCGGTAATGTAAGAGGTGACAGAGGGACAGAAACATAAACATAGTACATACAAACAGATAAAAAACTGCGATTGCTGACCTGGCTGCCATGCGTGGCAACTATGTCAAATATCTCCCTTATGAGGCCTGTTTTCAGCTGTGAAATTTTAAGGCTGTAACGGTAATGTTTAATGTTAATGTCATTGTAATTATTAATCAATAGTATTTATTTTTTAACAAACTTCAAAAAGGAGGAGACACTATCGACTTTATATTTTTTTATGTATGTTACCTCATAACTTTTTTCTAGGTGAACCAATTTTGATGATTCTTTTCTCTCTACTGCGTTTAATTATACTTATTTTTAAATTCCCGACGTTTCGGGTGCTTTACAGCACCCATTGTCACGGGGTACTATAAAAAGTACTCTGTGCGGGGTACTGAGGTGATTGACGTCCCGATGTCAGAGTTAACCCGGAGTATAATTAAATGCGATAGAATCCGTAAAAGTAGTTTTATTAAATGTGTAGTGTTCGCGTAATTATTAATGAAGAAATCTTTATGATTCTTTCTTTATTTGAAAGCTGGTGCTTCTCGTGTGATTCTTCAAGTCGTTGATAAAGGTCTGACTAGTTTTTTTATTATACTTTTACGATGGTTCTATATCAATTTTATTCTAATCCAGCGATACATAGTTAAAATTATTTTAATTTATTTTTTTGGTAATATTCTAAATTATGAATAGATAATAGATACTCGTTGTTTTTGAATTTTGTTCTTAGTTTAGTTTACGACGGGCTGTTTTCCGCAACTCTACGTCTATGCGCGTATTTTGCGTATGGGCAGGAATAATGTGATTATTAGAGCCATGAGATCTCCCCGAAGAAGCTCAACAGTCCTTTGATGTTGCATGTAACTTCGGGGAGTAATCACGGCGTGCCGAGATGTTTAGTCTTGTACGTAGCGACCTCCGGACATTTTAGTAGCACATGGGCCGCCGTTTCTTCCTCCCCCATACAGGCACTGCACAGGGGACTATCTGTAACACCTATTGTAAATAAATGTTTGTTAAAGGTGCAGTGTCCTGTGATAGCACGTGTTGCTATCCTGATCTGCGCCTTGTTCAGTCTCATTAGAACTTTGGTTAAACGACTGTATTTCAGGCAGGGCCTCCCTAGCTTGTCTACAGTCTAATAGATTTTTCCAAAGCTGAGCGTGTTGATTAGTGAAGTGTCTACGTACCAGTGAACGAACGTTATCAAAGGGGATTGGTATGATTGGTTCCGCCCCTATAGTGACCAAAGCCGACCCTCTCCTGGCCAGTTCGTCTGCTGCATCGTTGCCTCTGGATCCACTGTGTCCCTTTATCCATTGCAGAGTCACATTGTTGTTTTTACATACCTCATTTAATCGTTGATGGCATTCATATATTAGTCCCGAGTTCACCACATTGCAACTCAAAGCCTGTAGTACCGCCCTACTGTCGGTCAGTATTCTGATGGGGAAGTCATTAACCTTCCTAGCATCTATCGCTATAGCCGATTGAATGATACCCATACATTCCGCCTGAAAGACTGTGTTATAGGTACCCAGCGGTGTGCATATGTGGATATTGAGGTCTTCAGAGAAAGTTCCAGATCCTACACCTTCATTTGTTTTAGAACCATCGGTGAAAACTCTAAGCTCTTTTGGGCTTTATCCTTCCGGCTGGCTGGTTTCATTTAATTACATCTTGTACTTCTTATCGAATACAAATTGTTTAGGAATCTTATCGTACTTGGCTTGTAGGATAGGAATTTTTGAGTGAATTCTATCAATTATGCTGAAGGTCATACAGATGAGGGACACTATTCTTACTCCAAAGACTTAGGGTCTTGAGTCTGATGGCAGCTAAAGTCGTTTCTTGTTGTATATGTAGATGAAGCGGGGTTAGCTCCAGCATCGCTTCTAAGGCTGCTGTTGACGTAGTCATTATGCAGCCTGTGGCCGCCATACATGCCAGTCTCTGGTAGTGCTGAAGCTTCTTTAAAGTGGTGGCTTCATTTGTCTTGATCCAGATACCAGAGTGCCGTATGTGATCATGGGCCGAATTACAGTTTTGTACAGCCACAGTATGATTTTTGGCGTCAGACCTCATCTTTTGCCAATCATGTTTCTGTATTGCCAGAAAGTTATACTAGCTTTGTTGATTTTGTTTTCTATGTGTTTATTCCAGTTGAGTTTGTTGCCCAAAATAAGACCTAAATATTTTACCTCAGAGGATAGCTGGAGTTTTGTGCTGAAAAGACTTGGGAGATGATAGTTATTCAGCATTCGTTTTTGTGTGAACATTACTCACCATCTCTCCACTATACGGAAAGCCGCTTGGGTCAGGTCGCACACTATGCTTGCTGTCCAGAGACCAGTATTGTCAGGTCATCAGCATAACCTACTGTGTAGAAGTGATTGGCATTTAATTTGTTGATGAGTTCATTAATGACCATATTCCACAGGAGAGGTGAGAGAACCCCACCCTGCGGGCAGCCTTTCTTAATTTGGATTGGTTGAGATTCACCACATTCACATTGCCAAACCGCTCGCCAAGCGTGGCACCTATGGCAAATACCCCCTATGATGAGAGTAACAAAAAAACGGCCCCCAGTCCCCGGCGGCCCCGCTATTCCTGGCTACGGTTGCGACCATGGTAACGGCGGGACAGGGGGTGCTAAGAATCTCCGGTGGAGGTTCGGTTGCCACCTAAGACAACTCGACCTGGCAACATACAACGCACGCATCCTGAGGACTGACGAGAAGATCGTGGAGCTGGAAGAAGAGATAGACAAGTTACGCTGGCATATTATAGGATTATCCGAAGTCCGAAGAGAGGGCGAGGACACGGTAATCCTCGAATCCGGCAACTTGCTCTATCACCGGGAGAGCGACCATCTGTCCCAAGGAGGTGTCGGATTTATCGTCCACAAGTCTCTCGTTAACAACGTTGTAAAGATCGGGAGTGTGTCGACGAGGGTTACGTACCTTATACTCAGAATCGCCAAACGGTATTCGCTGAAGGTCATACAGGTTTACGCACCAACCTCGGCACATCCCGATGAGGAGGTGGAGCAAATGTATGAGCATATCTCTAGAGCCATGTATTCCTCCAAAACCCAATATACGGTGTTGATGGGAGACTTCAATGTAAAACTAGGCACAAGAGAGAACGGTGAGCTGAAAGTAGGGAAATTTGGAATAGGGCAACGGAACCCAAGGGGCCAACAGCTGGCCGACTTCATGGAGAAAGAGGGACTCTTTATGATGAACTCTTTCTTCCAGAAGTGGCCCCACAGGAAGTGGACCTGGTCGAGCCCCGACGGTTCGACAAAAAATGAGATTGACTTCATTCCAGACGACAACTGTTCACTGATGCCTCCGTGACCGCGAGGGTGAAAACTGGTATCGATCACCGAATAGTTATAGAGGCACACTGAACCTAAACGTTAAGTTGGGGAGGTCTCGTCTAATGAAGTCAACGCTTCGTCCCCCTCGTGCTCTGTTCCAAAGTCCCGAAACCTTTCAGCTCGAGTTACAAAACCGTTTTTAGTGCCTAGAAGACTGCAATGAAGTGGATGATATGAATGACAAGCTCGTGGAAACTGTTCATGCGGTCGGAGCTAAGTTCTGCAAGACCCGCCGCAGAAGAACACAAAAACTCTCCGGTCACACTCTCAATCTCATGGCTGTTAGACGGGAGATGAAGCTACATTCTTCAACAGATTTGACAGCATACAGGCAACTAAACAGACAGATCTCCAAATGCATGCGGCGGGACTTACGCAACTTCAATACAGCTTGTATTGAAGAAGTGATCGAGCGGAACCAAGGCTCCAAAGTCTTTGCCAGAGATCTGTCTGTCAGAAAGAGCCAACTGTCGAAGCTGAAGACCGAGTGTGGCAGCACTCGGACTCGGGCACCGGAGATTTTGAGTGAGATTGAGAGGTTCTATGGGCAGCTGTACACGTCATCGTTGGGCCACACGCAAGTGTGAGTAACGATCCAAGAGCGAGTCTTATCCGACACTATTCCGAAGATATCCCGGACGTCAGTCTGAGCGAGATTATAATGGCTCTCCAGCACCTTAAGAACGGCAAGGCCCCAGGCGAGGATGGAATTACAGCGGAGAATCTGAAAGCGTGTGGAAGACCGGTACTTGAAGTCCTTCAGAAGCTCTTTAATTCCGTCCTCCATGGTGGCATTACACCGGAGGCGTGGTGCGGTGGTCTTGTTCTTCAAGAAAGGTGACAACGCTCTCATGAAGAACTACAGACCGATTTCCCTTCTGAGCCGCGTCTACGTGCTGTTTTCGAGAGTCATTACGAATCGTCTCGCGCGCAGACTTGACGACTTCCAGCCTCCCGAACAAGCTGGTTTCCGAAAGGGCTTTAGCACCATATACCACATACACACCCTTCGGCTAATTGTACAGAAGTCCGAAGAGTACAATTTGCCACTATGTCTAGCGTATGTGGACTATGAAAAAGCCTTTGATTCCGTCGAAATTTGGGCGGTGCTGCAGTCCCTTCAGCGGCGCCAAGTTGACTGTCGGTATATCTAAGTGTTGAAGTGTTTGTACAGTAGAGCTACGATGGCTATCCGAGTACAGAATCAGAGTACGAAACCTATCCAATTGCAGAGAGGTGTAATACAGGGTGATGTTATATCCCCGAAACTCTTCACCGATGCATTGGAAGACTTTTTCAAGCTTCTGGACTAAAAACCGAAAGCATACGGTATTAACATCAATGGCGAGTACATCACTCACCTTCGATTTGCCGACGATATAGTCCTTATGGCATAATCGCTGGAGGACCTAAGCACCATGCTCAATGACCTCAATAGTGTCTCCCAACGAAAAGGTCTTAGGATGAACATGGACAAAACAAAGATCATGTTTAATGTCTATGTCACACGAGGTGGACTCTTTCAGCATCCTTTTGGCTGCTCCTTCCTTCTTCCCAGGACGTTTGGCCGCTCGCTGCTTCCTGGCGGATACCTTAGAACTGATTCCAGTAGCCACGACTTCCACTTGGGCTGGATTTTTATCGTTCCCAGCTTTAGTGCGGCTACTGGTTCCAGCCCTAAATACCCCAGTCGCAGTAGCTTGCCCAGCCTCAATGGTTTTAGTTTTAGAAGCAGCCAGCGCGGCTCGTTCTCTTCGGCTTTTCCCGCTGCTTCTTATTATTCTTTTTGGCCTTTCCACTACTGCCTGCAAGGATAGACCCTCCTGATGGTCCGTCAGGTCGGCAAGTCACCTTTTTGGGTGCTTTGCCTTTCCCCTTACGGCTCACCACTTGCCAGGCAGCAGAAAAAAGGTCGTCCGTTCTCTGTAGCTCCGCAGGGGTTTTGTTACTCACGGGCTGTTGCTCCTTTTTCTCAGGTTTGGAACTGGTTTGGAAACGTCCAGCGCGAAAGTTGTCCCCTTGGTGGGGCCACCTACGCTGGATGGTACTGTCCGTGGAACCGTCGGTTTAATGGCGGTTCCCCCTTGTTCTTTGGTGTCTCTGGTAAGCACCTCTGAACACTCTCCCTCTTTCTTACTGGGTCTTAAATTGTCCATTAGTTTTGTGTTTAAAATTCGTCGCCCCGGCTTCCCACCCTCCATGGAGCCCGCACCTTTGGGAACTCTCTACTTTAAAAAAGAGTTTTAGGCGTTAGGATTACCGGGAGAATTTAGGGACGCGAAGTTGGCTCACAGCGCGACATTGGGAGCCCGATCCAGCTGGTAGATGGGGCTGACAAGGCCCATCTTCACCACCCGAATAAACTGTCACTTGCTCCGTCAGCATGGCCTTTACCACCACCCAGCCCCTTTTCAAGAAAACTAGGTAGCCCCCACATCCCTCGCCTGTGACCCTCTGACGGGGTGTTTGGCCATTTCTCTATTTGTGGCTAGCAGATAGGGCCACCGTTTAGCTTGAAATCCGGACCAAAGAGGGCGTGTTGCCTCTCGACACTATATACCCCAGCGACGATCGGCTCAACCCTCCAGGACTCCTTCATCCCCACGTACGGTGCTCGACTGCGCAGGTCCTAGTGCAGGTGGGTGTGTTAGTCCACCGGATATACCCACTCTCTCCGACGGAACCGTCCCCCTCGTTCTTTCTCATCCGGGCTTGGGACCGGCAATGACGGAGTTAGTTTAAATTTTGTTATATTACAACCATTATATGTTTTATTGCTAGGAATGGCAAGACACCCCTCAACTTTATTTATGTCTCGATCTGAGATTTAAATCCGAGACTACATGATTAGCAGTCGCGCTTACGACGACTAGACCAAGGAGGCAGTCGTTATTTTGTATTATTTTTGGTATATTATTTTGAGTTATTTTACAATAACCGGCCAAATTTGCAGAGAAGATTCAGAAATTAGAATATACACTGAAACATAAAAAACTGAAACATTTTATCCTTTATATTCAAAATGTGTAGAAATGTATTATTTAAATTGCTAGTCATTCATAAATATGAAGCGCCTAATATTTTATACGTAAGTACACATTCGTAAGGGAGTATTGAGTTCCAAAGCAGCTGTCATTGGCATTCGGCGCCAGTTTCTTCGACTCTGTAAAAACAAACGCGTCTTCTCGCTCTTTCCCTTCCACCGCTGGGTACGTTCACCTGGCCGGCCGATGTTGACTTGACCGTGACCTCATTAAGTACCGAGTGTCCTATTTTTAAATTTTCGTATGTAGTATTACTTGTCACAGCCAGTACTACGTCTGGAAACTACTGAATTCTTCTGGATATCACTCATTTTATTACCAACGTGTGCAAGCACTGAATAATAATGATGGACTACCTCGAAAACATTTTTGTGAACGGTTGTTGTAAAAAATTGATAATACTAACATTATGTGGACTGACGAAACCCTATTTATGCGTGTAGGGCTTTATAATAGTCGCAACGAACATTATTGGGCAGTATGTGACCCACACTATAAAATATAGTTATCATCAAGTGCGATTTAGTGTAAATGTTTTGGCCGGAATTATTGATAACATAATTGTGTGAAGAAAACATGAAGTTTCTTATTATTAAACTTCGTGAATTTAACGCTGAGTGGAAACCTTTTTGGTGCACTAATAGCATAAAATATTTTTATTCTCTTTGTAACTAAATTACTGTGTTTATGTCTTTTATGTGTTTTTTACGTTTGTGTACCAAATAAATATTTTTCTTTCTTTCTTTCTTTCTAATTGTGGGCCCGTACTTCATTGAAAGACGATTAATGGGTGGTAATTATTTGGACATGTTACAAGGTGTTATTCAAGATTTCATGGACGATATGACCCTAGTGTTACTGAAAAATTTTTATTTCCAACAAGTCGGTGCTCCGCCTCACTATTCAAGTGCAGAGCGTGATTATTTCAATAGAAAATAGGAAAATAGGTGGATTGGGCCCTATACCATGGCCTGCAAGGTCACCGGACCTTACACCATTAGAATTTTATTTATGAGGTGAAATAGAGACAAGTTTACGCCGAAGAGGCCCAAAGCTATGACGAAAAATAATTGCTGCATTCTCGGAAGTAAAAAGTACTCAGACACCTTTAATTAACGTGAAAAATAATTTAAGGAAACGTGCTCAACTGTGCATTGTGAGAAACGGACACCATTTTGAACACCTATTAAAATACCAGTAAGTTAGTTTAATTTTAAGTGAATGCATATTTATGATGTAAATAGTTCGTTTTCGTAAATAGTTAATCGTTGTAAATACTTGATTCCAATTTTTAAATACACCATAATAAACATAGTCATCGTTACTTCTGTAATACAACAACATACAATTTCTGTCAGTTTTGAATTATTAAGTGGCGAAGCTTGCGAAGTCACTTATTGATTTCACGATGTCTGTCCGTCTGTCCGTCTGTCCCACGATTATCTCGAGAACGGTTTTGAATTTTCAAATTCTGTTTTCAGCAATCGATTACTGATCACCCAGGCATCTGAATCTCCTATTTTGAAACTGATTGCTCAACGGTAATCGTTAGAAACCGCTACAAAGCTGATTGCTTCGCCACTTTGCTATGCTGTTAACTTGCTAGGTTTATTGAATATGTGTACTAGACAGCGTACGCGCCGACGCGATGTTCGTGTTGGTTGAGATCGGCAATGCTCGGCACCATTCCACTGCCTTCGTAGTCGTCCGGGAGACTTCGTGGTCCTCCGGGCGACTTCGTTTTCCCCGGCCAGCGCCAGGCGCCAGCTCGTCCTCTTTAAACGCTTTCATCGCTAGACGCTACGCTCGCGCCGCCCGCGCACTTGATGTACTCTCCGCGACTGTGCTGGGTCCGCACCAATGATGCTGCGGTGGTGGGGTTTGGTGCGGAGAGGAGTGTTAATGTTACCATGCGCTGCTCTTCTTTCCCTCCACCACCAAAATGTGATAGGTGGCGACATAGACCAGATTTATTACGCATTTCCCCCTCCAAAAGTTGAGCAGCTTACACTGTGTTCACGCAGCATACCCTTTATTTTTCTCGTGTTATATGTCGATATGCGGTGAAGATGGAGCAACATAAGGTTTAAGTCGGTATGAGTCGTACATTAACCGTCCTTGCCTCCGTGAGGTGGGAATACGCATGGATTTACCCTTTAAAAAAAGCATCAGATAAATTTTACCATGAAGCAATTTCTTATGGGCTTGAGCTATGATCAACGGTGTCAATCGAGTTTTTGTTTCCTATATTATCATATGAACTGACGAGAAGATCGTGGAGCTGGAAGAAGAGATAGACAAGTTACGCTGGCATATTATAGGATTATCCGAGGTCCGAAGAGAGGGGAAGGACACGGTAATCTTCGAATCCGGCAACTTGCTCTATCACCGGGAGGGCGACCATCTGTCCCAAGGAGGTGTCGGATTTGTCGTCAAGTCTCTCGTTAACAACGTTGTAAAGATTAAGAGTGTGTCGACGAGGGTTGCGTACCTTATACTCAGAATCACCAAACGGTATTCGCTGAAGGTCATACAGGTTTACGCACCAACCACGGCACACACCGATGAGGAGGTGGAGGAAATGTATGAGGATATCTCTAGAGCCATGCATTCCTCCAAATCCCACTATACGGAGTTAATGGGAGACTTCAATGCAAAACTTGGCACAAGAGAGAACGGTGAGCTGAAAGTAGGGAAATTCGGAATAGGGCAACGGAACCCAAGGGGCCAGCAGCTGACCAAGGACCTGGTCGAGCCCCGACGGTTCGACAAAAAATTAGATTGACTTCATTCCAGATGACAACTGTTCAGTGATGTCTCCGTGATCGCGAAACTGGTAGCGATCACCGAATGGTTAGAGACACACTGAACCCAAACGTTTAGTTGAAGAGGTCTCTTCTAATTAAGTCAACGCTCCGTCCCCGTCGTGCTCTATTCCAAAGTCCTGAAACCTTTCAGTTCGAGTTACAAAACCGTTTTCAGTGCCTAGAAAACTGCAATGAAGTGGACGATATGAATGACAAGCTCGTGGAAATTGTCCATGCGGTCGGAGCTAAGTTCTGCAAGCCCCGCCGCAGAAGAACACAAAAACTCTATGACCACACTCTTAATCTCATGGCTGTTAGACGGGAGATGAAGCTACAGTCTTGAACAGATTTGACAGCATACAAGCAACTGAATTCATTATGACGACTAGATGGCAACTGTCCAGCGATGTATCACTGTGAACAACTGGTTTCATTACCTTATATGCACAAAAACAGGTAATGGAGAAAATTGTGTTTGTTCCTATTAACGCAATACGCCTGGAGAGATTTAGAAGTAATATGGTAAAAGAAACCTTCCATTGCTTTCTTATAAGAATAATGCAGACTATTTATATTGAGAATTATTTACCCTTATAAACAATGAATTTAAAAAACATTTACATCTAAAACATTATCCAGAAACAGTCGCAACGCATTTAATGAGTGGGCGACTGTAGGAATTCATAAAAGCAGACTAAGGTTATATGACCTTTACTATTAAAGGTCATATAATCTTTCCGATGCTTTTAAAGAATATGTCAAAAATTATTCTAAATTATATATTATATTAACAAAATTAAGACGGCTAATAATAAAATTAAAATGACGTGGAGTATAATTAACAGCGAAACCTGTAAAGACAAACCACGTAACTAAAACTATCAATTAAAAATTAACAATGAATTGACTAAATCAAATCAAGAAGTCGCAGCGGTGTTTGAGAAATATTTCACTGATATTCCTATCTTGAGAACAGAGTCATTGAATACTTCTCCAACTGTCGCCGAGTCATTACTCAAACAGAATGTTAATACCTGTTTAAAAGAATTTAGATTTGAAATAGTATTACCGCATATTATTGTAAAATACTTCAAAACCATTAATGCAAAGGAAACCGCAGATTTGTGGGGGATTTCCGTTACAGTTATTGCGTCATTAATAGATTTAATTGCACCCCATCTTGTTATTATATTTAATACTTGTATCGATACTGGTGTGTTTCCTGATTTAATGAAGTATAGTAAAGTAATACTTTTATTTAAGTCTGGTAGTACATTGGACCCCGCTAATTTTAGACCTATTTCTGTACTACCAATGCTCAGTAAATTTTTTGAAAAATTAATTTTGGATCAATTGTTAATTTTTTTTAATACAAATAAATTACTTCATAAAAACCAATTTGGTTTTACAAGGGGTCGCTCGACATCTGACACCGGTGTTGAGCTTATGAAATATATTTTTAATGCCTACAATGCCTTGAATTCACAAGATGCCTTAGGTATTTTCTGTGATCTTTTCAAGGCTTTCGATTGTGTTCATCATGAGACATTAATCAGGAAACTACAAAATTACGGTGTAAAAAATTTGGCGCTTAGACTTATTACTTCATATTTAAGTAACAGAACTCAAAAAGTCGTGATCAATGGTAAAGGTTCCTCCGAATCGGTAGTTTCAATGGGCGTTCCTCAGGGCTTGATTCTTGGCCCATTCCTGTTTTAATCTATATTAATGACTTACCTTATCTTGTAGGGGACAATCACGATATAGTATTATTTGCTGACGATACCTATTTAATTTTCAAACTCAAACGGCAATCAATTAATTATGACGATGTAAATAATGCCCTATCGAAATTAGTACATTGGTTTAACGCCAACAATATGCTCTTAAACGGCAATAAGACAAAGTGTATTCAATTTACAATACCTAATGTAAAACTTCGAATACCAATGTGCTGTTAAATGGGGAGGAGTTGAGTCTTGTGGATACCACTGTTTTTCTCGGTATTACTATTGACGCGAAACTTTAATGGGGCCCCCATATATCTAAATTAGCAAGCAGACTTAGTTCTGCAGCATATGCTGAGACATGTATGCCGTGGCAATACAATATACACAGGAGAGACGATTATTCGTCGCCTCGGTCTACATGCCGGAGGAATACACTCCTCTCCTTCATGACCTCGTGAGGCTGGTGAACTTCTGCGAGAGGACCGGACTAGAGGTGGTGATCGGGACGGACTCCAACGCGCATCATCCCCTCTGGGGAATGGAAAGACCGAATGAACGAGATAAGGTGTTAGTTGAATAGTTTAAAGTTCTGCAGCATATGCTGTAAGAAAGATTAGAAGTCTCACAGATGTTTAGACAGCTAGATTAGTGTATTTTAGTTATTTTAATAGCGTAATGTCTTATAGAATTTTGCTATATGGTAATGCGACTGATATTGAAGTTATATTTGTTTTGCAAAAGAGAACCGTACGTGCGATTCATAACCTAAATTGTAAAGAGTCCCTCAGATAAAAATTTAAAGAAATAAACATATTAACTTTGGCATCGCAATATATTTATGAAAATGTAATGTATGTACATAAAAACATAAATAGCTTTAATAAGAATAAGGATGTGTATAATTTAAACACTAGGAAAAAGCTTGTAATGCCAGTTACTAGAATCCACAGATTCATCAATTCATTTATGGGGCAATGTATACGCTTTTACAACAGAATCCCAAAACATATTCAAAGTTTGTCAATAAACAAGTTTAAAAGTTTTATTGAAGAAAAACTGTGCAAAAAGGGTTATTATAATATCAAGAAATACATGAATGAAAATAACCCCTGGGAATAAGAATAACTATGCTAGTTCTATAAAAAATCATTTAAAATTGTATAAACGAAATTGTTGTTAAGTGAAATATGTTTGAAAAAAAAAGTCCCGCTGGGTTTCTTGCTGGTTCTTCCCAGGACAGAGGTATTTTCCGAAGCAGTGGTATATAAAAAAATGGCTTTCAATAAGTATTATGTAATAACAAATAGTCTATTCTATTCTATTGCAAGGGTAAAAACTGACAGCGATCACCGAATGGTGTGAAGCACACTAAACCTCAACGTTTAGTTGGAGAGGTCACGTTTAATGAAGTCAACGACTAGAACGATGGAGATCATCTTCCAATTGCTCTAATCTAACGCCCCGAAAACTTCAAGTTACAAAATTGTTTTCAGTGCCTAGAAAACTGCAATACAGTGGACGATATGATTGACAAGCTCGTGGAAACTGTCCATGGATCTATGTTCTGCAAGACGACCCGTCGCAGAAAAACCTAAAAACTCTCCGAACACATTCTTAAGTTTGTGGCTGTTAGACGGGAAATAAAGCTGTAGTCTTCAGCAGATATTACAGCATACAGATAATTGAACACACAGATTTCCAAAGGCATGCGGTGGACTTACGCAACTTCAATACAGCTCGTGTTGAAGAACCGATTGAGTGAAACTAATGCTCTAAAGTCTCCGTCAGAGATTTTTCTCCCAGAAAGAGCCAACTGGTGAAGCTGAAGACCGAGTGTGGTTGCATCGTTTTCAGGACACCTGAGATTTTGAGTGAGATTGAGACGTTCTACGGGCAGCTGAACCCGTCATTGTTGGAGCCACACGCAAGTATAAATAATGATCCAAGAGTAGGTGTTTTGGCCTAATATAGCCATTTCTTACGCCACCCATTGATTGATTTGTATTGATTTGTATTGTAATTCGTAGTAATTTGTATTTAGAAGTGATGCCATCGCGCTGCCAGGGCAATCACCATGCCGTTTTGTGTCTGGGTGCGAACGGCGTTTCCTCTCAGGGCTCTTCCGGGCCCTCGACTCCCACGGGCGGGAGCGCTCAGCCGCGCCCCCTGTCGGGCGACGCCCGGCGCTCGCCTGCCGGCCACCGTGCCCCTGGGTTTGAAAGGGGTCCCTCCCCGAACCAGTCGGGGGGTCGGTCCCCCAGGGGTGGGGGTGTCAGCGGTCAGCTACACCCTTCTCACCCCCGTCAGATGAGTGGCCGCGGCTAGGGTACCACCGTCCCCCTTTGATGCAGGCAGCCCCAGCTAGGTAGCTGCCGCCATAGTTCCCACCACGGCCGCCTCCACTTATTCTTTGAGCCGTCAACAACTCACTTGTCAAACTGTTCTATTGCCGACGGCCTCTGTGAGGGTGTACAACCCGAGTGTCGATTGTTTAACGGTACGCGCTCTATTGGATTCGGGTTCACAACACGGTGTGGCCTCCACTTGGTTGTTGGGAAGACTAGGGCTCTCCTGGAGTGTTGAATCACGCTGTCAAGGACTATTAGATTTGGTTTTGGTCGAGCACTAAATTAACGATGCTTTAAATTAAAAATAAAAATGCTTTTGGGTTTTCCGCGACATGTTTCATATTTGTGGCGGTTGTGATTAAGAAGGCGAATTTAATGTGCTCTTTGAATACTTGTACATATGTTCTGTAATTGTATTTGATCATTGTGTTTGTTTTGTTGAAAAGAAAATTGAAATTGAATAATGTGCTCTTTGAATGCGTGTGCATATGTTTTTGTAAATGTATTTGATCATTGTGTTTGCTTTGTTGAAAGGAAAATTGAAATTGAATAACACTATTTGTGCCAAAGGAAATAAGAATCATTCCTCTCTTTGTTTTCACATATTTGTTGGCACTGTCGAAGATATCTATTTTGAAAAAAATATCTCTTATGTTTGTCGTTTTGCTTAGTTTGCCTGTTTGATCTATGCGCATCAGGAAATAAATTCGTTACAATTTATTTTCAAGTTTTACATAGTGGTTTGAGTATTGATGCTTTTGAAACTTGGTTGAAATATAAGCATAGGACTACATGTCTAAAGGCTAGCTAGTTATTGTTTTTGTTGTGGTTATATGGTAGATGGCTTGGTTATGCCTACTTGCTTGAAAAAATCGTTTTAAGGACTATCTGTGCGTTTCGTTTACCTTTCCACAGACGCCGTTCATGTGGAAATTGTAAGTGCCCTTGGCACTGAAGCCTTTGTGGCCATGCTGGGCCGCTTCGTATCGCGTCGCTGTTGCAGACCTGATCCGGTCGGATTGCGGAACGAATCATAGGGGCACAGATAGGTGTTTGGAAGAGGTCGTCGGACTTCTGTCCAGTAACAGGACTTATTTAGGTGCTGCGATGTCCAGGAAGGGCATCCAGTGGAGGTTCGACCCTCTGGCTTGCCCACATTGGGGCGGTATTTTTGAGGCGGTGGTTAAGGTTGCAAGATCTGATGGGGTGCCTAAGGTGGCCTAGGTTTTGGTTGTAGATTCGGTCTTGCAACGTGCCGTCGCGACCCTGTCCCGCTTGCCGGTTTGCTCGTGGACATAAGTCCTTATGTCCGGGACGGGGGTTTGTTTTGGCCAAATATAGGCATTTGATACCCAATCGCGTTCGACTTAGTGTATCACCCGATGGTGTCGAGGTGAGGTAACCGCCGCCGGGGGGGGGACTGCAGTGGGCCGGCTCCGGTGATTCCGGCCGTGGACTAAGACAGTAGCTTGGGAGCAGCGGTGTGGTCGATTCACGTATTTTGTAGTGACCGCTGCAGCGGTTTTTCGCGCGACCAGTTTTGGTTTTTGTGGTCTAGATTTTTAGTATTTGTACGCGTTTAATTCGCTATTTAATTTGTGGTTCGTGAGGACAGCCTCGGATTAGTTTGTCTAAGTTGTACGGTCGTGACAAGAGGCTTGTATGGAATTTGACTGATTAAAGTAATTTCGTTTGAAAGTAATTGAGCCAATTATATAGTGATTGCGTGTTGAAGTGCATTTTGCAATATTTAACTTGCTTGTGTGACGTGGAATCTTGCGCGCGCGCCGGATTACGGTCTGGAATTTGAAGCTCGCATTCCATTTCGAGAGCGTGGCCCAGTTGATTGTTTTTGGAAGTCATTGTTTAATTGTACCGTCGCGTTAAGAGCCTTTTGTGTGTTGACTCTGTAGTTTGCGTGTCAGCTAGGTTGATTTTGAATTCTTATTGCGGCGTAGTATTTAATATCGTACGAAGGAATTTAGTTGTTGTTTGTAACGCTGAACTTTGTGACTCGTGAAGAGATCGCGTTAGTTCCCTATTTGTAATTTGGTGATAAATGAATCCGGAAATTTGAATGTTGAACTTTGAACTACTGTTCGTTACTTGTGTCGGGTATCACGTGTTTGATTTTACGATGAACGTTGAATTAGTTGAGTTGAAGTTAGTTAAATGTACAATAAAGTTGATAGACTGAAATAGTGACTTGAAGAAAGAAGTTGTCACTTGGTGACGCCTGCTGGAGTGATGCAGCGTTGTGGGGCAGCATGGGATCAGGACGCTGCCCGGTCACCTCAGCTGGGCCAGGTCACATAAATAAACACTACTGAACACCACTTTACATGCACCTACACCTACCTACGGCCTGACCGAGCCTTGGTGCGGTCTTAGCTTCGGATCCAGGTACGTACTATTTATTTACCTAGCTTTATCACTATCGTGTAGGTCAATTGTCTATAGGCATTTTGAGCCCCGTCCTCTGCTGCCCGTCGATTGGGCTTACTGATGGGCCCTAGTCTAGTCTACCTTGGTTGGGGCAGCTCAGGGCGTGTACAATAGGTATCGACACTATTCCAATGACATCCCGGACGTCAGTCTGAGCGAGATTAGAACGGCTCTCCAGCACCTTAAAACGGCAAGTGTGCTCGGCGGTGAAGGAAAACATCTTGAGGATGCTAGCTCATCAGGTACCTTGAAGATCACCAGCTGATTAGTGACCGCCAGTACGGTTTTCGTCGGGGTCGATCAGCTGGTGATCTTCTGGTCTACCTGACTCATAGATAGGCGAAGGCAGTAGAGTCCAAGGGGGAGGCATTGGCCGTTAATTTTGACATAGCGAAGGCCTTCGATCGGGTCTGGCACAAAGCGCTTCTTTCGAAGCTTCCTTCCTATGGGCTTCCCGAGAAATTGTGCAAATGGACCACCAGCTTTCTAGCTGATTGGAGCATCAAGGTCGTAGTAGACGGTGCATGCTCTGATTTCAAGCCTATTAACGCTGGTGTTCCACAAGGCTGCGTGCTATCACCAACGCTGTTTCTCCTGCATATCAATGATATGTTGCAAACTAGTAACATTCATTGCTATGCGTACGACCGCACTGGTGATGCCTTATATACCGGCCGTGCCAATATTTCTCGGGAAAACGTCGCCGAGTACCGGGACAAACTTGTGTCTGAAGTCGAGTCTTTGCTGAACAAAGTCTCGGATTGGGGGCGACTAAATCTAGTCCAGTTGAATCCCCAGAAGACACAAGTTTGCGCGTTTACCGCTAAAAAGAACCCCTTTGTCGTATCTCCTCGGTTTCAAGGCACTCTCCTTGCTGCTTCAGCTAGCATCGGAATCCTCGGCGTCGACATATCGAATAGTGTGCAGTTTCGTGGTCACTTGAAAGGGAAGGCCAAACTGGCCTCTAAACAGCTTGGCGTGCTCAGTAGAACGAGACAGTATTTCATGCCGGCACATCGCTTGCAACTTTACAAAGCGCAAATCCGGCTTCACATGAAATACTGTTCTCATCTCTGGGCCGGGGCACCCCAGTGCCAGCTCCTTCCACTTGACCGCATCCAGCGCAGAGCGGTTCGAATAGTCGATGACCGAGTTCTTTCTGATCGACTCGACACACTTGCTCTGTGTAGAGATGTCGCATCTCTTTGCGTATTTTATCGCATTTACTACGGGGAGTGCTCTGAGGAATTGTTCGGACTAATTCCAGCCACTCAATTTCACCATCGCACATCGCGACAAAACTTGAGATACCATCCATACCACCTTGATGATTGGCGGTCCACCACTGTGCGATTTAGAAGATATTTTCTTCCTCGCACAACTTCCTTGTGGAATCGATTACCACCAGCAATTTTTCCGGACCGATACGACTTAGGGATAGTGACCGACCGAAGGTTCGGTTTCGGTTTCGGCAAGTTTCGGTAATAGTTTCGGTTTCGGCAAAAAATCTGCCGAACCTTCGGCGGCGCCGAAACTCAGTGTTCGTGGATTATCGTGCGTCGTTCGGATGAGTTCGTGACTCGTGCATTATTTCTAACTATACAGAAACAAAAATAGAAACTTTTTTATTCAATATAGATTATAAATAAGACTTATTGAAAGTCACTCTTTCGTTTAATTACTACTGGTTCGAAAAAAAAACCTCTGTCCTTGGAAGAATCAGCAAAAAACCCAGCGGGACTTTTTTTAAATAACAGCTTACAGTCAGAAGCGTAAAAGTAAAGTAAAGTAAAGTTGCAGCCTATTTACGTCCCACTGCTGGGCACAGGCCTCCTCTCATTTCTGAGAGGCTTTTAAGGCAAGGAAATGTCCGCCGCGCTGCCCCAAAGCGTGTTGGCGAACTTCACATGTCTTCGAAATATTTTTTTCTTATTTCTCAAACATGCAGGTTTCCTCACGATGTTTCCCTTCACCGCCAAGCACGTGGTAAATCAGCACTTAAAATTGCAATTAACAATTTCATTGGTGACGGCGGGGATCGAACCCGGGTTGCTCGAGTATTGTGAAGCTTACAGCGAGCGCTAACCATCTAAGCTACCACGGCAGAGGCGTAGCGTGGACTAATATAAACGTGGGCGAAGTTGCATCAGCGAGGCCTCTTTTCTTCGTTCCAAGGATCTACCCAATAGATCTATCCTACCAAGCAGATGTTGACATGACATACCTACTCATATCTATAAAACCCTGACAAGTCTCGTTTTCCGTCAATGTAACAGTCGTGGTCTTTGAAGGTAATTATAACGGCCTCGCAGTCGCACTTAAAAGGAGCTTCTTGCGAGGCCCCAAACAAACACACTTAAATTTGTGACTTTCTTTTTTGTGAGTAAAAGAGATCAAATTAATTAGTCATCTGTGGTAAAGGCCATCGCATTTTTGGGGACCTCGCGAGGCCCCTTTAAGTGCGAGACTTCGCGCCTGGTTACGCTACTGCTTACAATCATGTATGTAACACAATTAACAACACAAAACAAATTAGAAATAGCTTGGTAGTGATCACCTTATTCTCAGGGGTTATTATCACCCATAACTTCCTTAATATTATAATAACCCTTTTTATACAAACTTAGTTTATTAAAGTTTTTGAACTTTGTTCAGGTTTTGTATATTTTCTAGGCTTTTGTTAAATTGTGTGTATATTGTCTGTGTGTGAGTGTGATATATTAAGTTAATGCTCTCATTGAATTAATATTAACAATATTGTGAACACAATATTTGATTTATTAATTCACGTGGTAGAGCCATGCTGCGGCTATATTAGTAGTATAGTTGTAGCACGAATGGGTCGGCTCGACCGGGGAAGGACCACGCTCTCACAGAAAACCAGCGTAAAATAGCAGCTAAACGCTGCTGTGTTTCGTATGGTGAGTGCAGAGAACCGGAAACCCTTTTTACTGGAAAAGAGGCATTCCATCGTAGTCCTAACGGGTGACAACACATTTGCATTTTGATTCGCAAACGGGGATATATGTAGATGTCTATGGGCCACAGCAACCACTTACCATCAGGTAGACTGTGTGCACGTTTGTCACCCTATCCAATAAAAAAAAAAGTCGTACTGCTGGGCACAGGTCACCTCTTATTTCTTATAGGGTTTTAGGGCAAGGAAATGTCCGCCGCACTGCCCCATTGCGTGTTGCCGAACTTCACTTCACCACCTAAGCACTAAGCTCAATGACCAGAATAGTGTCTGCCTACCGATAGACCTTAAGATGAACATGGACAAAACAAAGATCATCTGTAGCGTTTATGTCACACCTATGCCGGTAGTTGTTGGGAGTACTAAGTTCGAAGTTCTTATTTAAGTTCGAAGTTCTTAGTTAAGGCGCAGGTTGAGCAAAATGTCGCGCTAGTCGTTATTTGTGCTGTTTTTAGAAGCTATCTACTTTTTATTTAAAAGATATATCAACAAATAAAAAACACATTATATTTCTACATAATCTTGACTCCATAAAAGCTATATCCAATTTTTTTTTAAAGGAATAAATATTAATATAATCTCCTTACAACGAAACCACATAAATGTGAAATTATTATTGATAACATGCATCTCCTCGTAAAGTAAGTATTATTTTATTTTGCGATTTACACCAATGGATAGGCAATTTATTAATGAATATTTCTATAGAAAATTTTTTTTCAAAAGACCAAAATTTGATTTTATTAAGAATTTATTTTAAAATCTGGGCATATTCACTGCTCACGGGCTTGTTGAAGTCAGTGAGCCGTGAGCTCTTCGACGCGAAGCCCGTGTCGTTAGAGCGTCGACCAGCACATACACTCACGTCATATTAGTCGATAATAATATTACTTATTAGGTTATTTATAGGTAGTATTATTTGTTTGTTTTGGGTATAATTTTTCGTATTAGTTATATATATATATATATATATATATATATATATATATATATATATATATATATATATATATATTTGTTGTGTTTTTTACTGCGCGATGAAGCTTTTTGCGTGTATTTTCTTTGAAGTAAATGCAAATAAAAAAATGAAGCACCATTAGCATGTAAGGTTCGAATCCATAATTAAAATTTCGACAAATATTATAATTTACACTACAAAAGGCTAATTCAATATTATCACCCAACCACAATATCTTATTAGGTATAGTACCGCCTCGTTGGTCTAGTGGTTGTAGTAGTGCGAGTGCTGATCGTGAGGTCTTGGTTTCGAATCCCGGGTCTTGTCAAAAAGTCAGTTATGAGTTTTTGGCCCGTTTTTGTTTTTATTTATTGCTTGTTTTTTCTTCTTTTTCAAAAAAAATATAATTGAGTACATAAGATGTTCTATACGCCGAATGTCAGAGAGAAAAGCTAGTACATCTTTTGCTAAACTTTAAAATCTAAAACCAATTTTAAAACAGACGAATTGATCATAACTCCCTTAGCTATAAAATAAGTTATGATCTAATTAATGGTATTTATTCCAGTTTATGGCAGCTCTGATTTATATTACGTGGCTGAAATTAGGTACATTTTATTAGGTACGTCAAACCAAATAACAGCCGGGCGGCTGACATTATGCACTCCATACATTTCTTATATTATCTAATTACAGTCCCATTAATTTCCACTAAAAGGAAATAAATAAGTTGTAAATTCAAACAAAAATAACTGCATTACTATGCCTATAGTCATATTCATACAAATCAAAAAGCCTATATGTGAGATAATGTAAAGTAAGCATAATTTTACCGGGATCATAACTTGTCAAATAATTAGGAAAATGATCGTTTTTCGTTGCGTACCTGTTTTGATTTTAACACTTAGGTTTAAAACTGCGAGGTAATATTTGAATAAATATAGTTTCCTCTAGGTACAAAGAATTTTTTAGATGAAAATATTTGTAGTTAAGACTACTAGAAATCTTATTTATGGAGTAAAAAGGCGAAAAGACTGCAATTAGGGCATGACTGGTATTAGGGGCTTCTACCCTAATTCGGTAAAAAGTATCTAAGTAGGTATTAATATACCTACTTTTTACTATAAACTAAAATTTTACTAAATTTGACTAAAAAAAACTAAAGTGACCATTTATTTTTTAACTCAAAACAGGACATGGGTTTATTTACACTCTAAAAACTATAACTTTACACAATTAGTGTTCAATATAAAATTATATTCGGTATAGACGGTAATTATTAAATGCAACATATTTTTTTTAATTATTAATTACATTTGTCAGTGGATTAAATTTGCTTTAATAAAGTTGGTGATAATTTTAAATAAGAATAAAATTCTGCTTAAGTTTTTTTATGGTTACCTTTGTTAACAACATCGCCTTTAGAACTGGAACCGTAAGTGTTTCTTTCAGACGTCCACAATTTGTTCATAATAAAAAAAATATTCTTTCTACTGGAGCATTTGTACCAGGGAGACATAAAATATATTCGATTAAAAAAAATTATGTTGAAGATTGTTGACTTTGAATACTTCCATCCATCGAGTTACGGGACAATTTTGTGTCCCGGAGCTTTGTTTGGGGACAATGGGACAGGTGACTGAGAAAAGGGACAGTCCCGTTCAAAACGGGACGTATGGTCACTTTAGCTATAAACCGGCGACGGCTCCGTGGCGCACTGGCTTAGCAATCAGTTGCTGCACTGGGGGCCGCGGGTTCGAATCCCGCACGGAACAAGTATTTGTATGGCCTACAAATAATTGTTCCGGGTCTGGATGTTTGTCCTTGTGCAATTTATGTTTGTAAACTGCCTCCACGACTCTCATTCTATATTACTCTCACTCTGCGAAACATCCTATTTATTTATTTATTCTTTATTGCACCAAATATTTGTACAAAAGGCGAGCTATCTATTTATTTACCTATAGTGAGTAGGTATCTTTTAAACTCACAATTTTCAATGCTTCATTTTTAATATATAATTAATTATAAAATTTCATAATTAGATAATATTATATGAGAATACATAACTCTAATATAATGCAACTAGTATACCGAATAAAAAATTTGAGATACATTTATCGTTGTACGCTGTGTGTATTTCCATAAAATAGTTTATTGATGTTGAAAAAATACTACGTTCTTACAGTAGGTGGCGCCTTACATATTTCTTACGTGATATTATATTGTAGCGAGTCGGCGCGGCACACCAAATGCTCAAGGTCGTTCGCATGGAGTAGCCCCTTAAGTTAATGTTTACCTGGGACAAATAGTTCGATTAGGTAAGTCCAACTTCGACCGATGAGTTAATCGACGGATTTAACTCAGCTGGGCAGCGTTCGGGAGATTACGACACATCTTCTCGTCAGACATACCTCAAAACTTCAAAATGAGATGTAAAACCAGTGCGTGCTGCGAGTGATGACTTATGGATCTGAGACGTAGTCCTTCACTGTTGGACGTAGGAGGAAGCTCAAGGTAAGTAAAGCGCTTTATTCACGGTCCATCTTGATGTACGTCCCGCCAAGGTCATGCACGCAAAATGTCAATGAGTAGGCTTGACGTACCTATACGTAATTATTAACGTACGTGAAGGCGCTTAATAGTAAACGTAGTGATTATATCACATTTTATATACTCTTTGGGTTGCAGATTATAAGGAACAGGACACTGTCCCACCAGTAGATAGTTCAATCTTATTTTATTGTTAAATTTTTTTCACGTACGTAAAATTACTTAATCATAATTGTACGCATATTTTTCTCAGCTTTTATGTCTTTGCGGGTCCAACCTTAGAACAAATAATACCGAATAACAAAGGAGCGCTATTTCCCTTTGGAGTAAATAAATAAAGCATACTGATCATCAGGGATTAAAAAAATATTTGATCTCTCGATATTTTATTTACACACGCGACCTCACGGAGGAAATGCAATGTAAAAGCGATACTTTGATTCTAACGCAAGTGAAGTATACTATTTTATAATTTGAATTCATATTTTTGTATCCACATAGACAAGGTAATGTTTTGCAACCAAATTAAACA
This sequence comes from Parnassius mnemosyne, assembly GCA_963668995.1. NCBI lineage: Eukaryota > Metazoa > Arthropoda > Insecta > Lepidoptera > Papilionidae > Parnassius > Parnassius mnemosyne. The sequence continues at coordinate 6,306,807 of CAVLGL010000057.1, forward strand.
CATTTTGCACACATCGAATGCGAAGCGGAGATGTAGGTAGTGCTCTATTGTCACCGAATCCAAAAAATCGCGATTCACTCAACTGAAATCACATTAATACTTCTGACGTAGTTATATTTTTTTAATTATTTATTTCGATTATTATTTAAAAAAAAGTTCATCTTCTTTTAAATTATGGCTTTTCTTGATAGAATTCTGCCAGTGTCAAGTCAGTCATGGGAGCAAAGAGTATAGTAACTTATATATTACTATACTCTTTGATAGTAACTGTCCTATACATGGGAGTGACAAGTAAATATTTATTACGTTAAAGAGTTCTCAATTTTACAAGTGCGTTCACAATCTACAACAAAAGACGTCACATTTTTATTGCATTTTTAAGTACCATCACCATAATTGATTAGTAATTTTACAGTTTAATATTATTAGTACGAATAAAATCACACAAAATATTTACAAAAGGAGTATATACTAGGGACAACAAATACTGGAAATTTACAGGACGCGGGACGTAATGGGGCAGGATATCATAGAGAGAGTGAGAAAGATTATGAATGAATGAATCTGGATCCCGCAGTGGCTAGGGATCCAAGCCAAGACAATTTTCAGCCCTTTTTTATGGCAGTTGTACAGAGACGTTCTAATATTTAAAATTAGGGGATATCTTATCTTAGAGTGAAAAGGACTGGATGCTATGCTTTGAAGGTAACTGAGAGAGTCTAAGAAAATGAGTCCTTTCCAGATTGTGAGATTCCGCATATAAGACTGACTCAAAGATAGTTAAAAACTCACCTGTGAATACAGATGAGTGAGGCGGAGAGTTAAAATTTAAAATAATCTTGTAGTTAGGGATCCACACTGCGGACCCAACTAATCCATCGTCACTTAGCTTTGAAGCATCAGGGTACATAATAAACAAATCATGCCAATTTTGGAGGAGGAGCATATTTAATTTGTTATTTACTTAAATAGTATTCTTATCTATTCCCAAATTTAGAATAAGGTCTGGGTTGAAAATTAGATCCTCGTATGGAATATTGAAAAGTGGATTACTAGGGGATTGATAAACATGAGAGTGAACTTTGACTAATTTAATATAACTTTTTATAATACACGGCAAATCCTTGTGGGACCTATATGGAGAGTCCCTCACTGACTGATACAAGGAACGAAGTTTGGAGAGGAGAGGATTATGTAAATAACAAGCAGCTTTGAAAAAAAACCTACCTGAGACATATTGTCTGCGTAGAAATAAGGAGAGCTCAACACATTCAACTTGTAGAGCGGGAATGGGAGTAAATTTCATGCCACCTGTTATTATACGCAGTCATTTTGACTGAATTTTGTCCAAGGTATTAAGAGCCATTTTGCTACATGGCTCTAGTGAGTAAGGGTGGGAACCCTACCAGGCACCTGACAGGGATCGGATTTCATTGAGGTTTTTTTCACATTTGGAAGCAATATATGAAAGATGAGGAATTCCTGTCATTTTGTTATCCAGAATAACTCCTAGAAATTTCGTATTTTCGATTAGGGTATTTTCAATATATATGGACACTTTTGGTATTTGCCTTCACCTAGAGAAAACCACAGTACTGCATTTCAAAGGAGATATTGATAAGCCATGCTCAAACAGCCAGTTATTAAGAAAGTTGACAGCTAGGAATAAACGGGAGGTAGCCTTGGCAATAGAGGCATCAGTTACAAATAAGGATAGGTCATCTGCATATTGCAGGACATTACCTAAGTAATTCACAGATCTGTCTAGATCATGAGTGTAGAGACTGTATAACAAAGGGCTCAAGACAGAGCCTTGTGGTAGTCCCTTCCAGGTCAATCTAACTGGTAGAAATTTTCCTTCAGAACGGACTAATATGCGTTTACGAAATTTGTTATTCTCTCAGGAATGTTCAGCTGATGCATTTTTTGCCTGAACAGTGGGAGAACAACATTATCATATGCCGCACAAACATCAATAAAAACGCCTACCAGAAAATTATTATTGGAGAATGCAAGTCTTATGTCGGATATTAAGATGCTAAGGCTAACCATTGTGCTAAAACTTTTTCTAAAACCAAATTGGCTCTTTGGTATAATGCCTCTATTTTCAAGAATCTACTCAAGTCGATTTTTTACGAGGTGCTCCATGATTTTAGACAAGGTTGATGAAATAGCAATAGGGCGATAACTTAATGCTGAAGAAGGGTCTTTACCAGATTTTAGAATGGGTATAATAATATGAGTTTTCCAATCATCAGGAATGGAACCGGTTGTAAAAGCAAAGTTAATGATGCTTAAAAATAACTACTTACACTTAGTACTCATATTAACAAGAAATGACTAGGGGATACCATCAATGCCAGGAGTGGAATCCTTTAGGTGCCTAAGTACTAACTGCAGTTCAGCTATTTAAAATGGTTCATTAAGGTTATTAAAAGAGTTAGATGAATGAGGAGGGAATGATTTAGAGTTAGGAAAAATCTCTTCTTCCAATGGAACCCAGGGGGGAGCCAGTCTGTTACTGAAGTCGTCTAGCAAGTGGGAAGGGTCTACACAAGGGGGATTACTATAATTTAAAGCACCACGGAAGCACCTGATGCTTTTCCAGACAAGAGAATAAGGTGATCGGGGAGATAGGCTCTCACAGAATGAAAGCCATCCTTTCTTTTCTTTTCGGAAAGGAGTTTTTTGGTCTGAGCAGCTATTTTTTGATAATCTAGAAAATTTTCCATGGTCATATTAGAGGAATATAGCCTTTCTGCAGCCTTTCGTTTTCTAATAATTGAGGAGCAGTCTGCATCCCACCATGGAGGTGACGAAATTTTTTTTGTGGAGAAATTCTTCAAAGGGAAAATTTTGTAGGTTATATTATTCAGAAGGGTTATAAATTGGGAGTAGACACTCTGAAGGTTATCTAAAGAAACTGTGGGAAGGTCATTGATATGAAGTTCTGATTTTGAGGAAAATACATCCCAATCAGCTTCAGGCAGGTTGAATTTGAAAAAGGGAGGTATACTTCGAGTAGGGACACATCTTTTTAGGTCATCATTACTTAGGTTTAAGAGGGTGGAAAAGTGATCACTACCAAAAGAGGAAGGAAGAGTTTTCTATGACGTGCTAGCAGGAAAGATTGGAGTGCACAATGACAAGTCTACTGCGGATCTAGTATTCTACGAGGGGTAGGACATTCTAGTGGGCGAACCATCATTTAGAAGACAAAGATTAAATTAATTGAAGACATCAAGTAGCAAATAATAAAAAGAGTCAGATTTATGGGAACCCCACATAACATGATGGCTATTGAAGTCTCCTAGAACAATGTAAGGTGGGTAGATGCTTGATAGAATTAAATTGAGTTCTGGAATAGAAGAAGGAGTGGGAACTGGAATGTAATTGGAATGGATAGAATTGTGATGTCCAAAGCCTTAACAGCTACTCTCGTATTGCCTAGTATAGGAGGAAGCTGGATAGGTGATAAAGTTTTTTTTTATTTGAATGGAATGGTCCTGTTTAGTAGAATCAAAGCACCGCCATAGCCGTCACTCCTAACTATGATAACAGGAGAAGCCTGGGATACTAAATGTGGACCCTGGTTTAATAAAAACAAGTTAATTGAAAATAATTTCACTTGGACGTCAGTTGGTCGGTATGAATGTGAAATGTGAACAAGATATCTTTCAAAAAACCATTATATATTCGTGGCAAAACTGAAGTTATGACTTTAATTTTTTTTTAATAGATTTAGATTTTAATCCTTAGGAAGCCTTTTGAATTCCACTAATATAAAGCATTCCGTTCATTAATATATTTTTTATTTCATTAATTATTTGACAAGTTTTTTTCTGTAACAAAATACGAATCACCGGTATCAAGCAATAAAAAAAATTTCGTGTTAATTAAACAGATTTTTTTTTCTGTAGCTTAAACGAAATACGTGTTGCGGTAATTAATAAACTTAAATTGATTATTCAAAACATTATATGATCGTTCGGGGTGTGCATTTATGGATTTTCCAAATTTATTTTTATTTTGTATCGAATTAAACGATATGGCAGTCCATCCATTGATTTGTATAGCAAAGGACAGCCTTGACTATAGAATAGAATAGAATATTTTTTTATTCAATATAGATCACATGTGTAATTCTTATTGAAAGTCATTTTTTTCTTTACCACTGGTTCGAAAAAAAAACCTCTGTCCTGGGAAGAACCAGCAAGAAGCCCAGCGGGACTTTTTTTTAAAAAAGCATATTTTACATTAATGATTGGTAGATACAAAATTTATTTTATAAATAGCTTGGAAGCGACCACCTCATTCCCAGGGGTTATTATCAACCACGTATTCATTTATACTATAATAACCCTTTTTATACAGTTTCAACTTAACAAAACATTTAAACTTGGTAATAGAGAGAGCCTGTACACTTTCCGGGACCCTGTTGCAATAGCGTATACATTGCCCCATGAATGAATTACTGACTCTGTGGAGTGAGAAACTGGTATCACTAGCTTGTGTTTGTTCCTAGTGTTTACAGAATGTACATCACTTTTCTTACTAAAACTACCTTTGTTTTTGTGAACATACATTAAATTTTCGTAAATATACTGAGAGGCCAAAGTTAATATATTTATTTCTTTAAATTTATCTCTAAGAGACTATCTCGGCTTTAGGTTGTAAATAGCTCTAATGGCCCTCTTCTGTAAAACAAAACTAGTTTCAGAATCAGCCGCATTTCCCCATAGCAAAATCCCATAAGACATTATGCTATGGAAATAACTGAAATAAACTAATCTAGCTGTCTTGACAGTAGTGAGACCTCTAATCTTTTTTACAGCATAGGCTGCAGAACTTAGTCTGCTTACTAGTTTGGACATATGGGGGCCCCACTAAAGCTTTGCGTCGAGAGTGATGCCAAGAAAAACAGTGGATTCAACAGGGCTCAGTTCTTTCCCATTTAAAAACACATTGGTACTCAGATTTTAAACATTCGTTGTTGTAAATTTAATACATTTAGTTTTATTTCCGTTTAAATGTAGACTATTAACGTTAAACCAATGCACTAATTTTGATATAGCATTATTCACTTCGTAACATTTAAATGATTGACGTTTAAGTTTAAAAATCAAGGAAGTATCATTAGCAAATAATACTATATCATGATTATCCCCTACAAGAGAAGGTAAGTCATTAATATACACTAGAAATAGGAATGGGCCGAGAATGGAGCCCTGAGGGACACCCATTAGTACAGGTGACCCGGAAGAACTTTTACCATTGATAATAACTTTCTGCATTCTATTACTTAAATATGAAATAATGAGTTTAAGCGCTGTGTTCTTGACACCATAGTACTGTAGCTTCCTGATTAATGTCTCGTGGTGAACGCAGTCGAAGGCCTTGGAAAGGTCACAAAATATACCCAAAGCATCCTCCGAATTCTCCCATGCACAAAAAATATGTTTAATAAGCTCAAGTCCAGCGTCAGTTGTCCCGCGACCCCTTGGAAAACCGAATTGATTTTTATGTAGCAATTTATTAATATTGAAGAAACTTAACATCTGATACAAAATTATTTTTTCAAAAATTTTACCAAACGTTGGTAGTACAGAAATTGGTCTAAAATTGGCGGGGTCTAATTTACTACCAGATTTAAATAAAGGTATGACTTTACTATATTTCATTAAATCAGGAAACAAACCAGATTCGACGCTTGTATTAAATATAGTGGCTAGATACGGTGCTATTATATCTATTATTTATTATGATGAACAATATAGTGTATCATCTATGCTAAGAAGTATGAAATCCCTATTTTCTAGTATAAATTAGTACCTAATTTATTTTATGAAATGGAAAGCATAGGAAATATATGCACTATAGCCACAAACTAACTAGAAACACTCACGCGCACAAAGGCTACCTCGCCTCAACAACCTGCACTGCACGGGACGCGCGTTAAGCCGCTTGGTATAAGTTTGGTACAAGGATACATTAGGACTATGAGTTGTTATATTATGCTCTTTAACATACTATGCTGGTTCGCTATGATGAGCGCTGGTACTTCTGATTAGATTGTGGTAGAAACAATAACGTTACAAGATACAAGTAAAAAAAAGTGTCAAGTACTAGACTTGACACTTTTTTTTAATCCTTTTGTAATTTTTATAAATACTGTCTGTTAAACAAAGTATTAAGTATAGGTGATATCCTCAGGTGATATCCAATAAAGGTACTTGTATCGATACTCGGTTTAAACAAGTACAGGTTTATTTGCTTACATCTTGACAACATCAACATGTTTTTGAAACTTTATATTTTTTGGTAGTTCTCTTTTAAAAATAGAAATCTCCTAATCTTGGTAATGCTGTCCAATTTTGGTTCATTTATCATTTTTGTTCGGCACTGGTAAAAAAAGGCACGTACCATAAATCACCATAAACAACGAGCCGTCATGTTGTCTGATCTGACACATGACTTTTTATGTTACATACACAAGAATATCTAATTTGATTCGACATTTGGTAATTAAAACACATAATATTAAATTTAATAGCCGCCTCGCCAATGAACCGATATCAAATTAGCGCATTACACATGTGAACGATGGGAGTCGTTTGTAGGCGACTAGGTTTGCGTGCGGTCTCCGACTGAGTTGACAACTGATCCAAATCGGGCTTCCTTAGCCGCCTCCATGAATAACAACAGGATATGATAACATGGCCGTACAATCGGACTCCGGAGGGAAGGACGACGTGAAGACACAGTTCGTGACACGAGAAGGCACATATAGGTTGATGACGCTCTCCGAATACTCGAGACCGAACCGAGTTGGATACACAAGCGGCTCAGGCTCAACTCATGTGCGCGTGTCATTGGTTTCACTACCGCCGGGGCCGGGGGACGGTGCACCCGGCTCTGATGGACAAAGTTCCGACGACAGGATATGTTTCAATCATGGAAAGGAACTCTATGTTTATGTTTACAGAGGTGTTAAAAAGGTAGGATGTGTATTGTTTACATACAAATGATGATCATATGAATTTCTATATAGTGTTCTTTTTTATCTTATGTATAATATGATATAATATGCTTTTCAAATAATCTGAATACTTCATTAGTTATCTAATTTCTTAGATTTAAGTTCTTATTTCTAAGTGTTCTCAAGTACTTACTTCAGTTATCTTATTTTTAATGTTACACTATCTATTCATAATTTATTTCATTTTCTTTATTGTATGTAATTGAGTTAACCCTTCAATTTATTTATTTGGTGACATATTTGCAATAAGTAATTAGTTCTGTTACCTATTATAGTAAGCATTTATGATACATCTTATTTATGATAATGTAACAGTTATTTAAATTAAATAATCTAAAATTTTATGCAATTGCTTAAGATTTTCATGTTTGCAGTCTTTACGCATTATGATTTACTATTTTTAGTAAAACTATAGACATCCGGTATTTGCGTACAGGGGTGTGAGTGGGTGGGGGGAAGAGGTTATATAATTTTTTTTTGTATAATTATTACTGCACTTTTTTACACAAGAATATTAACTCAGAGTTACCTCTACAACGGCTTTGGCGCTGAGGGATGTGCAGGCTCTTCGCTCTTGCGGTGCAAATCACAGGCACCTATGCTCACCTTCACCTTAATGGTCGTCTTCGATGATCGGCCGCAGCCGTTACGGCTCACACAGGTGCCTGCGACTTACTACAGTGGGTGGGTGCTGCCCTCTCTCAGCGCCTACGGCTTTACAAAAACACTAGGGGTAGGGTAGACAAGACTAGTTCTGATTCGGTTTTAGTACATATTTGACCTATCTTATCTATAAAGTCAAGTTGCCCTAAACTCTGCTATGACAATGGTACATGAAATATTGTAATATGATTTGTTATAATTTTGTTTTCTGAAAAACCTATTGACTGCTTTCCACTGTGACTCAATTTGTTGGTATGAGTCCCATCTCCAGCCACAAATGGATTGTCTCGATTCGAGTAATTTACCTTTTTTATGGGTTAACCATTTCGTTATAAGCAATTTTAGTGAAATTTATTTTTATCGTAATTAATTCAAAAGGCATTTCCGACATCCAAAAACAGTGTAAAAGGTTCAAGCCTACCCCGGACAAGCCTCCCAAAATGAAAACATAATTAAAATCAAGTACCGGATGTCTATAGCAAATCCTTTAAAATATATCCTTTTATAGCTGTTACTGCTACAATGTTTTTTTGAACACAACAATTTATGATTTGTTAATTTTTGTTTATGAAACTGAAAATATATCTTCGCCAAAATGAAAAAAAAACTTTCCTGCTAGTTTCAATTTTGAGAACTGTTAGATAACATTTCTTAACTCTTCGATCAACCTTAAAGTCAAATAAAATGCATTAATTAGTTGTTTGTAACTATGAAATATGTGTGCGGCTTGAAAAAAGAAAATGAAGTCTAAACTTAATTTAAAACGACTTTCTAGTTTTCTATCTAGTTATCTAAATTATCTTAATATTTCCCCGTCTAATTTTGAGGCAATCTATTTTTTAAATAAATAAATGTATACTTGTGTACATACATAATGGTGCTAAAAGTAAAACAAGAATGCAAGCAGTTACAATATTAGTCTTCTTCAAGGCCTCAAGTTATAAATTACCTGTATTGATTGCTTATTGGTGCCTTATTGTAAGTAAGCATGTGGAATAATTTTCTTGCACAGTCTGTCTGTTTAGACAAACCAAAATATGTGTGTTGACCATTTCAATGGTTTTATGGACTTTTGAACATTGATGATGATGATGATGAACATTGCAAATATGACATCATATTGAAGGAATCTCACTCCCCAGTTTTGTGAGGCTCAATGCATATAATATCTCCTCATTAAGACATGCCAGAAAGTGTTTCTGGTATATTCATGACTATGAAAGTCATGAATGTCATGTTTATCTTTTTGGAATTAGGGGCTTCAAACTTGTACCATCATCATCATCATCATTACAGCCCATCACAAGTCCACTTGAATATAGGCCTCCTCCAAGGAATGCTACAAAGCACGGTCCCATACTTGGTACCATACTCCAATAAAATTCTCATATATAAGTTTTGTAGATCTTCAGGCATATTTCGACTGATAAAGCTTTGAAGGATCTTTATTTTATATAAGAATTATAGTAATTAGATTTCTGGACTATGGTAATGATTTGCCCTTCACACTTTTAGATGTTGAATTCTAGATCTCCTTGTCAGTTGTCAGAGGCTATATATTAATCCCCAGATGCAGAATGCTGCACTTTGATGAATTTAATTTCAATATCTTTTTATCGTTTTTGAGACCAGAGTGTAAAACTAAAAAACTCTCCATTGTAAGCAAAAAACACCTAATGGGAGTTTTATAAGTTCAATCAGATTTGTTAAGTAAAATCTAAAGAGGTGGACAGTAAGCACCAATCCTTGGGCTACCCCACTTATCACTTGTTTTGGCAGTGACTCATTGATCTAGTGGTTATAAATGTATCTGATGATCTTGAGGTCCAGAGTTCAAATCCCAGGTTGGGCCAAAAAAGTTTTTGGCTTTTCTGTCAAGAAATTCTCAGTAGCAACCTAGAGTCCGGAAGGTGGCTGTTTTTCATCCACATCTTTGTCTTCTCTCTCCAGTCATGTCATATTACTGTTCCGTCCGACCATGAGAGTAAGGAAATAGAGAGTACACCTGTGTTTGTGCACACACTCGTGCACTATAATCCTGACCTGTGCATATGGTTAGTCTCCATTGAGTACTAGCTGCCGTAACCAAAGTTCTGACGGGAGGATATTATTATTATGTTTCGGCAGATATAGAGAATTGCCTATACAAACTTAGTTTTTTATTATAATAGCGATCCGTCCCGGCTTCGCACGGTTGATTTCGACAACAACGCCACCTACCGGCTTCAATTGTGAATCTAAATCCTTCTCTAATCAACTTATTCACACACAAAATTTCATCAAAATTGGTCCAGCCGTTTAGGAAAAGTTCAGTCACATACACACGGACAGAAAAATTATATAATATGCATGTAAACCTTCCTCTTGAATCATTATGTCTATAGATGAAAACAACATCGAAATCCTTTGTGTAGTTTCAAAAATCTAAGTGTACAGACGGCGGGAAGCGACTTTGTTTTATATGTCGAAGATAAATAAATTTTAACTAATTTTGGCAATGAATTGTTCTATTTAAATTTTAATTATTCAGTAAATACAGCTAAATTAAGTACTGATAATTTATAATATGCTGCCAAGGTTGAATGCAATGTCGTAGGACTGAAATGTGAAATGACATAAGTAATGGTTTTATGCAAATGAGACTATGCAATACAATGCAGTCATGCAGAATAAGTCTTTAACAACTTAACATTATGACAAGCTATAAAATTGGTATAGATAAAATTCAGAGTATAGAATTGAAGTTTACTTTAACATTGGTTATATAAAACATAAGGTTATATTGATATTATGTATTATAGTGTAAATGGTATGCAAATTTTTGGAGACCACTACAATTGTTATAGTATTATTAAAAGTCCACCCTTGAATATACTTCTCTCCCGTATATTGCTTCATAGGGAGAATATTTGCCATAATTGCCACACTTGGCAGGCGGGTTGGCAACCACAGTTTTTTATTTTTATGTTGTTTTTAGGAAAACATTGCTACTCATCTTTTGGTTTATTTTTCTCTGTCACCTTTTACAACACCCACGGGACATGGGTTAGCAGATATTCATACACCACGACTACCACTACACAGTCAATTATTAAAAACAATATTAGTGACAGTATTTAATAATTAGATCACTGTAATTAAAACTGTGAAATTGGTAGTTGCAATTTTAAGTATCAACTAGCTGTTCCCCGCGACTTCGCCCGCGTGTAATTTAGGTTTTTAATTATTTGCGCGGAACCCTAATTATTTTTCTAAAACAAAATTAGCCTAAGTTATTCCTATAACATCAGCTCTCTGCCAGTGAAAGTCCCATCAAAATCGGTCCAGCCATTTCGGAGACTAGCTGGAACAAACAGACAGATGGACAGACAGACAGACAAAAATTTTAAAAATTGTGTTTTTGTTATAAGTACCATATATACTTTGATATGCATTTGTGAAAAGCTGTTATTTTGACATTACAAACAGACACTCCAATTTTATTTATTTGTATAGATTTGCTCCAAGTTTTTAATGGTGAAGGAAAACATTGTGAGGACACCTGCTTGTTCAAGAATTAAAATTATTTTGAAGAAAATTGTTGGTCAATATACACTGTAGCAACAACTTTAAAGTCAGTTGCATTTGCTTTGAAGTAAAGTTTTTTGCTCACTAATTGCGTTTTTTAATAAAATTGTTCTCGAGTATGTGGTTTCCACACAATGTTTTGTTCACAGTAAATACTTTTATGAATATTTATAATTTGTCTGATGAACAAATGATGATTACAGCCTATGAAATGTCCTCTGGTGAACATAGGCCTCCTTCAAGCAATGCCACAAAGCTCAGTTCTGAGCCACCTGCATCGAACAACTTCCTGCATCATAACAGATCAATACTTTATCTAAAGTGTCTTCGGTGAAGGTTGATAAGTATCATGTAAACATCTCGCAATAGTGACTGTTGGTTAAGTATCGCAAACTGTCTGATGGGCGTCGCTTTATCGCGGCAAACACAGAGTTTTATTGTACGAAGCTCGCAGCTGTTGTCAAACGCGAGTCCGGGCTTGAAAACCAGTGGCTGCAGTGGCTTTTTTATTGTATACTACTGATACACCCCGGCTTCACCAACTGGGTCCCTACCCAAACACACAAAAATTTCATCAAAATTAATCCAGCCATTTTCGAGTTTCGGTTTTTATATTAGCACAAATAATTGGTCCATAATTTTAATGAGTTAAGGAACCCTGCTTTTTTTATCAACTTTCGACAAACAGACTAGTAAGTGCTGCCATAGACTTTGCTTGTGGGTACGAGGCTGACACTCGAGAACTGTTGAGAGTGACTGTGAGAGAGTAGTCGGTTCTACCAGCTATATGCCCGGCCCATTGCCACTGCAACTTACTCTGTTAAGGAATTTCGGTTACTCTAGTTTTACTGTGGATATCCTTAATGCAGAGAAACTTGAAGCATAGGCTTCCCCATAGCTCACTGACTCTTCTCTCTTAACGCTCCCGACTTGTTATTAACTGAATTTTTCACTAGCCAAATTGTTATAACATATACTATGTGCGTACTTCCAGGCGGCCGATCTCACAAAACCCGTGGACAAGAAAATGTACAAAGGCACAAACCCCACCTGCCACGATTTTAATACAGTCACGATGACACCTGATAGTGTATCCTTAGTTATAGGCTTTTCCACCGGACAAATACAGCTTATAGACCCAATTAAGAAGGAATTAAGTAAATTATATAATGAAGAGGTGAGTTCCATTACAATATTACTGATTATCTAGGAGCAAATTTAAATGTACAAAATTTGTCATTAAATAAGTTTAAATGTTTTATTAAAGAAAAATTCTACAAAAAGGGTTATTATAATATCAAATAATACATGAGTGAAAAAACCCCTGGGAATGAGGTGATCACCATTATGCTGGTTCTATTTAAAACTCATTTAAAATTTGTACAAACAAAAAACCTAAATTATTATATAATATAATAATAATAATAATAAATGTTTACCATTTTCATTTACAATTATATATTTATACTGCCCAACCAGATGAGAAAACTTTATAGATACCCCAAAAATAATAATAAAATATTTATTCATTGACCAAAAGTAATAAAATATTTAAAAGTTAAACTGATACAAAAATGATATGGACAGTGAAAGGACAATGAAAGGGTTCTGACTCAGCATGTGTTGCAGAGAATCTACAACACATTGTCCTTCTAAAAATATCATTTTTGTATTAGTTTAACTTTTAAATATTTTATTATTCTGTCAGCACCCATATACCTACTTAGTGAGCTACAGTATAACAGTACGCGTACATCACTGATTATATTACAAATAGCTTTTAGTGTTAAATTATTTATTTATTCATTCAGCCAGTACAAGAACTATTTAATTAACCAGTACAAGTTTTCATATTATTTCTATTAATAAATTGATAATTAATATTCATGTACAAAAGATAAACATAATATAAAGTATAATATGTTTAAAAAAAAGTGTAAAGTGTAATATGTTTAAAAAAAAGTCCCACTAGGTTTCTTGCTGGTTCTTCCCAGGACAGAGGTATTTTCCGAACCAGTGGTAAATAAATAAATGACTTTCAATAAGTATTATGTAATAATCTGTATTGAATAAAAATTATTCTATTCTATTCTATTCTAGTGCTACCTCAAATGTATTTTAACAATTTGTCCTCCAGTGAAATTTAAATTTAAATTCTTATAAATTGCCAGTATAACCTTCCGCCATGAAGAGAATCCTTTACTTGATATCTTCCATTGTTGCTAAGAAGTGACTATTAAAAATGAAACAGGAGATGTATAGCAACATCTTTTAGTTCCATCCATCCATTATAGCCTATAAAACTCTACAGCTGGACATAGGTCTCTCCCATAGATTGCTCATATGGTGGATATTGCCATAGTTGCCACACTTGGAAGGCAGGCTTGGCAACCGTAGTTGTTAATTATTTTGAGTTGTTATTCAGAAGCTGTGTAGCCTCTTACGATATCCACAGGGCGAAAGGGACAGGGATATTCTTACATCACCACTACACGGTTACCAGCTCAAAATAACAAAAATTGCAGTTGCTACTACTCCTGCATAGAGCAGCATCTTTGGTAAATATTCTGTGATGATGATGGCGATAATGAAATATGATCTACTATACATGGTAATATACATTTTTTACGTGGTAGAGCCATGCTGCAGCTATTTTAATAGTATAGTTCTAGCACGAATGGTTCGGCTCGACCGGGGAAGGACCGCACTCTCACAGAATACCAGCGTAACACTGCTGTGTTTCGTATAGTGAGTGTAGAGAACCGTAGACGCTTGTTGCTGGAAAAGAGGCATTCCATCTTAGTCCTCACGGGTGACAACGAATCTGCATTTTGATTCACAAACAAGGATAAATGTAGATGTCTATAGGCCACAACAACCACTTACCATTAGCTGGACTGTGTGCTCGTTTGTCACCCTATCCTAAAAAAACGTGGAGTTTGTGGTAAACCCCCACAATTGGACAAACCAAATGTTTGTAGTTAACTGATGCTAATGACATAGCCGATACAAAAGCCTTATTGAAAGTCATTTTACCAAAATTGTTTTTAATTTTCAGAGGCTGATAGACAAAACGCGCGTTACTTGCATCAAGTGGGTGCCGGGGTCTAGTAATCTCTTCATAGCAGCACATGCGTCCGGCCAACTGTATGTATACAATGAGGAGTTAACCTGTGGGACGGCCACACCACACTACCAGCTGTTCAAACAAGGAGATGGCTACTCAATACACACATGTAGAACCAAATCTACCAGGAACCCACTGTATAGGTGGGTTATAGGCGTTGAAGGCAGCTGTATAAATGAATTTTCATTCTCACCCTGTGGTACCAACTTAGCTGTAGTTTCCCAGGACGGTTTCCTAAGGGTGTTCCATTACGATACGATGGAACTGATCGGCAGAGCGCGGTCGTATTTTGGTGGATTCCTGTGTGTGTGCTGGTCACCTGATGGAAAGTATGTGGTGGTTGGTGGAGAGGACGATCTGGTTACCGTCTGGTCGTTCAGCGAAAGGAGGGTAGTGGCCCGAGGACAGGGTCATAGATCGTGGGTCTCTGTGGTCGCATTCGACCCGTATGTGGTCAGTTTTAGCGAAGCTGACAATGAGGATGTTGCAGAAGAAGACAAGAAAAGTGAAAGTGTGCAGTGTTATAGGTTAGGCAGTGTTTCACAGGACACACAGTTGTGCTTTTGGGACTTGACTGAAGATGTTTTAAGGCCACCAGTTAGAGCGAGAGCGTCCGCTCATCTATCTCCAAACAGTCAGCACTTTTCCCCTAATGGGGTACCTGGAGGAAAGATTCCAGCAAAATGCCCCAAAACAAACAAGATAGGGCACAAGCACGCAGAGCTCAGTGGCCAGAATAACGCATCAGGAGAACCGTCTGGAGCGAAACCCGCCGCCAAGACGAAAGCTAACAACATTTCAACGTTAAACATCAGCGTTGGTAAAGCAAAAGAAGAGAATACTGGATCCCTTGGTGCTAACTTCACACAACGCTTAGCGGGCTTTTCGTTTGGTGAGAGGAGATCCGACCACAGACGGAACTTCAGCCTGACGAAGCCCACTGAAAAAGCATCCGCCACTAACACGGTAGCACTGAGAGGCAAGTCAGCAGGAACGACGAGCGACTCCTACGACCCATTGAAGCTAATAGGGACGCCTTCGTGTCCTCGATTTGACGAGTGTCCTGTCCTTGAACCGTTGGTGTGCAAGAAGATAGCACATGAGAGACTGACCGCTCTTTTGTTTAGAGCGGAGTACTTTGTGACGGCTTGTGCAGACGGTTGTGTGAATACTTGGGCGAGACCTACTCGAACACATAATGGGGACGCGCGGCCACGACGTTGCGACCGTATCGACCTCGTCGACTAATCGGAAGCTCCCCTTCGCTTTACACATGTGACTGTGGCCAAAGTGGAGTGGGAATGCAGTGTTCCAACAACATTATGTAGTCCAATAGATCCATTATAAAACCTCTGAGTAAGTAGATATTTAGTTAATACCAAGTGGAAAACAGTGCGGTCTGTTCAATTTTACACTTTTATTTCTCAGGTCATATTTATTGATGACCAGTTACTTGCTTTTATATTTACATTCTGGTGCCTATATAACAAATATTACAAAATTATTAGGATGACATTTGAAACTATTATATAGTATTCATTTATTATTTATATTGAGTAAATGCTTAAAAGAAGAAATAATTAAATATAATTTTTTATTATGTTATTTAGAAGTGCTCAAGTTTGAAACTGTATTTAACATACATAGAAAGAAAAAAAAAGAAAGATGTTAATCTGCTGTAACAATTCTTAAAAAAAAAGCCTTATACTTTACACTGGATTGCAACAACAAAAAGGCTCAATAAAATTCTACAGTAATAGAGTGACCGTTGTGCTGACATTCTGTAAGAGCCACATAAAGCAACTTGCGTGCAACACAATCACTGTAATTTTTATATAAAGTTCATATGATATAAAAATTGCATACATATTATACATAGAATTTTTCCCCTTTTCTACTCAGACCAACAGAAAGAAAGACGGGAGCGTTGCATACATTTTAAGTGATGCAAAAACCAAGGCAACAACGAAGTTATTATACGAATATGTACCCATGCACACATATGTTTCTAAAATCATTTGCAAGCGACAATATGGTTTTAGGTGCATATGTATATATTTAGGTGTATATATGTGCATCCAGCAGTAAACTTTAAGGGAACGATAAAAATAGAAAGAAGAAGAAAGATGTGTGCGTTAGTGCATGTCAAGAATATGAGCATGTTTTTACCTTCATGTGAAATGTATGCAACACTCCGTCTATCTTCTTTCTTTGATAATATCTACTAAGACAGGTGTTACTTTGAACAGACTGCAAGCGAAGGTAAAATGGTATAAGCATTTATTTAAAGCAGTTTTATGTTAGGCTGATGAAAATGTTTTGTTATTCCATTGTTATGAGGGCTTCCACAATTTCTTTCTGCCACCAGTGCGGCGCCGCTTTGAATTGAGGTGAATTATTTGACAGATCTCATGGTGAGGAAATTAAATTGTTAGAAAAGTGTAAAGATTAATATTTCTTTCTGAAATACCATTATTTTTATTAAGTAACAGGCCAGCAGTTTAAGCAACTGATATAAGCCAATATCCAAGTTTTGGACATGTAATTGTTCTATTTTAGTTGTTGATGCAATTTGTTCTTGAATTGGTTAATGGTTTGTGCAGATATTTATGCATGCAGATGTTTATATGTGGTAGAGCCATGCTGCAGCTATATTGGTAGTATAGTTGTAGAACGAATGGGTCGGCTCGACCGGGGAAGGACCACACTCTCACAGAATACCAGCGTAAAATAGCAGCTCAACACTGCTGTGTTTTGTTTGGTGAGTGTAGGGAACCGGAGACCTTTTTTACTGGAAAAGAGGCATTCCATCTTAGTCCTCACGGCTGACAACGCATCTGCATTTTGTTTCGCAAACGAGGAAAGATCTTGATGTCTATGGACCACAGCAACCACTCATCACCAGGTGGACTGTGTGCTCGTTTGTCACCCTATCCTATAAAAAAAAGATATCACTTCTGACGGCAGCTTGTTCGATACTTCAACCACTCTGGCTAAAAATGTACATGTGCGCGTTATTATGTGACATGGCTTTAGTTAATTTTAGGTGATGGCCCCTAAGATGTGTGTTTATTCAGTACTGGAATAAATATTCGACAAAATCTTCTAGATTGTAGTGTCCATGTATAATTTTATATGTTTCGATAAAGTCGCCTCGTTCTCTGCGATCTTTCAGAGTCGTTGTTTAAGTTTATTCAGCCTAACCACATATGGTATGTTTTTAAGTTCTCTAGGAACTTTTGTAAATCTGCGTTGAACCTTCTCCAGTAACTCAATATCTTTTTTGAAATCTCCAGGACTTTAGACTCAATGCACATTCCAAATCTGGAGTCTGGAAATATCAATTATATTTTATATTAATTACATTTGAAGTGGATAAACAAAACTATGAACATTCCTAATAGTAGAAGAATAAAAATAAATCAAGAATTGAAGAGTTAAAATATGTAAAAAATTACAGAACATACACTAGGAAACAAAAATCTTTCATATAAAACGCGAAAGTACAATGATGATGATACTCACTATCTGCATGACAAATAAGGTCACCTCAGTCCCACCTAGCGACATCTGGCGAGCGAAAGATAGTTAGCCCTCATTATAGTTAGTTTGGTAATGCGCCGTGTCTTGTGACTTGTTAATTAAATCGTGTGAGAGATACTTGTTAATTAAATCATTTGATGTTTATAACTTAATATGCTTATATTCTTTTCTGTGATTTTGTTGTGTTAAATAAAAATCTTTATAATGTAGTTGCATCATGTAATGACTCATTAAACTGTAAATAATATATATATATATATATATATATATATATATATATATATATATTTTATATATATCCTTATATATATAAATTGAGAGTCACATTGTTTGTCCGCGATGAACTCTTAAACTACTGAACTGATTTCAATGAAATTTTGCACACTGTGTGCAGTTTGGTCCAACTTGAGAGATAGGATAGTTTTTATCCGGATAAGTGACCCTAAATTTTTTTATTGCTAATCTCAGGAGTTTTTTTGTAGGAAAGCAAATGGTCGTCGGAAAGGGCAGAACAACGTCTGCCTGGTCAGCTAGTATATATATATATATATATATATATATATATATATATATATATATATATATATTATATAAAATATGTTCACAAATACATCCCACTAAAAAAGTACATGTGAACAAGCAAAAATGGTTAAAGCAGAAATTTTAAAAATCCGACAGTGTAAAAAAAAAACTTCCCCTTTCCTTTTAGTTGTATTTGCAGATGCAATATATAAGTATTACATAGCCTATGTCACTCCCACAGTTAAGACTAATCTAACGATACGTCATACACATTATGAGGTGACGATGGGTTTTTAACATTAGAATGCATCAAGCCGTTCAAGCTATACACACATACTCTCAAAAAACTACTCCTTCTTGGGTAGTCGGGTAAAAAGGGGCCAAGTTAGCTACAAATGACGATCGAGGTTGTCAGCTTCTCCGATAAACGATTGAGATGTGAATGGGTGGGCAGTTCCTTAAATAATACGAGTAGCTATAGAAATGTTTAGCATTCTTTAATTGATTTAAAATAAAATTTGTTATATGCTTTGATATTAAATTTATAAATGTGGCAAATTTAATTGTCAATAATACTTTCTAATATATTTAACTGCCGTCTGTCTTGGTATAATAAATTTAGCTTAATTCATATAATCTTTATTGGAAAGAAAAATTCAGCTACATGACAATCCTCACAATTTTTTCATCATCATCAGCCTTTAGTCCACTATTACACACACTATCACCGCTGCCAATCAGGTCCACTGCTGAACATAGTCCTCCCCCATAGATAGCCACAAAGTATGGAAAAAAGCCATACTTGCACCATCTAGTTGGAGGCTTGTACGAGGCCACTATTCGAGAACCTTTCTCCCCATAAGATGTTGGTCCTTCGAGCTATATATCGATCTTCTTTTCTTCTCCAGATATCCCTTTTACGGATTTTATTACTTAAAGAAATTCCGAGCATAGCTCTCTATGCTCCTTGAGCTTCCTTTTACACCCAGTACAGTGGACAACAATGTTTCGGTTCCATAAGTCAGCACTGGCAACACATACTGGTTGTACATTCTACATACAAGGGGGGAGACCCATGTTCAGCAGTGTGGACTTTTACGGGCTGGTGAAGAATATCTCATCCCAAATGTATATTATGCTCTTATTGGACAAAAGGTAGGCTTGTGCCCTGCGTTGAAACAAATAAGGGCTGTTTTTTTTTAAATTTACACAATCTAAGTAATAACAGTGAACGAGAATGCTGTAACTTCATACAGACGTTCCACAACGCACGCAAACAAACGCGGGGTCACCTACAGTAGCTTACTGAAAATAACGGGATATTTAATACTATCGACGCGGGCATTGCGCTATTTACTCTGCATGCTATTGTGGGTGAAGCCCGCGCTGGTGTGCGTGCGAAGCGAAACGCTTGTATGAAACTTACGTTCACTCTGGTAAATAATGTGATTTTTTACAGTGAATTGTTACATGATGTAAATACTATCTTAAATGTAATACATTTACAAATAGCGGCGCGAGTCGTGAGCGCCAAGTGACAGTATTTGCGCATGTTAATTTTCCAGCGAATGTCATATGTTTGTCCAATGAATGACGAAGATTAACTAACGTACGAATCAATGGACGGGAACGAACGTTCACCGTACCCACCCCGCGCCCTTGTACTTCACTAAAGAAACCTGTAAATCTACTATTGCGCATGTTATGGCCGTGCTCGCGACTCGTGCCGTTACGTATTTAGTAATTATAGCATCAGCAATTTGTACTTCATTATATGTTACACAAGTTCATAACAAATTCCCTAAGAAGAGTCTGTTTTAGAAAATCCTTTTAGTATCTGATAATGTCAATACTAAACGGAGTTAATTTTATAATAGTAAATAGTAATGAGATTCGACTGTATAGACGAGTGTGTATATTGTAACTATAAGGAGATATTATTTCTCTCGGCTCACTGTAAATATAGTATATAGGTTATCAAGCGATCAAAGATCGCTTGCACAGAAATACGTGGTTTGCGATAGCGGCAAACTCGCAAATCCTAATCTATATCAATATGTTATTGTTTCAGAATTTATAACAATTAGCAATTACTTTTGATATGTATTCGAGTCGAGTGAAGCAGCCGCTTATCATGAACGCACTAGTGCTTTCTCAATCTATTCATGTCACTATTTATTTCATTTATTTTAACGATTTAAATGTTGTTGAATTGAATCGACGCGTCTGTTAGACTCGCGTGGTTGGTTTGTCGATTTTAAATATGAGAATTGTTGATGGATTTTCGATTGTCGTACTATGTCTACAATTATTTCTATTAGGGAGCTCAGTGTTGAACGCGATTGGGACTTCTACTATTTAAATATTATATACATTTTTTTACTATTTAGGTCAGTTTTAAAATGACAGTTAAATTTAAATGCAAAATACTAATTATTGTAAAAGTTGGTATTAAAATGTGCTGTTGAAGCAGGCAACACTGAATATAAACATTTATTATGGATGGCAATTTTTTAAATTACTAATTAATGTTAAATAAATTTAAAAGCTGAGTTTTGTGACACTCTTTGGAGATGCCTATAGTCAGCAGCCTGCAGCAGGCTGTAATGGATGGAATATACGGAGATTTATAAAACTTTTTAAAATTATACATACAACAAGTAGCACATAATTATAGACATTGTATATCCTTATATACTGCAAGTGTCATTTTTGTTTTATTCTTTGTTAATAATTAGAATTCAGAGTCGCGTTTAACAGATAAGTAGATTTATTTTATTATAGTTACATTTCACACATTGTAAAATTGTTAATACATTTTCCTACTGTGTAGAATTTTTTTAATATTCTTTACAACTATTCCTTATGTTGTATTAAAACAAAGCTTGTACTTTGAACTGTAATAAATTCTATTGTTAGTGTAATAATACACATTGATTTTGGTTGAATTAAATTATTAATATATTGTATGTGAACTGCTAAAGTTTTATTGTGATCATAGCATGAGTCGTTTTTATTTAATAATATTGGTTATTATTGCAATTTCACATAAATTGGGTACGTTTTTTATAAA
Organism: Parnassius mnemosyne; assembly: GCA_963668995.1. NCBI lineage: Eukaryota > Metazoa > Arthropoda > Insecta > Lepidoptera > Papilionidae > Parnassius > Parnassius mnemosyne. The sequence goes on from CAVLGL010000057.1 coordinate 6,328,341, forward strand.
ATACCTTCTTAAGATTTAAAAAAATTACGAATACTTTCTAGTATTTTAGCATGAGGTTTTGATACATACATACAACTGTACAACATTTGTTGTATAGAGAAATATACTTTTAAGTATTGTCAACACTAAGTGCCAACAAATTTTTTATTTACAGTTTTTATATTGTTTATATTTATTGAAAATAAAGACATGTGTATCTATTGATATTTCAGCAAACTATTTTGTTATTTTTTTTTTTTACTTTATTGGGGTAATAAATAATGGCACAATGAAATATTTGAACAACTAGAATGATAAAATCTTAACAATTGTGGCACCAACAACATTTACCAGTTTACATACAGAAATAAATAATTATAAACGCGTGAAAAGTTAAAATAATAATTAATAAGTTAATATTAAATTTTTAATTTTGATAAGAAGAACTATGTGACTTAATGAAGTGTGCAGCTGACTTGTGTTACGTATGACTTAAACCTTTTTTTATAGAAGAGACCAAAGGAGCTTGCGGCTCATCTGATGGTAACCTAATCTTGCCGAAGCCAATGTTTTATGTGATACGTCATTGGTTAAGCGGACTTATTTATAGTGTATTCCGCTGATACTGCACACTGTATTCAACATTTGACGCTCGTATGGTCTAATCGTGAGAGTACCTGGTTGCTTCGTCGCGCGTCCTGTTCTCGCATCCCAAGCGGTACCCAACTATTACAAATAAAGACAGACACGTATTAAGGCTGCGCACAAAAAAAACCAAGTCACAAAGTAGAATTGAATTTTACTACATCAAATCAAATTCAAAAGTGAAATCAAAGATATCTAAAAATTATTAATTATCATATTAAATTCTGTAAAATAACTGATAGTACTATAGCTAACGAATTTTTTTCAAATTTGCTATAATTTACAAGATACTCTTTTCTTCAAAACTATTAACAACTTCATTCTTGATAATATCGAGATGTGTACCTCATGCTAAGATCACTGTAAATGAATGCTGCAGTAATTGTTTTGTTGAATGTTGAATTGTGTACAGTAACTTTATATGTTAGGTTTCAAATTTATAAAAAATATATCTAAATATAAAATATTTTTTATTTGGTAGACAAGACAAAGCACGCTTCCGAGCAGGCCTATTCGCTTATTTCGTTGATATCTAAATTATAGTCACTGTAGTACCACGGCTCACGAAACATTAAAACCTACGGTGCGATGTACTATAATTATAAATTTTAAAAGTAAAAACCGACTTAAAATTACTAAAAGAGAAGTTATTTATTTGCTACTTAAGGGTGGAATTTTTTCTGCAAATTTATATGGGACCACCCTTGAAGTATAACCTGTTTAGTAAAAAAGTATCATTAAAATTGGTTCACAATCTGCGACGATATTGCATAACATACATACAAAAAACCTTTGAGTTGAGAACCTCCTCCTTTTTAAGTCGGTTAACAAAGTGCTATAATTTTGATGTGAACTAAACTATCGAATAGGGCTGTAGTTCCTATATCTGTAAATTTTACCTTATTAAAATGTTTTTGGCAGCTTTTTTAAATGTCTTGATACAGAATCCTTTCCTTTCTGATTATATATTCCATTTTATTTCAATTTTAGGATTAGAATTAAAAAAGTTTTACTGTACATAATTCAATACAACCAACAAATGTTAAATTTGTACTGTTCGATTTGTACAGAATTAAATTATTCTAATGAATGATACTTTACGCCAACATATACCCAATTAATTTTTAAATTAGTTACGTTTAAAGTTACTAGATGTCGCTGATTGTGTGCGACGTTAACTTATTGAGACGAAGTTCTTTGTTCAAATCTAGTGAGACACAAATTATAAGCCTATCAAGTTAATATTTAATAGACGATTCTCTTTATAACGTTGTAGTTTTATTTGTTTGTCGTAGCATAAGCATTTTGTAATATATAAGTGTTGCAATGGAAAGAAAGAGATATATTTGGAACATACAAAAACGGGCTGATTTATATATAAAAATAAACGCAATAAATAACTACACATAAAACAATCAATGGAACAAACCTTTCTTTTATTACCTTATTATTATATTAATCAAATAAAAAAAGTATTGGTAGGTGTGAAGGTTCCCTTACTTTTTATATTTTTCAACTAGCTCGAAAAGCACTGGTACGAAATGACCACTGTATGAACATGGACATCTCTAGTTACTTTGAAACAATAGATGCAAGGTCACTCCTGAGAGCTAAAATGGAATACCTTCAAAAACCAGTGTGATGACCAGATAGCCTTTGCAATTTACAATATTTAGATCGGAGACGTGGTGTTTTACTGCTAGCCGTATGAGGAAGATCAAGTTCGCTCAGCGAGCTATGAAGAGGGCTATACTCGGAGTTTCCCTGCGTGATAGACTTAGTAATAAGGATATCCACAGTAAACCAGAGTCGCTTACTCTTATATATACATAGTATAGCCCAACAGATCAGTAAGTTGAAGTGGCACAGCACCGACAACCGATGGGGAAGAAAAGTTCTCGAGTGGCAGCTTCCTACGGGTAAGCGAAGAGTATGCCCCAATTGCATACCATAGAGTGGATTTTTTTTAGTCAATATGGATTGCGAGAATATTTATTGAAATTTATTTATGCTTTTATCACTGGTCTAGAAAAAACCTCTGTCCTGGGAAGAACCAGCAAGAAACCCAGCAGATTTTCTACACTGTTTTACTAACTTTCTGGAACGTTCGCATGTAAACAACCAAAAAATGTCACCGTTGTAAAAATACATGCGTACATATATAGCATCACGCTTATACTGCCGTGCTTACGATAATGGCAGTTATTTCGAGAAAATGGCGCGCAGTTTTCGTTCTTTTTTTACCTTTCCTGTTTTCTGTTAAGGAGTTTTCTAAGGTAAGATAATTGAAATGTGTAGCGTAAGTGATGTATTTTTATTTAGTGTACCAATTAAAGATGTCGTTGAATTATATTAGTTTTAAATAACAAAAAACCGTTTATGCTAAGTATAAGTTGATAACCTTAAAACAATAATTACTTAGAATTACCGGAGTAAGTACGTAGTCACTGCTCTTATGGTAAGTGATTCATATAATTCATAGGTCCGCTTAGAGAAAAACAACAATAAATACAGTAAAAAATCTTTTATTTATTAACTTTCCTCTTTAATTAATACTTGTACAAATCTTTTTAAACTAACTTATCTTTAATATGGCAAGGATTTGAGATCCATCGTACAAAAGTTACTTACGTACTAGTTTAACAAATCATAATTCAACATATTTATTTTTCATTAAATCAAAATAAAAATGTAAACATTTAAAATATATTTCAGTCTTGTAAACTTTATCGGAATCAATATTTACATCTGAAACAGGTAAGTTTAGCCAAAACTCTTTTCTGTTATCCGGCATTAGCTGCAAAAGGTTCTTTATTATGCCATTTTTAGTAGATTCCGATATGCCCCAAGGGGATGTTTTTTGAATAAATTCAGGGAATTTTCTTTGATTTTATATATTTTATTTGAAGAAAGTCTAAATTAAAGGTAATCGTTATATCGCTGGGCAAATACAATCTGTGCGGGGCATGTTCACGTCTATAATGAGAATTTACTGGGACATATGTATTAATATGTGTTTTTATTACATCTCTGTCAGTTAGGTCTTCTTTTGTAATGTCCTGTCTGATTGTTTTGTTTCTCTAATGGTCTTTGTAAAGCTAATATAACTCTCTTGTCATTTTTTGGATTGTATCCTAGTTGTTAAAAAGAAGGTTTTACACTTCAATCTTAGTTTCATCCTTATAAAAATAATAAGCATAGCTTACATAGCGTTTTGGCGTTTCGCGATTTGTGTTTTTCCTGCATGCAACTGGTTTAATTTGGACTAGAGTTTTAATAAAGATACTCTTTAATTGCCAGCTTAAGGAAACGTATTCAAAATTAGTTTCTCTTCTAAGTTCATCACAAAATTTTTTAGTACATTTTTCTTGCATGTTTCTGGCATGGGTCATTTACAGTTACTTTTTCCATTTCTAATTTAGTCTTTTTCTCTCTTCTTTTTGCTAATGGTTCTTCAAATTTCCTTCTTTTCTTTGGGTTTCCCTTTTGTTTTTCCTTTGTCTTCCTGTACTCTCTGAACCATTTTTGTGACTGTTCGTTTTCTTTTTGTATCTTGTGGGACAAAGAAGGAACATGATTTTTGCAGTCCATATAAATGTCTTCGCCTATAAAATGTGAATAACAGAGTAAACATAGCCATTTCCCGCAGGTACTAAATATCTCTTCAACACACCCAACATATTCACATTGTGATGCCAAGTCTTGCTCAATCTTTATTTGATTTAATATGTTGAGGAGTGGTGAAAGTTGTTTCGTGGAGTTTTTTTAGACTAAAAATTCTCAAAGTTTTGTAGCCGTCACTGGGGTGGCTCTTTAACTGTATTATTTGGTAAATTTATCAAATTTAAATTGTTTTCTATCTTGGCAATGACAGGATAAATTCATTTCTTTTAAATAAAGATTTTCTGTTGAATATGGATAATGTTTTTCACACTTCTGATATTGATATTCAAAATGGACTAAACACAAAAGACAAAAACATTGTGTACAGGCGCTAAACTCTTTTAAATTACAACCTTCAAATTCACAATGTTTGATAGAATTGGATTTTTTTGGCAAATGATTCACATTATTAGTAATAGATATTGTTTCATCACATTTTGTACTATTTATATCTTCTTCTGGCACGTAATCTGTATCTTTACTATCATCAGATTGTGCTTAAAAGGGTCTTCTTGAATGTCAATTTGACTATCATCGGGTATAAATAAAAAATAAGGAGGAAATTCTTCATTACAGTATAAAATATCTGCATCATAAGAAGTATAATTAACCTCGGTATTATCAAATCCTACATTTGCCGTCCTGGTGGCTTACGATTTTGCGTTTGGTCAAATTTATGCATAGGCTCGTTATTTGGTTAATTTTGTGGTTGCGTTTCTTCAAGCCAGGTTTCTATGTTTTGAAAGTTATACATAGGTGTCAATTTATAGTTGTTGGAATACTCATTACGATAGTCAAAAATTTCTTTGTGTTCATTGAAATCGTACCAGCGGAAAAAATTGTCAAAAGTATCACAGGCTTAACCCTATTCGTGTACATGTATATTACTCATTTCAGTGTCGCTTTTTCGTTTCATTGAGTTTCAAATCACAACAATTCTAAATAAGTTTTCACTTCAAAAAACGTGGCGTTTAACTCAAACATTACGTTCGAAATCATGAGTAACTGTCCCTATTGCATTACAAAACGTGCAATATTACTTTTGTTATGATGGTTGTAAAGGATTGTACACTCAAAATAAATACCATTGCTTATTATATCTGGAGTATGTGTACTTACTGTTTAAATTATAGTAAATTAATGTATTCAAAACAAATACCTTTGCTTATTACATACGTAGTAAGTGTACTTACTGCTGAGATTATAAGTAATAAATGTACTCGAAACAAATACCTTTACTTATTGTAACCACAGTGTGTATACTCATTGCGGTAATCATTAGCAATGTCGGAACGCTATTGTAGGCGCCACACTAGCTAACCACTAGTAAGTATACATACTGCTTTATTAATAAGTAAGCTTTGTAACAATTTAGATCATACTGCTCTTATCATTACTGAATTTATAAGTTCCTGCTGAGATATTAAAATGAGTGTCAGACTATATTATAAAGTTCATTACGCTGATTCCGTATCTGTATATAACTCAGTTTGTCCAAAAATCGTACTTACTGCCATTATCGCAAGCACGGCAGTATAATCCCCGAGGGGTAGACAGAGTACAAAAAGCAGCGAGCTACTCGAACCACGTTTAGCCAACAAAATATGGGTATAAATAGAATATTGTGAAAGATGTGACAGGTGGCTAGTCCATTGCCTATACAATCACGAACACTATATCCCAATCGCCTTATACTTAGGCAAGTAACACAGTTGGCACATTCTTTGTTAAACGTCCCATATAACTATAGAACCTAGGAGTTCCAAACCAGCATGAGACACACGTTAAACACTAAGTAGAAAAGGGAACTAATTAATAAAAACACAATGTTTAAAGCTTTAAACTATAATTGATTATTCCTAATGTTAACACTTATTCAAAATCCGGGGTCCCATCCAGTCTGGTCGCTTGCGTCCACCAGTTTGTAACAAATTACAGTATCGCCGGGTTGCACTTCGAATGCGGGGTCGTCAAAACGAAGTCCGCACTCCATGTCGCGCTTGATTGTGTTCACTTCCTCTTTCAGATGCTTCATGGAGGCCAGCTTACCTAAAAGTATTAAGAGCACTACGTCACTCTTTGGGCCTTACTTGATGGCGACAAGACCAGACGGAATCTTAGGCAGAGCCGTAATTGAGGAATAGTCGTATAGTGGCAGACATGGGTAATGCGTTGTGAAGGGTAAATGTGCTAACTCAATCCACTGCACCGATGTTATACGTGGTAGATCCATGCTGCAGCTATATTAGTAGTGTACTTGTAGCACGAAAGGGTCGGTTCGACCGGGGAAGGACCACGCCCTCACAAGAAAATCAGCGTCAAATAGCAGCTTAATGCTACCGTGTTTCGTATGGTGAGTGTAAAGAACCGGAGATCGTTTTTACTGGAAACGAAGCATTCCATCTTAGTCCTCACGGGTGTCAACGCAACTGAATTTTGATTCGTAATTGAGGATAGATGTAGATGTCTATGGACCACAGCAACCACTTACCATCAGGTGGACTGTGTGCTGGTTTGTTACCCTTATACTATGAAAAAATGTGTTGACTCCTTCTTTCAATTTGTTGGCGCACAGCGCACGACTGGAAAATTCGAAGGGAGTTAGGATGTCGTTATTGTATATTTGATTGATCTATTAATTAATGGACCTGACAAGTTTATTTTATTATTTTAAATGAAATCTAACCAAAAGGTTACACACAATATTACAATAAAAACTATAATAAAGAAAATAGTTTTATATCATTTTATAAACTGCAAAGTAATCTTTTTCAAATTTTTATTTTACTTACTGGCCACACTGTTTTTATTTTGACAGATGGCTAAATTGACAGCCGTGTTTAAAAATTGGTTGCAATGAGCCGGCGCAGTAAACTGTACCCAGTTACTCATGTCTAAGTGGCAGTTCAAAAGAATCCATCGCTCCATTTCGTCCCGTATTTATCATAAGAGGCGACTATGAAATGTACCAGAGAGGCCTCATAACTTTCGATAGATGCGGTAACCGTCTCGTTTACGTGAAATATAAAATACCAGAGCGGCGTATTATAATCATCAAACCGCCTTAAAAGAGAGATAATGAGGTAATAAATCCTCCCTGCAGCGGGAGAGGCCTAGCAGACTACTTTGGGCTAGTGAAGAAAACTGAGGTCCTTTTATTCTATACAACACGTAACATAATTAACGCACGTCCTGAAAGTAATTTGTTCAGAATCGTTTACTGAATCGATTTCTATCATTTTTAATATACGTAACTTTGCTATCCCAAAAATTATTAAAACTGCGTAAATTACAGTCACATTAAACCTGTACAGTCAAAACAAACTGAAATGGACCGTAACTCAAGGCGATAAGATTTTTAAAAGTGCAGTTTTATTTGTATTAATACAAATTCCGTCATACAATACAAAATAAAGAAAACTGAACCTTATTTCAAACACGTTAAAGTCTTTACAAATACAGAGTTTGGAGTGCCTTGGATCGGTCGCGGTGGCTCTGTACATTGACCTCCCAGATCAGCTGATTTGACGCCTCTTGACTTTTTTTCTTTTGTAAGGACGTATTAAATCATTAGTTTATTTTAGTGAGACAACAAGTGCCGAGGACCTAAAAATAGGATAGTGAACGCTTTTATAATAGTGAAAAATTACACAGAATTGCTTTCTAAATCAAAATATCAATTAAGAAAACGGTCATTAAAATGTAATGAACGAGGTGGTGGAAATTTTGAAAGTGTATTCAAATACAACGTTGCATGAGACTTTAGGCTATCAGTAAGTTAAATGTTTGATTCTTAAAATTATTGTAATCTTGATTCACATCTTTTGAACACGCCGTCTTTGAATTATGTTGTCGTATCGCCTCTTATTTTTAGCAGTTCATTATTATTTACAATTACAATTAAAATGTTATGTAAATTTATATTTTATTTATTGTAACGAATATTGCCTATTGACATTGTATCATAATAAATAAACAAAATTATTGAGTCGAAAGTCCAAAGCCTGAAAAGTGTGATGGAAAGATGTAATCAAATGTTTACTAGACTTAAATAAACAACTCGATGCTCGGAGTTCTGACATCTGTTAATGTTCATAGATAGGTATTTCTTTAACGTAACCAATCGTGTGTCTCTCAAGCGGCGGCGGCGTTAACTCGTCCCGAACGCGAGCGAATACCTACTAGGCTAACAAGACCCTCATATGACCTTTATCTAGTGTTCGTGGATTTGTACTGTGACCACAACATTCTTCCGGAATTAGCATAACTAATTTAATAAATAATCAATACATAAACATGTTTAACCGAGAAGTCAGTGTATGTATTATGGTTATAACATAATATACTAATTGGGGTGTCTGAGAATGTGCGTTAATTACGTTAGATGTTGTATAAAACTAGCGATCAGCTCCGGCTTCGTACGGTTGATTTCTGGATGGCAATAACACTGCCACCTAGCGGTCCTATCAGCTCAAACACACATCATAATCAGCCGTTTAGGAGTTCAGTCATATACACAAAGTATAATATATATATATATATATATATATATATATATATATATATATATATATACATATATATAATGGTACAGAGTAGTTAGCGACAAATCCTTACCTTGGAACTCGACGTCTGCGTCACGAAGCAAGGTACAGAGCCGCGACGTACCTTGGAACTCGACGTCTGTTTCACGAAGCACGGTACAGAGCCGCGACGTAAATTGAAACTCGATGTCTGTTTCACGAAGCACGGTACAGAGCCGCGACGTACCTTGGAACTCGACGTCTGTTTCACGAAGCGCGGTACAGAGCCGCGACGTACCTTGAAACTCTACGTCTGTTTCACGATGCACGGTACAGAGCCGCGACGTACCTTGGAACTCGACGTCTGTTTCACGAAGCACGGTACAGAGCCGCGACGTAAATTGAAACTCGATGTCTGTTTCACGAAGCACGGTACAGAGCCGCGACGTAAATTGAAACTCGATGTCTGTTTCACGAAGCACGGTACAGAGCCGCGACGTACCTTGGAACTCGACGTCTGTTTCACGAAGCGCGGTACAGAGCCGCGACGTACCTTGAAACTCTACGTCTGTTTCACGATGCACGGTACAGAGCCGCGACGTACCTTGGAACTCGACGTCTGTTTCACGAAGCACGGTACAGAGCCGCGACGTAAATTGAAACTCGATGTCTGTTTCACGAAGCACGGTACAGAGCCGCGACGTAAATTGAAACTCGATGTCTGTTTCACGAAGCACGGTACAGAGCCGCGACGTACCTTGAAACTCTACGTCTGTTTCACGATGCACGGTACAGAGCCGCGACGTACCTTGGAACTCGACGTCTGTTTCACGAAGCACGGTACAAAGCCGCGACGTACCTTGAAACTCTACGTCTGTTTTACGATGCACGGTACAGAGCCGCGACGTACCTTGGAACTCGACGTCTGTTTCATGAAGCACGGTACAGGGCCGCAACGTAAATTGGAACTCGACGTCTGTTTCATGAAGCACGGTACAGGGCCGCAACGTAAATTGGAACTTGACGTCTGTTTCACGAAGCACGGTACAGAGCCGCGACGTACCTTGGAACTCGAGGTCTGTTTCACGAAGCACGGTACAGAGCCGCGACGTACCTTGAAACTCGACGTCTGTTTCACGAAGCACGGTACAGAGCCGCGACGTACCTTGAAACTCGACGTCTGTTTCACGAAGCACGGTACAGAGCCGCGACGTACCCTGGAGCTCGATGTCTGTTTCACGAAGCATGGTTCAGAGCTTTTCTCTACCGTGCTTCGTGAAACAGACATTGGAACTCGACGTCTGTTTCACGAAGCACGGTACAGAGCCGCGACGTACCCTGGAGCTCGATGTCTGTTTCACGAAGCATGGTTCAGAGCTTTTCTGTACCGTGCTTCGTGAAACAGACATTGGAACTCGACGTCTGTTTCACGAAGCACGGTACAGAGTCGCGACGTACCTTGGAACACGACGTCGGCGCCGCGAAGCACTCTGTACAGAGCAGCTCGCGACAGAGAGCCGCGTACACAACGGCAGCCCGCTACTGGCACTTTCTTTCGTCCCTCAGTCACTTGGAACTGCTGAAGAACGTTAGCCTCGCCTGAAATTCAATATGTATGCCTGATATATGTATTTCACATAACATTACAAATTATAAACACATCGTCGAACCATAGGAGTCTCGGTGAACAGCGGAATTGTAATTACATTAAGAGACACCGCATACTGCAGGCTTTCTATCGGGCGAGAGTTTAGTCGGTTTCTTAATCAGTATTAAGATGTATTCAAGTGCACATACTATAACGATTAGATATCGGCTGATAAATCAGTTTGATGGGCTACACGATTTCCTTCAAACTAAACTGTTGGTTAACTCTCGGCCAACTGCTAAATCAGTACAGCGCTCTTCAACGCGCGCATACACGCCGATCGTTTAGTCGGCCGACTCGGTCGATAACAGCTCAGAATTTTGGCGCGATAAAGCCCCTGAAGAACCTGAGAGAACGCCCCTGCATCAAAATGGCGCTGCTTGTCGAATCATCTATTTAACAGTTAGTAGTTGAAAAACGACCTGCGCTTTATAAGAAATAGCTAAAAGAGTACGCTGATGTTAAATTAAAGAAAAAGCTGGGGGAAGAAGTAATCTATCACGGGATGCACCCGGTATTCTACGTTTCTTTTCTTGATCCGTCTCCTTCGTTGCATAATAGCAATAATAACAAAGAGATTTAAATATATAGGTATACTATAGAGCGGACATTATTATTAATAATAATAATAAGCCTTTTATTTCATGCTAAAAATGAGATACATACATAGTTTATAGTTTAACGAAAAAAGCAAAAAGAAAAAAAAATTTAAATCTGGATAATAATATATAAGTTTGTTTGCATGAACCCCTCCTCAAATGAAGGTGAAGGCCTCCTCTAAAGAATTCCATGTGTCTCTATCTTGAGCTATTTGCGGCCAGCAGGTAGCAGCTGTTTTTATCAAATCGTCTGCCCATCTTGTGTGGGGTCTGCCTTTGAGACGTTTGCCGATTAGACCCTTCCACGTTGTTACCCTGGTGGTCCATCTCTCGTCCTTTAGTCTCGCTACGTATCCAGCCCACTTCCATTTTAGTCTTTTAGCGTAGGTTAGAGCATCCGTCGCTTTGGTGGTTTCTCTAATTATTGTGTGACGAATTTTTTGAATCTTTTTAATGTTGACCATACTTCGTTCTATTCCGCGTTGGCAGGTCGTGATTTTGCTTTTTAATTTGGATGTAAATTTCCAAGCTTGAGATGCGTAGGTTAGACAAGGTAGGAGGCATGACATTATGACTTTTATTTTGATATGTGTTGGCATGTTACTTTTGAATATCTCTTTTAAGGACCAGTACTTGTTCCAAGTATTTTGAACTCTTCGTTCTACTTCTAGTTCATTATGTTTTCTGTTGAAGCCAATTTGTTTTCCAAGGTATATGTATTTCTCTGTATTTTTCAAAGTTTCATTGTCCACTGATATTCTTCTCTGTATACTATTTGTCATGACCATTGTTTTCGAAAGATTAATTTCTAGTCCTACCTGCTTCCTAACTGTGTTTAGTGAATCGATCATGTTTTGTAATTGTGTGCTAGATTCTGACAGCAAAACTAAGTCATCTGCGAAGCGTAGGTGGGATAAATAATTGCCATTGATGTTTAATCCTGTCTTTTCCCAATTGAATTTTTTTATTATTGACTCTAGGATAATTTTGGAGACAGCGGGTCGCCTTGTTTTACGCCTCTTCCGATGGAGAACGTAGGACCAGTGGATTCTAGTTTTATTTTTTTAAATATTTTTGATTATATCTATATATTCTTGTTCAACTTTTTGAGATTGCAGGGCGGTCCATATGCTTGAATGTGACAAGGTATCAAAAGCTTTTTTGTAATCGATATATGCGATGTAGAGCGTTCTTTGCTGTTCTTGGTATTTTTCCATTATTTGTTCTAGAGTATGTATATGATCGATCGTTGAAAAGCCTTTGCGAAAGCCTGCTTGTTCTATTGGTTGGTTTGCTTCTATTGTGACACTTATTCTTTTGTTAATTATGGAGGAAAACAGTTTGTAGATACATGAGAGTAAGCTTATAGGCATGTAATTTGTGATATCTTCTGAGTCACCTTTTTTATAAATTAAAATTATTTCTGACTCTACCCACTGCGATGGTATTTCAGCAGTTTTTAATATAAGATTAAATAAATGTGTTAATGGGAGAGTCATTAGCGGCCAAGCAACCTTTATAGCTTCATTTGTAATGCCGTCTGGACCTGGGCTCTTATCTATCTTTAGCCTTTTTATTTCTTGTGTGACTTCTTTTTCAGTTATTGGTGTTATGTTTCCGCTTTTGTTTGTAGAGTTAACATTGTTTGTGTTTCTATGGCTGGTACACTCGTTTTCTTGTGCTTTATATAATGTTTTATAAAAATGGGTTGCTATATCTATGATTTCTTTTCGATTATTTGCGGTTTTGTCCTTACGGTTTAAACTATATATCCAATATTTATTTGTTCTTAGTTCTTAAATGCCTTTTTTGAGCTTCCTGCTTTTTCCAGATGTTTTTCGATAGTCCTCAATCTGTAGCTTTTGTAGTCATGTTTAATGTATTTACTTATTAATTTGTATAGAGCTGATAATTCATTTTTAGTGGCTCGAGTTTTTATCTTAGCATGTTGTTACTCTTGTCTTCTCTTGATAAGTTCCAGTGTGCGCTCTTTTAGAACTTTATGATTACCTTTTGATATTTCGTTGGGGGTTCGAGGGTTCTGTAAGCTCTGGGTTATGGCCTTGCTTAATGTGTTATAGAAAGCCTGTACTGATGTTTTTTCTTGGCATTTATGTGAATCTTGTAACTGAGATGAGATGTTCTGTTTATAAAATAATATTTCTTGATCGGTTTTCAGTGATGAATAGTGGTTGCTTTTATACTCTGTGCGTTATTTCTTCTGATTTGTGATAGACATTGTTGCTCTGATTGCTCTATGGTCTGACGGGTAGTTCAAATTTAAAACTTCTATGTTTAGATGTTTGGTTGATTTGACAGTACATAATCTATTTCATTTTTGTATTTATTGTTCGGTGGTCGCCAGGTCCATCTTTGGTTTGGTTTTTTATGAAAGAAAGTATTTAAGATGGCCAGTTTGTGTTCGAGGGCGAAATCAATTAGCCTCTGACCTCTCTGGTTTCTTTCACATACCCGTGCGGTACCATAGAGCGGACATTAAGAACATTTATATACAAAAACTTTGAGCTAGTGCGCGTGTGGCACCTTCTAGCTAAAAATAGCAAAACAACGCTAAGCATTTATTAAGACGTGGTTTTAGGAATGTTACCGTTTCGATATCAAAGTATCGATAATGTTGTTGAAGATTACTAAGTTTGAAATGCTTTTCGTTATAATAATAGGGAATATACATGATTGTTTTATTGTATAAATCTATTTATCATGACTTCCATCACACGGAAAAAATCATATTAACTATTTACGTCCCTTTAGTGTCATGAAATAAAATATTTAATTTCCAATAACTAAAAATCAATTTAAACAGCAGTCTTTTGGTTGCCACCTTGGTGGCATCTCGGATGACGTCACTCGGTCCATTAGCTGCTATAATAATAGCATATAATTGATCGGTCGGCGTTAAAGACACATCGAGAAACGCCAAATCCAATAAGAGAGCGCCTCTATGTTTTTAAATTCGTTTCTATTACAAAAATACACTTCAAATTTAAAATATTTTAGGAAAACACCGTTTAAAAGCCGTTTCACAATTTTTCACGTTTCACCAGCTGCAGTACTTAAAGACACTACCCACGTCAATAAAAATTGTTATTTTAAGTTTTTACCTTATTTTCTAACTCAGGCTTAACTCTACAACTTCTTGCATCTAATATCTTTAACAGTACAAATTGTTTTTAATGTAAGAAATCTATAGCCCTCTCCTATCACTGTAAGCTAGGATCTATAATGGCTTTGTCCTTGAAAACCACCATACAATGAAGCCCGGTGTAAAACCACCAGAAAATGAAGCCTGGTATGTAAAATAGAAGACTTGCTGTATTGCTAAACATCAAAACAGCAAGTATCCTCAGCATGCTCATAAAATCTCAACAGCATGCCTAAAAAAAATTCCCACCCTTTCTCCACATAAAGTAAGCTACTTAGCATAGTTGGTATATGCTACTCATTTTTGTTGGTATTGGTACAGTATCGTTGACTGTTTTATTCAGTAAATATATGTTATATTTACGATAATAAACCGAAATCACGTTCATTTTTTGCTCCATATCGTGACTTACAATATCTTAATGCACAACCGGGCATATTTTCTTTAAAAATATTTTTTAAATTTATGAAACGAATGCGTCTTGACTTTTTGACGATGTCACTAAGACTAAATGACAAAAATCGGTGATATATCCTATAGGACATAAGTTACAGGTTCGCGCCCAAATGCTGGTTTCAAGATTTTGCCACGTGAAACGGAAGTGAGCTTTGATCCGCCCATTCGGTATTCGTGCCGTGTGTTATGTATTTGATTATAAGTAACGGGATTTAGTTGCGTTTTGAAATTAGTTAAATGTACAATAAAGTTGATAGACTGAATTAGTGAATTGAGGACAGAAGTTGTTAATTGGTGATCGCCCACTTTTGAGAGATCTCACCTTTGGAGTAGTGGCAGCGCCGGTGGATCTGCGGTCAGACTTCAAAGGCTAATTCAGGTTAAACACACATACACTTCTCATGCACTACTTACATTCACCACACCTGACGTCTGAACGAGCCTTGGGGTCCTTCTTCGCTTCTGAAGCAGGTAAGTCAAGTAAATTAAGTACCTAATCTATATATCTTAAATATCCATAGGCATTTGGGCCCCGTCCTTAGTTATCCGTCGAGTAGGCCCCTGCATAGTCTACCTTTGTCGGGACAGCTAGGAGCGTGTACATTTCTGGTAGCAAGAGCGCGGTTGATTGATTTCCAATCACGCTCGGCCGTAATATTAATAAAAATAGTACGTAATAAAAATTACATATAAATATTTATACATATAATAATTTTTTGTTTGTTGGCGGGTAGAAGAAGCAACCACGCCCGTAGTGTTGTTAGGGCTAGGTACTTACGCGTAAGGTACTTTGACTAGGTAGATAAGGTTATCACGTAATCGGATAAATATCGTTGGCGTATAATTATAGTAGATTAATTGTCGAAGGGTCGGTTGTTTGAGCGAGGCATTTTGCTGATTGACTGTGGTGTGTACCGTTAATTGTAGTGTAATTTGTATTTAATTTAATAAATAGTAATTATATTTGTGTAATTTGTATTTAACTTGATTTGATCGTACTTGTATTTGTTATTTGTTAATTTGATTTATATTTGAGCCGCGTATTAATTTGTATTTAGTAGTGATGCCATCGCACAAGCTACTGATTCGTCGCCTGAGGGTGGAGCTGCGCTGGGCTACCAGCGCCCATGCTTTGATAGGTCGACCGGATAGGGTCTATAACTTGAGTAAGCGGCTCGAGCAGGTCGATGCTCGAAGGGCCGCAGTGGAGGAGACTTACGGATGTGGAAAAGGGAGTCCTGGACTCCTGCCTCGCGGACTACGAGCAGTTCTTTTAGCTCACGGACGAGTTGTTCGAGGTTGGGGCCAGGTATGCTGAGAAGGCGCGTGAAGCTCGGATGAGTGGCCTGCCCGAGTCCTTTCGGAAGCAGCCTCAGCCGGAGCTGTTGGGACGACTCCCAACTCTGGACCTGCCAAGGTTCTCCGGGGTCCTTTCCGAATGGCTAACCTTCGTTGGTTTTTTTTGACAGCCTAGTGGACGCCCGGAGGGACTTGACCCCGAGCCAGAAGATGGCGTACCTCCTGACCTCACTGGACGACGCCTACCAGACTGCTCGGGACCTCCTAGCCGGAAGATACGCCAACGTTCGGCGAATTGCGGACGAATATGTTAAGCAGCTTCTAAGCTGCTTAACATATTCGTATGTTTTATTTAAAATGTTTGTTTCTCAATCTTGGCATGCCGTGATAACACGTATAAGGATTATGTCTTGTATTACACTATTATTGTAAGTTATAGCTTTAAGTAATGATGTAATCTATTGTGTTGTCCAATAAATAAATAAATAAATAAATAAATAAATAAATAAATAAATAAGCCTCCCGCTGCTTAGTGACCGGACCAGACTACGTCCGGAACTGGTGAATCAAGTCTTGGTGGCCTGTAATGTGTTGAGGCGGCTGGATTTACCAGTGGACGAATAGTCCTTTTTGTTGCTCTACATCGTGCTGTCCCGTCTACCTCTCGACCTTCGGATACATTTTGAGGAGAGGTATAGCGGGGACGGAGCCTCCTATATTCCGCCCTTCAATGATCTGCTGCGGTTCTTAGAGGAGCAGTGCCGGCGGATTGAGAACGCGACGGGCACCGTTGACGACTTGCGGGCCATGCCTAGTGAGAGGCGGGATCCACCGGGCAAGTCGTCGTCAACCCCCCCCCCCCCCCCCAGGCCTATCGGAGCTTCCGTGGGAGGGCGCCGCTCCCTACCACCTTACAGTGGCCTAGTGACCAGGGAGGCGCCCCCCTGTTCCTATTGCCGAGCCTCCGATCACCGGATGACGTCGTGCCCGAAGTTATTAGGTAAGCCGGTTCCGGCTAAGCGAACTATCGCCAAGGAGTGCCGCTGGTGCTACTCTTGTTTGGAAGGGCACCTCCAGCGAGACTGCCCGCACCAGCGGCCCAGTCCGCATTGCCAGGGCAAGCACCATACCGTTTTGTGCCTGGGTGCGAACGGCGCTTCCTCTCCGGACTCTGCCGGGCCCTCGACTCCCACGGGCGGGGGCGCTCAGCCACGCCCTTTCTCGGGTGACGCTCGGCGCTCGCCTGCCAGCCACCGAGCCCCTAGGTTTGAAAGGGGTCCCTCCCCCGACCAGTCGGGAGGTCGTTCCCCCAGGGGCGGGGGTGTCGTCGCCCACCCTCAGCGTGTGGAGAGGAACTTCACGGCCACTCAGCAGTCCGCTAGACCCTTCTCATCCCCGTTAGCCGAGTGGCCGCGACTGGTGTACCACCGTTCCCCATTTGATAGAGGCAGCCCTAGCTAGCTGCCACCCTAGCTCCCACCACGGCCGCCTCCACTGAGCCTATGAGCCGTCAACAGTCCACTTGTCAAACTGTTCTATTGCCGACGGTCTCAGTGAAGGCGTACAACCCGAGTAGCGACTGCTAGCGGTTGGCGCTCTATTGGATTCGGGTTCACGCGGTGTGGCTTCCACTTGGTTGGTGGGAAGATTAGGGCTCCCCTGGAGCGTTAAATCACGCTGTCAAGGAGTATTAAATTTGGTTTTGGTCTAGCACTTAAATAAAAATTCTTTAGATTAAAAATAAAAATGCTTTGGGTTTTCCGCGAAATGTTTTCATACTTGTGGCGGTTGTGATTAAGAAGGCGAATTTAATGTGCTCTTTGAATATTTGTACATATGTTTTGTAATGTATTTGATCATTGTGTTTGCTTTGTGGAAAAGAAAATTGAAATTGAGTAACACTATTTGTGCCGATGGAAATAAAAATCAATCCTTACTTTGTTTTCACAATTTTGTTGGCATTGTCGGAGATATTTATTTTTATTATTATATATTTTTTTGGCTATCTCTTATGTTTATCGTTTTGTTTAATTAGTCTGTTTGATCTATGCGCATAGGTAAATTAAATTGTTTGAATTAATTCAGTAGTTGTACATTGATGCTTTGAAATTTGGTTGAAATATGAGCATAGGACTACATGTCTAAAAAGGCTAGCTAGTTAGGAGATTATCAGATTGAAATCAGCTACTGCACAGTTGGGTGAATGGTTATATAAAAGATGGCTTGATTGTCTACTTGCGTGAAAAATTATACTAAGGACTATCTGTGCGTTTCGTTTGCCTCTCCACAGACGCCGTTCACGTGGAACTTGTGGGTGCTCTCTACACTGAAGCTTAGGTGGCCACGCTGGGCCGCTTCGTGTCGCGTCGCTGTTTGCAGACCTTATCCGGTCGGATTGCGGAACGAATCATAGGGGCACAGATGACAGTGTTTGAAAGAGGTCATCGGACTTCTGTCCAGTAACAGGACTGATTTAGGTGCTGCGATGTCCAAGAAGGGGATCCAGTGGAGGTTTAACCCTCCGGCTTGCCCACATTGGGGCTGTATTTTTCAGGCGGTGGTTAAGGTTGCAAGATCTGATGGGGTGCCTAAGGTGGCCTAGGTTTTGGTTGTAGATTCAGTCTTGCAACGTGCCGTCGCGACCCTGCCCCGCTTGCCGGTTTTCTTGCGGACATAAGTCCTTATGTCTGGGAAGGGGGTTTGTTCGCGCCCAAACGCTGGTTTCAAGATTTGACGCCAGAGGGCGCTCGGCTCAATACGGCGCGTTCATAACCGGTTAGACGTGTGGGCGGTTAACGGGAGTTTTGTTGCCAGCGGGCCGCGTCCGAGGATAGCAGGCAGTTGGTTGCTATCGGCGGCTGGGTCGAGTCGAGCAGTAACTTGAATGCCGCGGCGCCGTCGCCACGTAACGTATTTGTGGTGCTCGCGGCAGCGATTTCGTGTGACCAGTTTTGGCTTTTGGGTCTAGATTTTTGATATTTGTATTTGTGCGCGTTACTTCGCTACTTAATTTGTGATTTCGTGAAAACCGCTTCGGTTTAGTTGTCTAAGCTATAAGTTCGTGAAGAAGCAGTGATAATTTGATTGATTGATCTAAAATCGTTGGCAAGTAATTTACATAACTTGTAGTGATTGCCGGTTGAAGTGCTTACAATAATACTTTGTGTCGAGTAGTTGCTCGTGTGGCATTTGATATAGTTCGGAGACATTTTCCGTTGTCGCTTGAACGCTGAACTTTGTGACTCTAGAGCAGGTCGTGTTCGGTTCTAGAAATAATTTGTTGCCACGTGAAACGGAAGTGAACTTTGATCCGCCCATTCGGTATTCGTGCCGTGTGTTATGTGTTTGATTATAAGTAACGGGATTTAGTTGCGTTTTGAAGTTAGTTAAATGTACAATAAAGTTGATAGACTGAATTAGTGAATTGAGGACAGAAGTTGTTAATTGGTGATCGCCCACTTTTGAGAGATCTCACCTTTGGAGTAGTGACAGCGCCGGTGGATCTGCGGTCAGACTTCAAAGGCTAATTCGGGTTAAACACACATACACTTCTCATACACTACTTACATTCACCACACCTGACGCCTGAACGAGCCTTGGGGTCCTTCTTCGCTTCTGAAGCAGGTAAGTCAAGTAAATTAAGTACCTAATCTATATATCTCAAATATCCATAGGCATTTGGGCCCCGTCCTTAGTTATCCGTCGAGTACAGCTGTATGGGCCCCTGTATAGTCGACCTTTGTCGGGACAGCTAGGGGCGTGTACAATTACTACTATTACTTAAATGTCTTTGAATAATAATTATCATTTCTGGACAATGTTTTAGGTTTCATTACGCGACTACTCCAAGAGCTGCTTGCTAACTACAATTGTTTCGCAAACGATCGGCCGACTGTTGGCTAGTGTGCGCACTCACCACTTGCACCCAGTATGCGCACTGGCATCCCAACCCGACTAAACTCTAGCCCTATAGAAAGTCTGCAGTATGCGGTGTCTCTAACTTCTGAAACTTTTCACAGTACAGTAGTATTATAGTGCCAACAGTCCACGCATATTCACAGAAAAACACACAGACACATAATCAGCAATCAGAATACAATAATTACTTATTATGTTTACTACCGATTAGTTCCTCTTCTTGCCGCTTGGGTATTCTGGCGCTGATTTCTTCCTTCACGTCGTCCACTAGCCGGTAGATGACATTGTGTAGTTTAATAGGTATGTTGTTCTTTTTCGCTTCTACGGACAACGTAGGCGGACATTCCACGTTGAATGCGTATACAACAGCGTTGAATGCTTGTGCGATCTGGGGGAAAAATAACCTTATTGATTCGGTCATAGAATTGATAGTGGTTTTTTTACATAGAATGATTGTGACCGTGTAAAGGCGGTATCAGAATATCCATTACACTATATTGTCCCGTGAGTGTCGTAAGAAGCGATATATAACAACAAAAAAAAACTGCGGTTGTAAACGTAGCGTTGAGATATGGGGCATATATTATAAGGTAATCTATGGGGAGGCTTATGTTCAGCAGTGGACTGTTTTAGGCTGTGGTGGATGAAGGTTGTCACACAGTCCACTAGAGATGATAAGTGGATGCCGTGACCCATACTGCATCTATCTTCGAATAAGAATCAAAATGCAGATGCGCTGCCAACTCTGAGGTCTAAGATCAAATGCCTCGATTCCAGTAAAAAGGGTCTCCGTTTCTCTACAATCACCATACGAAACACAGCACCTAATTCACGCTGGTATTCTGTGAGAGCGCGTTTCTTCCCCGGTCGAACCGACCCATTCGTGTTACAGCCATAATATAGCTGCAGCGTGGCTCTACCACGTATATGAGTCACCTTAGTTGATTTTGATTGCCACTCCTACAGTTTAATGCTTCGGGTTTTTGTCATTAGAGAAAGCATTTTGTTTTTGCAATGGAATTTGAAGGTCTCGGGGGATAAGCGCTCTTCATAATAATTTATCCAAACAAAAATATAAATGTGATAATAGGACCAAATTCAAGATGATGTTTGAGTTTAGGGTTGTCGGCTTCGCTGATAAAAAGTCTGAGATCTGAACGGGTACCAATCCCGTAAGTTGTTTGTCTCCCTACCCAACTGGGCCCCCTCTACGCATTTGTTATTAACATGTAGTGCTTACAAAAATCGTTGTTTCTTAAAACTTTAGTAACTTTTTATTAAATGAAGTTATCGTAATATTTTCTTAAGATATGGGCCAAGTGTCTAAGAAATAAAACTTAGAAAACCTTTGAAATATATCCAGTAGTTTTTCCGTGATGCGCACACAACTGCAAACCTCTGTTATTTTATTTATATAAGATGACATAATAATTACGATTTGATTTATTGGTCATTACAAGAAAGTAAATATTTTTTAATGAATGGTTTAGTTAGGATCGAGGCAGGAGCACGCTCTCAGAATACTAACGTAAAAGAGCAACTTAATGCTGTGCGAATTAGTGTGTGGTGGGTGTTTACACTTTAGAACCGGACATCCTTTTTACAGGATACGAGTCATTCCATCTTAGTCCTCAGGGGTGACAACGCATCTGCATTTTGATTCTTAATTGAGGATAAATGTAGATGTCTATGGGCCACAGCATTCACTTACCATCAGGTGGACGGTGTGCTCGTTTGTCACCCTTATTCTATAAGAAAAACATGTGTTCAGTTCACTCGCGAAAAGATAATAGGAAACATTGTATATGGTATTTTATCTCATTCTCTCACATGCTCAATCCTATCCTATAGATGTATATGTTTGTCTCTTTTTAGTATCGCTTTTCCGTTACACCAAGTTTCAAATCACATCGAATCTAAAGAATTTATCACTTCAAAAATAGTCTAGTGTATCAGTTACTTTAAATCCAGAACGGCTGCAATGCTGGTTAATTATGCAGAAAGTGTTTTTTTGCATGCGTCAAACTCCTTCAAACAATTAATTTTCTCTACCATAAATATAATTTACATAGTAAGCTCGTGAATTTGTGTGAAACATACCTCTAGGTCGTTGGGCGTCACGTGTCCCACGCCGTAATGCACGAGGTCCAGTCGCACTCTGTCATGTTCGTCGTACGTCTCCAATATGTCAAGGATCGCTTCTACGGAACCGTCCACGTCACCTGACAATAAAAATGTGTTGAAAATTCTGTAAATTCATCACTAGAAATATCTTTTTTTTATTCAATATAAGTCACTCTTATGCTTAATTTATCACTGGTTCGGAAAATACTTTTGTCCTGGGAAGAAATAGCAAGAAAACTAGCGGGACATTTTTGAAAAAAAAAAAAAGAACAGTTTCAATCATTAAAGTTACGCAATAACTAACATCACAGAACACATTAGAAATGGCAAGGTAGTGATCACTTTATTTCCAAATCTAAAAAATTAGGGCTTGATGTGTTAATGGATGAGTTTGTGTAAATTTAGTGTTAAAATCTTTCTTAATTTTCATACGTATAATTGTGAATTCTACAAAAAAAAAGTCAACCTATGTATTTAAAACATAAAAGATTTTTAATATTGATATGGTCACTGTAAGATGTTGTTAGGTTAGCTAAGTACGTAATAACTTGAGACAGAAGGACCCTTAAGTAGGGACTGAATAAATTAACCGACTTGGTATTACATGAATCTCACAACTTTTTACGGTAGAAGAACTGAGTTGCGAGACTTGGTTTTTTTTACAAGTTATGTTTTTGATGGCATCACATTTCTTTTTGTAGATAGTTACATCTAGGTACTTATCTACACACCTCTTATTTCATTTTATATTATACATATATAGGTACACTGATTCATTCACTGCAAATGTAACTTTGTAATCCTATAGATTTATATGGGATTACAAAGTTATTTATGCAGTTGGTGTATCTAGGAAACTGGACCGAAATTACAAAATATTTTAATTTTTCCTTGATTTATATACTAAACACTAATTGTACTCTAAATTTGAAGCTTCTACATCTGCTAGAAGTGCCTTAGAGTTTTGATGATCGATCAGTCAGTGAGTGACAAAATTAAGAAACTTTGACTAGTTATAATTCTTAACTACTGGTTCCAATTGAATGAAATTTAAAATATACCGTGTTTATACAATGCATGCTTGGTTACTGAAAATTCAGGTTTCTAGTTTTACCCACAACGAAGTTATAGGGGGTCGAAAATGGCCTGAACTGCTTCGAGAAAAAGATGGTACGGCCGTGCCGCTTTTTTGCTCGATTTGTTTTGCTCGACTTGGCGGTACCTTAAAAATCCGTACATTTTCCAAACCAATTCTTTAACCATTTCATTTTTTTAATTGCATATTATCATTTCCATATGCTTTTATATGTGTGTGCACCTATGGCAAAAGTGTCTATGAACGGTGGGCATTCCCCTTTGGGCGTATATTACTAAATAACTCTGCCACATAATGGACAACATAATAGTATACAATATACATAATAGAATACAACAGACAAAAATTTGGCGCTTATCATTGTAAAGGGAACCCACCCCACGATGTCGCCGCAAGCTCTTTGAGCGAGCATTACATACAAGTCCCTCACACACAGAGGTGTATCTCCCCAAATACACAAAATTGAGACCGAATAGTCAGGTAAAACTACTTGAAGTTTGGCTTATAATAAGTAAAAAAAAACTCTCTTTTCTCATATTTTCTGACTGTCGTACCTTTTACTATAACTCTAAGTGTGGGATGTGTATCTTCTTTAATAAGCTTCTGTCTTGGTCCGTCGGGCCGGAGTCTCATTCGTCCGAGAGCGCGTTTGTGTGCCAACGCCTCGCGGTACTGCGCTCTGTGAGTAGCTTCTGATATCGCTTCGGAGTCCTCTTCTTGCTTCTCTTTCATGCTTTGGCTGTGACGCCATTTCATCACCTCGTTCGCACGTTTCTGTCGCGAACGGTTTATTCATTAATTCATTACAGCCCATCAGAAGTTAATTGATAAACATAAGCCTTTAAATGGATTTTCTCATAGAAAAGAATATTAGATATACTTGTCACACTTAGCAACCGCATTTAAAAAAAATATAGAATAAGGATGACAAACTAGCACTGATGGTAGATGGGTGCTGTGGCTCAGACATCTACAATTATCCTCAATTAAGAATCAAAATGCACATGCGTTGTCACCCATGAGGTACACATATAGATATACGTGGTAAAGCCATGCAGCTACATTAGTAGTATAGCTCTCACAGAATACCAGCGTAAAATAGCGGAATAATGCTGTTGTGTTTCGAATGGTGAGTGTAGGGAACCGAAAATTCTTTTTAATGGAAAAGAGGCATTCCATCTTAGTCCTCACGGCTGACAACGAATCTGCATTTCGATTCGCAAACGAAGATAGATTTAGATGTCTATGGGTGACAGCAACCACTTACCATCAGGTGGACAGTGTGCTCGCTTGTCATCGTTATCCAATATTTTTGTTTAAACAACACTTGTTTTACTCCCAATACTGAAAAACGTATTTATAGAATCCAAGTCTAATAATAACGCAAGGTACATTTTTAAGCCAATTACTATTTTAGATTTAAAGAAATAGTCTCTAAATTATTTATCTTAAAATTCAAGTACTATTTTACATTTAAAGAAATTGTCTCTAAATTACTTATCTTTACTTTTAACATTTTTACCAATACAAATAATAAATTTTGATTAAAAAATAACATTTTAAACATACCTCTGAGTCAACTTCGAGCACGGTATCCCCGGCAGCCGGCAGTTCCCGCCAGCCCAGCACCGACACGGGACTCGAAGGCGGAGCCTCCAGTACGGGCCGACCATCTGCCGATTGCAGCATGCGGACCTACATCATACAATGCAAGTACAAAATGTATTCTTAAAGGTGTTAAATATTAATTAACCGCGTAAAAAACCCGGGTGTGGCAATGCCTAGACACGGCCGTATGTTTTACGTGAATACGTGTACGTAACGAAACGAACTCAAAATGGCGGCGCTCCCCCCTCCGCCGCGCACGATCTTTCACTGTCTTCACTCAACGTAACGAATTCTTTGATACTTTAGTTATCGAGTGGTGTAATTAAATTTTGGATGTAGATGATAGATATTTTTTTTTATAGTATCGGGTGACAAACGAGCACACAGTCCACCTGATGGTAAGTGGTTACTGTGACCCATAGACATCTACATCTATACTCAATAAAGACTCAAGATGCAGATGTCACCCGTGAGGACTAAGATGGAATGCCTCTTTGCCAGTAAAAAGGGTCTCCGGTTCTCTACACTCACCATACGAAACACAGCAGTGTTGAGCTGCTATTTTACGCTGGTTTTCTGTGAGAGCGTGGTCCTTCCCCGGTCGAGCCGACCCATTCGTGCTACAACCATAATATAGCTGCAGCATGGCTCTACCACGTAGAACGCCACGTTGCAACGCCAAACTGCATCCCCCGATTTTGTTATCATCAGTTTTCTGAATTGCCTCTCACTGTGAAAGCAAATTTAACACCATAGGTGCTCTTAAAACTGGGTAAGACACATCATTGTTAGTTTTTACGCGGATCTTGGCGAAATTATTATTAAAATCTTAATGTATTTTCCGCAAAGTAACACATTCTTTTAATTAAAATATATTATTTTTATATTTTTATCGCAGATTGATGTCAGATATTTTGATCGAAAGATGAGGTACTGTTTGGGTCGCTTAACCAACGCAGTACTCTTCTGTATCATCATCGTCATCATCATAATTACCTTCAAAAGTGCACTACTGAACACGACCTCCCACAAGGAATGCCAAAAATCACGGTCCTGAGCCACCTGCATCCATCAATTTCCTGCATGTCTTACCAGGGTGTCCCTCCATCTAGTGGGGGGCCGCCCCCGCCTTACACTTCGCTTACCGATACACGAGCACCTTTTTTCCACATCGGTTGTCGGTTCTTGGAGCTATATGACCGGCCCACGGAGCAACTGTGCACTGTGATTCTAACTAGGTCCTGACGTCATCACAGTGGGCGTGGCTTTAGTTAGTATACTGTTAGCGTTTGTCCTGTGCGTGTATGTATCGAAAATTGCAAATCAGTGTATTTTCGTAGTATTAAGAAGAAAGGGATGAAGTGTTGTGTTTTATCGTGTAAAAACTACTTAGATAGACGCTCTGATGCTATGAATGGCATTTTATTTGTAAGTAATTTTACACATTTAATTTATTAAAATAGTTCTAGAAAAATCTCTGCGTCGGTTTTCAAATATAATTAAATACATTCGACACTAGATGGCGACAATTTCTGTCATGTAAACTAAAAATATAAAGGTACGTAGAGCTCAGTATTGGTAAAATAATCAAGCGAAAGTGCTGGAATTTGTTTTGCATTCAGTCCTAAAGAATTTTTAATCGCTAAAATTATATTTTTTTTAGTTTTTATAATCATATTGTGAACAGGCTGTCATTTATCGTCAAGGTCAATCGATGCGAGTAATTTTACTATTTATCGGTAGATGGAAAATAGTTAAGTAGACGGGACTTAACACCCCCTTACCCCGCAAATTGTCACGTCTTGTTACATAGTGAAATCTAATTACAACGCCTCTTTTTATTTGCTCCATGCGCCGGCCCATTGCCACTACAGCTTACTAATCCGTTGGGCTATGTCGGTTACTCTGGTTCTACTACGGATATCCTCATTTCTAAGTTTATCACGCAGAGAAACCCCGAGCATAGCCCTCTCCATAGCTCTTCTGTATACAGAGCATTAATCTCATATTATTCCTAATAAATTCTCTTGTGCGAAAAGGGCAAGGGTAAGTCCTAAAAATAAAGACATTGCCGGCCTCAATATTGTTTTTTTTTTTATTTCAACCGCCGACCAACTTTATAAAATAAGCAATTATAAAATAAAAATATATGGACAACTCTTAATCGTTGGACGATTGAAAGTACAACTGACAAAAAAAAACTGTAAAAGACATCTTATTTTTTAATCTAAGTTAACTGAAATAATTATGTCAGTACTAAAATCGAAAAATATTGATGTCAAACACATATAGTACATGGAAATACTTTTAGATGTAAATCTTTTCAAGTTTAAAGATAAATCGTATTATTAATCAAAATAGAATTTTTGTATTCAACGTGATACTATTTATAAAGAAAGCAAGCTAAAATGAGACAAGTCTTGCGCCCAGCTGTGATGTAGATAGATTGTTACATTATGTACTTTAAGCATCATACAAACCATTTTTTTCAAGCATTTTTTACGGCTAAGACAGTGCGATTTACCATCTAGGGCTTCATTACCACTTACTGTTACTTAATTATTGTCAAGCACTGCTTTATAATAATAGAAAAAAAATTGTCTAACTTAATTCTTACCTTAGCCCAGCCGTTTCCTGCAACGAGAATGCAACCTTTCCGAAGTGTCCCTCTCTGTACTAGCACAGTCGCTTGTTTCCTAAAAGTAATGTACATGTCAAAACTGCTCGTGTATTTAGAATTTAGAATACCTTTTGTGTTTAGATTTTTTTTTTCAATTTATATTTTTTATTAAATTACCCAGCTGAAGTTACGAGATGACTAGAGATGACATGATTCTATCCTAACATTTTCTCTCGTGTTGTTTTTTAAAAACCAAAAGTAGCATTCATAAAATCATATGATGTACGAAATTGCTGCATTTGCTATTTTAATTCTCTAAGCTGATTTCGTTAATATTGTTAAAGTAAATTCAATTTTGAATTTAAATCTGAAGGTGATAACAATGAATTTTATTTGTGCACCTGAAAGTAGTTTTCAAAAAATAGCATTCAAAACATTTTAAATTTAGCACATTAAATAAAAATAATATACCCTGGACCAAATTTCGGTCACGACGGCCAGTCTCAAGCCAAAATCAGTAATTAGGTTTCTCTGTCAAGAAATTCTCAGTAACAGCTCGGAGTCAGGAAGTTGACGGTGATGTACCCCCACGCCTCAGAAGCACGTAAAGTCGTTTGTCCTGCGCCTGATCTCTGCTCGTGTCGAACAACCGTCCTATCGGACTATGAGAGTGAGGCAATAGAGAGTGCATATTTCTGTCCTGCGTAGATGGCTAGTATCGTTTGAGCACAGAATAGATAAACCTAGCAAGCTAACAGCATAGCAAAGTGGCGAAGCAATCAGCTTTGTAGCGGTTTCTAACGGTTGCCGTTGAGCAATCAGTTTCAAAATAGGAGGTTCAGATGCCTGGGTGATCAGTAATCGATTGCTGAAAACAGAATTTGAAAATTCGAAACCGTTCTCGAGATTATTGTGGGACAGACGGACAGACGGACAGACATCGTGAAATCAATAAGTGACTTCGCAAGCTTCGCCACTTAATAATAGTACAAGAAAGACAAGATGCCGTGACCGAAAATATTTACAATTTTTTTGTAGAATAAGGGTGACAAACGAGCACACAGTTCACCTGATACTGCTGTGGCCATAGACATCTACATTTATCCTCGATTAAGAATCAAAATGCAGCTGCGTTGTCACCCGTGAGGACTAAGATGAAATGCCCCATTTTCAGTAAAAAGGGTATCCGGTGCGCTGCACCCACCACACGAAACACTAGCAATTAAGCATTATAATTAAGCATTAAGCTGCTATTTTACACTGGTATTCTGTGAGAACGTGGTCCTACCCCGGTCAAGCCGACCCATTCGTACTGCAATCACAACACAGCTACAGCATGGCTCTACCACGTAAAACACATATGAACATTAATTATAGCAAAAAAAATATGAATACATTTTGTTTATGAGGGCAAAGTATCACAACTCACCCAACCCGCGGGTCGAGTTGAGCTTCCAGCACGACTCCCTCCACATATCCCCCGGGGTCCGCCTTGAGCTCCATCAGTTGCGCCTGAAGTGTCAGCGCCTCCACCAACGTGTCTAGATGCAACTTCTTCAGCGCGGACACTTGCACGGCTTGTACGTCTCCGCCCAGAGCTTCACACACCACGCCGTGTTGTGCTAGCGAACGTAGTGTGCGTTGCTATGGACAAATGAAACGTTCAAGATTTTCATCTTAAGAATATAAGACATTAAGAATTTTATCTATTTGACCGACTTGAAAAAAGAGGTTATTATTGCCAGTCTAGTTCTTTTTTTAATGCATATAAAATGATATCTTCGGGGTTAGTAAGAAGTTTTTACTTCAACATTGGTCCTAGGGATGGGCAAGGAAAAAATATATCGATATATTTCGAAACGGGATATATTTGAAGGCTACGTGGCGCAGTGGCTTTGCAATCAGTTGTTGCGCTGGGAGCCGCGGGTTCGAATCCCGCACGGAACAAGGATTTGTATGGCCTACAACTAATTGTTCCGGGTCTGGATGTTTGTCCTTGTGCAATTTATGTTTGTAAACTGCCTCCACGACACAGGAAATCCTAGTGTGGGGATAACGTTTTTTTTAATAATAAATAAACGACATTTTGAACAGTATCGACATATATCGCGTGATAAATATCGATATATCGTCATCATTTGCATGATGTAAAGAGATAAGGCCCAAACTTTAATATTACTGACGGTTGGACGAAGAAAAAATGAAAACAACAACCACAAATGAATGCTTTTGTAGGTCCTCTTGTTGTTTCATGTTTTGTCTATTAATACGTGGTCCATTAATATTTACTCACACGTGGTAGAGCCATGTTGCAGCTATATTATGGTTGTAGCTTGAATGGGTCGCCTCGACCGGAGAAAGACCACGCTCTCACAGAATGCCACCGTAAAATAGCAGCTTAACGCTGCTGTTTCGTATGGTGAGTGTAGAGACCCGGAGACCCTGTTTACTGGAAACGGGGCATTCCATCTTAGTCCTCACGGGTGACAACGCATCTACATTTTGATTCTTAATCGTAGATAGATGTAGATGTCTATGGGCCACAGCAACCACTTACCATCAAGTGGACTGTGTGCTCGTTTGTCACCCTTATCCTATAAAAAAAAGTTCGTTACTCTAAAATAAATATCGATATACCGATATATCGCGATTAAAAATATATATCGATATTTTTATGAGGAAATATCGTTATTTCGATATATCGAAATTTTTGCCCAAGCTTAATTGGTCCCATTTAAGTTAACACCTATTACCAGGTGGTAGGACTACGAGTACTCTTCTGAGTTGGAGCCCGTCTAAATAGGTAGTAGGTATCTTTCCTACCTATTTTGTCACCAAACAGCCGCTTGTACCGCTGCCTTTTGGTATGAAGGGCATAGAGAGCCAATAAAATTACCGGCTGTGAGGCAATCTATCTTAGTCCTCAGAGGTGACGACACATTTTTAGTGTTTATTGTTTGAATTTGGCTGCAGGTTTATGTAGGTATGGTACCTACTCAAACGGATTCCTAGGGAGAAAAGTAGTTTCACCTAGGCCAAGCATCATTAACAATAATTTTTTCTCTATTGTACTAAAGACATGTACAAATGTATGTCAAATTGAGGCATACCTACAATGTCTACACCTGGCTTGTCGATTTTGTTGATCGCCACCAGTATTGGTACTGTAAGGAAAAAAAAATACAGTTTATTTCCAATTCAGGCAAGATCGCAAAAATATTATGTGTATGAGTTTTTGTGTGTAATTAATACTTCGTATTTTCCTATGCGAGTATGGTTTTGTATTTAACTAGCTGCAGATAGATAATAGTGTATACAAAATTAAGTAATTAACGACGCAATAAATAATTAAAATAAAACAAATGAAAATTAAAAGTTTCTTTTTATGTCATTTTAGTTTTAATTAAATTAGATAAAATTTTAATACAAAATAATATTTTCATTCTCTGATACACTAAACGTCACTCAAAACATTTTTGCCTCTTTATAACTGGTAAGTTTTGGCAAATTCTAGAACTTTCTCTAACATTCTGAAACATTATAGAACATTCCTTGACATTCGATATCGCTCTTAAACATTTTATAACATTCTAGAGCATTCTGAAATATTGTATAGTATGTTCACTAAGATAGTATCGGTACACTCTGAGGCGCACTTATAATTTTGCTTTTATATATATTTATTACTGTTTGTAAATGTTTTCCTATTCTAAAAATAAAATAGAAAACAATTTTTTTCATGTTTATTGTAATAAAATACGAATATAAATAATAAACACAAGTTAGGAAGCAAAGAACGTTTCACAACAGTGTGAAAGGTTCCATGCTACTTAAAGTTTCGCCTAACTGGCGTTTTGTTTTAAAATGCCAAATTCTCCTGCGGGTGTACGCCGCACGCAACAATCTTTTATGTCGCGGCGGCGCCTTTGACAAGATGCAACACGTGCCAAAGCGGCGCGGAACAAAGGCGACCGTATCTAAACGCCATGCGCACATACTCGACCACCACCAGCACCTAGTGACTACAAGCCACTTGGTGTGAAGAGTTCCCTCACCGTCCGCCTCGCGCGCCATGCGCACGGACTCGATGGTCTGCTCCATGACGCCGTCGTCCGCGGCCACCACCAGCACCTAGTGACTACAAGCCACTTGGTGTGAAGAGTTCCCTCACCGTCCGCCTCGCGCGCCATGCGCACGGACTCGATGGTCTGCTCCATGACGCCGTCGTCCGCGGCCACCACCAGCACCACCAGCACCTAGTGACTACAAGCCACTTGGTGTGAAGAGTTCCCTCACCGTCCGCCTCGCGCGCCATGCGCACGGACTCGATGGTCTGCTCCATGACGCCGTCGTCCGCGGCCACCACCAGCACCACCAGCACCTAGTGACTACAAGCCACTTGGTGTGAAGAGTTCCCTCACCGTCCGCCTCGCGCGCCATGCGCACGGACTCGATGGTCTGCTCCATGACGCCGTCGTCCGCGGCCACCACCAGCACCACCAGCACCTAGTGACTACAAGCCACTTGGTGTGAAGAGTTCCCTCACCGTCCGCCTCGCGCGCCATGCGCACGGACTCGATGGTCTGCTCCATGACGCCGTCGTCCGCGGCCACCACCAGCACCACCAGCACCTAGTGACTACAAGCCACTTGGTGTGAAGAGTTCCCTCACCGTCCGCCTCGCGCGCCATGCGCACGGACTCGATGGTCTGCTCCATGACGCCGTCGTCCGCGGCCACCACCAGCACCACCAGCACCTAGTGACTACAAGCCACTTGGTGTGAAGAGTTCCCTCACCGTCCGCCTCGCGCGCCATGCGCACGGACTCGATGGTCTGCTCCATGACGCCGTCGTCCGCGGCCACCACCAGCACCACCAGCACCTAGTGACTACAAGCCACTTGGTGTGAAGAGTTCCCTCACCGTCCGCCTCGCGCGCCATGCGCACGGACTCGATGGTCTGCTCCATGACGCCGTCGTCCGCGGCCACCACCAGCACCACCAGCACCTAGTGACTACAAGCCACTTGGTGTGAAGAGTTCCCTCACCGTCCGCCTCGCGCGCCATGCGCACGGACTCGATGGTCTGCTCCATGACGCCGTCGTCCGCGGCCACCACCAGCACCACCAGCACCTAGTGACTACAAGCCACTTGGTGTGAAGAGTTCCCTCACCGTCCGCCTCGCGCGCCATGCGCACGGACTCGATGGTCTGCTCCATGACGCCGTCGTCCGCGGCCACCACCAGCACCACCAGCACCTAGTGACTACAAGCCACTTGGTGTGAAGAGTTCCCTCACCGTCCGCCTCGCGCGCCATGCGCACGGACTCGATGGTCTGCTCCATGACGCCGTCGTCCGCGGCCACCACCAGCACCACCAGCACCTAGTGACTACAAGCCACTTGGTGTGAAGAGTTCCCTCACCGTCCGCCTCGCGCGCCATGCGCACGGACTCGATGGTCTGCTCCATGACGCCGTCGTCCGCGGCCACCACCAGCACCACCAGCACCTAGTGACTACAAGCCACTTGGTGTGAAGAGTTCCCTCACCGTCCGCCTCGCGCGCCATGCGCACGGACTCGATGGTCTGCTCCATGACGCCGTCGTCCGCGGCCACCACCAGCACCTAGTGACTACAAGCCACTTGGTGTGAAGAGTTCCCTCACCGTCCGCCTCGCGCGCCATGCGCACGGACTCGATGGTCTGCTCCATGACGCCGTCGTCCGCGGCCACCACCAGCACCACCAGCACCTAGTGACTACAAGCCACTTGGTGTGAAGAGTTCCCTCACCGTCCGCCTCGCGCGCCATGCGCACGGACTCGATGGTCTGCTCCATGACGCCGTCGTCCGCGGCCACCACCAGCACCACCAGCACCTAGTGACTACAAGCCACTTGGTGTGAAGAGTTCCCTCACCGTCCGCCTCGCGCGCCATGCGCACGGACTCGATGGTCTGCTCCATGACGCCGTCGTCCGCGGCCACCACCAGCACCACCAGCACCTAGTGACTACAAGCCACTTGGTGTGAAGAGTTCCCTCACCGTCCGCCTCGCGCGCCATGCGCACGGACTCGATGGTCTGCTCCATGACGCCATCGTCCGCGGCCACCACCAGCACCACCAGCACCTAGTGACTACAAGCCACTTGGTGTGAAGAGTTCCCTCACCGTCCGCCTCGCGCGCCATGCGCACGGACTCGATGGTCTGCTCCATGACGCCGTCGTCCGCGGCCACCACCAGCACCACCAGCACCTAGTGACTACAAGCCACTTGGTGTGAAGAGTTCCCTCACCGTCCGCCTCGCGCGCCATGCGCACGGACTCGATGGTCTGCTCCATGACGCCGTCGTCCGCGGCCACCACCAGCACCTAGTGACTACAAGCCACTTGGTGTGAAGAGTTCCCTCACCGTCCGCCTCGCGCGCCATGCGCACGGACTCGATGGTCTGCTCCATGACGCCGTCGTCCGCGGCCACCACCAGCACCACCAGCACCTAGTGACTACAAGCCACTTGGTGTGAAGAGTTCCCTCACCGTCCGCCTCGCGCGCCATGCGCACGGACTCGATGGTCTGCTCCATGACGCCGTCGTCCGCGGCCACCACCAGCACCACCAGCACCTAGTGACTACAAGCCACTTGGTGTGAAGAGTTCTCTCACCGTCCGCCTCGCGCGCCATGCGCACGGACTCGATGGTCTGCTCCATGACGCCGTCGTCCGCGGCCACCACCAGCACCACCAGCACCTAGTGACTACAAGCCACTTGGTGTGAAGAGTTCCCTCACCGTCCGCATCGCGCGCCATGCGCACGGACTCGATGGTCTGCTCCATGACGCCGTCGTCCGCGGCCACCACCAGCACCACCAGCACCTAGTGACTACAAGCCACTTGGTGTGAAGAGTTCCCTCACCGTCCGCCTCGCGCGCCATGCGCACGGACTCGATGGTCTGCTCCATGACGCCGTCGTCCGCGGCCACCACCAGCACCACCAGCACCTAGTGACTACAAGCCACTTGGTGTGAAGAGTTCCCTCACCGTCCGCCTCGCGCGCCATGCGCACGGACTCGATGGTCTGCTCCATGACGCCGTCGTCCGCGGCCACCACCAGCACCACCAGCACCTAGTGACTACAAGCCACTTGGTGTGAAGAGTTCCCTCACCGTCCGCCTCGCGCGCCATGCGCACGGACTCGATGGTCTGCTCCATGACGCCGTCGTCCGCGGCCACCACCAGCACCACCAGCACCTAGTGACTACAAGCCACTTGGTGTGAAGAGTTCCCTCACCGTCCGCCTCGCGCGCCATGCGCACGGACTCGATGGTCTGCTCCATGACGCCGTCGTCCGCGGCCACCACCAGCACCACCAGCACCTAGTGACTACAAGCCACTTGGTGTGAAGAGTTCCCTCACCGTCCGCCTCGCGCGCCATGCGCACGGACTCGATGGTCTGCTCCATGACGCCGTCGTCCGCGGCCACCACCAGCACCACCAGCACCTAGTGACTACAAGCCACTTGGTGTGAAGAGTTCCCTCACCGTCCGCCTCGCGCGCCATGCGCACGGACTCGATGGTCTGCTCCATGACGCCGTCGTCCGCGGCCACCACCAGCACCACCAGCACCTAGTGACTACAAGCCACTTGGTGTGAAGAGTTCCCTCACCGTCCGCCTCGCGCGCCATGCGCACGGACTCGATGGTCTGCTCCATGACGCCGTCGTCCGCGGCCACCACCAGCACCACCAGCACCTAGTGACTACAAGCCACTTGGTGTGAAGAGTTCCCTCACCGTCCGCCTCGCGCGCCATGCGCACGGACTCGATGGTCTGCTCCATGACGCCGTCGTCCGCGGCCACCACCAGCACCACCAGCACCTAGTGACTACAAGCCACTTGGTGTGAAGAGTTCCCTCACCGTCCGCCTCGCGCGCCATGCGCACGGACTCGATGGTCTGCTCCATGACGCCGTCGTCCGCGGCCACCACCAGCACCACCAGCACCTAGTGACTACAAGCCACTTGGTGTGAAGAGTTCCCTCACCGTCCGCCTCGCGCGCCATGCGCACGGACTCGATGGTCTGCTCCATGACGCCGTCGTCCGCGGCCACCACCAGCACCACCAGCACCTAGTGACTACAAGCCACTTGGTGTGAAGAGTTCCCTCACCGTCCGCCTCGCGCGCCATGCGCACGGACTCGATGGTCTGCTCCATGACGCCGTCGTCCGCGGCCACCACCAGCACCACCAGCACCTAGTGACTACAAGCCACTTGGTGTGAAGAGTTCCCTCACCGTCCGCCTCGCGCGCCATGCGCACGGACTCGATGGTCTGCTCCATGACGCCGTCGTCCGCGGCCACCACCAGCACCACCAGCACCTAGTGACTACAAGCCACTTGGTGTGAAGAGTTCCCTCACCGTCCGCCTCGCGCGCCATGCGCACGGACTCGATGGTCTGCTCCATGACGCCGTCGTCCGCGGCCACCACCAGCACCACCAGCACCTAGTGACTACAAGCCACTTGGTGTGAAGAGTTCCCTCACCGTCCGCCTCGCGCGCCATGCGCACGGACTCGATGGTCTGCTCCATGACGCCGTCGTCCGCGGCCACCACCAGCACCACCAGCACCTAGTGACTACAAGCCACTTGGTGTGAAGAGTTCCCTCACCGTCCGCCTCGCGCGCCATGCGCACGGACTCGATGGTCTGCTCCATGACGCCGTCGTCCGCGGCCACCACCAGCACCACCAGCACCTAGTGACTACAAGCCACTTGGTGTGAAGAGTTCCCTCACCGTCCGCCTCGCGCGCCATGCGCACGGACTCGATGGTCTGCTCCATGACGCCGTCGTCCGCGGCCACCACCAGCACCACCAGCACCTAGTGACTACAAGCCACTTGGTGTGAAGAGTTCCCTCACCGTCCGCCTCGCGCGCCATGCGCACGGACTCGATGGTCTGCTCCATGACGCCGTCGTCCGCGGCCACCACCAGCACCTAGTGACTACAAGCCACTTGGTGTGAAGAGTTCCCTCACCGTCCGCCTCGCGCGCCATGCGCACGGACTCGATGGTCTGCTCCATGACGCCGTCGTCCGCGGCCACCACCAGCACCTAGTGACTACAAGCCACTTGGTGTGAAGAGTTCCCTCACCGTCCGCCTCGCGCGCCATGCGCACGGACTCGATGGTCTGCTCCATGACGCCGTCGTCCGCGGCCACCACCAGCACCACCAGCACCTAGTGACTACAAGCCACTTGGTGTGAAGAGTTCCCTCACCGTCCGCCTCGCGCGCCATGCGCACGGACTCGATGGTCTGCTCCATGACGCCGTCGTCCGCGGCCACCACCAGCACCACCAGCACCTAGTGACTACAAGCCACTTGGTGTGAAGAGTTCCCTCACCGTCCGCCTCGCGCGCCATGCGCACGGACTCGATGGTCTGCTCCATGACGCCGTCGTCCGCGGCCACCACCAGCACCACCAGCACCTAGTGACTACAAGCCACTTGGTGTGAAGAGTTCCCTCACCGTCCGCCTCGCGCGCCATGCGCACGGACTCGATGGTCTGCTCCATGACGCCGTCGTCCGCGGCCACCACCAGCACCACCAGCACCTAGTGACTACAAGCCACTTGGTGTGAAGAGTTCCCTCACCGTCCGCCTCGCGCGCCATGCGCACGGACTCGATGGTCTGCTCCATGACGCCGTCGTCCGCGGCCACCACCAGCACCACCAGCACCTAGTGACTACAAGCCACTTGGTGTGAAGAGTTCCCTCACCGTCCGCCTCGCGCGCCATGCGCACGGACTCGATGGTCTGCTCCATGACGCCGTCGTCCGCGGCCACCACCAGCACCACCAGCACCTAGTGACTACAAGCCACTTGGTGTGAAGAGTTCCCTCACCGTCCGCCTCGCGCGCCATGCGCACGGACTCGATGGTCTGCTCCATGACGCCGTCGTCCGCGGCCACCACCAGCACCTAGTGACTACAAGCCACTTGGTGTGAAGAGTTCCCTCACCGTCCGCCTCGCGCGCCATGCGCACGGACTCGATGGTCTGCTCCATGACGCCGTCGTCCGCGGCCACCACCAGCACCACCAGCACCTAGTGACTACAAGCCACTTGGTGTGAAGAGTTCCCTCACCGTCCGCCTCGCGCGCCATGCGCACGGACTCGATGGTCTGCTCCATGACGCCGTCGTCCGCGGCCACCACCAGCACCTAGTGACTACAAGCCACTTGGTGTGAAGAGTTCCCTCACCGTCCGCCTCGCGCGCCATGCGCACGGACTCGATGGTCTGCTCCATGACGCCGTCGTCCGCGGCCACCACCAGCACCACCAGCACCTAGTGACTACAAGCCACTTGGTGTGAAGAGTTCCCTCACCGTCCGCCTCGCGCGCCATGCGCACGGACTCGATGGTCTGCTCCATGACGCCGTCGTCCGCGGCCACCACCAGCACCACCAGCACCTAGTGACTACAAGCCACTTGGTGTGAAGAGTTCCCTCACCGTCCGCCTCGCGCGCCATGCGCACGGACTCGATGGTCTGCTCCATGACGCCGTCGTCCGCGGCCACCACCAGCACCACCAGCACCTAGTGACTACAAGCCACTTGGTGTGAAGAGTTCCCTCACCGTCCGCCTCGCGCGCCATGCGCACGGACTCGATGGTCTGCTCCATGACGCCGTCGTCCGCGGCCACCACCAGCACCACCAGCACCTAGTGACTACAAGCCACTTGGTGTGAAGAGTTCCCTCACCGTCCGCCTCGCGCGCCATGCGCACGGACTCGATGGTCTGCTCCATGACGCCGTCGTCCGCGGCCACCACCAGCACCACCAGCACCTAGTGACTACAAGCCACTTGGTGTGAAGAGTTCCCTCACCGTCCGCCTCGCGCGCCATGCGCACGGACTCGATGGTCTGCTCCATGACGCCGTCGTCCGCGGCCACCACCAGCACCACCAGCACCTAGTGACTACAAGCCACTTGGTGTGAAGAGTTCCCTCACCGTCCGCCTCGCGCGCCATGCGCACGGACTCGATGGTCTGCTCCATGACGCCGTCGTCCGCGGCCACCACCAGCACCACCAGCACCTAGTGACTACAAGCCACTTGGTGTGAAGAGTTCCCTCACCGTCCGCCTCGCGCGCCATGCGCACGGACTCGATGGTCTGCTCCATGACGCCGTCGTCCGCGGCCACCACCAGCACCACCAGCACCTAGTGACTACAAGCCACTTGGTGTGAAGAGTTCCCTCACCGTCCGCCTCGCGCGCCATGCGCACGGACTCGATGGTCTGCTCCATGACGCCGTCGTCCGCGGCCACCACCAGCACCACCAGCACCTAGTGACTACAAGCCACTTGGTGTGAAGAGTTCCCTCACCGTCCGCCTCGCGCGCCATGCGCACGGACTCGATGGTCTGCTCCATGACGCCGTCGTCCGCGGCCACCACCAGCACCACCAGCACCTAGTGACTACAAGCCACTTGGTGTGAAGAGTTCCCTCACCGTCCGCCTCGCGCGCCATGCGCACGGACTCGATGGTCTGCTCCATGACGCCGTCGTCCGCGGCCACCACCAGCACCACCAGCACCTAGTGACTACAAGCCACTTGGTGTGAAGAGTTCCCTCACCGTCCGCCTCGCGCGCCATGCGCACGGACTCGATGGTCTGCTCCATGACGCCGTCGTCCGCGGCCACCACCAGCACCACCAGCACCTAGTGACTACAAGCCACTTGGTGTGAAGAGTTCCCTCACCGTCCGCCTCGCGCGCCATGCGCACGGACTCGATGGTCTGCTCCATGACGCCGTCGTCCGCGGCCACCACCAGCACCTAGTGACTACAAGCCACTTGGTGTGAAGAGTTCCCTCACCGTCCGCCTCGCGCGCCATGCG
The DNA here is from genome assembly GCA_963668995.1 of Parnassius mnemosyne. Taxonomy (NCBI): domain Eukaryota; kingdom Metazoa; phylum Arthropoda; class Insecta; order Lepidoptera; family Papilionidae; genus Parnassius; species Parnassius mnemosyne. Next base: position 6,367,562 of record CAVLGL010000057.1, read on the forward strand.
CACGGACTCGATGGTCTGCTCCATGACGCCGTCGTCCGCGGCCACCACCAGCACCACCAGCACCTAGTGACTACAAGCCACTTGGTGTGAAGAGTTCCCTCACCGTCCGCCTCGCGCGCCATGCGCACGGACTCGATGGTCTGCTCCATGACGCCGTCGTCCGCGGCCACCACCAGCACCACCAGCACCTAGTGACTACAAGCCACTTGGTGTGAAGAGTTCCCTCACCGTCCGCCTCGCGCGCCATGCGCACGGACTCGATGGTCTGCTCCATGACGCCGTCGTCCGCGGCCACCACCAGCACCACCAGCACCTAGTGACTACAAGCCACTTGGTGTGAAGAGTTCCCTCACCGTCCGCCTCGCGCGCCATGCGCACGGACTCGATGGTCTGCTCCATGACGCCGTCGTCCGCGGCCACCACCAGCACCACCAGCACCTAGTGACTACAAGCCACTTGGTGTGAAGAGTTCCCTCACCGTCCGCCTCGCGCGCCATGCGCACGGACTCGATGGTCTGCTCCATGACGCCGTCGTCCGCGGCCACCACCAGCACCACCAGCACCTAGTGACTACAAGCCACTTGGTGTGAAGAGTTCCCTCACCGTCCGCCTCGCGCGCCATGCGCACGGACTCGATGGTCTGCTCCATGACGCCGTCGTCCGCGGCCACCACCAGCACCACCAGCACCTAGTGACTACAAGCCACTTGGTGTGAAGAGTTCCCTCACCGTCCGCCTCGCGCGCCATGCGCACGGACTCGATGGTCTGCTCCATGACGCCGTCGTCCGCGGCCACCACCAGCACCTAGTGACTACAAGCCACTTGGTGTGAAGAGTTCCCTCACCGTCCGCCTCGCGCGCCATGCGCACGGACTCGATGGTCTGCTCCATGACGCCGTCGTCCGCGGCCACCACCAGCACTACGACGTCGGTGGCGCCGGCTCCACGTGCTCGCATTGCGCTGAACGCCGCGTGCCCCGGTGTGTCCAGGAACGTCACTGTCTCCCCTGACCGCAGCCTCACTGCAATGTACAAGGAGGGCTATTGATTCGCTTCTATAACAAAATGTCAATAAACAAGTTTAAAGATAAAGAAAAATAGTACATAATGGATTATTATAATATCAAGGAAGACTTGAATTAAAATAACCCCTGGGAATGAGGTGATCGCCACTATGACGGTTTTTTTTTATAGGATAAGGGTGACAAACGAGCACACAGTCCACCTGATGGTAAGTGGTTGCTGCGGCCCATAGACATCTACATCTATCTATTACAAATCAAAATGTAGATGCATTGTCACCCGTGAGGACTAAGATGGAATGCCTCATTTCCAGTAAAAAGGGCCTCCGACCACCTGCACTCACCAAGCGAAACGCAGAGGTAAACCTCTACTTCACGCTGGTTTTCTGTGATGTCGTGGTACCACCCCGGTTCGGGCCGACCCATCCGTGCGACAGCAAAAGCTGCCGCGTGGCTCTACCACTGTTAAAATATATGGTCCTATAAAAATTCATATAAAATTGTACAAAATTATTGTACAGTTATACAAGATTGTTATGCAATATACGCCCAAATTTACAGAGAAGGTTCAGAATAGTACAGGGGAATGGTGAAAAAAAAATCTTAAACATTCTATACCGGAAGGAAGTTTTAGCTTAGAATATTTATTTCATTAAACTTTATGCCAATTAATTGCTCCTCAATCCGTAATTACTCACGTCTATTGCTATTATTTAATTTATATGAAGTAAAGATAAACAATTTTCGAAAATTTTATTTTGCTATAAAACATAAAATATCTAGTTTTTAAATTAAGCTTTATGCCAATTAATTGCTCCTTAAATGCTCTCTTAGAATCCGTAATTGTTTCACGTCTATTGCTATTAATTAATTTATAATAATTTTTTTTTGCTTAAAGAATTGCTCACATTTGCTATGTTAATTAAAAAACAAAAATAGTTTTGCAATTATAATATATATTTTTTTTTATAGAAGAGGGGGCAAACGAGCATGAGCATGTACTGTCTCGCTCTGCTGAGCACGCCAAGCTTTTTAGAGGCCAATTTGGCCTACCCTTCCAAGTGACCACAAAACTGCACACTATTCGATATGTCGACGCCAAGGATTCCGATACTAGCTGAGGCAGCAAGGGGAGTGCCTTGAAACTGAGGAGATACGACAAAGGGGTTCTTTTTAGCGGTAAACGCGCAAACTTGTGTCTTCTGGGGATTGAACTGGACTAGATTTAGTCGGCCCCAATCCGAGACTTTGTTAAGCAAAGACTCGACTTCAGACACAAGTTTGTCCCGGTACTCAGCGACGTTTTCCCGAGAAATATTGGCACGGCCGGTATATAAGGCATCACCAGTGCTGTCGTCCGCATAGCAATGAATGCTACCAGTTAGCAACATATCATTGATATGCAGGAGAAACAGCGTTGGTGATAGCACGCAGCCTTGTGGAACACCAGCGTTAATAGGCTTGAAATCAGAGCATGCACCGTCTACTACGACCTTGATACTCCCATCAGCAAGGAAACTGGTGATCCATTTGCACAATTTCTCGGGAAGCCCATAGGAAGGAAGCTTCGAAAGAAGCGCTTTGTGCCAGACCCGATCGAAGGCCTTCGCTATGTCCAAACTAACGGCCAATGCTTCCCCCTTGGACTCTACTGCCTCCGCCCATCTATGAGTCAGATAGACTAGAAGATCACCAACTGATCGACCTCGAAGAAAACCGTACTGGCGGTCACTAATCAGCTGGTGATCCTCAAGGTACCTCATAAGCTGGCAGTTTATAATGGATTCCATTATTTTGGAGAACAAGGAGGTGATGGTAATAGGCCTGTAGTTGGACGGGTCTGAGCGGTCGCCTTTTTTAGGGATCGGGTGGACCAAAGCTGTCTTCCATGAATTCGGGACTACGCCTTGGGAGTAGGAGTACCGGAAAAAACGCATTAAAACCGGTGCCAACTCCGGAGCACACGTCTTCAGCACAATGGGAGGGACTCCATCGGGCCCACTCGACTTGCTGACGTCCAGGGAGAAGAGTGATTTGCGAACCGAGCGCTGTGTAAGCCGCACATCCGGCATGGAGCACTCACATCGCGGGATGGTCGGCGGTGTATTCCCCCCGTCATCTAGAGTCGAGTTGGACGCAAAAAGAGAGCTCAACAGATCGGCTTTCTCCTTTGCGGAATGGGCCAGTGAGTCGTCTTCCCTGTGCAGAGATGGAAGAGATGGCTGACAGAAGTTCCCTTGGACAGCCTTGGCGAGAGACCAGAATGCACGGGTTCCTGAAGGAAGGCGAACTGGCTTCTCGCCAATTCTGCCGATGTGCTCAGACCTTGCCTTGGCAATGACGCCTTTGAAGGACCTGGAGGCGGAATTATACTTCTTTTTAAGTGCGCTGGTGTTTACATCCCGAGACTTTGATGCGTCAGCCCAGGCCCGGTAGCACTCCTGCTTATAGCGTGATGCTATTTTACAGAAGCGACCAAACCATGGCTGGGATCTGCCTCCGATGGGCACCACAGAGGATGGAATAAAAAGTTCCATACTCTGAAGTACCACATCAGCAACAGAATCGGCAACAACGCTGGGATCTTCCGGCGAGAAGTAAACCCGCCCCCAAGGGTAGGATGCAAAAAAAGACCGCATCCCGTCCCAATCAGCTGACCTATAGTGCCAAACACGGCGGCAAGCTGCAGATCGCGATTGCGATTGGAGCGTGAGTGGCACCATACTCCGGATCAGACAATGGTCCGAAGAGCCCAGAGGGGCATCGACGGAGACCTGATATCCGTCCGGATGAGAGGTCAGCAGAAGGTCCAACAGGGAAGGTACATGGTCTTCCACATCTGGGATCCGCGTAGGCGAAGTAACCAGTTGTGTTAGACCATATGACAAAGCAAAGTCATAGATACCCGCCCGCACAGATACATACCCGCATGATCGGTTAAACGAGAACCAAGCCATTCAGCGTGGTGGGCGTTAAAATCACCGAGTATCACGATCTCTGCGGATAGGAACTGTTGTAGCACGGAGACTGCAGCCATTTGGACGTGGTCGATGAGTCGGTCTATGTCGGCATTACCGCTATGGGACCTATAGAGGCACCCGTAGACACGGGGGTGGTCGTCGCTGTCTACGCGCAGCCATAGGATGGACAGGTCCGTACCTTCAAGACTGACGAGGCGTCGAAAACAGATGTCCTCTCTGACGTATACGCAAACTCCAGCCCGGGGCACAAAGGAGTGTTCCAATTTGTACCCCGGGTAGGAGAGATATGAAGTATTAGCCGGAGAGGACACCTGAGTCTCGGTTAAAAAGAGCAAGGCCGGCTTCGCCGCCCCTGATGTTGCAAAAATTCACGGATAGCGTGACAGAGGTCGCCTTGGTTGCATTGCTTCGCTTGCCCCGAGCAGCATTAGTCGAGCGCGAGCGGAATTTTGCCCCCCCCCCCCCCCCAGAATACGCGGGGCAGCCTGAGCACCCACGCTCAGGAGTGAAGTAGTTTGGTCGTGGATGCTTAGCGAGGGATTCTCCAGGGGTGCTGGTACCCTCCTGGGGTAGTCTCTTATTTAATTCCACTACCATGTTGATGGGGGGGGGGGATTGGGCCTCCGGCCACCTGCACTCACCAAGCGCAACGCAGAGGTAAACCTCTACTTCACGCTGGTATTCTGTGAGGTCGTGGTACCACCCCGGTTCGAGCTGGCCCATCCGTGCGACAGCAAAAGCTACCGCTTAGCTCTACCACTGTTCATTCAACGCAAATTCTTCATCAAAATAGGTCGTTTTTGCGTCAAATCGCGATAATGTGGATCTTCATAATTAAACTATTCTGGATATTGTTGGACCAGTGATATCAATAGTTCTTCATTCATTTTTATTTAAACAAAAAGATTCTTACGAAAACGAAATAGAAATTAATAAAAATACATTGGCGCGCATCCGCTTCTCCGCGTCGACTAAGGCGCGCCGAGTTGAATCGAATCGCACCGGCCAAGAAATTTGCCTGTCAAGCAATTCGCACGGTCGAATCAATCGGCGCGCCGCGGCTCGTCCCTAATGGACGCAGTTTCATAGTAAATATATAGGAGGCGACTTTCTGCGATTCGATTCGACTCGGCTCGGCGAGCCTAGTGGACGCTTAGCCTTACATTGTAGAACGGCCAGTTTCTGGGAAACTGTACGTAACTCAACAAATGAATTAATTCAGGTCGTTGCTCAGGTGTCTCATGACAATATATTTTATAAACACTGCCAGGGGATGAATCGGACGCTATAGGTTAATATATAATTAATTTAAGTATAGTATTTTAACTTACAATATAAAGGTTTGTAGCTGTATGTGTTTAAAATACGTATATAATTCATTGCCTTAAATTAAAAAATGTACTAGATATAAATGTGTTGATTTCTTAATAAATAAGCATTATTATTATTATTTTAACTGATTGTGTTTCCTAAATATCTAACGCCTACTATTTTACTAAGCACACATACATTCGTAAGGGTCGCTCGGTTACAAATTTAGGTACATTGTCGAGCATCTTCCTGCCTTTCCCTTCCGTTAACCATTACACCGCTAGGTATCTCCGACCGGCCGATAACAGACAGTGACCACATTACGTACAAGTGTGCTATTTTTAAATTTTCGTAGGTAGTATCGCTTCGTTACCAATGAGGGAATGAAAATATTCGAACCGCGAATACTATGAAACTATGTAATTGTGCGAAGTTACATTTTAAGGAATGAAAGTTTACATGGTGCGCAAAGATTATAAACAAAGTGAGTCTTTACCACGACAATGGAAGAACAATTGACAACTTATCAAACTATTCAAGTGCAGTAAGCGATAATTTAATTTAAATAGTAAATATGAAGAGATGGATTACGCATGGTGGCTCTAGCAAAATAATTGCTGCATTCACGGAAGTTAAGTGCTCAAGCACAGGTTATAAGTGTAAAAAATAATTAAAGAAAACGTCTCGTCTATGCATGGAGAGAAACGGATTCTATTTTGAGTACCAATACTAGTTATTGAGACTATTTATTCTTATTTCTTAAATACGCCATAATAATGACAGTCATCGGTTACCTCATTCATAAGCAAAAATATTTTTTTAATTTTATTTATTATGACGATCCTATGCCCTTTAAGTGTGGAAGTAAAATTGGTATCATAATTTGCATCGTATAGTTATTAACTTAAGCATTAGTAGTGAGCGTGTCACTAAGAAAGTAAACAGTAGGCAAAAACTGTGAATTGAATCGCACACACAAGAGCGCGTGTACGTCAACCCCGTTTTACTACAAAACTATAACTACCTTCAAAGGCACCGATATGTTGCGTGATGCCACCGAACTCTTGATCAACTACGGAAGTGTTTCTCAATGCATCCAAAAGTGTGGTCTTGCCGTGGTCCACGTGGCCCATGACGCAAACTACCGGCGGCCGGGGTCGAAGCGCCTCGGGCGGGGCTGGAGGCGCCGGAACTGCGTCCTTGTTCTACACACATGAAGTGACAGAGATAGCATGAGTATGTTATTTGTTTTTGTGTAGAAAATAAATCAACAGTTTTTTTTCTTTGGTCATGGACTCGTACGGTTATACTTTTTCCGTTACCGTTACAGCCTATTAAAGTCCACTGCTGAACATAGGCGGGGATATTTGCTATAGTTGCCACGCTTGGCAAGCGGGTTGGCAACAGTAGCTTATTTTTAATCGTTATTAGGAAATACGCTGTGCCCATCTCTGGATTTGTTTCTCTCTGTAGCCTCATACGACGCCCACGCGATGATACGAGATAGTGGATATATTCTAACTCATCAACACTACACGGCTTTTGCCAGTGTCAAATAATAAGGAATTATACATTGAGTTATATGTACTACGTACTAGAGAAGCCATTCTAAACAAAAAATGTGTACTACTCGTCGCGCATGCGCAGTAGATTTAAGCGCGTTGCGTCTGCGCGGTCAGTTTTTAATTTAAAATTTAATTTGAAATCTTGTATTATTATGCGCCGCTCCACACTTCATGTATATTGAAACCACAGATTAACTAGTAGATTGAAACCATACTAAATGACACACTGTACAGATTGCAGTACAGTTCAGTTGAACATAGTGTATGTTCGAAAAGCGAAATCTAGTACGTAGTACATATATATCGATGGAATTATGCATTAAAATATTAATATGTTTATAACCTTCTTCACAATATTCCGATGCGTCACAATGCGGATTTTTCGGGAGATTTTGATGACAACTTAAACCAGCGGACAGTCGATGACGACAGTAACTCAAGTTCTTAAGCGAACAATATAACTTGAGGTTTTTATCAACATCGAAGCTATATTTCAAACCATTATTTAAACGATATAAGAGAAGCAACAATCCGTCGACGGTTAGGTTACCGCCAAAACTCTCGGCTCGGTCTTATATATTAAAAACCAGTTAGTGACATTAGTTTTTATTCAAAACCTTCCATAGTATTTATCCTAAAAACTGACAAGAAATTTAAATATTTGAAATTCGTATATTTGAAAATTTATATATGACTAGCTGTTCCCCGCGACTTCGCCCTCGTTAATTTAGGGTTTTAATTATGCTGCGCGGAACCCTAATTATTTTTCTCAAATATAAGTAGCCTAAGTTACTCTTTATAACATCAGCTATCTGCCAGTGAAAGTCCCGTCGAAATCGGTCCAGCCGTTTCGGAGATTAGCCCGAAGAAATGTATAGATAATGGCCGTGTAGTGGCGGTTAAGAATATCCACTACCCCATATCTTCCCGTGGGTGTCGTAAAAGGCGACAAAGGGAAACAGGCAGGATATGGGCAGCAGCATCTTCCTGATAACAACAAAAATGCAATTAAAAAAAACTGCGGTTGCCAACCCGCTCGCCAAGAGTGGCAACTATGGCAAATACGGGGGTATTATGAATGTAACTAAAAGACGGCCCCCAGTCCCCGGCGGCCCCGCTATTCCTGGCTACGGTGGCGACCATGGTAACGGCGGGGCAGGGGGTGCTAAGAATCTCCGGTGGAGGTTCGATTGCCACCTAAGACGACTCGACCTGGCAACATACAACGCACACACCCTGAGGACTGACGAGAAGATTGTGGAGCTGGAAGAAGAGATAGACAAGTTTCGCTGGCATATTATAGGATTATCCGAAGTCCGAAGAGAGGGGGAGGACACGGTAATCCTCGAATCCGGCAACTTGCTCTATCATCGGGAGGGCGACCATCTGTCCCAAGGAGGTATCGGATTTATCGTCCACAAGTCTCTCGTTAACAACGTTGTAAAGATTGAGAGTGTGTCGACGAGGGTTGCGTACCTTATACTCAGAAGCACCAAACAGTATTCGCTGAAGCTCATACAGGTTTACGCACCAACCTCGGCACACCCCGATGAGGAGGTGGAGAAAATGTATAAGGATATCTCTAGAGCCATGCATTCCTCCAAAACCCAATAGACGGTGTTAATGGGAGACTTCAATGCAAAACTAGGCACAAGAGAGAACGGTGAGCTGAAAGTAGGGAAATTTGGAATAGGGCAACGGAACCCAAGGGCCAGCAGCTGGCCGACTTCATGGAGAAAGAGGGACTCTATGATGAACTCTTTCTTCCAGAAGCGGCCCCACAGGAAGAGGACCTGGTCGAGCCCCAACGGTTCGACAAAAAATGAGATTGCCTTCATTATGACGACCAGACGACAACTGTTCAGTGGTGTCTCCGTGATCGCGAGGGTGAAAACTGGTAGCGATCACCGAATGGTTAGAGGCACACTGAACCTAAACGTTAAGTTGGAGAAGTCTCGTCTAATGAAGTCAACGCTTCGTCCCCCTCGTGCTCTGTTCCAAAGTCCCGAAACCTTTTAGCTCGAGTTACAAAACCGTTTTCAGTGCCTAGAAGACTGCAATGAAGTGGACGATATGAATGACAAGCTCGTGGAAACTGTCCATGCGGTCGGAGCTAAGTTCTGCAAGACCCGCCGCAGAAGAACACAAAAACTCTCCGATCACACTCTTAATCTCATGGCTGTTAGACGGGAAATAAAGCTACATTCTTCAACAGATTTGACAGCATACAGGCAACTGAACAGACAGATCTCCAAATGCATGCGGCGAGACTTACGCAACTTCAATACAGCTTGTATTGAAGACGCGATCGAGCGAAACCAAGTCTCCAAAGTCTTTGCCAGAGATCTGTCTGAAAGAGCCAACTGTCAAAGCTGAAGACCGAGTGTGGGAGCATCGTTTCCGGGACATCTGAGATTTTGAGTGAGATTGAGAGGTTCTATGGGCAGCTGTACACGTCATCGTTGGATCCACACGCAAGTGTGAGTAACGATGCAAGGGCGAGTCTTATCCGACACTATTCCGAAGATATCCCGGACGTCAGTCTGAGCGAGATTAGAATGGCTCTCCAGCACCATAAAAACGGAAAGTCCCCGGGCGAGGATGGAATTACAGCGGAGCTTCTGAAAGCGGGTGAAAAACCGGTACTTGAAGTCCTTCAGAAGCTCTTTAATTCCATCCTCCATGGTGGCATTACACCGGAGGCGTGGAGCAGAAGTGTGGTGGTCTTAGCTGAAGTGTGGTGGTCTTAGCTGAAGTGGTGGGCTTGGCAGAAGTGTGGTGGAAGAAAGGCGACAACGCTCTCTTTAGGAACTACAGACCGATTTCCCTTCTGAGCCGCGTCTACGTGCTGTTTGCGAGTCATTACGAATCGTCTCGCGCGCAGACTTGACAACTTCCAGCCTCCCGAACAAGCCGGTTTCCAAAAGGGCTTTAGCACCATAGACCACATACGTACCCTTCGGCAAGTTGTACAGAAGTCCGAGGAGTACAATTTGCCACTATGTCTGGCGTATGTGGACTATGAGAAAGCCTTTGATTCCGTCGAAATTTGGGCGGTGCTGCAGTCCCTTCAGCGGTGCAAAGATGACTGTCGGTATATCGAAGTGCTGAAGTTCTTGTACAGTAGGGCTACGATGGCTATCCGAGTACAGAACCAGAGTACGAAACCTATCCAATTGCAGAGAGGTGTAAGACAGGGTGATGTTATATCCCCGAAACTATTCACCGCTGCAAGACGTTTTCAAGCTTCTGGACTGGAAATGATACGGTATTAACATCAATGGAGAGTATATTACCCACCTTCGATTTGCAGACGATATAGTCCTTATGGCAGAATCGCTGCAGGACCTAAGCACCATGCTCAATGACCTCAATAGTGTCTCCCAACGGATAGGTCTTAAGATGAACATGGACAAAACAAAGATCATGTTTAATGTCCATGTCACACCTATGCCAGTAGTTGTTGGGAGCACTAAGCTCGAAGTTGTTGACGAGTATGTTTACCTGGGCCAAATAGTCCGACTAGGTAAGTCTAACTTGGACCGAGAGGTCAATCGACGGATTCAACTCGGCTGGGCAGCGTTCGGGAAACTACGACACATCTTCTCGTCAGACATACCTCAAAACCTTAAAACGAAATTGTACAACCAGTGTGTATTGCCAGTGATGACTTACAGATCTGAGACGTGGTCCTTCACTGCTGGCCGTATGAGGAAGCTCAAGGTCGCTCAGCGAGCTATGGAGAGGGCTATGCTCGGGCTTTCTCTGCGTGGTAAACTTAGAAATGAGGATATCCGCAGTAGAACCAGAGTAACCGACATACCCCAACGGATTAGTAAGCTGAAGTGGCAGTGGGCCGGCTATATAGCTCGAAGAACCGACAACCGATGGGGAAGAAAGGTTCTAGAGTGGCAGCGTCGTACCGGTAGGCGAAGTGTAGGGCGACCCCCCCACGAGATGGAGTGACGATCTGGTGAGACATGCAGGAAGTCGATGGATGCAGGTGGCTCAGGACCGTGCTTTGTGGCATTCCTTGGGGGAGGCCTATGTTCAGCAGTGGACTTATGAAAGGCTGTAATGAATAGATAATGAAAACTATGCCTTGATTTAAGTTTCGTAGTCTCCTGTAAAACTAAGCTACAATTATTACTAGGTTTTATAATGAGACAACGGAGGTTTTAACGGGCTTAGTGACGACAAGGCTGGCAACGCATCTGCAATTTCCCCCAAACTTACCAAAAAAAAACATTATCTTGGGGACTTTGGCAGGAACTTGACCTGCGACGGATTGCTGCTCCTGTATTATTGTTTAAATAATGGTTTGAAGTGGATTTTGATATATAAAAGAAGTGCGAATTTGTGTTTAAAGTATGTACATATAAACTATTACTGGAAACTGTGATCTAAGTGTTCCGATGGTGATGTGAACCTAAAGATAATGTGTCTACTTAAGCGCCTTGAGATACTGTCGCCATAAACTCTTTGCTGGCTCAAGCTGCCGTCAATATCTCCCAAATACTTCACAATGTAACACATCAACATATTGTGAACAAGTGTACTAAAAAATATACTTACTTATTACTGGCAAAAGTACAATCCATTACCAATGAAAGAACATTATCTTGGCCACTTTCGACAAAAGCAGTATCTTCTGAATTCATTCAATCTAACCTACTGGTGCCTTCGATTAAATCACAATAAAATATGTTCGACATTGTTTTACACTTGTATCACTAATATCTTGGCAACAACTTAGGGTAATATTCGGAAGTTGTGACCCTGATCGAAATAGCCCAAGGGAACATCAGTTACAATAATTATATACCATACCTCCTTTTCCTCAACAACTTCATCAGGTCTCGGCACAAGCTTGAACCGGCATCCTGATATCTTCACAATTTCCCTCACGATCTGCGGATTGTGTATCACCGTGTCCCGTGTGTACACAGTGTCAGAGTTCTTGTCGGCAAACTCTAGCGTTTTGAATACATGCTCTAAAAGGATCAGAAATGAGGATGATTTAATTAACAAGAACTGTGAAGAATAGATGTCTATATTATTAAAAAAAAAACCTAACACTAGGACTTTCTCCTGTATCGTGGATGCAATTTACATACATGATTTGCACAATAACAAACATCTAGACTCGGAACAATCATTTGTATGCTATAAAATACTTGTTCAATTCGAACCCGCAGCCCTTAGCGCCGCAACTCAATGCTAGACCAGTGCACCACGGAGACGTCAAATTTAACAGTCAGTAACTTTTTTTGCAACTCAATTTACCTCAAAAAATTTACTGTTTTTTATATTATGAGGGTGACAAACGAGCACAGAGTCCACCTGATGGTAAGTGGTTGCTGTGGCCCATAGACATCTACATCTATCTTCGTTAATTACTGCAAAATATTCCTCAATATGAGTAGAATAGTTTCTTTTTTTTTAAATAACCTCCACACTAGGATTTTCTCCTGTACCGTGGAGTAGTTTACATACATTAATTGCACAAGGACAAACATCCAGACCCGGAACAATTATTTGTAGGCTATACAAATACTTGTACCGTGTGGGATTCGAACCAGGGCACTTAACGTTGCGACCCAATTGATAAGCCACTGTGCCACAGAGGCGTCAAAGCTTCAATAGTTACCAATAAAATAAAATAATTTTTATACAATATAGATTATTACATAATATTTATTGAAAGTCATTTTTTATTTACCACTGGTCCTGGGAAGAACCAGCAAGAAACCCAGCGGGACTTTTTTTTTTTTAAATATTTCACTTTACAATAATTTTGTTTGTACTGTGAATTTCTTAATGATATGATTTAAAGTGTACATTTTCCTCATTTTCTATCGACTTCAAAAAGGAGACGGTACTCAATTCGACTGTATGTTTTTTTTATGTGTTACCTCATAACTTTTTACTGGGTGAACCAATTTCGATGATTCTTTTTTTATTTGAAAGCTGGTCCTTCACATATGGTCCAATAAATATTTGATCAAGGTTTGATCAATAGTTTTCGAGTTATTCTTAGTAATTTATAATAAATTTGGTGTACAAAATTTTTAATTTTAAATTATCATTAATTTGTCAGTTATAACTGAACAAACTGATATGGATTTTTGTTTTATTATTCCCGCTGCTGATATGACCCCCCCCCCCCCTTTCGCCTCGTGCCCGCTTGATGTTGAGTTTCAGAACATGGTGTATATGTTATATATATTCCATAATATGTTAATAGATAATACCCAGGCAAAGCAAATCACTAGTTTTCAATAATCAACTTAATAATAATATTGTTTACTTCATTAGAATAAATATAATGAAAAAGCTTGACTTCAGCAGAGGCTACATATTACCCAAAAATTTGCTATCAGTTCTATGAATACTGTACTTAGGTATAGTAAGTTTAGGTTTATCACATGTTAAATTTATACAACTGAAAGTCCTGGATGAAAAACAGATTGTGACAAAACCCTGGTCCAAACCAGGAGCTGAAGACAGTTCTTACCTACATCCTTCTTCAGCACATTCGCAACATCCAGTACTGTCATGTTTCGCCATATTCCAACTACTTCTGTGCCACCTTTAGAGTACCGTATCACCCGTCTTCCAAGGTTTTCTACAGCCTAAGCAAAAGAAAGAGAATTTAAAAATTAGCAAGTGCTGTTCATTTATCAGTCTCTTTTGACATGATGTATAGATATATGAATATATTTAACAGATAGACCCACATGAAAGAAGGTAGGAAGACAAAGCAGTGCATTGCAGGAGTTTGGGCGATGTCAGATGAATAGTTGATTTTTACTTAAGTGTGAGAGTGACTCATAAGCAGCATCATAAGCAGACATTTTGATTTGATATTCATATTATCTATAATTTTATTAGAAAAATAATTATTCCAGTAGCTAAAATATATTCAACTGTCTAATTGATCACAAATCAAATATTTTTATGGAAAAATTAATAAAATTACTAAGAGGGATATAAAATATGAGATTTGTTTTATGGCACAGTGAACTACACATCACATGTATATAAGCAGAAGCAATAATAGAAACAAATAATTTAAAATTGCTGCTCAATTTGCACCCACTCTCAATTTTCAAAATCCCAAATTACAGTTAGTTTGATGACCGAATAAATACCTAGTAATATTTCCCACAAAACCACTCAATATATTTTACCTCGTAAAGTAGGATACAGCTCACTTTAAATCTTTTGATTTCTACAATCAAATTGTAATATACGTACTGCTATATGCCAGTCTAAAGTACCTAGTCAGGTCATAAATTCTGTCACATGTTTAATATAAAATAATAGAAAAAAGTTTATTCATTATGTAACCATTTATATACCAAAATGAACTTAACAAAACATAGATTCTTATGACACTAAAGTTTATTCAAAATGACCTCCATGATTTTGAATACAGGCCTTGAATCTGCGCGGCCAGTCGTCTATCGCAGCACGAACAAGGTTCATGTCAATATCGGCGGCTGCCTTAATCAAGTATGTCTTGAGTGACTCCAAATTGGGATGAGGCTTTGAGCACACCTTTTCCTCCAAGTGTTGCCATATCTTGTAATCTAACGGATTCAAATCTGGACTGGAGGAGGGCCAGTCTTCGTGCCGGATGAAGTCGATTTCACGTGCCGCCAGCCAGCCTTGTGTGCTCTTCGCTCTATGAGCTGGCACCGAATCTTGTTGGAATACCCAGTGCCTGTTATTGAACATGGTATGAGAAACAGGTTCCACAAGGTTCGTCAGGACTGTATTTTGATATACAACTGCATTCGTTTTTACACCTTTCTCACAAAAATGTACCTCTGTTAAGCCCCAATAAGAAACTCCCAACCATACCATGAGCGAGGATGGAAAATGACCTTGTTGGACACGCGGAATACGGTTGCTCGCTTCTTCACTACTGTGTGCGTACACCTTATCATTTTGTTTGCTGTAGCTCTCTTCTACGGTAAAAATCTTTTCATCCGAAAAAAAAATTCCCAATATTTTTTTCCCATGTACCGCTTCAACAAAGCGCAGCATCTCTTCAGTCTCAGGTCCATTAGACGAGCATTCAAACGCTGTCCTGTTTTTCTTCGATATGCCCGAAGCCCTAAGTCTTCATTTAACACCCTTTTCACCGTGGTTCTGCTTAACCCCATCTGAAGGGCCAACAGTTTCTGCTTACATTTGGGATATCTTTGAATTCGCGCCTTCACAGCTTTTGTCACTGCTGGAGTCCTAACAGACCGAGGGCAACCACTTCTTGACCTGTCATCTACACTAGTGTCTTCATTGTATCGTTTGATGGTACGATAAACAAATCTTTTGGTTATATTCAAATTTTTTAGTATGTCAAAAATTTGAATTGGCGCATAACCGCAACGATGCAACGCAATAACTGCAACATGGTCTTCTTTAAGCGTCCACTCCATATTTAAAAATGAGTAAAATGCTAAAAAGTATACAGTTTTATTTTCATGAACAATTTGAAATTCGAATTCAATAAACTTTTTTGTGGCCAGCATTCTAAAAGAAAAGTTTTTACTGTGTGACAATACTTATGACCTGACTAGGTATTTATAGAGCCAGTATAATTACAGCATGTGTATCCGTAGCCTTCTTTCTTTGAAGCTTTCACATTTTCTACCTAAGAGTTGGTCAAAATGGGTACTACCATTTTAACATCATCTTAGTATGTAGGAATTACATCAGATTGTTTGTATATGATGAACACCTAAACTACTGAACTTATTTCAATGAAATTTTGCACACTGTGCAGTTTGGTCCGACTTGAAAGATAGGGTAATTTTTATCCCGATCAACATTTTAAATAGCGAATTTAAGGATTTTTTTATTGGACAAAGGGTCGTTGGATAAGGCAGAACAACGTCTGCCTAGCCAGCTAGTATCAGTATTCAATCAATTTAGCTGCAAAATAAGTTTCACAGGCTTACCTTTTCTTCCGGAGATTTTCTTTTTTTATTGTAAACTGCTGATATAGATATACACCGAACTTTGTAATGTATATCGTTTACTATACGATTTTTGCTTTCTAGTAATTGGACTAAGCACTCGTTTTTAATTTGTCTTAAATGTAACCTAAAAATATATTATACTATGTATAAGTATATAAATCATATATTATATATAGATCATTGCATTATTACTAATTATGAAATAATTTATTTTCAAATTGCAAAACATTGTAAAGAAAGTAACATTTCGTTAATATCATAACTTACCGTTTAAAAAAAATACTTCTGTACATATTGTGTAGTAACATTTATTGATAATCTAAAGGTATAAACGGTGTCCACAATAAATACCTATGTAAGAAAAATAAATAAGTTCATTTATTGTAATATTTTTCTACTTTTTATAATAATAAACCAAAACATAACCTCTCTCAGTTCAATTCATAGATAATATACCACAGACTACTAA
The DNA here is from genome assembly GCA_963668995.1 of Parnassius mnemosyne. Classification (NCBI taxonomy): domain Eukaryota; kingdom Metazoa; phylum Arthropoda; class Insecta; order Lepidoptera; family Papilionidae; genus Parnassius; species Parnassius mnemosyne. The sequence continues at coordinate 6,383,899 of CAVLGL010000057.1, forward strand.
GAGGATACTGCGCATATAATATACCATAGACATAGAATATTACTCCCGATTACACACCAGCCTTTGTGTTTGGAGTTTTTACATAGGTAATAAAAAATACTGACGTATTTTAAATTGCACATCTCAAAAATATTAATTATTTAAACTACACCCATGTAGTTTAGAAATAAAAAATAGTTAAAAATCGCTCCCCTTATAACGTCGATATTACTTGAAATAATTAAAATTGGGTACTTTTTGCAATATAAAAAAACTGTAACTTGCTTGAAAATAATTGCACCATTGTTTAAAATGCATTAAATGTCATAATACGCTAAAAATTTACTAAAACCAAATTTTATAAGTGTCGATTAGTTGCAATCGAAACTTATCAACTTCCGATTACTTTATATTTACATTATACTCTATCTTCTTTTTATGAAAGAATATAAACATAAAGCATGATGAAGCCTCATAAACAAAACATATCGGTGTTTAAACGGAGCAATCATATTTGATTGATTCCTACAAGTTTCCTTACTTAAATTATTAAGTTTACATTCATTTTTAAGTCGAATGTTAAAATAAACTTCTATAATGTAATCAATTATTAATTATTAAATATTTGTAATTATCAAAAGTAATACTTTTATAAAAAACAAAGCAGTCATTATGTACTCCGTGACCCCGTTTTTTATTTTATAAAATGTTTTGATGGGGAAATGTTTTGATGGACCTAATTAAATATCTACCTATTTAAATTAACAATATGTTAAAAAAGAAATTCCGAGAACTGTCCATGGCAGTAAATATTTTTCTCCAAAGATCATAGCTCGAAAATACAACTTTTCGACCTAATTCTTGGGGGGCTTTATTAAGTTTATCGGTAGAGTCACCTGGGATTTTATACATTTGAATTAAAATCCAACAAAAGGCAGGTTCCGCTTTTTCCCAGGAACACGTTATATGAATATTTTTTAATTATTTTAGAACTATCATGGTAAAAATTCAGTTAATTTTTGAAGTTCTTGGACGAAACAATTTTTTTTAAATCTTTTACAGCTTCCTTAACAATCCTTTTTCGATAACACTTGTAAGTAAAATATACATCACTAGCTAATCCTACACAATGAAAAATCAAAATTAGTCACGCGTTTTAGCACAAAGAAGTTGGCTTGGAAGTATGACTGGCCAAATTAATGAATAGGTGCACATAATTGCTCACTAAATGCTCAATTCAAATCTGCAATTGCTCACATTATTAATTTATTATTTAAATAGTTATTAATAATTTAAAATACAGAATTGTTTTTGTCTATTATACTTAAAACCAATAAACTTTTTTTTAAATGAATAACTGCCCATAATTGCTCACAAAATGCTTAATTTAAATCCGCAAATACTCACACTATTAATCAATTATTTAATTATTTATTAATAATTTGAAATAAAAAATTGTTTTTCCTAAACCACTCAGATTAATGAATAAGTGCTCATAATTGCTCACTAAATGCTCAATTCAAATCTGCAATTTCTCACATTATTAATTCATTATTTAAATAGTTATTAATAATTTAAAATACAGAATAGTTTTTGTCTATTATACTTAAAACCAATAAACCAATTTTAAAATGAATAAGTGCTCATAATTGCTCACAAAATTCTTAATTGAAATCCGCAATTGTTCACACTATAAATTAATTAATTAATTACTTATTAATAATTTAAAATACAAAATTGTTTTTTCCTAAACCACTAAGATTAATGAATAAGTGCTCATGATTGCTCACTAAATTATCAATTCAAATCTGCAATTGTTCATATTATTAATTTATTATTTAAATAGTTATGAATAATTTAAAATACAGAATTGGTTTTGTCTATTCTAATTAAAAACCAATAAACTTTTTTTTAAATGAATAACTGCCCATAATTGCTAACAAAATGCTAAATTTAAATCCACAAATGCTCACAGTATTAGTTAATTATTTAATTATTTATTAATAATTTAAAATACAAAATTGTTTTTTCCTACACCGATCGTAAGGGAAGTCGGCAAATTGGATCCGTAGCTTGGGAATAAGGATTGGCTGTGAGAACCGGGGCGTGTTAGGTTTGGACGGGAAGCGGATGTGGTCGGTGCCGGGCTTTAGGAGATTTTGACAACAGCTTAACCCAGCCGAAAAATGATGACGATAATATCTCATGAATCCTAAGCGGATAAAAAAACCTGAGCTTTATTCGATTTTCACCATTGAAACACTTTAATGAGGACTTCATATTGAGGCATTGTCAAGAAGACCGCCGTTTATTCTGCTGTGTATGCGGTAAAAAAGGTAAGGCTGTAAGACGTGGATATAGCTAAATTGGTTTAATTCAACTATTTTCAAAGTGTGAGAGATATTGAAAATATATTTATAGCACAGAAAAAAGTTGAACGTGCTTTTTTAAAATATTATGAACGTGCTTTTTGATCCTGCTGCTATTCAACAGGGAGAATATTAGACGGAGCTTACTTACCTATATCCAAGGCGACTGGTCCCTCAGGATTCGGTCAGGTCGTATGTGGTTGTGTGGTGCAAGGGAAATAAGGTGCTGTAATGTGTATTGTTATTCCTTATATATGTTATTCCTTGTATATGTTATTCCTTTTAAAGGGTCTTTGAGTAAGTTACTTTTACTTTACTTAAAGACCATTTAAAAGGAATAAACATCTTAACTGTTGCATCACAATTCGTTTTGGGCAATATTATTTAGATAAGGAACCATTTAATTACCTTTGACACAAGTGGCCAAATTAATAATTTTGTATAACCGACTTCAATATAAATTATTAAATAACTCAAAAACTAACTGTTAGACCTAGATATATGATCTATTTATATGGGACCACATGAAAAGTACCAGCTATCAATTAAAAAAAGAAATATCAAAATCGGTTCATCTAGAAAAAAGTCATGAGGTAATACACTTTAAAAATAATACAGTCGATTTAAGTACTTCCTCTTAAAGTCCTTCCTTCCTTAAATAAAAAATCTTTCTTAAAGTCAATTAAAAATGCATAATGCCCATACGCGCAATAAATCTAAACTTACTGTTCCAAAATAAAATTTGAATTAAAAATTAAACGAAATATTAATTAAGAATGTCACTCTTTCTAATGGGGTGCCGTCCAACACTTCGCCTATTGATACGAGGCTGCCACTCAAGAACTTTTATTTCCCATCGGTTGTCAGTTCTTCGAGTTATATGGCCGGCCCATTGTCACTTCAGCTTAAAAATCCGTTGAGCTATGTCGGTTACTGTGGTTCTACTGCGAATATCCTCATTTCTAAATTTGTCACGCAGAGAAACCCCATAGAACATAGTCATATAGCTCCATAGCTCGCTGAGCGATCTTGAGCTTCCTCATACGGCCTGCAGTGAAGGACCACATAATATATCAAGGAATATCAACCGATACATATATAATGAAATATATAGATTCAATGTATTTATAAAAATGCTTAGAGTATTTATAAACTATAGAGCACGTGTAAGCAAGTCAGAACTGTAAATACGCGTTAAAACAGTCTCGAAAAGGCCAGGATGACGTTGTTAGTCACGAAAGGTGTCACGCGCGTTAATCATTTCTCTCGACGATATTTAATAGAATTTTTAGTTACCATGGTGAAATGTGCAGTGACCAGCTGCAAAAACGATTCACGGAAGCAAAATAAGAAGAAATTGACATTTCTTTTCATCGGTTGTAATATTTCGATAAGAAAACACAGATTTAAAAAAAAATTACTTAGGGCGTCAAGGATGTCGCGGGAGGTGCGCGGCGGGAGCGTCACAACACATGCCGCACGCCTCGTGCTTCGGGTTTTCCCCGAATTAGAGCTAGTGTTGTGTCAGTTTTTTTTAAATTCCCGTCAAAGCTCAAATTTTAATCAGACCACAATCTCATAATAATAACTGTATAAAGCAGCTAGTAATAGCTAATAATATATAAGACGACATATATTATTGTACGTTGCTGTTACGATTTTCCAGGGAAAGCAAGCAAGGGTCTTTGACCTTAAAGCCTTGTCTGATTTTTATTTTCTTCACAAACTCTTTAAACTATGCTGATGTGCCATTTGGCCGTGGAAGGAAAAGGGGAGTTTCTGGTCGGGAAAGGTGATCAGCCTGGGGAGAGAACAATGCTCCGTGTGGTAGTCCAGAGTTATTCTATATATAACGCAGTACTTCAGAACTTTGGTAGTGCGATTTTGGCTTCGGTGCGTGGCACTGCTCAGAGCGGAGGTTGATAGTGCAGTCTGATTGCCAGTGAATTATTAATGCCGGTTGGGAATGCATTATGTGTGCGCAAGGGCAAGTGAGGCCGGTGCGAACGATATGCCGGAGTAAAATGCAATTTATAAATATAGCCGCGGCTCTATCACGTATAAATTGCATTTTACACTACTGCAGCTATATTATGGTACAAATGGGTCGGCTCGGTCGGGGTAAGACCACGCTCACAGCGTAAAAGCATCTTAATGCTGCTGTGTTTTGTATGGTGAGTGCTGTGCAGAACCGAAGGCTGTTTTACTGGAAACGAGGCATTTCAGCTAAGTCCTCAGGGGTGACAACAACTCAGGAGTGAATTGAGGATAAATATAAATGTCTATGTGCCACAGCATTCACTTACCATCAGGTTGACTGTGTGCTCGTTTGTCATACTTTATCTATAAAAAAATACCGTACTACGCACTTGCAAGATGGGCCAGAGCAAGTGTTAGAAGTCTGCCTTATAAATCTGCGGTGAGTCAAGATGAAGGCAAATTGGACTGGCTTACAGGAGCTGAAGACTGCAGATGACGATTCTCTGGAGTGAATGGCAGGGGTAGGGGTTCTTGAGGATATTGACGAATTCTTGAAGTTCTAGTTTCCGACGGTTGTTGGTTGCGTGTTCACATCACGTCAGTTGGTTACCAATTTAGCCGTCGAAGGAAAAGTGGAGATTTCCCGCCAGACAAGGTGAAGGGGCCGAGGAGCACTGCTCTATGTGGAGTACAGAGCTATTCTATACAGGTTGTCCCAGAAGTCGACGTCAAGCCGGAAACATTATAGTAAATAGTACTTATAGTAGGGGAGCCCCCTTTAATTATTAATTTATTTTTCTTTTTATTATTTTTTGATATAGCGGCGACTGAAATACACATTCTGTGAAAATTTTAATTGTCTACCTATTGCGGATCATGAGATACAGCCCGCTGACAGATAGACGGACGGACGGACGGATAGCGGAGGCATACTAATATCCCGTTAATATAATCCCGTTGGTTACGCTTTGGGTACGGAACCCTAAAAACTAACGAAGCGAATTTTACTACACTCGCTAGATTTGGATTTCGGCGGTTTCTTGGATGAATAAATTGGGCAATGAAACATAAAACTTCAAGATATAATGAGTTTAACTATTATTTATTCTGTGCTATGAGGTGGATTATCCATTCGATTTAATTCATCGATTAACGACGAAAAATTCTAGTATTATTTATTTTGTTTAAAAAAGCTTAAATAGATTTTTCTGCTATTAACTGCTAATAATAAAAACATATTCATTCTTTTTAATTGTATTAAATTAAGCAAAGTAATTCACCTTTAAGGTTTATTTTTCTCATAAAAAGCCATCTGGTCATTGAACGAAGAGTATAGTAATTGTATACAGGAGAAAATCGAATAAAAATCATTCATAGACAAGTGCTATTTATGTCCGCCATTCATTCTTTTGAGTTACTTTTTCGTTTTACGATTTCGTAGAGAGCACGATTTGTCATCGAGATCTACGCAACACAATCGTTAAGGATTAATTACGTAGAAACAGATAAAAGCTTTAAGCCTGTGTGTCTAAGTATCATCAACAGCATCACTACAGCTTAGTGAAATTGTTACCGTGTGAGACAAGATCATATCTTTCTTCCAGTGATGCTTTTCCTTGCCATATACGTTATCGGCTGCGACGTTACCACGAGTGCCTGATGGTGTGGGAATTATGTGCGATTAAAGGAATAATACAGACGGACTCAGAATGGGAGCCTTTTTGAACAAACCCGAGACTAAGAAATATAATGAAAGCGGAGAAGGTAACGGTCTACGCTATGGCGTGGCGTCGATGCAGGGTTGGCGTGTGGAAATGGAAGATGCTCATCATGCGCAGCTTACTTTGAACGGTACGCTGTCTGACTGGTCTTACTTCGCGGTATTTGATGGACATGCAGGTGCGCGTGTTTCAGCTCATTGTGCAGAAAACCTGCTGGAATGTATCTTACAAACGGATGAGTTTCGGCGGGAGGAAATAGCCGAGGCGATACGCGCTGGCTTTTTAGACCTCGATAAAAAGATGAGGGAGCTGCCTGAACTATCCAACGGCGAAGAAAAGTCTGGTTCAACTGCGGTGTGCGCTTTCGTATCACCCAAACAGATATACATAGCTAATTGTGGTGATTCCCGTGCTGTACTTGCAAGAAATGGCGCGCCGATATTTGCAACACGTGATCATAAGCCAGAGCTTCCTTCAGAGAAGTCACGTATAGTACAAGCTGGAGGCTCGGTCATGATTCAACGCGTGAATGGAAGCTTGGCTGTATCACGGGCACTCGGCGACTATGAGTACAAGAAGGTGCTAGACCGTGGTCCATGTGAACAGCTAGTATCACCTGAACCTGAAGTGTCTGTCCTTGAGCGGTCAGAATCCGAGGATGAGTTCCTGGTGCTGGCATGTGATGGAGTTTGGGATGTGATGAGCAATGAAGCATTGTGTGCATATGTCCACTCTTTACTCCAGCTTACAGATGACCTTGTGGCCATAACAAACCAGGTCATTGATACCTGCCTTTATAAGGTAATTACCACACATTATTTTGATTGTTTTTTTAAAAACACCTACCAGTACTTATAAAAAAACATAATACTTAATAAGAAAAATAATTAGCAAAAGGTAAAAAAAAAATAACAATTTTTTGTCCTTGTGTAACCTATGATTATTTTTTATTCATGCTTAAGTTTCTAATAAATGTTCCTGAATTAATAATAGAATTATATGAGCTGCAGTGTTTGCGTTCTATATTTAATGAAGACAGCTGGGTAATCATACTTTTTATTTTGAGCTGCTATCCGAAAGACACTGCCGCCCTGTGAGTTTATACCTTTGAAATCTCCTATGTGACACACTATTGTGTAGTGTTGGCATAAAAATACCCACTATGCCACACAGCATATATAAGTTTATTTCTAAAATATGTATTTCAATTACCTAAAGGTGTCCTGTTTTCCTGTATGCTGTGTGTGCTGTTGCTTTTTTTTAAATTTATCTTCAACTAGATTATAACATACAAACAAAATATCACAATTTTGTCAATTTGTTATGTTTAAAGTAAACAAAGTTTTCATAATGCAACAAACAAGCTTAATTAAATATAAAAGATTTGAATATAGAACATTCAACTTTAATTATAAGTAATCAACATTTTTGTAAAGAGTGAATGTGCAATGTTTTTTCACAAACTCTATTAAGCTAATGTAATGAGATTAAAAGAACAATTGAATGCATAAATATTTAAAAAGTTAGTGTGGCAGTTTTAGACCTAAAACAACAGAGACAAATTGATTAGAATAAGTGGTGGTAACTGGTGGACATACTAAATTTGAAAGTATTTGCAGTTTAAATAGTAATAAAAAAAGTAATTGTGAGCCCTTACACAGGTATTCCTTTACCTTTGTACTTTTGTACGTAGTAGTCATGCTACAGCTATATTAGTAGTATAGTTGTTGCTCGAATGGGTCAACTCGACCTGGGAAGGACCACTCTCTCACAAAATACCAGATTAAAATAACAGCTTAATGCTGATGTGTTTTGTATGGTGAGTGTAGAGAACCGGAGACTTACTGTGAATGAGGCATTCCATCATAGTATTCAGGTGTGAAAATGTGTCTGCATTTTGATTCTTAATTGAGGATAAATGTAGATATCCATGGGCCACAGCATCCACTTACCATCATTTGGACTGTGTGCTCATTGGTCATCCTCATTCTATATAAAAAATTAAAACATAAAAACAAAAAACACTACAATGACAAGTGCAAGAACTGTGTATTTAATTGGCAGCTTTCTCATAATATTATTAAGACGCATCAGGTCACATTATTTTGATTGTTTTTGATTGTTTCATCATTATTTTCATTGCCAGTTTAGTCAGATTTAATCATAGTTGTTAATCTACCAGGTAATAATCGTGACCATTGCCACCTTTGAATTCATATAGGAATAAATATTAATTAATAACTCTTTATTTTAAATGTTTTCTTGAAATCACAATAAGACCTGGAATTTTAACAACAATCACAATAGTTCAATTTTGTCACAACACTACTACTATTTTTACCCACAGCAGTGTGTATATTTGCATGAACCATTTCAAGCTACTTTAAAAACCCAACTTAAAAACTATTAGATTTGTAATTTTGCATCCTTAATAAGGACCCCTTAAATGTCTAGAATCCCAAAATATATTATTTATTACAGTTTTTAAGGTTTGAAAAGAGCAGGCGTGTCACTTTGTAAAAATCTGAGGTATGGAAAATGGTGGCGCGATTTTCAAATTTGTTCGCATTACTCGTGGGGTATTAAGGTTTAAGAGTTTGCAGTGTATATACTCAACTTATTTATTGAACTATAAGATGTGGGGTATTGAGGTTTAAGGGCTTGCGATTTATTTATATGGGGTTTGTAGTAATATGCGATTTATTTCCTAATTTCAGCTATGGAATTCCATACCTTGAAAAACTTGAGGTATGGAGTGCTCCATACCTTCCATAGTGGAAGTGACACCCCTGGAAAAGAGCCATTTTTGCACTCAAAAATTAGGGTAATTGTTAAGCGAATGGGAAAAAATTTGAAAACTGCAAATAATCAATATTCAATCTAGACAGGTGTTGGCTGAGTTATAAAGTGCAGTTAATTTTAAGTATTGAAATTAACTACTTGAAATTAATTCCACCAGAAATTTTCTAAACAGTCATCATTACAGCCTTTCATAAGTCCACTGCTGAACATAGGCCTCCCCCAAGGAATGCCACAAAGCACGGTCCTGAGCCATCTGTATCCATCGACTTCCTGCATGTCTTACCAGGTCGTCACTCCATCTCGTGGGGGGTTGCCCTACACTTCGCCTACCGGTACAAGGCTGCCACTCAAGAACCTTTCTTCTCCATCGAGACGATTCGTAATGACTCAAAAACAGCACGTAGACACGGCTCAGAAGGGAAATTGGTCTGTAGTTCTTCAAGAGAGCGTTGTCACCTTTCTTGAAGAACAAGACCACCGCACTTGCTCCACGCCTCTGGTGTAATGCCACCATGGAGGACGGAATTAAAGAGCTTCTGAAGGACTTGAAGCACTGGTTTTCCACCCGCTTTCACAAGCTCCGCTGTAATTCCATCCTCGCCTGGGGCCTTGCCGTTTTTAAGATGCTGGAGAGCCATCAGTGGTATAGCCCCGCCGTTACCATGGTCGCCACCGTAGCCAGGAATAGCGGGGCCGCCGGGGACTGGGGGCCGTCTCTTTGTTACTCTCTTTATAGGGGGGTATTTGCCATAGTTGCCACGCTTGGCGAGCGGGTTGGCAACCGCAGTTTTTATTGTAATTTCGGCTACTATCAGGAAGATGCTGCTGCCCATCTCCTGCCTGTTTCCCTTTGTCGCCTTTTACGACACCCACGTGAAGATATGGGGTAGTGGATATTCTTGACCGCCACTACACGGCTGAACAGTGAAACATAGAAAATAGTGAAGCATAAACTCAAGAACACTTTGAACGTCATGTTTTTATTTACATTAAAACACAGGGTAATTTTTTTACCAAATTGAATGATATCCCACCAAAAAGTTCATATGTTTCTATAGATTTAAAAAACTGTTATGGAGCTTGAAGCCTGTTCAGATGTCAACTTGATCTATTGGCATAGTGGACAATACATAACATTCTTATTATTAAACTAGGCCCTCTACACATTTATATTTTTTGTGGGATTATTTTTACTAACTGTAAAGATTAGGTACTTTGGTATTAAAGTTTTTATAATATTTACAGGGCAGTAAGGACAACATGAGCATTGTTTTGGTGGTGTTCCCAGCCGCACCAAAGCCGAGCGCCGAAGCCCAACGTGCTGATCGGGAACTCGACGAGACGTTGCGACAGAGGCTCACAGGTTGCTATTACTCACTACTGCATGCCTGCTCACATAAGCACAGACATATGGAAAGACAGGATGAGGGTTGCGTAGATCACGATCAGGTGGCACCTAATGATGCAAGGGGATAATTTATTTGTCAGTGGAATTTGTGCCATATTTATAATTTGATATTCCAATTTTGGCATGCATATAAATTGGAATCTATTTATTTAAAATGTGATTAGATCACTACATACAGAATTTACAATTTACCATTTTAAAAACTGTTGCATATTTAAAAACTTTTACTGCTCGTATTTCTTCCCTATTGAGATTAATATAACTATAAGTACAAACTTGTGATATTATACTTGTATATTCTATATCTACTAAGCAATAATTTATTGTAGTCTTTTTAAAATTTATAATTCTTAATTGTTTTGAGAATATTACTGATGTACACTTGTGTACACAAATCAGTTATGACTTACACACTTTTCTATTATACACCACCAAATTACATGATTAATTAATCGAATTTAATATTTAATAAAGTGTTAGATAATTTTATTAATAGTAATTTAAAGCTTTGATTGTTACAAGCATTCAAAAGCCAAACAGATAGTCAAAATTTATAAATATTTTAATATTTTATTTTATTTTAGAACGTAAAATATATTTATAATGGAAAACGTAAAAACAAAATTAGACATTTAATTAAAAGTATAAGTCGACTTCAAAGATATAAATAAAATGAAAATATTCTGCATAATAAATAACTTTAGAAGTCTGTGCATAGTGTATATGTTAGTCAAGACTTATCTGGCTAAAACCACGACTGCAAAAATCAGGCAAAAGTAATTTTGACTAAGGATGTTGGTCAAAACTACTTTTGACTAGTGTATATATTTTTTATATACTCTGGTACTTACTCGTATGATTGGGCTTTTAGTGTCTAATAAAACATTACATCAATCTTGCAATATCAGTGACAGTAGGTTAAAGTGTGGCTGGGGTGGCCCTTGGGCCACCCTAAAGACGCATACATTATAATGATATAATCGTTAACCATAAATAAATTAAAATATAATATTGAACTAGAACGTTGGTCAAACCACTTATAAAAAAATCAGTCAATACTGTTTTTACTAAGGGCATCTGTCAAAACCATTTTTGCCCGATTTTCGCAGTTAAAAGTGATATTGACTGGTTATGAGTATTGACTGTAACAAATACAAGTATTAAAACCCCAAGTTCAGAAGCTGCTATGAGGTAATTATGTTATTCTTTTTGTTCTTTATCACCGGCTTTTACTTTTTCTTAAAATTCTAATTATTTAGACCCTTTTGAATGGATAAGGAACATCTCGAATATTGTCTAAATAGTTACGTTATAAAACCCTATATTTTTCCATCGTTAGGTGTAGAATTTATTCTTCAAATTTATATGGAACAACCCCTGAAATAAAATCTCTTAGGGGTTCTACGGTTTCTACGGCGCCACGATAATAAGCCAAATATATAAGATAAACAAAAGCTGTGGAGGTGAGCATGACTGCTTGCGATTTGCTACTACAACTAAAAACTAAACTAAGCGAGATATCAAAAAAATTTATTCCTATTTTTCGGCGTATCTCATCGAGATCTATGCGTATCCGCCTTCAAATCTACGAGTAAGAATCTTCCTCGTGCCAACCCCTTTAATAAAAAAATAAAAAATCATTCAAATCGGTTCACAATTGACAAAGATCGATTGAGTAACATACATACAAAAAAACACACACTCGAATTGAGATCCTCATCTTTTTTTGAAGTATACTAAATATTGTGTACCAGTTTATCTAAAAAATAAAACTTTATTATGTTCATTGCAAGGCATCAAATCTTGTGAAGGGATAATAAATTATCAGTGCAAATTATGCAATATACATAATTAGGCGTTCTTATTTTTACATACATAGAAATTGATATCTATTTTATCAAAATGTGTTAAGCTTTTGACTGCAAAATCTATTCACATTTAGAGCATTTTATAATTCAAAATTTTTAATCATAAAAATCTTTTTAACGTTTGCTTTTATAAACCCTTGACTATTTCTTAATTAAGATGATATACAAACTCATACACATACAATTTCTTCAATACAAATTATTAAGGATAACTCAAAACTACTGGTCAGACCTTGATAAAATTTATAAGGGACTACATGAGAAGCACCAGCTTTCATATAAAAAAAGAATCATCAAAATCGGTTCACCGAGAAAAGAATTATGAGGTAACACACATTAAAAAAAATTGTACAGTCGAATTGAGTACCTCTCCTTTTTGAAGTCAGTTGAAATATGACAGAGAGCAATTTTAAAGCAACATATTATGTAAAAAAATAAACACTTACTTGTAATGTGTTTATTTTAATAAATTGCTATAAATATAACATCTGATGTCCAGCAGTGTCGTATTGCCATCAGACTGAGAGTGAGGGAATAGAGAGTGCACATGTGCTTGTGCATACACTCATGCACTGTAATCCTATCTTGTGCAGATCACTAGTCTCTATTGAAACTCTAGAAAGAATAAGATATTGAGATTATTTTTATTATAAATATATATGAACATTAACTAGAAATTTCTTGTTATGTCATATGGGATATAACATACTGGCAAATTTACGAATTCGAATTACCTAAAATGCGCAATGAATAGAATTAATCAGCGGTGTTCACATTACTAAATTAGCTCATTTTTCTCTAGGGTTATTTAGAATGGCTAATATTTTAAGATGTTCTTTTTCAAATACTTCTTCAATAATACTCTTAAATATAATCTTAAACCCTATATTTGGGATAAAAATCACCAATAAATATTTCTTAATTGTTTACCTTTAATTGTGTAATGGCGGTGTAAGAATATATACATTACCATGCTGTGAGTTTTGTAGGAGACAACAGAAGGAAATTTGAACCAGTAGATAGGCAGCAACATATTTATGATAACAGCTAAATAAAGATAAAAAAAAACTCCCCCTATGAGGCAATCAATGGGATTTTCTACCGACTTCAAAAAAGAGCCGGTACTCAATTCGACTGTATGTTTTTTTTTTGTGTGTTACCTCATAACTTTTACTTTTAACTCATAACTTTACTGGGTGAACCAATTTCGAAGATTCTTTTTTGTTTGAAAGTTGGTGCTTCACATGTGGTCCCATATATATTTGATCAAAGTCTGACCAATAGTTTAGGAGTTATTCTTAATAATTTATATTGAAGTAGGTTGTACAACATTTTTAATTTTAAATTATGATAATCGTAAAGTGCAGAAAGGGGATATCTGGGCGGCGCGACAGTTATAGGTTGTTAAAACCTATATTTCAAGTTACTCGTAACTCGGATATCCTATTCAAAACTATAAATTCACATATTTGAGTAAATTTCTATACATTAAAAATTGAATTTTTACTGCAAATTCTCAAGACTTCTTCAGTACTGTTTTGAGAATTTCCACATGTCACATTATCAAAAGTCAAAGTAAAAAAGGGGGTACTTGTCATAGTTACCACGCTTGGTAGGTGGGTAGACGACCGCCATGTTTTTTTTAGTTGTTGCTAGGAAGACGCTGGTGCCCATCGCCTGGTTTGTTTACCTCTGTCGCCTCTTACGACACCCATGCTAGTATGGCGTAGTGGATATTCTTACACCGGTCATTACATGGTCACTGAGTTGGATATAGATCAGGATTATTATTTAATCTCTTTCGCCGCCAATCATATATTCAACTAGCGGACCCGGAAGACGCTATTCTGCACTGAAAAAAAAAAACTAGAACCCGATTGCAGTGCCATCTATTGGATCTAATTGTGAATATAAACCATCAAAGGAGCCACTCTTACACAAAAAATTTCATCAATATCGGTCCGTTTTTCTACCGATTTCAAAAAGGAGACGGTACTCAATTCGACTGTATGTTTTTTTATGTGTGTTACCTCATACCTTTTTTCTGGGTGAACCGATTTCGATGATTTTTTTTTATTTGAAAGCTGGTGCTTTACATGTGGTTCCATATAAATTTGATCCAGGTCCGACCACTAGTTTTTGAGTTATTCTTAATAATTTATATTGAAGTCGGTCGTACAAATTTTTTAATTTTAAATTATACAACAAGTACTTAAGTAGTTCAGTGGACAAACACACGTACTTAAGAATAATTTATATAATAAAGAAAAAATAACAAATTTAATAATTTATGGAATATGTGTGTAGCGGCTCCAGAGAATCCACCGCTATTCGCCTTATGGCATAATATGACGTCTTGCATATGGTCAGGGTAACCTGACCTCAAGATAACTTAAGAATAAGAGTTCAAGATACTATAAGTTCGTACTGCATAGACAAGACCTTTAATGTTTAAAAGTTAATAAGAAACATCGTGGTAGAACCACTCTGCAGCTATATTATAGTTGAAGCACGAATGGGTCGGCTCGACCGGGGTAGGGCCACGCTCTCACAGAACGAATCGCGTGAAATAGCAGCTCGAGTGTAGAGAACCGAAGATCCTTTTTACTTGAAACGGTAGATGTCTATGGAACACAGCATCCACTTACCATCAGGTGGCCCGTGTGCTCATTTGTCACCCTTATTCTATAAAAAAATCTTAACAAACATTTAGTACATTAAACGCGAAAAAAACCCGTAAAAATAGTATCATTCAATATTATCATATGTCAATCATAAAATATTGCGATAAACAAAATTTAGTCAAGATTTTAAATCTTAGAAATACTAATCCATTGAGGCTAATCTGATGTAAACATCTATTTCGTCAGTTGCCTTTAATTTAAACGCCGCCGAGTACCGGAACAAACTTGTGTCTGAAGTCGAGTCTTTGCTTAACAAAGTCTCGGATTGGGGGCGACCAAATTTAGTCCAGTTTAATCCTCAGAAGACACAAGTTTGCGCGTTTACCGCTAAAAAGAACCCCTTTGTCGTATCTCCTCAGTTTCAAGGCACTCCCCTTCTTGCTTCAGCCAGTATCGGTATCCTCGGAGTCGACATATCGAGTGACGTGCAGTTTCGTGGTCACTTGGAAGAGAAGGCCAAATTGGCCTCTAAAAAGCTTGGCGTGCTCAGCAGAGCGGGACAGTATTTCATGCCGACACACCGCCTGCAACTTTACAAGGCTCAGGTTCGGCCTCACATGGAATACTGTTCCCATCTCTGGGCAGGGGCTACCCAGTGCCAGCTCCTTCCACTTGACTGCATCCAGCGCAGAGCGGCTCGAATCGTCGACGACCGAGCCTTTTACGATCGGCTCGATTCATTGGCACTGCGAAGAGATGTTGCATCCCTTTGCATTTTCTTTCGCATCTACCATGGGGAGTGCTCTGAGGAATTGTTCGAATTAATCCCAGCCGCCAAATTTCACGAACGCACATCGCGGCAGAACTCCCGATACCATCCACACCATCTGGATGATTGGCGGTCCACCACTGTGCGATTTAGAAGATGTTTTCTTCCTCGCACGATTTCCTTGTGGAATCGATTACCATCAGCGATTTTTCCGGACCGATACGACTTAGGGACCTTCAAGAAAAGAGCGTACTCCTTTTTAAAAGGCCTCTACTACTTTTTGTTGTTTGAAAAAAATATTTAAAAGTGCTGAAGGTGAAACATTTATATAAATAATTACTAACATTTAATTGAATGGATAAGTACAATTGATTATGTTAAAAATATAATAATCTATTTTACTAGATGACATTCTTTCTGCCTTGGTATCTTTAAGATAATTAATAGAATCTGGCGTCACTTTTTTTTTTATTCATAGGTAAATGAATTAGTAATAGGCTTTGTCGCTGATGCGATTATGACGCCCTGGTAGTAGAAAAAAAATATCTCAATATAATAATTACTAACAAATATCCGGGATCACTCCCCGAAGTTGCATGCAACATCAAAGGACTGTTGAGCTTCTTCGGGGAGATCTCAAGGCTCGAATATTCCTGCCCACACGCAAAATACCACGCATAGACGTTGAGTTGCGGAAAACAGCCCGTCGTAAACTAAACTACTAACAAATAAACTTAATTATACTTACTAATTACTTAATCTCTTATTAACTAACAAATAGAGCTTTTTGGCACCATCTGATAACGGGTCCGATAAAATACTATCACTGCTACCAGTTAAGGACAAATGTAAATTACAATTTGCTCCTTCTCTTGAGTTCTGGGCACATTAGGCGTCACTTTGCGGAAATCCATTATATTAAATTTTGTAAAAATTACTTTGCGTACATACGCTAGACAAAATAAAATGAGTCCGCAGAGTCTACACAACATGATGCCTCGTATAGAGCCGAAACACGTGTCGTATTGTCGTCAGTGGTGTGTCTTTCCTAGCTTAGTGGTGTTGGGAGTAGTTGTTCTGGGATTAGTGGTGACGGGGATCGTGCACGCAATTGAGGAAGGGCGGGAGTTGCTCTTCGAACTAGGTAAGACACATCATTTTATTTTATGTAAAAATGTGACGCAAAGTAATCTTTACCATCTTTAATTTTTAGGTATCTTTATATAGACAACTCCCTTTCCCTAATTCTGCTGTTAAACAATTCTACTCAGTTCTTTGTTCCCGGGTTAAAGGAATAAACCACCTAGTATATTAAGAAGCTTTGAAACATTTGAGTCTTATTATGGTGAACGTGTTTGTAACATTCTTCAATTGAAGTAGGAATTCAAATTCGTTTGTCTTGTTTTATAGTATGTACTTACAAAATAATTAACCAGCCAAGTGCGTGTCGGACTCGCGCATGACGGGTTCCGTACCGTTCGTAATACACGTTTCTAGGAGGGTAGACCCTTTTAATTTTTAATACATATTCTGTGAAAATTGCAACTGTCTACCTATTACGGATCATGAGATACAGCCCGCTGACAGATAGACGGACGGGGACAGCGGAGGCTTAGTAATGGGGTCCCATTGGTTACTCTTCAGGTACGGAACCCTAAAAAGGATAATACATTGTAACTCATCTTCGCCTCATAAATCATGGGACATTTGTAGTTATTATTTTTATTTCCTACTAGCTGTTCCCCGCGACTTCGCCCGCGTGTTATTTGGGGTTTTAATTTATTTGCGCGGAACCCTAATTCTTTTTCTAAAATAAAAGTAGCCTAAGTTACTCCTTGTGACATCAGCTATCTGCCAGTGAAAATTCCGTCAAAATCGGTTCAGCTGTTTTCGAGATTAGGCGGAACAAACACAGACAGACAGACCGACAGATGGACAGACAGACAGACAAAAACTTTAAAAATTGTATTTTTGTTATTAGTACCGTATATACTTTCATCTGCATTTAGGAAAAAGCTATAATTTTGACATTAATTTGACAAACAGACACTTCAATTTTATTTATTTGTATAGATTTGTTATTCGGAAGACGCCGCTGTCCATCTCCTGCTTTATTTCCCTATGTGGACTGGATATTCTCACAATGCTACTTACACGGTCTAACAACTAACTCATCTTAGCATTGGTTATTTGTAATTATCGGCTCCATTATAGGCGAATATGCCAATCTTGGCTAATAGCTCGTTAATTTTAATAGAGCGCGGGTAAATCGTTACTTCTTTTCTTTCTTCGTGTTTTATATTTAACTAACTGATACCCGCGACTTCGTCAGCGTTGCTTACACACATCACTGAACACGTAGTGCTTATAAAAATTGTTGTTTTTTAAGACTTTAATAACTTTATATTAAATGAAGATATCGCAATATTTTTTTTTGTTAGATTAGGGACAAGTGTATATAAGAAATAAAACTTAGAAAACCTAATTGAAATATATCTAGTTAGGGTTACCATATCTCAGGATTTGTCCTGAGATTTCAGGATTTTTAGACTCTTCTCAGGATTGCGGCTGGATTTTGCAAATCTCATGAAATCTCAGGATTTTTAGAACTTTCAATATAATACAGCTTACATTTTAAAGATCTCTTTAATAAAAAGTTAAACTAACTAAAAATAATTTTCCTTTGGTAATAATTCCACAATGAAAATCAAAACTTGTTTATCCAAGTAGGTACTTAAACAGTTTTATCATACTTAATATGTGAAGATACCTTTTTAAGTAAGGTTTTCTTCTCAAAGTGTAAAAAAATCTCAGGATTTTTAAATGGAAATCAGGCCTCTTCTCGGGACTTTTAATTTTTTCATCTGGTAACCCTATATCCAGTAGTTTTTCCGTGATGCGCGCACAATTGCAAACCTCTCTCAAACTCTATCATTTTATCCTCTATGTATTATAGACAAACGAAGATATTTTAACACTCCGGACTTGTATTTGACTGTCGACTATAATTTAATTTTAATAAAGTAAGAAGTGATATAAAAGAAATGAAAAGAATATACCTATCGGAATCGGTTGACGTGGCGAAGAATTAATCACCCATATGTCGTAGATGCTAATGAAAAAAAAATAAAAATGAATCTCCTCCTTTTTTGAAGTCGGCTAAAATGGGTCTTAGTGAATAATACTACTGATATCATTTACTTAGAACACCTTTATCGCTTTTATCGCAGAAACTCTTGATACCTAGGAGCTACCCTTCAATCACATAAGGTTTTTGGCCACTTTCAGCCTTTCATACTAACCCCCCCCCCCTCCTCCCCCCCCTCCCCGGTGATACGTGGTAATTTTTAGGCCTCTATCCCTCCCAGCATCATGTGTATAGTTTATTATTGTAAAGATAAGATATGTTTAGAATCTGTTATAAATAAAAAATATCCTAAAATTAAATTCTGAAAAGTCATAAATATTTATAAAATATATATTTTAGTTGGCAATAGTAACATATATTTCTTTTCTGACTCCTTCCCTCTGGTTCTAACCTCACGTGATTTAAGGACGACCCCCTAGATACAAAAGAGTAAACGATATAGGTACATTCTCATACGTATTTTGACTTTGTCTTTTTTTCTTGTAATGAAAACTTTGAGTAAATAAAAAGTGTACTTAACTATTGAAATTGTAATTACGTGGATATTTAGGTATTCCATATTTATTATATTGGAAAAGGGTATTACTTTTGAATAAAAAAAATCTAAATTTTTATTTGCATCAAATATGCTGTTCTATGCTATTCTATTAACCGAATGTTTTTTATTTAGAAATTGGAGTAATTAGTAAATTTCCAATTGAAAAAAAAAGACATCTTTTAAAATTATAATTGTTATTTTATATTATTTATTTGTTATTTGTATAAAAAATTGTTAAGCGAAAGTGGCTTGAAATATTTTACGTAATGATTTCTTATATTTACGCGAACACTACACATCGAATAAAACTACTTTTACGGATTCTATCGCGTTTAATTAACTTATTTTTAAATAGTTTGTGATCATATCCTAGATGGCCCCCGCCATTCAATTAGACTTGATAGACCACAAATTCTCGCGAAAAAACATCGATTCCTGCCAAGGATGATACGTGAGGCTATTGAAATAAAAATAAAAAAACATCCTAATTTCAATAGAGAGGAAGGCTGGGTACTTACCACCTGCTTGGGGGTGTGTAATTAATAAAATTAAAACTAAACTCAAGCACACCGCTGCAAGACTTCAAGACACAGTAAGTTCATTCTACGTAGATAGGACCAAAACTAATAATTAAACAAGCTGAAGGTACTCCGGGTTACTTCTGACATCGGGACGTCAGTCACCTCAGTCCCCAGTAACCATGGGTGCTGTAAAGCACGCAAAATGTCGGGATGTAAGATAATTAAACGCGATAGTATCCGTAAAAGTAGTTTTATTCAATATTTTACGTATTTCTATATTATTATCAATCACAGCTTCGAGCGATTTTCGCTTGTATATTGAATATAGTTAAATACAATTTTGTAATTCTAAAGTATGATAATTATTGTGACCTTGGGCGGGCTTTTCAAGCCCTTTTTTCTTCTAAAAATAAGATATTCAAAGCATAAATTGTTATCTAATTATATATTGTTTATTAAATAGTGTTTTGAAAGCATTACATGTTTCATTGCTTTAGTCCCGTCCTTAATTATTTTCATATTTATTTTTAAACGACTCTTTTAGTAAGAGGGTTAAAGCAATGGACGTGTAATCGTTATGCCAGCAAATACGTTTGTGTCGCGACACGAGCAGCAATTGGCATTAATATAGTGAAGCCGTATTACGTATGCGCTACTAGAACTAATCTTTCAGTTTACGATTCTTATCGGTTCTATTTGTATTATACGATTGCATTTAATTATTATTAGACGCGGTATAATTGAGTTTCAAAGCGCTTTTAATTCTAATTATATTAATTAAACAAGGCTCGGTAGGACTGTGTAATGGCGGTGTAAGGATATCTAATATTCCATATACCATATATTTTTTTATAGGGTGACAAACGAGCACACAGTCCACCTGACGGTAAATGGTTGCTGTGACACATACACATCTACATTTATCCTCAATAAAGAATCAAAATGCAGATGCATCGTCAACCTTGAGGACTAAGATGGAGTTCCGGTACTCTACACTCACCATACGAATCACAGCAGCATTAAGCTGCTATTTTACGCTGGTATTCTGTGAGAGCGTGGTCCTTCCCCGGTCGAGCCGATATATATATATATATATATACTAGCTCGACAGGCAGACGTTGCTCTGCCTTTCCAACGACCCTTCCTATAAAAATCCTTATATTCGCAAAAAATTTGATGGTCATTTATCGGGATAAAAACTATCCTATCTCTCAAGTTGGACCAAACTGCACACAGTGTGCAAAATTTCATTGAAATCAGTTCAGTAGTTTAGGAGTCCATCGCGGACAAACAACGTGACACGTAATTTTTATATATATAAAGATATATATATATATATATATATATATACCATATATATGAATAACAGCGTAAAATGGCAGCTTGATACTGCTGTGGTTCGTATGGTGAGTGTAGAGAACTGGAGACCCTTTTTACTGGAAAAAAGGCATTCCATCTTAGTCCTCACAGGTGACGACGCATCTGCATTTTGATTCTTTATTGATGATAAATGTAAATATCTATGGTCACAGCAACCACTTACCATCAGTGGACTGTATGCTCGTTTGTCACCCTATCCTATAAAAAATATATCGTTTCTTGGGTATCGTGGGAGTACTTACTTTCTGAATTCTACTATTTAGCTGCTAAATCTTTTAGGCAGTTCTTTTAAATCACGCATTTACTATAAACTTTGTTTTGCATGTGGGAGCTTATCACTCCAGTCTATTCCACCACTGAACATGACCTCATAGATTGCTTCATAGATATTTGCCATAGTTATCTACTACGCTTGGCAGGCGGGTTGGCAACCGCCGTTTTTTATAATTTAGACTATTTATCAGTGTTGACTGTTTTAGGTTGATAATGGTTATTATTAGATTTTATGTACAATGTAAAATTATGTGTCAGATTGTTTGTCCGCGATGAACTCCTAAACTACTTAACTGATTTCAATGAAATTTTGCACATTGTGGTGCAGTTTGGTCCGACTTGAGAGAACTTGAGTGATCCTCAATATTGAGTGATCCTCAATATTATTTTAAATTGCGAATTTAAGTTTTTTTTTTCTTATGCAAGGATCGTCGGAAAGGGCAGAACAACGTCTGCCTGGCCAGCTAGTGTTAACTATAAATTTGAGATTTAAACAGCTTGAAAAACCGTTATCCGCTGTACGAATTGACTATTACGGTATTGCCAAATATTGTGCCTTCAAAATCAACTACCGTTTTAAATTTCAATTGTGGTTCTTCCGACCGTTGTAGAAGCCTCGTAGAAAACTGCGCACATTTTGAAATACAAAAGATATACACACAGTATATTTATCTGTATAATGGATATATGTATGTAGTTAATATTTGACATTATTCTGTGCAATTATATTCAAATATCATTTTTGTTATTTTTTTCTCTGTATTGCTACACCTACATCTAGGGTTTACTACCCGGGTATATGAAATTTTTAGTACCCGAATACTAAAAATTTCACTCTTAGTACGTAGTCTACGTCTAATTCTCACTACTCATGAGTTAACTGGTAAGGCATGCCTAATCGCATTAAGTCCGCCATTTTTTAATAGAAAGAGGGTGACAAACGAGAACACAGTCCACCTGATGATGGTAAGTGGACGCTGTGGCTCATAGACATCTAATCTACAGTGTTCTGTGAGAGCGGATATAAGGTCGAGCCGACCCATTCGTGCTAAAACCATAATATAGCTGCAGCATGGCTCTACCGCGTATTTATTTTGCATTATTTTGTAATAGAGAATGTAATGAAGAAAAAATAAATAAAAAAGGAATAGATTTAAGTTGTAACATCCATATGCAGTAATAACGTAAGGTCGTATCCCTTCTAGACCTTTGTCTATTCCGTAACATGCCTGAACATACCCATCGAGCTGTCAGCGTACTACACATCGCGAAGTAGGTCAATGTGATTTATCCGCCCTTCACCTACGCCGCGAAATCCAATTAGTAGTGCTATTAGGTAGAGATCAATCGTTAACTGTCATTTTGCTGCCATCTAATATTTTCATAGAGCTGATGGCATAATGACATTGACACTACAGTGTTATCTATAGCCAACGCGATGGTAGTAGTAGGGTTTGCGATCTACGAATAATTAAAAATTAAAAATTTTGTACAGCTGACTTCAATATAAGTTATTAAGAATAACTCAATAACTGTGGTCTGACTTTGATCAAATTCATATGGGAGGGACCACACGAAATATCAGCTTTCAAATAAAAAAAACACATCGAAATCGGTTCACCCAGTAAAAAGTTATGAGGTAACACAAAAAAAAAGAAAAAATCATAGAAAAAAGTTATGAGGTAACACATATAAAAAACATACAGTCGAATTGAGTACCGTCTCCTTTTTGAAGTCTGTAGAAAATTGGGAATCGTCCGAAATCAAAGTCGTTTTATGAAAACAGTCATTTGCTACTCCGAACACAAGCGTTTCATTTTAGAGTGATTACCTATTATAATTGCAGGCTATGAGGCAGGAAGTTGACGGTTTGAAACTGCTATTTTACGCTGGTATTCTGTGAGAGCGTGGTTCTTCTCCGGTCGAGCCGACCCATTCGTGCTACAACTATACTATTAACATAGCTGTAGCATGGCTCTACCACGTAAATGTTGTGTATAATCTATTTTCCATTCTGTGGTATACACCATGCACACACACACACACAGCTTTATTATACTGCTATATTAAAATATTTGTTATAATTCCTGTTTGGAAATATACTGATAGATTACTATATAATTATTGCACTGATATCGGCACCGAATCGTGCTGATGTAGTTATTTTTAGTCGCCTCCACGTTTCACATGACGTTGCGTAGGTACAGGTACTGGCTGCCGCGCACGCAATCACGATACAGAAGGAACCAAGTTGATTTTACAAATGGTTTCCTCATGGTGTCCTTGAAAGTGACCTTAGGATATTTAACTTTCCACATAAATATAGTAAATTAAAATTCGTGAACAAGAAGTTAAAATGTAAAACTGCCATTCATAATAAATTTAAGTATGTACTTTCTTTAAATTTATACGAATATGAGACATTGAATAAGATTATTTCGAATGAAACTACTTTTACGGATTTTATCGCGTTTAATTAACTTATTTTATATTCCCGACGTTTTTTTATTTAGTATACCTACTTCTAAATCGCTAATGTGAATTGTGAATGAATAACGCGACAGAAAAATAAAATCGTTAAGTGCAGCTTTCACTTGGATTATTTTATGTGATTTAATTTGACGTGACGTGGTATGCTCATCGATATGGTCATCGTCTTTGTCATTGTCATCATCAACGCCATGGTCATCATCAACATCATCATCATCATCGTCATCTCCATCGTCTTCGTCACCATCATGATCATCGTCATTGTCATGGTCATCTAAAGGACCATCAATCAACAAATCGTCAATGGTCATCGTCATCATCGTCATCTTTATGATCATCGTCATCTCCATCGTCATCGTCACCATCATGGTCATCGTCATTGGTCATAGTTATGGTCATTGGTCATAGTTATGGTCATTGTCATAGTCATCATCATCGTCATGGTCATGGTTATGGTCATGGTCATCATCTTCATCGTCATGGTCATCATCGTCATCGTCATCGTCATCTCCATCGTCACGTCAACGTTATGATTGTAGCACGAATGCAAGCGTAAAATAGCAGCTTAATACTGCTGTGTTTTATACCTATGTTGAGTGTAAAGAACCGGAAACCCTTTTTACTGGAAACGAGTCATTCCATCTTAGTCCTCAGGGGTGGTAACGCATCTGCATTTTGATTCTTTATCCGAGGGCAAAGCTATGGACCACAGCGTCCACTTACCATCAGGTGGACTGTGTGCTTGTTTGTCACCACGGAGCAAACCGTGTTTGTCACCATTATTCTATAAAAATATATTGCTATAATTTTGCCATTTTTAAAATGCTGGCTCTCTATCTACATCTGTCTTTTAGTTTTACGGACAGAGCTTTTAAGCGGTTTTTTTAAAATGTTAAAATAATGCAGATATGATAAATTTTCATTTTTATTTTTTGAGTTTTACGGTCGGGGATCGAAAAATTTGGATTTGGAACTAAATTTGGGCAACTATGTGTAAGAGGTATGTGACTGTAAAGAAGGCGAGAGAGGGGTGTCAGAATCGCCCCAATTAAAGTCCGTAGTCTCTGCCTACCCCTCTGGGTGACAGGCATGAGTATTTATGTTATGATGTTATTACTATGAATTTAATAACAATAGTGAATTTTAATTAAGTATCTACGTAAAATTGTGTCTGAGAAAATTTGTGACTACGCTGAGGTGATTGGATTAGTGCGTTCGTAGTATTAATTTTGGCACGGAACACTAAACACGGAGGTGGATAAACTCTTTACTTTTCTATAATTATATTCGACGTTGTTCTGTCCTTTCCGGTAGGTGGCGCGACGAATTTGATTTCATTATGAAATGTATTTATGACTCCACCATTTAACGGTTCCACATTTTCCACTTTGGCCTCTTCCCTCACTCTCATTGTCCGATGGGACGGTAAACCGACACGACCGGAGAGAGATCAGGCGCAGGACGTGCTTTCGAGGCACGGGGGTAAGACACCGCCAACTTCCTGACTCAAATGGAATCGAATAGAATAATGTGTATTCTATATAGAATTAGAATAGATATTTTATGATTATCTTTATTGGCACTTAACCAACTTATTTTGTGAATATGAATCATATTTTCCATAAATATAGAATTTGATAATAACTTGACGTCAGCGCCAACTTATGGATCCTAGCATACCTATGACTATGAACCATTGTCAGACTTTGTCATTCTTGCTACCTGCGTGAAGTAAATACTTACAATCGCGCGGAATCTCAGGTTACATGCGCGTTTTACGCGAGCGATGTCCTAATGAATAGCTAAGTTTTTTAACACTTAAATGAAACTAAGTTTTACGGATTTTATCGCGTATATTAAATTCCCGAGTTACGAGAACTTTGCAGCACCCATGGTCACAGGAGGGGGACAGTCAGTCCAAAAATTATTAAATTTTGGTCTGATATACGCAGAATGAGCTTATAGTATCTCGAAGTCTTGCAGTTGTATGCTTGGGTTGGGAATTTATTTTTATTATTTATAAGATCCCAAGCAGACGGTAGCACCACATCCATTTTCTCTATTGAAGTTAGGATGGTTTTTGATTTCAATAGCCTCGCGAATCATCCTTGGAAGGAATCTGTGTTCTTTTCTGTGTGATTTGTGGTCTATCAAATCTGATATAATGACGGGGACGATCCTGTACGTGATCACAGACGACAGACTTCCTGTAGCGTCGATTCTTCACATCAGCTATGTGTTTTTTTACGCGGGTTTTAATTGATCTTTTAGTTTGTCCTATTTAGGAGAGACCACATTCACAAACAAACTTGTACACTCTTGCATCTTCCTGTAGAGGGAAATTACAATTGACTGATGGTAAATACTGACTAATCTTCTTTGGCGGCTTAAATTATGTTTTAATGACTGGGAAGACTTCAACACTGTAAGCTCGTTCTGCGTAGTTCGGGACTAAAAATTAATATTCAAATCTGAAGGTAGTCGGACTAACTATGACATCGGGACGTCAAACATGTCACAGTTCCCCCTGTGATCATGGATGCTGTAAAGCATCCGAAACGTTTGGAATTAAAATGAGTAAATTAAACGCGATAAAATCCGTAAAAATAGTTTTAATATATGTGCAGTATCTGTCTGCGTAAATATAAGAAATTACTATAGAATTTATTTCCAAATTTATATGTAGTTCCATGTAAATTCTCCTAAAATATAACCTATTTATTAAAAAATAATTATTAAAAACATCAAAACAAATAGACAAAGAACGTACAGCCTAATAGAGAACCTTTTGTTTTTTTTATAGTCAGCTAAAATCTAGTAATTTTTGAGCCCGTGGCTTAACATTCATCGCTGTATAATATAATATATAAAATTCTATTTTTGTAGTAATTATCATAACAATGACTAGCGTTAATAATCAAACATGTCATCACTGCATATAATTGCACATTGCATTCGTCATATAACTGCTTTAATAATAAATACAGTTATAGCAAAGCGCGGCTATATTTCTTTATTGAATACAATGTCGCAGGGCGCAGCTAAAAATAAAGATTTAATCATAGATCGGAAGTATCCGAGTTGAGCTCCTCCACCTCAGTGTAAACAATGGTTTGCTACTATAGAAATCGATACGGGCGCACTTTAATCATTCTGCAAACAATCATCGAGCGATTCCGGATTCTGTGTAATTACGATGCTTTAGTGATTTCTACTTCGTAGTTATTATTAAATATCTAGTACGTATCTAATAATAACTACTATTTAGCAATATATGCCAGTAAACATCATAGTATACCAGTGTAACTTATTTTTGTTTCTTTATAAAATAATTAATTAAAAATTGAAGCGTCAGTAGCCTAATGGCAGAGCGCGGACTGCGAACTCGAAATGTCGTGGGTTCGAATCCGCCATTCGACTACTGTCGTGAACCACTTCTAACACAAGCATTTTAAGCTTACCAGAAGTGGTTAAAGGGAATATTAGTAATGTTTAATAGCATTACTAGTATTTAAAAAAAATTGAACCTACTGTAGCCGTTTGATTTATTTTTTTATTTATACTCACATTAGTCTAATTATTCTATGTTTCTACTTATCATTTTTATATAAGGACTAGTTATACCCGCGATTACATCCGCGTTGCTTGATATATTAACAAAGTTTTCGTATGGGCGCAGGAAAAAACATCAAAAAGACAAAATATCTTAGTAAACAATGTCATTCATTGCTCCGTTTGTAGGCTAAAATACATATAAATTATCTGTGTAGTAATAATGCGTGAGCATGCAACGTATAGTTGACCGCGTGAAAAATTCCGTATAGAAATTGTTGTTTTGTTGTTTGTTTAAAAAAAAAAGAAAACCAAATTGAAATCCACCTAGTAGTTTTTTCGTGATACACTCACAACTCTTTAACAGTGGTAGAGCCACGCGGCAGCTTTTGCTGTCGCACGGATGGGCCGGCTCGAACCGGGGTGGTACCACGACCTCACAGAAAACCAGCGTGAAGTAGAGATTTACCTCTGCGTTTCGCTTGGTGAGTACAGGTGGCCGGAGGCCCTTTTTACTGGAAATGAGGCATTCCATCTTAGTCCTCACGGGTGACAACGCATCTACATTTTGATTTGTAACAGAGGATAGATGTAGATGTCTATGGGCCGCAGCAGCCACTTACCATCAGATGGACTGTGTACTCGTTTGTCACCCTTATTCCATAAAAAAAAAATTAAAAAAAAAAATAAATTTTCTGCGCATATATCTACTCTCATGTCCACTTCTGTCACACTAACTTTATGTACGTCTCCTCCCCTGGCCACAAGGCCATATCGCCACGGCATATACATTAACTTTGTTGACGACGTCAAAATGATAGACATTTTAGTACATATTATATGATCTGTTCTTACACCGAAGCTAAATAGTTTACGACGCAGTGTACTTTCATTTTGATGTCAATAATTAACCGTTTTACCAACGATTTACCACGTGCTCGGCGGTGTAGGACAGTTTGAGATACATCATCATCATCTTTACAGCCCCTCACAAATCCTCAGCTGAATGCCACCCCCAAGGAATATTTCGAAGATATAGGTCCGCCAGCATGCTTTGGGCCAACTGAGTCACTACTTCGCAGGACGGTTATAAGCCATTTACATACTTTACTTTCTTATTTTTATTTGTCATCATAGTAATTTAAAGGTGACTTTACGAAAACTCCTTCAACTATTACTATATTATATAATGATACTAGCTCGCCAGACAGACGTTGTTCTGCCCTTTCCAACGACCCTTCCTATAAAAATCCTTAAATTCGCAATAAAAAATTTTGAGGGTCACTTATGGGGATAAAAACTATCCTATCTCTCAAGTTGGACCAAAATGCATACAGTGTGCAAAATTTCACTGAAAGCAGTTCAGTAGTTTACGAGTCCTTCGCGTACAAACAACGTGACACGTAATCTATACAAATAAATAAAATTGAAGTGTCTGTTTGTAATGTCATAATAACAGGTTTTTACTATATGAATATGAATGTATATAAGGTACTTATGACAAAAACATAATTTTTAAATTTTTTGTCTGTCGGTCTGTCTGTCTGTCTTTTTGTTCCGGCTAATCTCTGAAACCGCTGGACCGATTTCGACGGGACTTTCACTGGCAGATAGCTGATGTTCTAAGGAGTAACTTAGGCTACTTATATTTGAGAAAAATAATTAGGGTTCTGAGCAATATAATTAAAACCCTAAATTAACGCGGGCAAAGTCGCGGGGAACATCTAGTTTTTATATATAAAGATCTAACACACTGTCATGTGTATTACTTAATAAAAGCTGATGTAATATTGGGTTTCTTTGATCATAAAATATTACGCTTTGCTCAAAAATTTCAGAACAAACCGAACTAAAAAATTGCCATGTGGGTATTAGGACTTTGACACACGTAAGGATTCCGCTGTGTGGATTATCCCTTATATTTTCTAGAAATTAAAAACAGATTGATTGTATTCGTTATAGTTTTTATGGAGAGTAAAGCAATAAGTAGAACTACTTTCAACCGACTTCAAAAAAGGAGGAGGTTCTCAATTCTACTATTTTTTGTGAAGAAATTTTTTCTAGGTGAACCGATTTTGAGGATTCTTTTTTTATTTGTAAGCTGGTGCTTCTCATGTGGTCCCGTATAAATTTGATCAAGTTCTGACCAGTACTTTTTGAGTTATCTTTAATAATACAATACGTATTTAATTGACTTCGACTACATTGATGATGTTCTCATTTTATTTATATTGAAGTCGGTTGTACAAAATTTTTACTTTTATCACTTGTTCAAATTGTTTAGTTGTACCTGTATTTAATAGGTTATGATGTATAATGAGCATCGTCAATGACACACGTAGCCGGTCCTACCACTGCGCTTGAAGTTGTTGACGTGCATATTGATTTAGGACAAATTGTCAGACTAGTTAAGTTCAAATTAGACCAAGATTCTTTATACTGTGGTAGTACCACGCTGCAGCTATATTATGGTTGTAGCACGAATGGGTCGGGGAGGGGAGGGACCTTGCTCTCACTGATTACCAGCGTAAAATAGCAGCTTAACGCTTCTGTTTCGTATGGTGAGTGTAGAGAACTAGGGACCCTTTTTACTGCAAAATATTCCTTTGAATGAGTTTTTCTCGAAATAGCCATACATTGGAATTATACGAACATAGACGGTTGTATTGATGATTATAATGATTATAATTCTGTAAATACATACTCGTTACGCTCGCGAATCATATTTTGTTAAACATACAACCTGACACTGACCTGCAAATTGCAAAAAAACGTAAGAAAATTTGAATTTCGCGGGCCACCCTGGAGCTTCCACCTTAAATTTGTTTAACTTTTTGTAACACATGTAATACTCTAATGTGACCAGATATTCATTGCTGTTTCTTATGTTGGCAATCCAAATAAATTAAAAACGGTGCTCTCCATATCCGGGTTTGGAAACAAACCAGGAGATAGGTAGCAGCGTTTTTTTGTTGCCTCTTATATTCTCCACTGGACGCTATATTGTAGTGGAAATATTTATACACCGCCAACACGGTTCACGAAAGATCGTGTAATTGTAACAGCTAATTTTCTATGTGATAAATTAGGCTATTTTTCAAAGAGTAGCCAAATTTTAAACTTTCGTTCAAATGCATAAATAATGATTTGCGGTTTTTGAAAAGACGA
The DNA here is from genome assembly GCA_963668995.1 of Parnassius mnemosyne. Taxonomy (NCBI): domain Eukaryota; kingdom Metazoa; phylum Arthropoda; class Insecta; order Lepidoptera; family Papilionidae; genus Parnassius; species Parnassius mnemosyne. The sequence continues at coordinate 6,414,489 of CAVLGL010000057.1, forward strand.
GTAAGTAAGGATCCTTACTTTTATTTGAAATTATCCCAAATTGAATGTGATTTATGGGCAATCACGTTTTTGCCTACCGATCGACCCTTACCAATGTGTGCGAGTGCAGTAAAATCAATTAAAATAATGCATTACCACGCATTTTGAATTTAAAAGATTAATTTTTCTTTACAATTCGCCTATATTACTTATTCTGAACCTTCTCTGCAAATTTGGCCGGTTATTGCAAAATAACCCTACTTTAAACGAAAAACTGTAAAAGTTAAAGAACAGATTGCTAGAGACGCCGCTGTTACCCCATTTTCAATTTTACCTCATTCCATAAAAAAATCAAATGTGTGCGAATCCCTATAAAAACTTCACAAGTTAACATTGGCTCGGTTGGAGAACGTTTCTAAACATAAGCATTTCTTTTCCAAAGTTTTCTAAGGTTTCGCTTTACGATATTACTTTCGTTTGAATTTATTGTATTAATCTATTAATTTATTAATGGGGAAAGAACTCCTCTGATAGTTTTCTGTGTAAATAAACTAGGTATTCGTATTTTGTTCGTCACTGACAGAGTGTTTTTTCATCGTAAATCGAATACATTTCGAAATTATCAAATATTTAATATTGAATTGTTGTTGTATCTCCGGCAGCCTTGATCGAGCGCAATGCTGGTAACGAAGAGCGAGAGGACACGACGTGCCACTTCTCTACAGTGTTGAAGCAGCTCGTGGAGGAGAATATACCCGGGTTGCCACCAGGCGGCGGTCTCGCAGCCAAGTGAGTATAATGTGTAAATAACACCGATCGACCAAATAATGTCGGACAAGTACGTACAAATAATGTCCTCCACACGGAATTGACGACTTCCAGCCTCCCGAACAAGCCGGTTTCCGAAAGGGCTTTAGCACCATAGACCACATACATACCCTTCGGCAAATTGTACAGAAGTCCGAAGAGTACAATTTGCCACTATGTCTGGCGTATATGGACTATGAGAAAGCCTTTGATTCCGTCGAAATTTGGGCGGTGCTGCAGTCCCTTCAGCGGTGCCAAGTTGACTGTCGGTATATCGAAGTGTTGAAGTGCTTGTACAGTAGGGCTACGATGGCTATCCGAGTACAGAACCAGAGTACGAAACCTATCCAATTGCAGAGAGGTGTAAGACAGGGTGACGTCATATCCCCGAAACTCTTCACCGCTGCATTGGAAGACGTTTTCAAGCTTCTGGACTGGAAAGGATACGGTATCAACATCAATGGCGAGTACATCACTCACCTTCGATTTGCCGACGATATAGTCCTTATAGCAGAATCGCTGGAGGACCTAAGCACTATGCTCAATGACCTCAATAGTGTTTCCCAACGGATAGGTCTTAAGATGAACATGGACAAAACTAAGATCATGTTTAATGTCCATGTCACACCTATGCCGGTAGTTGTTGGGAGCACTAAGCTCGAAGTTGTTGACGAGTATGTTTACCTGGGACAAATAGTCCGACTAGGTAAGTCCAACTTCGACCGAGAGGTCAATCGATTGATTCAACTCGGTTGGGCAGCGTTCGGGAAATTACGGCACATCTTCTCGTCAGGTATACCTCAAACCTTGAAAACGAGACTGTACACCCAGTGCGTGTTGCCAGTAATGACATACGGAACTGAGACGTGGTCCTTCACTGCTGGCCGGATGAGGAAGCTCAAGGTCGCTCAGCGAGCTTTGGAGAGGGCTATGCTCGGAGTTTCTCTGCGTGATAAACTTAGGAATGAGGATATCCGCAGTAGAACCAGAGTAACCGACATAGCCCAACGGATTAGTAAGCTGAAGTGACAATGGGCCGGCCATATATGTAATGCTGTAATGATGATGATGATGATGATGACACGGAATTTGGGTTACGCGGCCAGTCGGAATCAAGACTAGCCATCTGCGTAGAACAGGACTTTATAGGCTGTAATGGATGTATAGATAATACCACAAGAGCTGCAGCTACAGTAGTAAGTTCACTTTCACTTGGCATTTTGGTATGACAAAATAGCTTCGAATATCGGACCCACAAAGACTGACACGCACAGCTAAAAGAGCATGGCTGTGGTGCGTGGTCTGCAACATCACGTACCGTGGGATACCATTCTTATTGTTAAAGTACTTTTAAACGTTGTAGCACGAATGGGTCGGCCTGCCCGGGGTAGGACCACGCCCTCACAGAATACCAAAGTGAAATAGCAGCTTAACGCTGCTGTGTTTCGTATGGTGAGTGTAGAGAACCGAAATCTTTGTCCTCAGAGGTGACAACGCATCTGCATTTTGATTCCTAATTGAGAGTAATTGTAGATATGTATGGGTCACAACATCCCGTACCATCAGGTGGACTGTGTGCTCGTACATATGTCACCCTTATCCTATAAAAATTGAGGCATTCCATCTTAATCCTCACGGGAGAAAACGCATCTGCATTTTGATTTTTAACAGAGGATAGATGTAGATGTATATGGGCCGCAGCAACCACTTGCCCTCAGGTGAAGTGTGTGCTTGTATGTTACCCTCATCCTATAAAAAAATGGTGTACTCCACGGCCACTGTAGCGCAGGCACCTAGTGGTGCGCGTTGAATCTGCCGCGAGTCTGCGCTAAAGTCAATCGGCTTTTGTTAAGCTAAGCCAGTGCGCTTTGCCATAATACGTATCGTCAAGTGGAATTGTAGTTTTTTAGTAGCTTTGGCTTATAATAGTAAAAAAAAAGAGTCGGTAACTTGAAAGATGCGATGGGAACTTGCGAAGTAGTCCAAATTCATCCGTGTTAATATGGACGAGCTAGTCACAACGTGTTTATTTATCTGACAGCCATGATGCACGCATATAAGTTTTTATGTTACGGTACTATAAAAAATTGATTGCAAATAATAATAATACCATTTTTTATTTTTAAATTTAGATCCAAATTAGCCAATGTTATTGACCAACACAAAATTATTCATACAGCCTCTGAAATATACACTGCTAATCATAGGCCTCCCCTAAAAATTGCTTCATAGGGGAGATATTTGCCATAGTTGCCACACTGCAGGCGCCTGGCCAACCGCAGTTATTTGAGTCGTTATCAGGAATATGCTGCTGCCCATCTGATTCATTAAATATAATAATAAACATCAAATATATCATCATATCATAACCTATTACTTGTCTCTGTTCTTTTGCACTTGATATTTTGGAATCACAAAATGGCATCGAATCTCGGACCCGCACCGTTGGATGAACCTCATCGCGATGCATGGTTGTCCTTAGTAGTCAGCCGACCATGATTTCATCTGAAATATTAGATACCGTCGGAAGCCACACTTATTGTTACAGCTATTATTGTGATCGCTACGCGCCTAATTGTGTTTCGTTTTCCTTTCCCAGGCAAGCGCTCCTTGACAAGATATACAGGGAGTACTATCCGGAGCACGCGGACAGCACTGAGACGTTTGACTGCCAGGCCGAGCTGGCGGACGCGTTCGGTGCCAACTGAACCCCCACCACACCCGTACGCGACCACTAGTTCGATTCCCCGCAGTGCTCATCAGTGTTTCAAAGTGTACTTGCAAAGATGGAATAGGTTCCAAAAATATCAATAATAATTCTAGAACTTGAAGTCGAAACCTAAAGAGAACCTTTAAATACCTTAATTTCAAGACATCATACGTTCATTCTCTTGATAAACTGGAAGAAGAAAGAAATTCTTACCACCCAAACTGGGACTCTAAAATTGGATCTTTTATACAAAGAAGTCTAAATGAAGAACTATGAGATTATTAGGTACTGGTTTTCAATTTAAACCTTAGAGTTCCAATGATAAAGTGAAGCTCTGCAAGTTTTGAATAGTGCAACCAAAATTATAAATACAGTTAAATGAGACCACTTATTTAACTAATTTAATTATATAATTATTGTATTAGTTGTTTTAATTGTAATAAAATTTGGTGTTTTAAATACAAATAAACAAATAGTACTATCCTTCTGGGGCACTCGGATAATTATATATTAATGAAACCAAACTTTAATATGTTTGTAAATGTTTTCATATTACACAAACTATTCTAAACATTAAATAGTGCAGTACGAAAAGGTTCAATATCTTAATATTGTTTCTATAGTAATAATAAATACATAAACTTTGAATGAAGGCTCTCTAGACATCAGAATTATTAAAGCTGTGTTGATATACATTTTTCCAAAGCTTAGAACCTGTTCGTTATTTTTGTAATGTTTTTAAATATTTGAAACTCGTGGGAGCGTACGGTTACGTTTATTTTAGCAGAATACAAATAAAGAAGCAAATTGAATCCTATATATAAACTCTATACGAATATTGGCAACACTTGATTCAATTGTACATAAGAACAGAATAATGAAAGCGGGGATTCTGTTTGTTTCTTAATTTCTAAAGGATATGTTTACGTCATTATGACAGGGTGAAAGACAATCTTCAACAGTGGCAGAAAAATAATTTGTAAATGTAGATCAAACATAAACAATAAATTAATTTAATTTATCATCTTATCAAAAATATATTTTATCAGCCCTGTCATGATGATAAAAATGTCTTTTTGTAAAGATGTATCGCATCGTCTATGTTCATTGTCGTTAGTTTTAATCGCAAGCTTTGTACAAAAATAATGTCGCTTCACATGTGACGATAGCCTGCCTGTAGAAAAAAAATAAGTGTCTATGGTAGGTGTTATGGCTGCAATACGAACATAGCCGAAGGAAACACGTTACAAACATCGGACTAGCGTGCGTGTAAAGTTTAGTAATACTCGAGCTGCTGCTTTATAATTTTATCCTAAGATGTTTTGTGTACGTCCATTTTTTTTTCACGACGGCCTTTCCAGAGCAGCGTAAGAACCCCGAGATAAAATTACATTGGTCATTGCATGGCAGACATTTCGATTTGCCCCTTTTTTCATTTGATTTATTTTAGACACGAGTTAATTATTTTATTTTATTATAATTGTGCGCACGCGTTTTTAAATTTGGTCGCATTACATTTCATTGAGTAGCTTATTTCTCTTAATGTTTTTCTGTTATAATATTGACCTTGTTCATAAATGTCATAATATTAGATGTGTAAAATAGCGATTCAAGTAAAATATATATTAAAAAACAAAATAGTCTTAACATAATTATTGAAAACCTCTTGTGTTGTCTGTATCGTTTCCCGCCGATTGCATTATCTGTGGTCAACACATTTGGATTATAAAACTATACCAAATATTAATCGTTATTGGTTTGTTTACATATTTTACAATATCCACAGATAATGTAGGCATGTTTCCAACCAGGCCAGTCGCAATTTAGTTAGTGTAATAAATGTTGTCAATTCTTAATGACGCATATTTAAATTCTAAAAAATACTTCTTGTGAACTGAAGTTAAATATAGCGTGGGTAATATACTATACTTTTTTTTAAAAATAGGATGTACTTTCGTGTCTGCCAGTTTTTCCACATTATAGCACATATAATTGTCAATTACCGCCATCTTGTTTTTTTTTTGGGTAAATGTAAATTTGGAGTCATAATTCGGTTCTATATCTTTTATTTATATGATGATTGCCTAGATAAAGTTTATTAGATTGATCTCTGACTGACTCACGAAAAATAACGTAATGCACGTTGTTTCTATTCACATAATTATACTTCATTTAAACTGTATTGTATTAAACGCTATGGAAGTTATCCAACATCAAATACCAAATCAAGATAATAGCCATTATATTTTATAAACTACATATGTTATGATGTATTAATTTTCCGTCAAAACTCAATAATCGCCATATCTATCTCTAAGTTTACATTTTGTCTATACCTGCACTATGTACATAAAATTTTCTAATACATGGACAGCGTAGTCACGTGTCAAAATTTTGCAATTATTTATGTCGTAAATTGTTATTTAAGATATTTTGATTTAAAAAGCCTAATTGATATTTGGCAGATTATTGGGCCATGAAGATTTTTTGTGTTCTGTCGCTTGGAAATTTAAAATAAGCTTTTTCTAAATATGTGGTTATTTGTTGAATTTTTGCGACGTGCTTCGAAATTGCTTAGTACTTAGAAAATAACATAATATCTTTTTTGTATGGTTCTTGTTTCTTTTTTACATGTCTTTTTCTTATCTTGAGTTTAGTCGTATAGGGTTTAATAAAAAAATATATAATAATCTATTGCCGAATTGAAATAAAAGTGTAATAAATTACTAATAGTTGAGTGCGGTAACATTGCAGACTCAAATCGCCTTTAAAAATGTATTACCTTAAAGACGATATTAGAAATTGTGCAAGGATCCGTTCTTGGCTAATTTAGGGATTCTATATTCGATATTTTTTGTCTTCGTGTATATAGATCGAGATACTTTTGTACCTGTTCAAGTGAATCATAAGTGATTTACGTGGAATCTTCATTATAAATAATAATAAGTCTCGACGATTTATTTTGATAGCCGTTATTGCATATGTGACTATTGTCGATGGACTGCCGCATTGTGTTTGCTGTTTTTATTATTTTCCGATTCCGCTAAACGAAAACTAAAAATGTTTGTGCTAACAGTACCAAATAGATTATTGTACCGTTTTCTTTAAATTAAAACATGTATAGTCCATCTAGAAAGAACACGCGCTCTAGCTAATGCTACTAAACTTAGCTTCGTCGATGTTATTTAGTTTCTTTTTTATGAAGTGTTGTCATTTGTGAATTTTAGACCAAATATTTCTGGTAGTGGGATTGAAGTTTGAATTATTCTATGTCCTTTCAAAAATAGTTAGATTTTACATCTGGTTGTTTGTTTTTACTATAGATAATTTCGCTTTCAGAAGGTCTACAACATTGTCTCGTTATATCTAGTAGACGCTTGAACAATAAATAAAAACCTGTACGTACCTTTAAAATATTATTTTATTTCATTTCTTTAATTTTTATTTTGCCAGCAACACTAATAATAATTCTCTTTTTTTATTATTTTTTTCAGGACAAAATATTGAAATTAATATTGTAAATGAGGTATGCTGTTAAAAAGTTCTATATGACTTAAAAAAAAGTTTTATAAATTGCAATTGTAGGCTAATTTTAGCCTACAATTGCATTTTATCTCAATTTCTCTCAATATTCGATAATTAAGTGACTCAGTCATAAATACATTAATTTCAATGAACTACACAACATACTATAGTAATTAATATAAACTTATTTTATGATTCGAATTGAATTAAGTGCATAACATCAATCGAATTATTATTTTCGTAATCTATATATTTTAACTATATTATGTACTTATTTTTTCAAAACATTTCTTCCCAAAATATATTATAGTCTATTCAAAACAACGTTTATTCTTTATGTAAAATATCTGTGTACTATATAGCGATGTTGAATTATTGTGTAATAATTTATGTATTAACAATCATAGATATAAAAATGAAACTTATTTTAAAAATACAGAGATATCTTAATTCACAGGTTAGTCGTAGTAAATAGATTAAACGTGAAATAAATATTTATAATATCAGTGGTGTTTGAAACTGTCATCAAAATTTTAGTTTACTAAAGTTGGTCCTTCAAGCCGGATCAACTGGATCACGCGGCTACAGCGACTGAGTTTTATTTAAAAAAGAAAAGGTCCTTAGCTCCTAAGCCTATATTTAAAAAAAGCGCTCTGTTTAAAAAATAAATACACGTTTTAAATATTAATGACGTGAGAGTATAGAGTTAGTGAATATACAGACTTATTTTAAAGTACTAAACCTCAAAAACCTGTTTCGTCGAACGTGATTTGGCGACTAATTGGTAACAGCAACATTCAAACTTCTACAGATTGGTGACGAGAAGCGGCAATATTATTGTAAGGGTATCGGTTCAACAACTTACTGACGGACCGGAGAATCGAGACCGTATATCAAATCAACTGACCGTATATATCATTATATGTGTTAGAGTCACGCTGCAACTATATTATGGTTGTAGCACGAATGGGTCGGCTCGACCGGGGTAGGACCATGCTCTCGCATAATACCAGCGTAAAATAGCAGCTTTAATGCTGCTGTGTTTAGTATGGTGAATGTAGAGAACCGGAGACCCTTTTTACTGGAATAGGGGCGTTCCATCTTAGCCCTCAGGGCTGACAACGCATCTACACATTTTGATCCTCAATCGGGGATAAATGTAGATGTCTGGGCCACAGCATCCACTTACCATCAAGTGTACTTTGTGCTCGTTTGTCACCCTTATTCTATAAAAAAAAAACCTAATGGGAAATTTTTATAAAGACTTCCTTCTATGAGGGGCCTTCACGACATTTTCTGTCACCTGAGCGCACTCAAGAGGAGTGGTGAAAGATTTGACATTTCATAGCGGGGGAAGTAAATTTGTTAGAAAAGTGTAGGTAAGTGTAGTAAGTTAGGCCGGCCACATACATACGGGATTCCGTTTCGATATTCCAATTCGGAATTCCGAACGCAGCAAGTCCATATAAAATCTATGACCCGTCACCCACGTACGGTAGTTTTCCGTTCGAAATTTTGCAGGCAAAACGGGATTCCGTATGTGTGTGGCCGACCTGTTCGGAATTCCGAAACGGAATTCCGTATGTATGTGTCGGAACTTAGATGAGAAATGGGTAAACCACACTAATTATATTCCGAAAAGTAGAAGAATTTAAAAAAAACGTTAAAAATTTGTAAAAAAAATTAAAGACAAAGCACTGGTGCATTATTTTTCCGAACTACCAACATATTAGTTCTCCATACAATAGCAGTCAAGTCAGGCAAGAACACTGCTGCGTTGCAGAAACCACTTACTATCAGGTGGATTATGAGTTCGTATGTCACTTGATTTCTATAAAAAAATGCAGGTTCAGACTTAAGATGGAAGCGCCAGGGTAGCCCGCGAAATGTTTTTTGCAATTTGCAGGTCAGTGTCAGGTTGTATGTTTAACAAAATATGATTCGCGAGCGTAACGAGTATGTATTTATAGAATTATAATCATCAACACAACCGTCTATGTTCGTATGATTCCAATGTATGGCTATTTACAGAAAAACTCATTCAAAGGAAATATACGAACTTAGGGGGTTGTATTGATGATTATAATTCTGTAAATACAATTCTGTAATTAAATTTCGCGGGCCACCCTGGAGCTTTCACCTTAACCTATCCTCGCTGAATGGCTATTTTATTAGCGAAATGGCTTTGAGCCGAGATAGAGCCAGCTTTCTTGTCACAGGCGACGACTGCTAGTCTGAGATACAGTTCATTTACTTTCTAGGGCTACATCACCACCATGTGGGATGGTAATCAAGCACAGGCCTAATAAGTAAAAAAATAATTATAAATTATTTTCATTTTTTCTGGCTATATAACTAGATTTTGATGGTTGCTTTTGAAGATGAATATTTTATAATAAAAAAAGTAAAATTTTGGTTTTTACAAATACCGTAAAATGTCTTATACACGGTCTATCTTGACGTACGTCCCGTAGTGATTATATTCTCTTTGGTCCCGCCTATGAACATAATATAAATCGTCAACTACTTAAATACGCTAAATTGCTAACTCCCAACCATACTGCTTTTAAGGAATAATAAAAAACTGATTTAAAAATTAAATACTCAAGTAAGTACAATATAAAAAGTCTAGTATGGTAAAATTTTATTTGTTTCTTATTATGACATCAACATTTATGCATTTATTTCATTTAATTACTCTTTACGGCCTAAAATTGGAGTTAGCATATTTTACAATTGTAAATATTTTTTTATGGCGATTAGTTTGGGAGTTATCATATTTTAATACTTTTTTTTATAGGATAAGGGTGACAAATAAGCACACAGTCCACCTGATGGTAAGTGGTTGCTGCGGCCCATAGACTTCTACATCTATCCTCCATTACAAATCAAAATGTAGATGCGTTGTCACCCGTGAGGACTAAGATGGAATGCCTCATTTCCAGTAAAAAGAGCCTCCGGCCACCTGCACTCACCAAGCGAAACGCAGAGGTAAACCTCTACTTCACGTTGGTTTTCTGTGAGGTTGTGGTACCACCCCGGTTCGAGCCGGCCCATCCGTGCGACAGCAAAAGCTGCCGCGTGGCTCTACCACTGATAGAATAAATAATTAAAGTATTCTTATTGAAAACAAAGTAAAAAATAATATAGCTGTTAATATCGAAACAAATTCACAAGGACTTTTACTCATGTGGTAAATTGTTGTAAAATTCTCTGAAATCCGCTGGCAGGACTTCTTTAATTTCCTGAAGGTCATCGTATTTTCGAGCTTTAATTTTCAGTCTGGTTTGGTGGAAATTTTGTATTTCTCCAAAACTTTTTTCTGAAAAGGGTCCTTTCCTTTGGGGCAGCAGCGTCCATGGCTCTTCATACCGCAATTTATACAAAATTTCTCCCGATTAAGAATACATGAGTACGCGAATATCGGTGGCTTTAGGGTCTCTCGCTGATCGTCCAGGGCGAATGCTTTTGTAGCTTGAAATATTACGGAAATCTTTGAAAAAAGTATGTTCCAAATACTTGACCTCAAATGGATTATTGCGCGCAGACTCAATATTTTGAACGTAGTCCGCAGGAACATTTATGATTCTATTACGCATTCTCCGTTCTATCAAAGAATGCATAGCATCCACTTCCATTTGTGTATGGCCAACTTCTAAATATTTCTGTTCGATAGTTATTTTGTTATTCACTGCCATATTTACACTTGTCCTCATTGCGATTTTGATAGCCACAGCCATCAGAGTAAATAATAATATGTATATTTGTTTTGTTTTCCACTTTAGATAAAATATTTTCCTCATTGAAATATGTTCAAATAGAAGCAAACTCATCTGCATTAAGCCCACCTTCCGTTTCGTTCCATACAAAACAATAGCCATCTTTGGTTATATTATTATAAAAACACAGATTATGCACTTGAAATTTAGTTTTGTAGTATAATGTGCTGACATTTGACTTAGGTGCCATTAAAACTGCTTGAATATCTACTGTGAATATCAAACTATTATTCTCTTTATCTGTTTGTTTTTCTTTTATAGCTTCTTATTTTTTCAATACATGTAATTGGTAATCATGTTCTTCCATTGTCCCAGCCTTATATCTTGCTCATATTTCACATTCGTCCTTTTTGGGTCTAAACAGAGAAAGATTTTTCGATGACATAACCGCAAAGAAAGTAGTTTTAGTTAGCGGTTGTATGGTGTGCGATTTTCACAAATGTATATGTATATGTTTTCCAAAATTGGTTGAATATTTTCATTCTTTCATCATCTCTTACAATGCCACACATAATTATGCCTGATTTTTTTGGTACATTTGCATCTGTCTTTTAAACACTATGGTTGTCTTAAACTTTCATAGACCCATTTCGAATTTATTTTTATTTTGCCATAATATTGAGAGCCTTTTTCGCGCAATTTTTTATTTTTTTCTGCAAACCAGTTATTTTTATCTACTTGAGATCGTCTTTATCTGAATTTACTCTTCTTAGGCAAGGCAGTATCGCTATCGTTTTCTGAACTTGATGAGTATGGAACTAATTTAGGATGGCCTAAATTATCACTAAAATTGGATATTAAATCACAGTTTTCTATATAAGTATTATTAAACATTTTGGGCATCGGTGAATCGTAAACCATAACATTATCATTAATTTCTAAAGAATTGATATTGCCAATTATGTTTGCTTTTTCACTAGGTGCGTCAAATATAGTAGAAAAATCAGGAAGAACAACTATTTCAATCTGTGCATTTTCTACTAGGGAGTAATGTTCAACGTTATCTTCCAACGGTAAATTTAAACTAGATTCAGTAGAGTAGTCTATCATATTGATAACATTGTTTAATGTGTTAGTGTATCTACTATCCTGATCAGCATCAAAATTATTGTGAATAGTTTTGTTTTCCTTATTAAGCAATAATTCTTGTCGCGTAGTAAGAAAATCGCTCTGTTGTTCCTTATTAAGAGTTAAACTGATAAGCTTCCTTGCACTATCTGAAGCCATCTGTAGATTAAACAAAAGCAAAATAAGCCGCCACACCAAGCAAAGCACATAAATATTTTTTTTAATACTAGTAATGCTATTAAACATTACTAATATTCCCTTTAATTACTTCTGGTAAGCTTAACATGTTTGTGCTAGAATTGGTTCACGACAGTAGTCGAATGGCGGATTTGAACCCACGGCCTTTCGAGTTAGTGGTCCGCGCTCTGCCATTAGGCTACTGACGCTTCGATTGAATAATTGAACCCATAAACTAAGTAGTAAAATATTTTATCGTTACTACAGTGCTGTCGAACACCATTACAAAACCAAGCTCATTAAAGAACCTTAACCGGGTTCTTTAATTTTCAAATAAAGTGTTGAAATACCAAAATAAAGTTATAAAACTAGTACGTAAAAAATAAAAATATCCAACTCCTAAACAATAAATGAAAAAGCAAGAAATAAATTATGATAACTCCCTTATCATGCAAGTTTACATTTCGTTTGTGCTTTCGTATCAATTATGCTTAGATATATCTATCAAAATAATAAATACATTATAGAATAGTACTTACATTTTACATAAAATTACCAGTTACGTGCCAAGTTGCAAAAAAACCTTATGTTTTAGAATAAAACTCTCAGGAACACTGATAGTACTGCGCACGCAACTAGAAGATGGCGTCGAATGGCGGGAATTAACATGATTTCGCGCGTGATTTAACACGCGTGGAGTTAACATGAAAGAGTGCGGCGCGTAATCTATAACCTGGGTTTAGTTTAAGTAGTTAGCATGTTTGACGATTATGCGTTATTTTTTTCTCTTTCGTTAGATACTAAATAGTCAATTTGGCCAAAAATGGAGTTAGGAGCTTAGAATTTTTAGCCGAGGAAATGACTATAACGACTATAACGGCTTGACGTCATTGGGTTATAATGTAGGTACTACTTGACTTACGTAAAGCCTATTCATTCATTATGTTTTGCATTATGCGTCGTGCATGACCTTGGCGGGACGTACGTCAAGATGGACAGTGTATAAGACGTTTAATTTTATATCGAATGTGACATGTGACATAATTCCTGAAGTAATTGACATTTCTATAGCAATGAGTTTGAAACGAACTGTATTTTTGTATAAATATTTATTATAAAAAACAACTATGAACTTTTATAAAGATTATATACAAAAGGTACGATTACAATCACTGCAGGAAGTGTATTTTATATTGTGTGGAGATATTTCACCTAAACTTTATCATTACTTACAACTTTTGACTAATGTAAAATTGAAAGATGGTTCCCTCCAAGAATATTATGGTGAAGTTAAGAAAATTATAAACAGTTTTATTATTCACTGGACCGATGTGATGAATGATGCTATCAAAGAAGTTGATAAATTAGTCAAAGAAATAAATAAAGAGCAGTTGCTTATTTTATTCGACAAAACTATAGACATGCAGATCATTAAACAAGTAGACTTCGAGCAGTCTTTCCTTCCCATTCAGACTCCCGAAGAACAAAAAGTGTATGATGAAATTTTAGTCCTACACGACAAACATTTGCAGGAGTTAAGTAGTATAAAAGATGTTGTTAGTAGAATGCACGAACAAGAGGAAATTGAGAGCTTCGCTCGCGAGCATTTCGCGAATTCGCTCCGAAAGAAAAACGGGATTTTTGCTTTCACACACACGTATATTGCGTTGATGTTAACGACGAATGTAAGAATTTTAACTTTTATCTTAATTTAGAGACTGATAAGTACTGAACTGATAGCCGTGCCTGAGCTGAGGTAAAATCTCGCATATTCGCAATGTTCTTGGGAGTGCCGGATATCCGATGGCTAGTCGGTCGTTCCAAGTACTTACCACTGAAAAGATGAAGTAGAAAAGTACATGCGTGAACCTCCGAGACTGGCAGTATTTGGCTCGGGACAGAACTAAGTGGCGTCTTACTATCGGAGGCCAACACTCATTTTTTGTCATGTTATTCTGATATTGACTCCGATCAACATTGATCCCTGAGAACATAGAACAAAAATTGAGCCAATCATTTTGTATGTCTTGGCTTCGTAGTTATAGACTTTAATAATAATATTTAATATTTTGTTACCACCAGAAATACCTTTTTCTAATTCCTCGTCGGCCAGTTACAGTCCGTCGTTGGGTTCCTGTCGTTGCACATCCGTTCCCATGAAAGCAATGCTCTTTGTGTCGTTTCTAATAGTCTTCTCTTTCCTACACGCACGAGATGAGGTGATTTTATGCCATTGCTATATGGCAGGATATTTATATAATTATACACACGCCCTGTTGTGTTGTAGCAGCTTATTGAGAGAATTCTGATAGCTACTGTAGTCCATGTAAACAACCAGTTTCAAATAAAAAAGGTTACAGATGCGTTGTCTATGGTCTCAGAGGACTAACATGAAGTGTTTCGCAGCGTGTAATTATACTTGCATGTGTACCCTTCACATTTGAACACAGCAGGGCACACACTGCTATTTAGCGACAGTAATAGGTAAGAGCCAATCTCTTACGTATTTCTGCCGTTTACCCAGACAGGGACAGCAGCGTGAAAGAAAATGTGGCACAGTGACGATGCTCGCAGTGCGATCGCTTATCCGATTGCCTAGCGTGGCGATTACGGCACGAGTCCAGCAGTTAACTACTAAAGCTGACAAAGATAAAGAAGACAAGGATTTTTATCGTCTATTTTTATCATCATTATTCGGCCTCCCGCGGCGAATGCAACAAAGCACGGTACTGAGCCACCCGTATCCATCGCCTTTCTACATTTCCTACTAGGTAGTCGCTCCATTTAGTGGGAAGTTGCCCGACACTTCGCTTACTGTTTTTTTAACTGGGTTTACAGCTCTGGGTTCTAGCCCTTCTGAGCCTATTCGCTTACTGATGCAAGACTGCCACTCGAGTACCTTTTCTCCCCATTGGTTGTCGGTTTTTCGAGCCATACAGCTGACCCATTGCTACCATAGCTTATTGATCTCTTGGGATATGTTTTCTCTGGTGCTACTGCGAATATCGCCATTACGAAGTCTATCACACAGATAAACTTCGAGCATAGTCCCCTCTATAGCTCGCTGAGCGACCTTGAGTTTCCTCATACGGTCAGTGGTAAAAATTATCGTCTATTATTTTTAGTTAAATAATATACGCGTCAGCTTGGAAGAGATCGTGAATCGTACACGTAACAACCTTCATAAGCTGCAGGACAAATGTGACGAAAAACTGATCAACTTATTAAACCGGCTGTACAATAAGAATAAAGAGCACCTCGAGTTAACACGACAGCCTAGGCGGAACTCGGTGGAAATCGCTGAAGTAAGACGTCGGTGACGTACCACATTTGTTAATAAGGCCTATATCACTATCATAGATTTATTTATTTATTTTATTTTCAAGGGAAAAATACATAATTTTGTCTAATACATAACACATATTCATCTTACATTTAACCATTGAGTTATATGTACTACGTACTAGAGAAGCTATTTCAAACAAAAATTGTGCGCTACTCTATGTCTTCGCGATTCGCGCATGCGCGGGAAATAGTAGAGTCGCGCATGCGCGAAGCCTTTAATCTTTATATTTTTATAATTATATAATAATTTAAAATTAAAAATTTTGTACAGCCGACTTCAATATAAGTTATTAAAAATAACTCAAAAACTATTGGTCTGACCTTGATCAAATTCACATGGGACCACACGAGAAGTATCAGCTTTCAAATAAAAAAGAATCATCGAAATCGGTTCACCCAGTAAGAAGTTATGAGGTAAAACATATAAAAAAAAACCATAGAGGCGAATTGAGTACCATCTCCTTTTTGGAAGTCGGCAGAAAATGACGAGTCACGTTGTTTGTCCGAGATAAACTCCTAAACTACTGAACTGATTTCAATGAAATTTTGCACAATGTGTGTAGTTTGGTCCAACTTGAGAGATAGGATAGGTAGTTTTTATCATGATAAACGACACTCAATATTTTTTTATTACGAATTTGAGGATTATTCTGCCGACTTCCAAAAAGGAGACAGTACTCAATTTGACCGTATGTTTTTTTATGCGTGTTACCTCATAACTTTTTACTGGTCGAACCGATTTCGATGATTCTTTTTTTATTTGAAAGCTACTTCTCATGTGGTCCCATATGAATTTGATCAAGGTCAGACCAATAGTTTTTGAGTTATTCTTAATAACTTATATTGAAGTCGGCTGTAATTTTTTTTTAATTTTAAATTATTATATGAAGGGTCGTCGACAAGGGCAGAACAACGTCTGCCTGGCCAGCTAGTTTATTATAAAATAAGATATTAATATAAAATAAATATAAGAATTTAATGTAAAGTATTGTATATAAGAATTTAATATAAAATACTTTTATTTTAATCTAAACAAACATATTTCTAAATAAAATGTAATAATAATTATCTTATGAAATTCACAAATCTTCAATTTACGCAATATTTAGTTTAGTGTACGGATTGCAGTACAGTTCAGTTGAACATAGTCAATGTTCGGAATGCGAAATCTAGTGCGTAGTACATATTATATATCGATGCATTTAACAATAAAGTTTCCACAGTTAAGTAACAACAAGCGAACATCATGACATACTTTGGTGTGTATATATATATTATAATCTTAAATTACATTAGAATAGACAGATTAGGATGTAACAAATTTAAGAATATTCACTACCTCATATCGCCCCGTAGATGTCACAAAAGGCGACAGATGATTGAAACAGGAGATGTGCAGCAGCATCTTCCTAATAACTCAAAAGTTAAAAAGTAGGGATGCCAACCTACCTGCCAAGCGTGGCAACTATAAGGCAATCAATGGGGGATGCTTACGTTCAGTAGATTTTGTATAAGGAACAGGACTCATTAGGATTTGATTATGGAGTGGAAGCGTTTCACATATAGTAATTGCACATGGACTAAAATCCAGACCTAGTACAACTATTTGTAGACAATACAAACTGTCCCTGTACTGTCTGTAATGGTAGATAACTGTACATGTTGCTCAGGGACTTATAGATCCCATGTTTATGTGGGGATTATCTTAAGAAAAAATAATGTGCCTATTTTCATCTATAACCATATTTTTGGTTAACAGTGGTTCGAGTAGGTTTCCGATTCTTGGACTCTATACGCCTGGTATACCCTCTCGGGGATACCAGGCGTGAATTTATGTATTTGTACAAGTTCGTTCCATGCGTCAAATCGTAACCGCGGACTTGAACCCTGCCAAATGCTTAGCCACAGCGCTAAAAATAGCAGCTCAATGTTCAATGTGTTTCGTACGATGAGTGTAAAGAACCTGAGAACCTTTTTACTAGAAACGAGGTCTACCCTGTGCCGCATCGTGGCTGTTGTAAGAGGCGACACAGGGAAACTGAAACAGGAGATAGGCAGAAGCATTTCCCTAATAACAATACAAAATAAAAAAAAAGCTGCGACTTCCAACCCGCCTACCAAGCGTGGCAACTATGACAAATATCCCCTCTATGAGGCAATCTGTCGGAGAGACCTATGTACGGCAGTGGACTTTGAAAAGCTGATCGTGGATGGAGGACGTGTCCTCTATAGGTGTAGCCAATATCCAAAGCGGCAATAATCATACCCTGTTGAAGCACTGCTAGTCAGCGTTTGATTTTTTATCTTGTGGAATTTGAGCACCAAGTTGTCAGGAGAATGCGGAGCTTCCTAGCTACGGCCTTGGCTTTAAAAATGGGGCAATATAAGTGGGCTTCATATTGCATGCCTTAGTCGCAAAGCGCGTAGGTATGTTCTACTAGCGCCTAAAAATCAAGATTCCAACGTTTTGTCGCATGAAATCGTATCTAACAATCATATTGAACATATAAATTATATAAAAAGCACATTTTTAGAAAGATAAATGATTGTTGAACTCGTTAATATTTTTTTAATTAATACGATTAATTACTATTTTTACATAAAAAAGGGGTTTTAGTGGTTTATGGTGTGGATTTATCAAGTCCGCATGGCGGCGTAAACACGATAACATTTGAAAATATCAATTGTTCAACTCAATCTATTTTTTAAACTCTTCATCTACGATCATCACACGATCAAAGTCAAAGTCAAAGTCAAAATCTTTATTTGCAGAATAAAATGTGTAGGTAATACAGGTATTTAGTATAAGAGTAAGTCTCAATAATATTCTAACGGGAGTTGTACCGGTGTGCAAATATATCTAAAAATAATCAAATTTAATTGTACATAATGTCAAAATAGATAAATTATATAATACATTTAATAATATTGTAATCAATTAAAATATTCCTTAACACTATAATAACACTTGTCAAGAAGCCATTTATTAATCTCAATTTTAAATTTATTCAAAGGCATTTCTTTTAAGTTATTGGGTAATTTATTATATATTTTAATAGCCATCATAGGAGCACTGTTTGCATAAAATCTAGAATTGCATTTGGGATGAAATAATCTATTTTTATGCCTTGTTTGCCTTTCGAGAGATTCAGCGTGGGTTTTGAAATAATTCGGGTGTCGCTTTACAAAAATACATATTTCTCGGATATACATGCATGGCAAAGATCCACTGAGGATCTGATCATATGAGCATGAATGGTCGTTCACTTTCGGATTTTCCAAACTTTTTTAAATTAAAGTTTGACATAAAATTATTGGAAAATTGGAAGTATAATAATAAGGTTATTAGTGGAATGTTGTGTGTATTTAACCTACTTTAAAAAAATTACGTATAATCATGTTATACGTAATTTTTTTAATGCGCTTAGGGCATGCACAATTGGATTTACCAATATCTATGTATGTTTCTGCTTATAGTACGCGAAATGGTGGAGGCAAAATTCCGCTCAAGACAATAACTGTTCGGGGCAAGCTGAGCAACAAGCCCAAGGCGACCCCTGCCACGCTATCCGTGCATTTCTGCAACATCAGGGGAGTTCACCTGAACCTAAACGCCGTCCACTACCATCTCGCCGGCATTGCTCTTTCTGACCGAGACGCAGGTGTCCTCTCTAGCTGAAACAGACCGACCCGTCGACCACATTCAAATAGCTACAGATTCCTTGCTACAGCAGATGCCGCAGAGATCGTGATCATCGGCGATTTTAACGCCCACCATGCCGAAAGCCTCGGTTCACGTTTAACCGATCATACGGGTAGATCTGTTTATGATTTGGCCTCGGCATATGGTCTGACACAACTAGTTACTTCGCCTACGTGGATTCCAGATGTGAAGGATCATGCACTTTCCCTGTAGGTCCTTTTGCTGACCTCTCATCCGGACAGATATCAAGTCTCCGTCGACGACCCTCTTGGCTCCTCGGACCATTGTCTAGTCCGGAGTGTGGTGCTACTGCCGCTGAAATCGCGGTTGCATTCTGCAGGCTGCTGCCGTGTTTGGCACTATAGGTCGGCCGATTGATATAGGATGCGGTTTTTATTTGCATCCTAACCTTGAGGGTAGGTTTGCTTCTCGCTGGATGATCCCAACGTTGCTAATTCTGTCGCTGATGTAGTACGAGTACTTCAGGGTATGGAACTTTTTATTCCTTCCTCTTTGATGCCCATCGGAGGTAGATCTCAACCATGGTTTAGTCGCTTCTGTAAAATAGCATCACGCTATAAGCAAAAGTACAACCGAGCCTGACCTGACGCATCAACGTCCCGGGATGTAAATACTAGCGCCCTTAAAAAGAAGTATAATTCCGCCTCCAGGTCAAAAGAGTCCTTGCCAAGGTAAAGTCGGAGAACACACAGAAACACAGAATTGGCGAGAAACTAGTTCGCTTTCCTTAGGGAATTCCCGTGTATTCTGGTCTCTCGCTAAGGCTGCCCAAGATAACTTCTGTCAGCCATCTCTTCCACCTCTACACGGGGAAGACGACTCACTGGCCCATGCCGCAAAGGAGAAAGCTGATCTGCTAGGCTCTTTCTTTGCATCCAACTCGACTCTAGATGAGGGGGGAGGGGGGAGGAACACACCGCCGACCATCCCGCGGTGTGAGTGCACCATGTCTGATGTGCGGTTCACACAGCGCTCGGTTCGCAAAGCATTCCTCTCCCTGAACATCCACAAGTCGAGTGGGCCTGACGGAATCCCCCCAATTGTGCTGTGCTACGTGTACTCCAGAGTTGGCACTGGTTCTAACACTTCCTTGTTCTCCAAAATAATGGAATCCATTATAAACTGCCAGCTCATGCGGTATTTTGAGGATCACCAGCTGATAAGTGACCGCCGATAAGGTTTTCGTCGGGGTTGATCAGCTGGTGATCTTCTAGTCTACCTGACTCATAGATAGGCGGAGGCAGTAGAGTCCAAGGGAGAGGCATTGGCCGTTAGTTTAGACATTGCGAAGGCCTTCGATCGGGTTTGGCACAAAGCGCTTCTTTCGAAGCTCCCTTCCTATGGGCTTCCCGAGAAATTGTGCAATTGGATCACCAGCTATCTTGCAGATTTGAGCATCAAGGTCGTCGTAGACGGTGCATGCTCCGATAACAAACCTATTAACGCTGGTGTTCCACAAGGTTGCGTGCCAGCTGCGTGTCACCAACACTGTTTCTTCTGCATATCAATGATATGTTGCAAACCGGTAACATTTATTGCCATGTAGATGACAGCACTGGTGATTCTTTATACAACGGCCGTGCCAATATTTCTCGGGAAAACGTCGCCGAGTACCGGAACAAACTTGTGTCTGAATTCGAGTCATCTACTAAATCGATTAAATCTAGTCCAGTTTAATCCTCAGAAGACTCAAGTTTGCGCGTTTACCGCTAAAAAGAACCCCTTTGTCGTATCTCCTCATTTTCAAAGCACTTCCCTTGTTGCCTTAGCCAGTATCGGATTCCTCGACGTCAACATATCGAATGACGTGCAGTTTCGTGGTCACTTGGAAAAGAAGTATCTAATAAGCTTAGCATGCTCAACAGAGCGGGACAGTATTTCATGCTGGCACACCGCACACCATCTGGGTGCTTGGCGGTCCACCACTGTACGTTTCATTAGGAGTTTTCTTCCACGTACGACCTCTTTGTGGAAGAATTTACCACCGGCGAATTTTCCAGATTGATACGATTTAGGGACCTTCAAAAAAAGAGCTCACTCGTCCTTTCTAAAAGGCGGGCAACGAACCTGAAATTCCCCTGGTGCTACAGTTGTTTATAGGCGGCTGTAGTCACTTACCATCAGGTGAGCCGTTTGCTCGTTTGCCCCTCCCCTATAACAAAAAAGTAGGTAGTAAAGAACCTTTCATTACGGCGCTTCGTTTTAAAGTGCCAAATTTTCCTGCGGTTGCACGCCGCCTGAGGCGACCTTTGATGTAAAACGGCGCCTTTGACGAGATGCGGCACATGCAAAAGCGGCGCAACATAAAGGCGTCCGTATCTAAGCGAACGGACTATATGTATAAATATCTATATATTTTTAATATCAGGGATTCTAACATGATAATTATACCATAATCGTTTAAATACTACACGTTTAGCTACAACAAAGCATGAAGAAATTGAAAAACAAAATAGAAGATCGTAAAGACACGATACTGTCTCGTCTCAGCGAAGAGTTCGAATATTGGAATGATAAGCTTAAAGAGTTCAATCAAATCGCCAAAACTATAACGAAATTAAAAGACGTGGAGCAGAAACTTTTAGAACAGCAACAAACAAAGTATGAATTAAAGTAAGTGCCAATTTTTTTTTATATGTATTCTCTTCTTTTGACTGAAGCTGCTGATTTGACCGTTACTCGCGACGTCTGGCTTGAAGGGTGGAGAAAATAGAAAAGTTATAAACCAAAACCGATCGGGATTTCTGTCTATGCTATTAATTATGATTCTGTTTAACGACAAATTCACGAGTAGAACTTATTCTTAAATATTACCTTTACAAAATAATAAAGGTGCCATATTACGCGTGTGTTTAGGTTAAGGACATAATTATTTATCTTTAATTCAATACTGCCTCTACGATAACTTTCGAACATCAATTGCTAAGAAGATATCACTATGCCACTTAGCTGCTTATTTAGGCTCAAAAAGTCAGTAGATGCAGTGATGCAGGTGTCTCGGGACCGTGTTTTGTGGCAAGTTCCAAAGGTTGTAATGATAATGATGATGATAATTCAAATAATCAATTAATCACCACACTAGTACTATTTAAATACTCGTACCTACTAAGGTAGCGTACCAGAGTAAACAAGAGGACGGAAGCTGTTTTCAAGCTACATACAAACGCAACCACCCATTAATTATTATTAATTGCTAGTAGGTACTCACTTAGCAGTAAGGTAAGTAGATAATTATGGAGGAATACATTTTTTTGTACATAATATGATCAGGAAGAAATCGCTTTTAGCGATAAGAATTATAACATTTTATTTTTTCTTTCTTATTTTGTGTTTAGTGTGTCCAATATGGAGTTATCTATAGCTAGAGATCAGCCTCGACATCGCACGGTTGATTTCTGGATATCGACAACAACGCCACCTACCGGGTTTGATCGTAATCAATTTAATCACACACAAAATGTCATTAAAACGGATCAGCCGTTTAGGAGGAGTTCAGTCACATACACACGGACTGAAGAATTATATAATATGCATGTATTATAGGTACATATTTACACACCTTCCTCTTGAATCATTCTGTCTATTGATGAAAACCGCATCAAAATCCGTTGCGTAGTTTAACGAGATCTAAGCGTACTGACGGCGGGAAGCGAGTTTGTTTCATAGGTACTATGTAGTGATTTATATCAGCTGATTTAGTGTTGCTATATTCAGAAAGATTAACTTCTGGTTTAGAAGCTGCAGATCATAAACATAACGAAAATTTTTAATATTTCCCACTTTCTATGTTTCTAAATGTACCTAACTAGTTATATATTTTCAATTTCATGGGACAAAGGGATACACAAATATCTGAAGCAAAAGTGGAGTGCTTCGTGTGTTTGGGAGGTACAATTAAATCAAAACTGGAATATGTCAAGGAAAAGAAAACAGAGGCGGCTAGGTCGTTGCTCAGTTTTTTCAGTGTTAGAGGTATTATTTTTGGATTATTATTGTCAGTTAACAACCAAGCATGATTTAGCGGAGTGTCACAAACAAATACAGACTCATTTGCTTTATCCTACCCACATTCGGTCAACGGTCGAAACTTAACTTCATTTTTGTCGAACCGTCGAACCAAGAATACGTCATAAAGAGTCCTTATTTCTCCGCGAAGTCAGCCGCTGTTGACGCTTGAGTTCCGTAATTTCGATCTATTCCTTTCCTTATCTTCGGATCATATATTAACTAGGATTAAAAACTTGAACCTACAATTCAGTGGTCTGGCGACGAAAGTACCGTGATGTTCTGTTAAAGTTACAGCCTATATATCCAGGCACAGGCCTCCTCTCAACTCTGAGAAGGTTTTAGGGCCAGAAAGTGTCCGCCGCACTGCCCCAATACGTGCTGGCGGACTTAAAATATTTTCGAAATATTATTTTTATGTCTTAGCCATGCAGCTTTCCTCACAATGTTTTACTTCACTGTTGAGCACGTGGTATATCAGCACTTGAAATTGCAATCAACAATGTGCTGGCGGGATCGATCTGTGTCACAAAATATTTTATACAATCACACATTCAAAAAAATTGTCTTCCGAAAGGATTCACGCTAAAGCTATATAATGCAGCTGGTATCTGGTTGAGTAAAGAAGGACTATACATTCACAACATTGACCTCTTTATATACAAGTAAGCTGGACTGGCTATACCCTACAAAATGTATGCGCCGATTTGAGACGCCACCATTGTACGTACCGGGAACTAAAATTGACATACCTAACCAAAATGACCAAAAAAAAGACCAAAGTCTGTTGTGTTTAGCGATGTACCTAGTAGTAGCGGCTTTTTTGCGTAACGAAACGAAACTATTTATCGAACATCAATAGCAGCTTTTAAAACACTCTATTTTAATAGCGTTCAATAGAGGGTTTCACGACGAGTTTAATTAAAAAATGGCGAATAAAACGACGGCCGTTTCACCAGAAAGCTTGATTATCTTGTTTCGTGTTTCCGTTTCGTTAAGATTATTATTATCGAGATTTTAATATTAAGAAGATTTATATTACAATAAAACTTCCTTCATGCTTTATCCAGGCTTAAGACTGGCTGGTGACGAGTTAATTAAGTAAAAATTAACATTTAAATTAAATATTAAATAAAATAATAATATATACATGTATATACCTTCTTATCTTACTACAAATATAATTATTGTTGCACAAAACAAAATCTACTATATTAGCAATCACGACTAAAAACAAACCGTGTCATCCATCAAACACAAAACAAATTTAGACTGGATCAAGGTCACGCAAATTTAAGCAATTCCTTAGAGTGATTATATACATACATAAGCAATTAGAAAATATTTTTTAAATTAATAAATAAAGGAAGTATGAAAGTACCTAGATCCTATAAAAAATAGGCTCTATCGCACCAAACTGATCATGACTATGAAAATTTAAAAAGAATAATAAGCTGTCATATATGATATGTGAGCTATGGCGTGTAGAGGTAGGTAGAGAACCATCTTTGTGTATGAATTAGTGTCCGTAAAAACGCGTCCAATAAGGGTGGCGCTGCGATAGCACAGGATAAATTAAAAAAGCGCCAAAAGTAATTAGAATAAGATGGAGAACTAAACAAGGAGTTAAATACTACATAAATATACACTTTGCTTGGATTGAATTATTTTTAATAAATATATAAAATTCTAAATATATGCTTTAAAACTTATTATATATAACATAAATGTGCCATATACATATAAATAAATATTGTAACTAAATAAAGGTAGAATACTTATATACAAATGAATAGGCATTATTTTTGTATAAAGCACAGCCCTCAGCCAGGGCAGTCGGCGACGGCCCGTTCCACGCCCCGCGCGCCTCTCAAGGCGCCCGCATACATCCAGACACCCACACATAGCCGCAAGTGATTTTACGTGTACACATGCTTAAGTGTCGTTTCTTTTCGCGTAGTATATATATTCTTTGCTTCTGTAACAATATGTTATGTGGAACTAGGTCAAAGGTTTTAGATAGGTCAGAAAATTGTCCTTTGGTAAAATTATTGTTGGTATTTGACAGTACTACTTTTATGACTGAGAAAATCGCCAAAGTTGTAGATTTATCTTTTTGAAGGCCGTACTGTTCGTTTGGTATAATGTGATATTTCTGAAAAAATTGTATAGTTACTTCCTCTAGTATATTTTCCAGTACTAATTGAATATTTAAGCTTCGCAAATGAACCAACATACCCAAGGTTGAATCCTGGAACAAAATCTGTTCCGTAGTTACGAATAAAAACGTAGATAGGACAACGCACCGTCGATCTTGGTTTTATATGAGGTACTCGTATAAAGCTTGCGTGTAAGGTCTAGATATTAATTGATACGTTTATTTATTGTATGGCATTATATTAATATGATACGTAAATAGAATGAACGTTACGGGTAGCTCTGGGTATAGAATTTTTATCTATATATTTTATCATCTGTCTTAGTTCTGTAGACGTTCACTTTTGCCGTCAGCGCCAAAATGGCGAAAATCAAATCGACTCATTGTCACGGTGTATAGCCAGTCCATATATAGAGGTCAATGTTTACAAAATACCAGTGTCCAATAGCAGCTGAATGCTGTTGTGTTTCATGAGGTAGGTTGAGAGATGTTATGTAGATGTTTTTAAATATAAGCACATTTCTATGCTTGCCATGGACGCCATTTTTATAGCCAGGCCACGATTCCTAGCTAATGTAGATATGGCCAAACACTACGATGGCATATGTGTTAAATTGTTTTACGATGTTAAAGGGCTGTTGAGTGCTAGTGAGCGGAAGATCCGCTCATCAGTTATCGCTAGTTGACACTGAGGTGATGTTTTATGTTACACAATGGTCATTTAGATTTAAATAACAGTTTATCAGTTTCTAAAGTATTAAATCAGTACACAAAACACTGCTCTAGTATTTGTCTTTTAAGTTTTGGCACATTTTATCACTTTTTAATTTTTCTACTTATATGAATATCTGTGGTTCTGTTTTATTTATTTTTAATCTAATTAATATAAAACATATTATATTATACAGAAAAAAAATCATTCTATAAAAATTTACTTAACCAGGCCCCGACCGCATTTTCTACACCGACAGTATCGGACGCTACTACGTGGATGAATATGGCCACCAGGTGTACTTCTATGACTATGGCCTCAAGATGTACCACGTGAACTGTGCTGGCGAGTTTGTTGAGGTGCTTTTATTGTTCATTAATAATGACCGGATTCTATATTTATAAACGGTTCGTTTTCTTTTACGAGCCGTTTTGCAGTAAATGAAGTTCATGATTGACCTTTTTTATAACAAAATATCAGTTCAATTATTTACGTCCCGTTTAAATTCTAAGTCATCCTATTTTAAATTAAATAAATAAAATGGAAGTGTCTGTTTGTAATGTCAAAATAATGGCTTTTTATTAAATGCATATGAAAGTATATACGGTACTTATAACAAAATCACAATTTTTAAAAGTTCTGTCTGTCTGCCTGTCGATTCTGGCTAATCCCCGAAATGGCTGGACCGATTTTTACGGGACTGTTACGGCGTGCAGCTGCCTATCCAAGAGTAGGATCTTCCCGGCCCATGAAGGAAGATCCCACAAGCAGATGCAGGTCGGGCCTCCTAAAGCCAAAGTGGAAAATCTCTAATTACAATAAACAATAAGGGGGAGCGTTCTATCCTACTGCCATTCAACAGGGAGAATATTAAAACCGAGCTTACCTACCTATATCCAAGGCGACTGGTCCCTCAGGGTTCGGTCAGGTCGCATGCGGTTGTATGGTGCATGTGAAGTAAGGGTCAGTGATGTGTATCTGTGTGTGACTGAGTGTGGTAGACCTTATGAGACCGTTGCCGTCGGCAGCAGCTCGGACTTCAGCACCGCTCCAAATTGTGGTAATCTTACGTGGAGTCGTCCACAGTCACTTTCTTCGTTCGTCACGAGGACATTCCTTAACTTTATCGCACAATTAACTAACTTCCAGAAGCCACTAACTCTAATTTGTTATAAAGCGTAACACCCAACACAAATACAGAATGTCTATCTATACGAAAATCCCGTTACTATAAGCAAAAACGTAACCGCACCGCACGAACACGAATGTCCGGATCAAAGTTCACTACCGTTTCGCGTGGCAACAATTATTTCTAGAATATCAAATGCCGCAGTAGTAGCTAATATTGTCGAATACCCTTATGCAGATTCTGAGTTAGACACAAGAAGTCCCGGGAAAAGCTCTCAAACAAGGAATGCGCGATACGAATGCTAGACAGTATATTTACAAGGCGCGCCTAAACTAAACCGCGTTCCCGCACAAAAAAATGACAGCGTGCTGTCCCAAGCACAGCTGGCAAACGACTCCTGCGCTCGCGCGCCCTTGCCACACCGCTCGACCGAACGTTAAAACCGGTATGGCGCCGAGCCGAGCGCCCTCTGGCGTCAAATTCCGAAACCAGCGTTCGGGCGTGAACACGGACTTTCACTGGCAGAGTAACTTAGGCTACTTTTATTTTAGAAAAAACAATTAGGGTTCCGCGCTAACAATTAAAACCCTAAATTACACGCGGGTGATGTCGCGGGGAAAAACTAATATCAAATATAGTATTTTCAAGGCTATTAACAGCAGTGACGACGATGATATTAAGAAAGTGATGAGAAGACATTAATACAGCGGACTTCGCCTCTGACTGAAATGGAAGTTTATTGTTGCAATGCTAACTTGACCGTTATTGTCTCTAATTTTTACTCTGTCGACATATTTTATTTTTGAGTTGTATTCTCTACATTGTTCCTGCACCCTCGCGGAAGCCTTGGTAACCTGTAATAGCTACAGGTTTTTTATACATACATCAGGCACCATTCTGTTATAAGTTAGGTTCTGTTGTAAGTTAGGTACCAGTCTGGCACTTATATAATACTTAACACTACGATTACCTATTGTGAAGACATAATAAGTGAATTCATTTATTGTACTATTGGTATCAATCTCACGTTCTTTAATCAGGCTCAAGAGACGGAGGCGTATTACTACGATTCAAATGGCCGTTATGTGGTCAACGAGGAGGGTGGAAAACTTTACAAGATCGCCCCGTGCACCAGCTCGTACCAGATGGTCGACGACCTGCTGGTGAAGTACACGAACGATTGTGGGCACTCTGAGCAGCCGAACAAGAAGTGCAGGATGGATATAAGAGACCATTCAGATGTTGAGGTGTTGCCTAGTGGAGTTGGAACTGGAAAAATAGATATTAAAGGTATTCGATACTTTTGATAAGAGCATAATATTATGTAAATCACTACGTTATGCTTTTGTTTGTTAAGAGCCTCGTAGGAGTTCTTTCTTAATTCAAGCAAAAGTAGCGAGTTCAGATTACAACTGACTGTAAGTGGGGCTATAGCCCATAGATATGATATGAAACGATTTATAGCAGTTGAATGATGTTAAGGTTCGTAAGGTGAGTGTAGAGAACCGGAGACCTTTTTTTCTCTCGAAATGAGGCATTCCATCTTAGTCCTCACGGGTGACAACGCATCTGTATTTTTATTCTTAATCTATGACTATGATATGTAGTGACTTATGAGCCCCAGTATCCACATTAGGAGTGAGGTGTATTTATCATAACAGATTAAAAGACTGTAACTATGACAAACAAACTGAAAGAACAACTCCTGTTCCACGAGATTACAAATCCACTAAAAGACAGTCACAAGTTTATCTTTATCTATCTATAGTCTGTACTTATAAAAAGACATGTCCTGACTGACTGACTGACTGATCTATCAATGCACAGTCTAAACCAATGAAGTTATAAACTTGAAATTTTGACAGTAGGTATTTTTTATGACGTAGGCGAGCAATAAGCAAGGATTTTTTGAAACTCGTCCCCCAAGGAGATTAAATGGGGGGTTAAAATTTATATGACATTCCGTCATTTTTCAAGTTACTGAAACTCAGTATTTAGGCCTTAAATTGAAAACTGAGAACTACGTATTTCACAATTTTTGAAATTCTACCCCCAAAGCGGTTAAATAGATGTTGAATGTTTGTATGATAGTCCTTCATTTTTCAAGTTATGTTTGTTATGGAAATGGAACTTGATATTTTGGCTCTTGATTAAAAATGAAGAAGTACGTATTTTACATTTTTGGAAAATTCTACCCCCGAAGGGGTAAAATAGGGGTTGATGATAGTTTGTATGAAAGTCCGTCATTTTTCAAGTTATGTATATGAACTTTAGTATTTTGGCTTTTGACTAAAAACAAAGAAATATTGTGTTTTACAGTTTTTGAAAATTCTATCCCCAAAGGGGTTAAATAGGGGTTGAATGTTTTTAAGATAGTCCGTCATTTTACGTTATTATGTATATTAAACTTGCTATTTTGGCTTTCGATTATAAATGTAATTATATAAATAAGTATGTATTTCACAGTTTTTGAAAATTATTCGCATTAACACGTGAATCATCCAAACACGTTTTCTACGTGGTAGAGCCATGCTGCAGCTATATTATGGTTGTAGCACGAATGGGTCGGCTCGACCGGGGAAGGACCACGCTCTCACAGAAAACCAGCGTAAAATAGCAGCTTAACGCTGCTGTGTTTCGCTTGGTGAGTGCAGGTGGCCGGAGGCCCTTTTTACTGGTAAAGAGGCATTCCATCTTAGTCCTCACGGGTGACAACGCATCTGCATCTTGAGTCTTTATTGAGGATAGATGTAGATGTCTATGGGTCACAGTAACCACTTACCATCAGGTGGACTGTGTGCTCGTTTGTCAGCCGATCCTATAACAAAAACACTACGGTAAGATGCATAACGACATATCATTGAAACTACGTCAAACATAAAGATTGATTCGGGTAATTTTTTTAATATTTTGTTTTGTTTGAAGGATTCGAATTTAAATTAGTGATAAAGCACAATACATGTAATGAAATATAGATTACTTCATAATTCTTTGGAGTTACGTAAAAGGTTTTTTTTAAATATAAATTGTGTGAATACGCTTGTACAAAGTTATTGCGGAATGATTATAGACAGGATTACAACAGAAACCCTTTCGGTTTTCTACATGATACATTTCGGAGAGCGTGTGCAGGAATTGCATAATTTAATTCCTCCCTCTCCCTTCCACCATCGGACAATCAGACGTTCGGTCAGTCTCCACCCACAAACTATATAGAAACAATACGCGGTCTCCACCCTTTCGTTGTTGACTTATCACGCATTCGAACCAAACGGTTCGCTACGTCGTTCATCATGCGTACAGCAAAAGAGTGGAATAAGTTGCCAGAATCGGTCTTTCCATACGATTACAGTGTGGGTGTCTTCAAGGCAAGAGTGAATAGGCTTTTGTTAAGTCAGCGCGCTTCACCATCTTAGGCTACATCATCACTTACCATCAGGTGGGATCGTAGATGAGCGCTGGCTTAGTAGAATATAAAAAAAATAGTACAAGAAGTGATGAAACTTCAAAAGGTATTTTTTAGATTTGGTTGAGTATAAAAAAAACTTAGAGTATATAACTATATGAAAAAAATAATTAATCTTCATTGTAATACGAAGTATGTGTAATTCGAAGTTTAATTTTAATATACGCTATAAATTTTTTTTATAATACTTACAAAGAGCTCAAATTTGAGCCTCCAGCAGATATGTTTCTTCCAGCTTCGTTAAGTAGTAATTGTTTGTGTAGTTACAAATCACTGACTAGTATACAGTTATCTGTGGTTACAAAGCTTATTAGCAAACTAGCTGTTACTCGCGACTTCACCCGCGTGTTTTTTGGGGTTTTAGTTTTTGTGCGCGGAACTCTAATTCTTTTTCTAAAATAAAAGTAGCCTAAGTTACTCCTTATGACATCAGCTATCTGCCAGTGAAAGTCCTGTCAAAATCGGTCCAGCAGTTTCAGAGATTAGCCGCAACAAACAGACAGACAGACCGACAGACAGACAAAAATTTAAAAATTTTTGTGTTTTTGTTATAAGTATCGTATATACTTTCGTATGCATTTAGTAAAAAGCCATAATTTTGACATTACAAACAGACACTTCAATTTTATTTATTTGTATAGACGTACTACGTATTTTTTGTACACAATCAGGCGGATCGTGCGCGTTATGTTATGACAGAATCATCAGGCTCTAGATTATTCTGCAGCATTACCACAGAATAAATAATAGTTATGCTGTGTCATAATCTTTTCACTGGCTTAATACACAGTACATACCGCCATCATTTGTAGTCTTTAACCACACTACACGTTTATTTCAGGTACACTTGATGAAAACACGGCGCTGTATTTATGGAATAGTTTTGGCCATGTCCTCCCCGAAGTATTGTACCAAGTGGCGAGCGAGCAACCCAAGAATCCCATACACTGTCTCGCTCATAAATTGGCCCGTTACAAGTAAATTTTTGACAATATTCTCTAGTATTTTGACTCTTTTTCTGTTAAACTGTTTAGGGATTCTACGAGAAAAAATATATAAATCTAAAATCCTAATTTGATGGACGTAAATATATTCAATTAACAAGTGTTCATGATTAACATTAATACTAAGTATGTTCGCGCTGATACCTTTACATACTACTATTATTCTAAATTAATATTACTATTATAGAAAACAAATAAAATATGTATAATATTTGCAATTTATATTACAGATATAATATAAAATGATGTCTGTGTCATGGTAAAATGGACGTGGATAATGAAATAAAAATATTTAAAACTTACTTTTATTAATTATTTATAGTATTTCAAGACTTGAAATTATAAAAGTCTATGTTCAACATTGGAATTTCTTGAGGATTGCCGATGAATAATGATAAACTAAGAAATAATTTCATTGATTTAATTTATATCCACAGATACAATAAAACTTTAAAAGAAATGCAGCAGAAAAGAGAAGATGCAGAGAAGTACCGTGCAGCTGTATATCGCGAACGCGAAAATGTCAGTAACTTCAGTATATGTAAAGTGTATTTGATCACGGTAATGTTAGTTTCACAATATTGGAATATAAAAGGGACAGTCATGTGTACATGACAACATAGAGGCACTCGTACCTTCCAAATATATACCAAGCCAAATATATTTGTATATACTATACAAAGTACTCTGGGACTGGTACCAACCCATTCAAGCCAAATGCGACAATATCGTATAATAAGGGTATAACAAGAGTATAATAACTGTCCTATATAAGAAAACAAGATAGCATCGTAGGGTATGTACCTTGGAGACACGCGGACCATGATTGTAACAATAATTTAAAATTTTGTATAATCGACTTCTAAATTTGGTCAAACCTTGACCAAATTTAGAATATAATGAGACAACATGGGAAGTATCAGCTTTCAAATGAAAAAAAAAATCGAAATCGGTTCACCCGGTTATACGTTCAATCGGTTATACGTGGTAGAGCCATGCTGCAGATATATTATGGTTGTAGTACGAATGGGTCGGCTCGACCGGGGAAAGACCACGCTCTCACAGAATATCAGCGTAAAATAGCAGCTTAACGCCGCTGTGTTTCGTATGGTGAGTGTAGAGAACCGGAGACCCTTTTTACTGGAAACGAGGCATTCCATCTTAGTCCTCACGGGTGACAACGCATCTGCATTTTGATTCGTAATCGAAGATAGATGTAGATGTCTATGGGCCACAGCAACCACTTACCATCAGGTGGACTGTGTGCTCGTCATCCTTATCCTATAAAAAAAAACCCAGAAAAAAGTTATGAGGTAACGCACATAAAAAAACATACAGTCGAATTAAATACCGTCTCCTTTTTGAAGTCGGTAGAAAAAGCAGACTCAAACACCGTTGATTTTTGACGCTATTGTTATTTAATTTAATTTAACTTTATATTATATTAAACTTATCAGTCATATAATAATTTATAATTAACGCAGATAATTTTAGCACACAGATAAAGGCTTTTAAAATATGCCAAGCGGCATGTACAACTTGAAAGTTTTAACCAGAGTAATATGAAGTTTACGCATGGATTTAATCATTTACCACGTTGAGCAGGCGGGTGGTGAGCGCAGTTTTGATTGATACCCTCGTAGTGATAATGTTGCCCCATCACTAGTCAGTGAAATTTGGCAACAGTTTTGTGTTATGATCGCTCGAGTCATGATCTTCAATTATGCGTTAGGGTCACATCTAAAGAATAAGACAAAAAAATTAAATATTTCGTTGAGAAGTGATCAATACAAATTCGTTACAGAAAGCGATAGCTGCCAGCAAAGCATGGAAAGCAAAACAACCAAAACGTTCAAAGCCCGAAGATTCCGGCGAAGGAGACACTCTGGCTTTATATGGCGAACATATCGCCAGACAGGAGTTTATTCGTTCCTTGGCTTTTTTCTATACATGATTTATTACACTGAAGAATTTTAAAATACAATATATCATACAGCATTTGTATTCATTACTTTATTCATTGTTATTGAATTGTTAAATTGAAACTGATTTGAACTGTATCTTGTATACAAGTTTAACTGAAAAAAAAATCATATGTTTAGTTAGCCAAGTCACGCTTCACACTAAATGGTAGCATTTAGAAGGCCCTAATTACATGGTCACCTATAGATGGCTTCAAACAAATAGAGCTACAAATGTGTTTTCACCCCTTAGGACTAAGAAAAAATGCCTTACAGCCTGTCATCATACAGGCTCTCTATACACAACAGGCCGGAACGCGGTCTGTTATGAATAGCGGCGCTGTTTATTTCTCTCAAGACGTTTATGAGATAGGTATTCATTCTGAACGAGTTTTCCAAAAACATTTAAAAGGAGAAATTGTAAACGAAAATATGTTTAAAAATTAGTAAACGAATGACTTGCGTTCTGCAAAATTTTTTTAACATACTTGATATACATATGTATGATTTGCTAGCAATATCAAACCATAAACACTTAATTATTAAATAAATAACCGAAACTTATTTCATTATTAGATTGAAGTATGAAGCAATATTGCAAAATACCTCTAAGGAGAGCTTACGACATTTTTACAGTAAATTAATTATTATTGGTGGTAAAGAAAAAGTATAAACTTTTTGTTTGTAGTTTTATTTTTTGCCTTCAAACAAAAATATTCACTTTATGACACGGGCACAGCACTCTGTATCGATAATTGAAGTTAATGCATGGCGCAGCACTATTTATCTCGCACACATGCACATTTCACTCACACCGGTACATTTCGTTTTTGGTCTCACCCTAATAACTCCATCGCCAATCTAATGTATACTACATCTATGAAAATTAATTGTTATGCGAATAATCGGTAAAATATTCAAATAATCGTCAAAAATATTCATATAATTGAATCTTTGAATGTTTTAATCTTTTATTTGTTTATGCATTCCTGTAAGAACTATTCTAATCTATTTTTAATATAATTTTTGTACGGAAATAAACATTTTATTTTTGATATTTTTTTATATTAACTAAATATGGTTTTAAAGTGGCGGTGTTTTACTTATCTAATGGCATACGTATTCAGTAATATGTACACAAAATTTCAATTCAAATGTTAAGAAACAAAAAAGTTATAGATTTTTGAAGTGGAATGCACCGTTTAGTCCTATTATTTATTCTGTGCCCATAGTGAGAGAAGGTTTGCAAAATAATTAGGACACCTTGCCCAGCGAGAGATCTCCCCTTTTCATTCCAATATAAATATTATTGCAATGGCTGTTTTTTTCAGATTTTGATTTTCAAATTTATTAAGTGGCTGATTGTGAAAAGCGAGAGCATGTTAGTCGAAGAGATCGATTTTAATATAATGCTGCATATATATATATAGTGCTACTCGTAAAACCCATACTCGGGATGACATTCAGGTTCTCAGACCGTTCAGACATTATTGAGTGAAATATAAAGTTTAACAGTATCATTTCGTATTCAAGCGACAAGCACTCACCTTATATCTCAAGTAAACTGAGTTAGATTTCCGACGGTGCCAATAAAATTATTTGCAATTCTAAGTCCTGATTTACTAGATGGTTGGTGGTGTAGGAAATCATAGTGAGGAAAAAGATTTTATTGAAGAATGGTGGGTGGTAAGTGGACGCTGTAGCCCGTAGACATTTACATCCATCCGCGTTATTCCTGAAGACTAAGATGTAATATAATTTCCATTAAAAAGGGTCTCCGGTTCTCTGTACTCATCATACGAAATAGTTGCACCAAGCTTTTTTCACGCTGGTATTCTGTGAGATATTCGCCCGTGTCGTGGCTGGTATTCGCACGTGTATTGGCGGGTAAGAATACCCACTACCCCATATCTTCCCGTGGGTGACGTATGAGGCGGCAGAGGGAAACTGAGGCAGAAGATGGGCAGCAGCATCTTTCTGATAACAGCAAATTTTTGGATTATCTGAGGTTGGAAGAGAGAGGGAGAACATGCTAATCCTCGAATCAAGCAACTTGTTCTATCACCGGGACCATCTGCCCCAAGAATGTGTCCGATTTATCGTCCATAAGTCTCTTGTTAACAACGTTATAAAGGTTGAGAGTGTGTCGACGAGCGTTGCGTACCTTGTACTAAGAATCACCACACGGTATTGGCCGAAGGTCATACAGGTTACGCACCAACTTCGGCACATCCCGATGAGGATGTGTAGCAAATGTATGAGGATATATCTAGAGCATGCATTCCTCCAAAACCATCTATACGATGTTGATAGGAGACTTCAACGCAAAAATAGGTACAAGAGAGAACGGTGAGTTGAAGATCACCGTTCTCTCTAGAGAAATTTCTCTTCTATTTTCTTCGTAGAGAAATTTGGAATAGGGCAACGGAATCCAAGGTGCCAGCAGATGGCTGACTTCATGGAGAAAGAGGGACTCTTTTTGATGAACTCTTTCTTCCAGAAACGTCCCCACAGGAAGTGGACCTGGTCGAGTCCCGATGGTTCGACAAAAAATTAGATTGTCTTCATTATTACGACCAGACGACAACTGTTCAGTGATGTCTCAGTAATTGCGAGGGTCAAAACTGGTAGCGATCACCGAATGGTTCAGGCACACTGAACCTAAACGTTTAGTTGGAGAGGTCTCGTTTAATGAAGTCAACGCTCCGTCCCCCTCTTGCTCTAATCCAAAGTCCCCAAAACCCTTCAGCTCGAGCTACAAAACCGTTTTACAGTACCTAGAAGATTGCAATGCACTGTACGATATGGATGACAAGCTCGTGGAAACTGTCTATGCGATCGGAGCTAAGTTCGGCAAGACCCGCCGCAGAAGAACATAAAAACTCTCCGATCACACTCTTAATCTCTTGGCTGTTAGACGGAAAATTAAGCTGCAATCTTCAGCAGATTTGACAATGTACAGGCAACTGAACAGACAGATCAACAAATACATGCGGTGGGACTTACGAAACTTTAATACTGCTCGTATTGAAGAAGCGATTGAGCGGAACCAGGGCTCAAATATTTTTGCTAGGAATCTGTCTGCCAGAAAGAGCCAGTTGTCGAAGTTGAAGACCGAGTGTGGCAGCGTTGTTTCCGGGACACCTGATATTTTGAGTGAGATTGAGAGATTCTATAGGCAGCTGTACACATCATCGTTGGAGCCACACGCAAGTGTGAGTAACAATCCAAGAGCAAGTCTTATCCTTCAAAATAAAAAAGGGCACCTTAAAAACGGTAAAGCCCTAGGTGAGGATGGAATTACAGCGGAGCTTCTGAAAGCGGGTGAGAAACCGGTACTTGAAGTACTTTAGAAGCTCTTTAATTTCATCCTACATTTCATCTTCCACTGCACTGGAGTTGTGGAGCAGAAGTAGAGTGGTGTTGTTCTTCAAGAACGGCGACAATGGTCTCTTGAAGAACTACAGACCGATTTCCCTTCTAAGCCACGTCTACGTGCTGTTTTCGAGAGTCATTACGAATCGTCTCGCATGCAAACTCGACGACTTCCAGCCTCCTGAACAAGCCAGTTTCCGAAAAGGCCTTAGCACTATAAACCACTTACATACCCTTCGGCGAATTGTACAGAAGTCCGAGGAGTATTTCTGGCGTATGTGGACTGTGAGAAAGCCTTTGATTCTGTCGAAATTTGGGCAGTGCTACAGTCCCCTCAGCGGTGCCAAGTTGACTGTCGGTATATCGAAGTGCCGAAGTATTTGTATAGTAGGCCTACAATGGCTATCCGAGTACGCGACCAGAGTACGAAACTTATCCAACTGCAGAGAGCTGTAAGACAGGGTGACGTAATATCCCCCAAACTCTTCACCGCTGCATTGGAAGATGTTTTTTTTTCAAGCTACTGGTCTCGAAAGGATACGGTATTAACATCAACGACGAGTACATCACCTTCCTTTGATTTGCCGACGATATAGTCCTTATGGCAGAATCGCTGGAGGACCTAAGCACTATGCTCAATGACCTCAATAGTGTCTCCCAACGGATAGGTCTTAAGATGAACATGGACAAAACAAAAATCATTTTTTACGTACGTAAGTGTGACAACTTATGCCGGTAGTTGTTGGGAGCGCTAAGCTCGAAGTTGTTGACGAGTATGTTTACCTGGGACAAATAGTCTGACTAGGTAAGTCCAACTTCGACCGAGAGTTCTATCGATGGAATCAACTCAGCTTGGCAGCATTCGAGAAATTACGGCACATCTTCTCGTCAGGTATACCCCAAAACTTGAAAACGACACTGCACAACCAGTGCGTGTTGCGAGTAATGACCAATGGAACTGAGACGTAGTCCTTCACTGCTGGTCATATGAGGAAGCTCAAGGTCGCTCAACGAGATATGGACAGGGTTATGCTCGGTGTTTTTCTGAGTGATAAACTTAGAAATTAAGATATCCGCAGTAGAATCACCGTGACCGACATAGCCCAATGGATTAGTAAGCTAAAGTGGAAATGAGCCGGCCATATAGCTCGAAGAATCGACAACCGATGGGGAATAAAGGTTCTCGAGTGGCAGCCTCGTCCCGGCGAACGAAGTGTAGGGCGTCCCTCCACTACATGGAGTGACGACCTGGTAAGACATGCAGGAAGTCGATGGATGCAGGTGGCTCAGGACCGTGCTTTTTGGCATTCCTTGGGGAGTCCTATGTTCAGCAGTGTACTTGTGAAGAACTGTAATGATGAATGATTCTGTGAGAGCGTCGTCCTTCATTAGCCTCAGCAATCAGCCATAATAAATCTGATGTAACATAGCTCTACCATGTATGAACTGCATGTGTTAGAAAGTGAACTATTTTGAATAGGGAAAGGACCACCGCCGTGCCACAGTGCGTCAGCGGACGTCACATGTTTATGGAATATTTTTTCCGAAGATGCAGGTTTCTTTTGTTTCATCGATTAGGTATGTTTGTGGTATTTAAAATTCATTGCTATTTACAATTTCAGTATAGTGCAGTGAAGTCCTGACAATCGCAGATCAAACTCTGGTTTAAAACGTAGTGATTATACTCTTTCCTCTGGTTCCTCGTGTTACTTTAAGAAACTAAGTGTTGTGCTGTTCGGATTCGGAGTAAAAAATCGAAAAACAAATGATGATATATCAATATTTTAGAAAAGATGTTGCAAAATATTGTTAAAGCACGTGAAATTGTTATGACCATAACATGAAGATGTTTAGACAGTGTAATAATATACGTTCATTGTATATAAGTTCTAACATCATAAATTTAATATTCGAAGTTCAGGACATTTAACGAACTTAAAACGCCTCAAGCGCTTAACAAAGCTTTGCAGCGACTAACATAGTGTACCAAGTTGGACGGCTCGAATACGTCACGTTTGCTTTTAGTGTCTTCGCAAACAAAGCAGGTTGTAAAATCTTAACTCTGTTAACTCTGGTGCGATTATTCTGCATGCGTTAAATTAAATATTTAAAGTGTAAACACATAACCGGTCCAAGTCTGTTTACAGGATAGTGATATTTAACATTAAACACTGTATGTAAAAAATACATTAATTAATGCGTAGTTGCAAGTAATTATTGATTTTTGTTAAAAAATAAATAAAAACAGTTTTCTAAAATGGCAACAAGGAGAAGGAGAAGTATTTAATGTGCCAGACAATGCGCCAGCCCCAAGCGGGGACAGTCGAGTATCCTGACAACTTAGGAAATATCTGTGCACAGCAACGGATTGAGCTTTCATAGTCCACTCTTCCTCTCGTCTACGGGTGCCTCTATAGGTAATGTCGACACAGACCAACTCATTGACCACGTCCAAATCGCTGCATACTCGGTGCTACAACAGGTCCCATCTGCAGAGATCGTGATCCTTGGTGATTTTAACAGCCACCAAGCTAAATGTCTTCGTTCTCGTTTAACCGATCATGCGGGAAGATCTGTTTATGATTTTGCGTTGGCAAATGGTCCGAAACAAATGGTTACTTCACCTACGCGGATTCTAGATGTGGAGGATCGTGTACCTCCCTGTAGGACCTTCCGCTTACTTCTCTCTTCCGGACGGATATCAGGTCTCTGTCGATGCCACTCTTGGCTCATTGGACCATTGTCTGATCCGGACTATGGTGCCACTCACACTCCCATCACAGTTGCGTTCTGCAGATCGTCGCCGTATTTGGCACTATAGGTCCGTCGATTAGGACAGGATGCGGTCTTTCTTTGCATCCTTCCCTTGAGGACAGGAGCGGTTATCCTTCCCGCCGGATGATCCCAACATGATTCTGTCACTGATGTGGTACTTCAGGGAATAGAACTCTTTATTCTATCATCTGTGGTGCCTGGTTTGGTCGCCCGTGTAAAATTGCATCGCGCTATAATAAGAGTGCTCCACCAGCGCTGTTAAAAAGAAGTATAATTTTGCATTCAGGTTGGTATGATGCGGTTTACACAGCGCTCGACGCGCATAGCATTACTGTCCCTAGACGTCAAGTCGAGTGGGTCTGATGGAGTTATTCCCATTGTGCTGAAGACGTGTGCTCACTAGTTGGCACCGGTAGTAACGTGTCTTTTCTAAAACTCTTTCTCCCTAGGCGTAGTTCCGAACTGAAAGAAAAGGGCTTTAATGCACCAGATCCCTAAAAAAATAACCGAAAATTGACCGCTCAGACCTATCCAACTTGTTCTCCAAAATAATGAAAACCATTGTGAACTGCCATAAGGTTGAGGATCACCAACTGAAAAGTGACCGCCAGTCGGTGTTACTCAGCTCTCTCGGCTTACCTCACTCATAAATCACCGGAGGCAGAGACAAAGACCCTGGCCGTTAATTTGAACTCAGCGAAGGCCTTTGATCGGGTTTGGCACAAAATGCTTCTTTTGAAGCTCCCTTTCTATGGACTTCCCTAGAATTTGTGCAACTGGATCTGTAGTTTTCTTGCAGATTGGAGCAACAAAGTCGTAGTAGAAGGTACATGCTCCATTTACAAGCCTATTTATGCTGGTCTTCCACAAGGCTACGTGCTAGCACCTACGCTGTTTCTTCTGATTATCAATAATATGTTGCAAACCACCAATACAACAGCTGTGCTTATATTTCTCGGGAAAACGTCGCCAAGTACCGGAACAAACTTGTGTTTGAAGTCAAGTTTTTGCCGGTTAAGATCTCGGATTAGGTCGACTAAATCTAATTAATTTCAATGCCCAGAAGACACAATTTTGCGTGTTTACCACTAAAAAGAATCTCTTCGTCGTAACTCCTCAATTTCAGGGCACTGCCCTTGTTACCTCGACCAGTATCGGAATCTTTGGCATTGATATATCGACTAACGTGCAGTTTCGTGGTCACTTGGAAGGGAAGGCTGAATTGGCCTCTAAAAAGCTTTGCGTGCCCAGCAGAGAGGGACAGTTTTATGCCGGCACACTGCTTGCAACTTTACAAGGGGCAGGTTCGGCCTAACATGGAACACTGTTCTCATCCCTGTACCAAGAGATGTTGCATCCCTTTGCAGTTTCTATTGCATTTACCACGGATGGTGTTCAGAGGAGTTGTTCGGATTAATTCAGGCCACAAAATTTCATCAATGCATTTCACAAATTCACATTATCGGGGCAATTCACCTGCAATTCCCCTGGTGTTTTATTTGTTAACAGACGGTGGTCGACACTTGCCATCACGTGAACCGCATACTGGTTTGTCCCACTCTTATATATAAAAAAGACAATTAA
Source organism: Parnassius mnemosyne (assembly GCA_963668995.1). Lineage (NCBI taxonomy): Eukaryota > Metazoa > Arthropoda > Insecta > Lepidoptera > Papilionidae > Parnassius > Parnassius mnemosyne. The sequence goes on from CAVLGL010000057.1 coordinate 6,455,772, forward strand.
ACGAAGTATGTATAAAATTATATTTAACAATGTTATATTTATGTTCTGGAAGCGGGAGTAATTTTTGTGATTTCAGTTCGAGCCGTTCGCGGTCAGGGTCAAAATGTTAAAACTAGAAAATTCTTTATACAAGCAGGATAGTACATAATTTTTCGAACGTCGTTTTTGGAGGCCCATGGACTCCTTTAGCTCGGGGGCACTGCCCCGCCTAGCCCCTGAGTAGCTACGCCGCTGACTAAGATGCTTGGAGTCAGTTGTTCAGGACTGACAGGATGTGTTACATCGTTGGGGGACCACGGATTCGAATTCAGCACGAAACGAGACTGCTAAGAGGCAGGAGCCCGTCTAGGTCAGTGATTCCCAACCAGTGGTCCGCAATAGCTTAAATATGGACCTCGAAAGCTGTAAATATGTTACCTACCTCTTTATTTTAAATAACACCGTCCCGCGGGCAGTGCAACACCGCGCGTCACGTTATTAAGTATCGATTAGCTTTTACAATAAATACACAAATATTACTGTTAACGAATGCTTCTCTTCAGTTTATTATATAATTATGTTAAATGTTGTGATTATCATTTTTTGTTAGATTTACACTGTTTTTCTTTCACCTTGTGGTCTCTGCTAATTTCAAAAAAATCAAAGTGGACCAGGGTATCCCCCAGTCAAAAAAGGTTGGGAAACACTGGTCTGGGTTGTACCACCCTTTTGCCTATTTAAGGAATATATACTACTTAAAGCAGTGCACTGCTGTCTCGGTCTGAAGGATATAGTGGCTCTCTACATCCATATATATTATTATTACAGGTTGTGAGGCATTCCATGTTGGTCCTCAGAGGCGACAATGCATCTATTTTCTTTTTTTATTTTCGTTTAAAAAAACGTTACCCCCACACTAGGATTTTCTCCTGTATCATGGAGGCAGTTTACAAACACAAGTTGCACATGGACAAACATCCAGACCCGGAACAATTATTTGTAGGCCATACAAATACTTGTTCCGTGCGGGATTCGTACCCGCGACCCCCAGCGCAGCAACTTATTGCTAAGCCACGAAGCCGTCAACAAAATTACATCTATCTATAACCTTCTTTATTTGAAATTGGTTGCAGAGGCCCATAGGTTGCAGTATTTTTTATAGGATAAGGGTGACAAGCGAGCACACAGTCCACCTGATGGCAAGTGGTTGCTGTGGCCCATAGACATCTACATCTATCCTCGTTTGCGAATCAAAATGCAGATGCGTTGTCAGGCGTGAGGACTAAGATAAAATGCCTTTTTTCCAGTAAAAAGGGTCTCCGGTTCTCTACACTCACCATACGATACACAGCAGCGTTAAGCTGCTATTTTGCGCTGGTATTCTGTGACAGCGTGATCCTTCCCCGGTCGAGCCGACCCATTCGTGCTGTAACTATACAATTAATGTAGCTGCAGCATGGCTCTACCACGGTTAAAAGCGGTGGTAGTAGCCACTTACTATCACGTGTCTTTACAGCAAGCAAGTTATTTTGTCATTTTACTTTTGTATAAAAAGAAATCTTTTGTATAGGTAATTATTTTAACAAATAATTTTGTCCGGCCGGGTCTGAACGCAACGTATGAAGGTATGTAAAATGCTTCCATGATACGGAAGAATATTATTATACTAGTGTGGGGCTGATTTAAGTCGATATAACATAAAAAGCTTACAGAGTAACTGTATTAGAGAATAAATAATATGATGTTAGGGTTGCCAATTATAGAAAACACGTTTGGCTATAATATACATCAGTTTTTAATTTTTATCGGCAATTTACATTTGTAATTACTTTTTTCAAAATGAAATTGGGTTAAATAAAAAAACTCATATGCAATTTTATTTATTTTTCTACTTATTTCTTAACCTAACGCATTTTTCAAAATAACTTAGTACTTATGCCACTTACAACAGAGTCGATTATACAATGACGTTGTCCACTGCCCTCTTCTGTACGTCGACACAACAGCAGTTGGTTATGAGATGGTACTCTTCACAGGAGTTCGCGTAAACAAAATTGCAGTTGGTGTTGTAGCAATTGTATGACAAATCTAAAAAAAAAACAACGATGATGATGATGTCCTGGTGTATTTTATTGTTAAGCACAGGATATAATTTAGTACCACTTAAGGCCTTCTTAGACTGTGCATCCTAGTACAACTTTGGGGGTAGTTTAGAATGTTAATGAATAACTTTTGTAGGGTTCCGTTCCAAAGGGTAACCAACGGGGCCCTATTACTAAGCCTCCGCTGTCTGTCCTTCTGTTTGTCAGTGGGCTGCATGTCATGATCCGTAATAGGTACACAGTTGAAATTTTCTATAACAATAAATATAATTAAATACAAATAAATTAAAAATTAAAGGGTGCTGCCCTACTAGAAACGTGTTTTACGATGGCACGGAACCCTTTATGCGCCAGTCCGACTTGCACTTGACTGACATTTTTTAAATATGATAAGGGTGACAAACGAGCATATAGTGCACCTGCTGGTAAGTGGATGTCGTGGCCTATAAACATCTACAACTATCCTCAGTTAAGAATCAAAATGTTTGCGTTGTCACCCGTGAGAACTAAGATGGAATGTCACGTTTACAGCAAAAAGGCTCCCCGGTTCTCTACACTCACCATAAGTAACAGCAGTGGTGAGCTGCTATTTTACGATGGTATTCTGTGAGAGGTACACCAACTCGTGGAGTGGCGGGAAAGAATACCCACTACCCCATATCTTCCCTTGGTAAGATGCGATAGAGGGAAACGGAGGCAGAAGATGGGCAGCAGCATCTTTCTGATAACAGCAAAACAACAATAAAAAAAACTGCGGTTGCCAACCCGCTTGCCAAGGGTGGCAACTATGGCAATATAACCCCATGATTAAAGTTACGAAGAGGCGGCCCCCAACCCCGGCGGCCCCCCTATTCCTGGCTACGGTGGCGACCATGGTAACGGCGGGGCATGGAGTGCTAAGAATCTCCGGTGGAAGTTCGATTGCCACCTAAGACGACTTGACCTGGCAACATATAACGCACGCACCCTGAGGACTGACGAGAAGATCCTGGAGCTGGAAGAAGAGATAGACAAGTTGCGCTGGAAGGATTAGTTGAGGTCCGAAGAGACGGGGAGGACATGGTAATCCTCGAATCAGGCACTTTTGTTTTATACGTGGTAGAGCCATGCTGCAGCTATATTAGTAGTATAGTTGTAGCACGAATGGGTCGGCTCGACCGGGGAAGGACCACGCTCTCACAGAATATCAGCGTAAAATAGCAGCTTAACGCTGCTGTGTTTCGTATGGTGAGTGTAGAGAACCGGAGACCCTTTTTATTGGAAATGAGGCATTCCATCTTAGTCCTCACAGGTGACAACGCATCTGCATTTTGATTTGTAATAGAGGATAGATATAGATGTCTATGGGTCGCAGCAACCACTTACCATCAGGTGGACCGTGTGCTCGTTTGTCACCCTTTACTATAAAAAAAGCAACTTGTTCTATCACCGGGAGGGCGACCATCTGTCCCAAGGTGTCGGTTTTATCGTCAACAAGTCTCCTGTTAACAACGTTGTAAAGATTGAGAGTATGTCGACGTGGGTTGCGTACCTTATACTCAGAATCATCAAATGGTATTCGCTGAAGGTCATACAGGTTACGCACCAACGTAGGCACATCCCGATGAGAAGGTGGAGGAAATTAATGACTGGGCGGCTTCATGGAGAAAGAAGGAATCTTTATGATGAACTCTTTCTTCCAGAAGCGGCCCCACAGGACCTAGTCGAGCCCAGACGGTTTGACAAAAAATTAGATTGACTTTATTATGACGACCAGACGACAACTGTTCAGTAATGTCTGAGTGATCGCGAGGGAGAAAACTGTTAGCGATCACTGAATGGTTAGAGGTGTACTGAACCTATACATTAAGTTGGAGAGGTCTCATACATACATACATACATACATAAACACTCACGCCTGTCACCCAGAGGGGTAGGCAGAGATTATGGACTTCCATTTGGCACGATCCTGACACACCTCTCTCGCTTCCTCCACATCCATATACCTACGCATACACGCTCGTCGGTTAAAGGTACTCTTGATTTGGCCCATTTTTAATATATCGCCAATTTGGTCGATAAACTTTCGCCTAGGGCGACCCTTCCCGACTATACCGTTCACCTCTGCAACATAAATTTGCTTTGTCACTCTTTCCTCATTCATTCTTTCTACATGGCCAAACCACCGAAGCATTCCTTTCTTAATCCTGGTCACAACATCATCTTGCAAACCACACTCTTCTCTTATTAAACAATTTCTCACTCTGTCATTCAGCTTCATCCCTAACATACTCCTTAATGACCGCATTTCTACAGCATTTATTCTACTCTCATGCTTCTTCTGCCACACCCAACTTTCACTACCATACATTAAAGTAGGTACTAACACAGCATTGTGAATTGCCATACGTGCCTTTTTGGACACATTCTGACTTTTCACAATAGAGTGTAGAGCCCCATTCACTCTATTTCCTGCATTCACTCGTCGTTCTATATCCTTATCATATCTACCATCCCTGCTAAACACACATCCCAAATATACAAACTCATCTACTTGCTCTACCAACTCCCCTTCTATTCTTATTTCACATATCGTTTTACTTTCTTCTCTTTCAAAAACCATAACTTTCGTCTTACTTGCGTTCACTTTCATTCCCTTTTCTTTTAATGTCCTGTTCATTAATGTAACCATCATTTGCAACTCGGCTGCCGACGACGCAAGTATGACTTGATCATCGGCGTACAAAAGGCATTTGACGGTTAACTCACCCATTCTTAACCCGCATTCTTCTACTTTCAAATTTTCCAAACAACTGTCCATAAACAGGTTGAACAACCACGGGGAAGCCACACAGCCCTGTCTGACACCTTTATGGATGTCAAACCAGTCCGAGTAGGCCCCGTTGATCCTGACACAAGCACTAGAGTCCCTATATAGAGACTTCAATGCCCGTATCAGACCAGCGCTCAACCCAAATGAGTTCAGTGTTTGCCATAACACATCCCTGTCCACTCTGTCATAAGCCTTCTCCAAGTCCATGAACGCACAAAAAACTTTTTGGTTTTTGGCCAAAAACTTCTCGGCGATCATGCGCATGGAAAAGACCTGATCCGTACATCCCATTCCCTTTCTAAATCCCGCTTGCACATCCCAAATTTTTCCGTCAGTTTCTTTCATAACTCTTTCAATTAGTACCTTAGCATACAGTTTTCCCACAATGCTAAGAAGGCTGATACCACGGTAGTTTTTACAGTCCTGCTGTGATCCTTTTCCCTTATATATTGGGACTATCACGGCTTTGCACCAGTCTCCCGGTACCCGCTTAAGTTCCCAACATAAATTAAACAAGGTGTACAGCAGGTCTGCCACCACTCCTTCTCCAGCCCTTAGCATTTCGAGAGATACTCTATCATAACCAGCTGCCTTACCTACTTTCATACTTTTCATTGCTTTCATTATTTCATCTATACTTATATCTCTATCTATTTCCTCTTCTTTCGGAATTTCTATTTCATTTAATTCAAACGTCTCATCACTCATAAACACGCTTTCAAAGTATTCCTTCCATCTCCTTAAACTCAAAACTTCGTCATTCAGAATACAGCCATTCTGGTCTCGTATAGCATTCATTCTAGGCTGTTGTGAATGTCCCCTGGTAGTTCTTACGAGTTTCCAGAACATTTTAATGTTTTCCTGGAAGTTATCCGATATTCTTCTATCATTCTTATCCGTTCTTTCTTGCTTTTTCCTTTCAACTATTTCTTTTACTCTCTTATTTAGGTGTCTAAAAACCGCCTTTTTCCTTTCAATATCATCATTCATACTGCTAGAATTACTAGCCTTGGTTGCTAGTAAATCTAGCCATGCTTTCTTCTTTGCTTCAACTTCCATCCGTACCTCATCATCCCACCATAACGTGTTATTTTTCCTTTCATTTGTTCTCTTGCTTACACCACATACTTCGGTAGCTGCATCCACTAAACCTTTCTTGACATTATACCACACAGTCTCCAAGTCTAAATCATTCATACACAATTCAGCCATACCACTTATATTTTCTCTCAATCTACATTTGAACTTCTCTTTCACACCTTCATCTTGTAGCCTCTCTGTTTTTATACGCTGTAACGCTGTGGTAGACACAGATGTCCGATGCCTCCAACGTCTGAAAAGACCATTAATTCGGCATAAGACCAAGTAATGATCCGTCCCTACGTTAGAGCCCCGGTAAACCCTTGTATCTACCACCGCGCTCCTCATTCTTTCATCGAGAGGTCTCGTCTAATGAAATCAACGCTCCGCCCCCCTCCTATTTTAATCCAAAGTCCCGAGCCCTTTCAGCTTGAGCTACAAAACCGTTTTACAGTGCTGAGAAGATTTCAATGTAGTGGGCGATATGAATGACAAGTTCGTAGAAACTATACATGCGGTCGGAGCTAAGTTTTGCAAGACCCGCCAACAGAAGAACACAAAAACTCTCCGATCACACTCTTGATCTCATAGCTGTTAGGTGGGAAATGAAGCTGTAGTCTTCAGTAGATTTGACAGCATACATGCAACTGAACAGATAGATCTCCAAATGCATGCGGCGGGTATTACGCAACTTTAATACTGCTCGTATTGAAGAATCTTTCGCGCGAAACCAGGGCCCCAAAGTCTTTGCAAGAGATCTGTTTGCCAGAAAGAGTCAACTGAAGACTAAGTGTGGCAACGTCGTTTCCGAGACACCTCAGATTTTGAGTGAGATTGAGAGGTTCTATGGGCAGCTGTACACATCATCGTTGGAGCTACACGCAAGTGTGAGTAACGATCCAAGAGCAAGTCTTAGCCGACACTATTCCGATGTCATCCCGACGTCAGTCTGAGCGAGATTAGAATGGCTCTCCAGCACCTTAAAATCGGCAAGGCCTCAGACGAGAATGGAATTACAGCGGATTTTCTGAAAGCGGGTGAAAGCCGGTACGTGAAGTCCTTCAGAAGCTCTTTAATTCCGCCCTCTATTTCACCTTTCATTTCACCTTATGTGAGAGGTCTATCGGCGGATTCGACTTAGCTGGGCAGCGTTCGGGAAATTACACACGGCACATCTTCTCGTCAGGTATACCTCAAAATTTGAAAACGGAACTGTACAACGAGTGCGTGTTGCCATTGATGACCAATGGAACTGAGACGTGGCACGGCTGGCCAGATGAGGAAGCGCAAGGTCATCGAATTATGGAGAGGGCTATGCTTGGAGTTTCCCTGTGTGATAAACTTAGAAATGAGGATATCCGCAGTAGAACTAGAGTTACAAACATAGACCAACGGATGAGTAAGCTCAAGTGGCAATGGGCCGGCCATATAGCTCGAAGAACCGACAACGGATGGGGAAAAAGTATCTCGAGTGGTAGCCTCGTACCGGTAGGCGAACTGTAGGGTGCCCCACACTAGATGGAGTGACGACCTGGTAAGACATGCAGGAAGTCTATGGATGCAGGTGGCCCAGGACCGTGGTTTGTGGCATTCCTTGGGGGAGACCTATATTCAGCAGTGGACTTTTGAAGGGCTGTAATGATGATGATGATGATGACGGGGTTTTAATTCAAATTAAATAAATTAGAATTAAAAATTTTGTATAACCGACTTCAATTTTAATTATTAAGGATAACTCAAAACAATTGGTCACACCTTGATCAAATTTATATGGGACTACATGTGAAGCATCAGCTTTCAAATAAAAAAAGAATCATCGAAATCGGTTCATGGGTGCGAGAGAAGTGAGTGAGTGAAAGAGTTATGAGGTAACACACATAAAAAAAACATACAGTCGAATTGAGTACTGTCTCCTTTTTGAAGTCGGTACAATAAGGAGGACGTTTTTTCTAGGTGAACCGATTTCGATGATTCTTTTTTATTTGAAAGCTTGGTCTTATTTATTTCGTGCTTTCTAATGTGGTCCCATATAAATTTGATCAAGGTGTGACCAATAGTTTTTGAGTTATCCTTAATAATTAAATTTGAAGTCGGTTGTACAAAGTTTTTAATTTTACAACTTGTTTCTTTTATTTTTTCTATAAAAGAAGATGTCAATGGATGCATATGCTAAGGAACGTGCTGTTAGCATTCTTTGAGGGAGGCCTATCTTTAGGAGTAGACGTGTGATAAGCTATAATAATTAATGGTAGTAATTAAAGATACGTAAACTTACAACCAGAATGCTCGCAACAGCAAGCATCATGCGCCTGTTTGTAAGAGCAGTAGCTGTAGACCGAAGAATCGCAGAGCGGGCACCCTGGATGCGCGCCCGGCGGTCCGATCAAACCCGGCTGGTAACCTGGATACTGTCCATGTTGGCCACCGCTTGGATAGTTGCCCGGGTAACGATCCGGATAGTACCCTTGTCCGTAGCCTCCTAATAAATAGTCCAGTATTTGGCTAAATCCAATACCTGTTGGTGAATTGTTGTATGGAGAGTTAGTGATGGTGTGAGATGGCGATGGTGGTTAGAAATGTGAGATGTAAGATGATAAGCCTTGTATAATTTCAGTTGTTGGACGGAGTATCGCGATGAACTTGATAAGTACCCACTACAAAATAATACACTAAAGCTATTTTTTAATTCTCAGATAAATTTATTCCTAGGATAAAATACAACATAAACAAAATTAAAAATTACGGTTGTATGAATAAAATAGTACTTCATTTGTTTCTGTGTTATATTCAGTCAGATTGTAATATATTTGACGAATAACTTTAATCTAATGATTGAAAAGTCAGCCATAAAACAAATAAAGGTTAATTTTTTTACTGTTATTTAAAAATACTTCTTTGTAAGTTTAAGAACAAAGTTTTGTATTTTTTAAATTTGATAAAGGGAAAATAAAACAATCCGAAAAATCATATACAACAATAATTTTTAATAAATGATGAAATAAATAGAAAATGAATAGTTTATTTAACAATTCTTATCATTATTCAGGCTGCTCTTATTAACCCCTTAATTTGTCTATAGTTTTTTTTAATCGTTACAAATGTTAAAAATTCCGTTTCATAAGGAAGTCAATGCGTCTAATAATGAAGTTAGTTAATTCTTTTGTTGTTTCTAAGTCTTTTCATTGCACATAAAAAAAAACAATTTCCTTAATTATAAAACTTTAATTTGACTCTACATAATTTAGTTG